>CM046965.1:9411097-10023541 GCA_025698475.1 Gossypium anomalum | reverse complement strand
TCAGATTGGAAGCTACAAGTCAAATCTCTGAAGTTGCGGTGAAGTGACCAAGGTAACAAGATGCGGTGGACTAGAAAGAGACCACCTGGATAAGAAGAGCGCCAAAGAAGTCAAGACTCGGCGAGACCGGCCAAAATTGGCCCTTTTAAGGTCTTTGCTCCATTCCCGTTACATGACAATGAGTAAATAGGGGCAGCTATTGAGGCCCAATTTTGACCCAACATTAAAACCCAATACAAATTAAACCCCAAAATATACCCCAAGCCTAATACCTAAACAACCCATCAGCCAACCCTTACCCAAACCCCAATTACATCAAAACTCAACTATCTATTTACCATAACCCACTAAAATTAAACCTACCCAATACACAAAACCCATTAAGCCCAAATACCACCAGCCCAATTACCCAATTAGTCAAACTAGGGTTTCAAAAAAGTTGAAACCCTAACCACCCTCTCCCCACTTGCCTCTGCCAAAGTCGGCCAACTGCTCCACCGTCACTGTACAGCCGTCCACCGCCCTTGTTGACTCAGCACCTGCAAAGCATTAAAACAAGAAAAGGCAGAAAGAGAAAGAAAAAAAACAAGTTGTAATGGCTATAAAAAGCCAGATCTAAAACCATTGAAGGGATTCTGCAATTTTTCATGAATAAAAATCATAATTTTAAACACAAAACAAGTGACTCCAAACCACCAAAGCAGAGAACAACACTAAAACAGAGGATAACCAAAAGCAAAAAAAATACAGAAATGACAGAAGGTGGTTTGCATCCTTTCTTTTTTTCTTTCTTTTGAATCTTGTTTTTTTTCTCCCCTTCTATATACATATACATACATACATATATATATATATATATATATATATATATATATTATTAAAATAAAAAAAAACAAACAAAAAAATTTACCTTTTGAACTTTCGGCCACCGTGTGCGGTGGCCAGCAACGGTGGCGCGTGGCGAAGGTATGGCGCCGGGGTCTCACCGGAAATCCCTAGGTTGAGAGAGGGTTGAGAGAGAGAGAGAGCTTTTTTTAAGAAAAAGAAAGAAAAAATGAATTTTTTACCAATTTTTTTTACTTTTATAACAATATGAAACGACGCCGTTTTGCATTAAAGACCCAGGGCATAAAACGACGTCGTTTTGCCCTGGGTCAGACTGACTATGTTTTTCAATCAAGTTTATTTTGATTTTTAATTCGGACTTGAAATTTGTTACACTTTTCAATTGAGTCACCTACGCTGCTGCGCGTTTTAGCTGAAGGAGTTTATTGCACTTTTGGTCCCTCTTATTTATTTGCGCGTGCAATTTAGTACTTTTTCTTTTTATTTCTTTTAAATTCACCCCAAACTCTCTTTTTCAATTTCGATTTAATCCTTTTTTTAATTGTTTAGCTATTCTGTTATTAAAGTAGTTAATTTTATTATTTTTGCTATTATTTATATTACTATTTCCTATTATTATTTTTGTTGTTAATATTAATCTATTACTATTTTAAAATATTATCACTTCCTGTCTTTTAGTTTTGTAATTTAATGCACTAATATTGTTATCTTTATTTTATTTTTTTTTATTTTCATTGTCGTCATTAATATTATTATTATTATTATTATTATGTAATAATGTATACTTTTTATATACGTATATGTATATACATGTTTATATATGGTGTTACTTTATTATGTATTTTAATATCTTTATTATTTGGTTTTTATATTTTAATATTATATTATTATGTATATATTTTTCATATATGTTATGTACATACATTTTTCAATATTTATTTTTTATATATTATGTATATATTTTAACATTACTAGTTATATATTTTTACTATTTTATGTATATACTTCAAATACTATATATATTATATTTCTAATACTATTACTATTTATATATATACATATATTTTACGTACATACTCTTAATATCATTATCATGTATATATTCATTGTTTTTATTTCATGTTTGACATTATTATTACGTTTAATATATCGCATGCATTATTATTGTTTTTAATATTATTGTCGTATTTATTATATGCTTCTATGTAGTTCTAACTCTTATTTTTTGTTCCTCGCCCATTTTATATCATTTGGTTGTTCATTATTTTAAAGATTTTTATTCATGTTTTATTAATTTCAATAAATAAGGCAACGCACCGATTTAACATTAAGTCATCGATTTCATCGCTATGTTGGGTGAATATCAATCGGCTTGTGTTAAAAACGGAACGTCCTTCTCAAAAGAAATTGAAATTATAAAAAAATTTCTCGTATTTTGATCGGATCATGATTAAATGTTACATTGAACTCGCATTTTTGAAAATTAAGACAACACATGTTTAATGAGATACCAATTTTGGGCGTCGCGAGGGTGCTAATACCTTCCTTGTGCGTAACCGACTCCCGAACCCAACTTTACTTTGGCTTTTGACGTAGACCTAAACTCGACCTTCTTTTTATTTAAAAAATGAATTTTCTTTCAAAAGAAGAGGATTTATTAGGTGTCCGATCACACCAAGGAAAAAGGATCGGTGACGACTCTTTTTTTTAAAATAAACTCGAATGGCGGTTTTTAAATTTCCAATAAATCGCCTCAATTAGCGACCGAAAGCAAATTTTTACGTCGCTACAACTAGTATTAACCGAATTAACTAAAATTTTTAATCCTTTAACAGTTAAATGAATCGAATTTTTTTCAAAAAAAAAATGAATCGAACCTAAATTTTTTGGTTAATTCGGTCAGTTAACCGAATTAACCAAAATTTATATATTTTTTTTGTTTTTGTTTTGTTAAAACAAGTATAAAACATATCAACAAAAATAAATTGATAATGTTCATTTGATCGAATTAATCGAATTAAAACTATATATAATTTGTATTATTAATTATTAAGTTCGGTTAATTCAGTTAATTATCTGATTTCGAACCAAATTAACCGAACTTCCGAAAAATTATTAACCGATCTCAATTGAATTAGATCGATTAACCATAATCGAATTAGATCGGTTTGGTCGGTTAATTCTATTTTAACCAGAATTTGAATACCCCTAGAATGGTGAACCATTACCCTACAATATTATCTCCGAATACAAAACCTACGAGGATGAAAGTAAAGAGTCGTGGAAGATTTTCGATCAGACTTCAACTGAAACTTTTTACGTTTTCACTAAGTTGAAGAAAAAGGGTAAATGCAAAAACATTGAGCTATTGTGGGACATGAAAAGGTCAAAAAATCGATCCTATTATGTGTGGCAAGAAGAAAATAGGGAATCGGAAACTTTTTGTTTTCAAAGTGAAGGGTTCCAACGAAGGCCGAAAAGGGCATTGGCTCATGCATGAGTTTTCACTTGTTGACCACCACGATGAACAAGTAGGTTCTTTATTTCATCCTAGCCCTATTTTATCAAAATCTTTTTGATTAATTTCGTAAATAATATATTTTGTTCATCTAGGGTTGAGATTACTAATTATTATATTTCTTCTTAAATATTGTAGATCGGTGATTATGTCATTTGTGATATTCGGAATAAAAATGCTAAAGTCGACAACTGAAGAAGAGGAGCCGCCGATGAGAAAGATGAGGTTGGATTCGTAAGACCACAATCCTCCTAAACCAACCAGCAGTGCCAGTCCTCTCCAAATCCTTCTCCCAGCCTTCCTGTAGATGAAAGTTTACCATCAACCTCAATTCAACATAGGTTGGTTGACGGGACTCGCACGGTCACTCGCTTCAATTTGCACAGTACAATTGGAGACATCCGCTCGTTCATCGATGCATTAATAACTTGAATTATATAAAATTTTAAGCATTAATGTATTCATTTTGTTTTATTGTTATTTTTGTACCATGCATTATTAGTGATAAATCTCAAATTTACATGTGTAAGCTTTGATTCGATTTGCAATGTAATATATGAATTTTGATTTAGTATAATTATACAAATTCATTTTGAATTTAGTTCAATTATATACATAAAGTTCTGAGTACTTGTTTTAAAAATAAATACATCTATCTGTTTTCATGTTAGAAAAATATAATTGTTCGTGTATGCAATAAGCAAATGTAAAATAATATTATATATGATAACATTGTTAGTGATTTGTGAAAATTAAATTAAATCTAAATTTCCTGTATATAATGGACAAAATTAAAATTCCTATATCATATCTGTTGGAAAATAGGCTATTGCAAAACAAATCTATTAGCACTGACTGAAAAATAAATAACAAAATATGAAATCAGAAATTTATTGCGTTGTGGTAAATCCACTACATTAGAAACGAATTCGCCCTGATTGGTGTAATCGTGTAGTAGATGTCGTCCCCTAAAGTTTACACAGTGTTTCAATATTCGTACACCCGAATATGGAAGATGAAACTCGATTGGTGTTGCTCTTCTCGAGAAATCACAATATGATCAATTCCTAGAAAAATTTGGAGGGGTCACATTCAGTCCTGCTTAAAACTCAAACTCTTAGACAAAATTTTCTCTAATGTGATTTGGAAAAAAATGACAAGGTTTTTTGTTCTGTGTATAAAATGAGGAAATCAGCCCTCTATTTACACTAGCAATGGAAGGGCAAAATAGTAATTAGACAGGGCAAAAGAGTAAAAAACGCACTGAAATCACCTCACTATTTCCGCGCCCAATAGTAAAAAAATACCAAAATTTTCAGAACTGTTAAAGACATTACTTTTCCTGGAAAAATAATAACTTATAACCAAAAAAATATACATGCGATACGTGTCAAAGAAACAAACATAAACAAGCAAGCAACAACAACTCGCACGTGTGATAGATCTATGGCTCAATTACTCAACAAGGAAGAGAAGTAAAGATATATAAAAATTCTCTTAATAGCTTGTATTTAACCAATGTAAGATATACCTACTAACACCAACTCTTTGCATTACCAACAATATTCATGTCAAACCAAAATTTAAATATAATTTTTTATATTTGTTGGTGGATTAATGTACCCATTACGTAAATTTCAAATAAAAAAAAAGGGGAAAAAATGGATACGTCCCTCTCCTTGATAATAGCTATGAATGAAAAATATTTTTAAGTAAGATATCAATTGGTGCATTTTTAGATAAAATCTGGAATTATTTGTATTTTGAGTTAGATTTGAATTTTTTTATATGAAAAATCAATCGTAAATTTATGATTTCATCAAAATAAAACAATACTTTCAACGTAGCAAATTAAACTCTTTTAATTATGATTTTTTTCATAAATATGAATTTAATTTAGGGTGAACTATACCCAATATTATTAAATTATTAATAAGTTTATATTTTATCACTTAACTTCAAAAGTTACAAAATAGTCATTTAACTCTTTGAGAGCTTTCATTCAAGTCATTGAACTATTCAAAAAATTTCATTTAGGTTATTAAACTCTTTGAAAGTTTTCATTTAGGTTATTGAACTATTTGAAATTTTTTATTTGAGTCACTAGGTTATTAAGTCTTTTCTAAAGTCTAACTATAGAACTCCAAACGATGATTCAATGATATGGTGAATCAATATCCGTCGACAAGTAGAAAAACGTACCTTAGATTCAACTCGATCTGCTGATCAGTGTTGGAGATCAAATAATAAAATTATTTGAATTTTAGTTTGCAAATTCGAGACGTTTAAAGCTGTTTCATGAAAAAAAAATTGAACTATAGAAGAAAAAGAGAAGGTGAACTTTCGATTAGTGCAAGTGATGCAAACAGAAAATGTCATACAACAACAATTTTAATAACCCAATGACTTCAATAAAAACTTTGACCATTTTATAAACTTTTGAAGTTATGTGACCAAAACATGAACTTACTAAAAGTTTAGTAACTTTGAGAGAATTTACCCTTTAATTTATTTGGGGAAAAAAAAATAAAAGAACACTTGAGCAAAACTTGGATCTATCTGAAGAGTCTGGCCTCACTCGTATTGTCTTGGGCCTCGATAGACTCATTTGTAATTCAAGCCAACGTAATTCTAACCTGAAAATTTATATAAAACCTACTTAATATATTAGTCAAAATTAACTATAAAATATAATTAAACAATTTGATAAATGTAGAATTAAAATTATTATTTTTTAAACATTTCACATTATTTAAAAAATAAATTTAAAATATAAGTGACACTTCATATTTTTACTAGGGATAGTTAAAATTGTATAAAAATTTAAATAACTTAAAACTATATCACATTAGCATCACTTTAATGATTCAATTTAGAGAAAAAATAATAATTTGAAAATATGTTCATTATCAAATAATAACAGTAACAATAACCTCTCAAATTATAAAAACGTTGAAGCTCGTACACATGGTAATAACCCAATCAGATAAGGAAAATACAATACTTTATACTCGAAACAATTGTCGGATCTTGAATTACGAAATGTCACATTTGTTATCAAAGTAATTACGATTACAGATTTCAACCATGTCCGCAATTTGTACCAACTGATAAGATCATTTCATCCTTATAACCCATTATATAATCTAATATGGGTTTATATGAGCTTCTGAAAACTCTTTCCTTAACCCGAGACCATTTGAGAACCAAAATGCAAAATTTCCATAGTTCATCGAGTTGGCATCGCAATCATGGAAGGCTCACATCGCGACATCAACGGCAGATGCTTGGCGTCACGGCTTCAATAATGCAGTGTCGTGACTTCCAAAAGAGTAGATTGACGTTGCAACTTCAAGAAAGTGCAATAGTTTTTCACTGGTTTCTCTCGCAACACATTTTTCCCAACAGCAACAGCAATGCTAAACTAAGCTTCAGTGTCGAGTGGACTGTAAAACAGTTTTAGCAGATTCCAAGACGTGTATAATATCAGCTTCCTCAAGACTGATTTCAAGGCTAGTGAAGAACCTCAAGTCCACCATGTTCGATGTTGAATTAACTTTAATTTCAATTTTTCCATCTGCCGGAGGTATCTTGGAGTTATCTTCAGTAGACATTGATGTATACCTGAAAAATAAGGGAGTTTAAAGACTTTAAGCTAGCACTTATTTACAAACTTCATTTGAAATATTATAAGACTTCTCACACTTGCAGTCCCATGCGAGCAATGCCTCGAGAAACAGCCTGCAAGCAAACTCAGATAAGTAAATGAATCACATGTAGCAAAGCAAAAAGGAGAACCCATATTTGATATAACAGATGTAGTAGCCATAAAAAATGTTGAGAAATAATATATGAGTAGATGGAAACAGAAATTAATGGACTCACTTTCTTTAGAGAGTTTATTTGCCGGGTTTAGGCAATAACACTTCCAAAATACAACTAAACCTCACCTTATGAGTTATGCAAATGAATTTGTTCAATGAACATTAACTATTGAAGGTTGCTATTAAAGGAAACAATCAAAGGATGAGACTCCCTTTGAGATACCTGTAGCTGTAACATTTGTGATGACACTGCAGCATTGGAAATTGGGTCCAGCGAAATGCTTAGTCGGCCATATGTATTGCTATTGGACTCAGTCTTGTTGGAGAACCAAGTGGCAATCCCAACAGCTATGGCCTCGGTACCTGGCTCGCTGTGGTTCAAAGTTCCTTCCGCCATCGTAACATTGCCAACAGCTTCAACTAGAATTCCTCTGTATCAACAGTTTGAACATCAGGAGAACAGTATTGAAGGGGAAATGAATGAACATGAACATGGATTTTCATTTCACCCACCTGCGGTTTTCAAGACTCAGAGTAAACTGGCGACAACCGTTTTCGGCATTGCAACCCCTTGTCGGGTCAGTAACAGGTGGAGGGTGTGTCGAAGGAGCGTTATTGCTCCTCTCAAATGAGCCATACTGTAATGTTGGGGTTTTGGCAGCCCCTTGTACTGGTTGAATCATCAGCAGCAAGAAGGGCAAGGCAAAAGCGAGTATTGCTTTGGTGAAGTTGTCACCCATCTTCAATTTTTTAGGCAAAACAAGGCCAGACTGCAAAAATCGAGAAATAAAGTAAACACCAAAGTCGGACGAAATCTGGGAAGGCGCAAGTGATGAAGAGGGTGATTTCAGACTTCTTTAAGCTAAGCCTGGTCATTAACGTCAGATCTCTCAACATGTTTATGGGAAAACAAATGAAAGGAAAAAAAGGGTTCCTAGATCTGAAACAGCGTGATAATAGATTCTTTTTTTCTTTTTTCTTTTTCTTTTCAGGCAAGGCCATTCCCAAAGCAAGCAAGGAAGGCCCTGCAACAGCAAGTGAAAAGGTAACAGAGGCTCCATCATACAAAAACACAAAAAATTAGAACCCCAAAACAAGGGCTTCAGCCATTAGATTCATTCACCTAATGCGCTGATTAAGCCAAGCAAATGTCAATGGAACAGTATACCTCTCATAGCCTCAAAAAACAAAGACAGGGATAACCCAGACCTCAAACACAAAGGACCGAGAAGCGATGTTAATAATTACCTTATGAAGCTGAGAGAGGGTGTTGCTCTGAATGGCATTGAATTTGAATGTCAACATCTTTAAAGTAACTCCGAAACTAAAAAACGAGAATATGAAGGGAAGATTTAACAGTGGTATTGAGACGGTGATATTTATAGATGTTGACTACCAAAGGATTCTAGTTTTGACAGGTTTCCTTGTACGGAAAGTAATTTTCCTAAAGTCATGACACGTGCAACTAATCAAAGCCGACTGTGTGCCTTTTCAAACTAGTAATGCGGACAAATTTGACAAAATCAGGAATATAAGTTGATTTCAAGAATAAATTAAGGATATTTGTACTTTTCACGATGTTTCAAGTTGCCATTTTTAATTAAACCCCAAAATAAGGGCTTTAGCCATTAGGTTCATTCATCTAGTGCGCTGGTTAAACCAAGCAAATGTGAATGGAACAGTATACCTCTCACAGCCGCAAAAATCAAAGACCGGAATAACCCAGACCTCAAGCAAAAAGGATTGAGAAGCACGCAAATCCAGACCCGCCTAAAACCTCGGGTAGTCCATCCCCAACCCGCAGATTGGCCCCGCCCCACAACAACCATTCGGGAGACTCTGCCAGAAGAGAGCAGGAAAACGGATTCATTCCAATCTCACCGCCCCAAGAGCGGAAAGGCAAAAAAAGGAAGAAGGTTAATCGAACCGGCCAATTCGACTGCGGATTTACGAGACATGACAGAGTAATGACAATAATAATAATGGTGATAGTTGCATTTTTATGACAGATTTGAAGAAGAGATATTAATAAATACCTTATGAAGGCGAGAGAGGGTGATCGTTAAGAAATAAATGTTACTGTGAATGGCATTGAATTTTAATGTCATCATCTGGTAATCGCTCTCAAATTTTTAAAGTTATCTATTTAGAATTTTTATAATTTTTTGAAAAAAATAAATTTTGGAAGTTTTATAAGTATTTTAAATTATTTTTTAATTTTTGTTGAAGGAAAGACTAATTTGCTTATACCCAAAGTTGATTTTCATTGGCTTAGCCAAATCAAAATTTTAGGCCTATTTGTTAGACCTAAGCTGAAAAATGAGCCTAAATTTTTACTCAAACCTAGCCCGAATAAAAATGTTAAAACTCGGGCCTGGCCAATCGATCCATATTAAATTTTTTATATAATTTTTAAATATATATAATACATTAAAAATATTAGAAATATTAAAAAAAATATTTCCCAACAAATTAAAAATAAATTTTAAAAAAATATATATTTAAATAACACTAACTTAGATACAACTTAATAATCAAATGCTTCTACAATAATAACAAAATTAACAATAAAACATCTGTTATACAATATCCAAATAATAACAATGAAATAGTAGCAATAAAATAGTAAAATGATAGCAAAATAGAGAGAAACCAAGAAAATAACATTAAAACAGGAAAAAAAATAGCAATTCTTTTTATCCTTTTGTGAATTCAAGCTGGGCTCGGGGTCAAAAATGCCTTATCAAAGGCCTGAGCCATTTTTTTAAACTGGTCTTATTTTTTTGCATAAATCCTCTCATTTTTCGAGCGAACTTTCGAATATAATTAATAGAGACCAAAAGAATATTTACACAAATTTATTATTCGAATTATTTAAATTATAGAATTCAATCCGATTTAAACTTAAAATGCGAATCGAATTAACTCAAATAATTTAAATAATTCAAAATTCGAATTTCTTCAAATCTATTTGTGTTTTACTCAATCTATTGAAAAGTGATATAAGTAATCAATTACCATTCAAATGCGGCGAACTGGTGCTTGCGAATATGATATTTTGAAAAGGTCGCATCAAAGTGGTGTGATATATTCTAGAAGCTGCCTAGTTATTAACTGTTCTTTATCCATTAAATAAAAATGGTTGAATGTCCAGGTAAAAGGAAAACACACGCAACTAATCAAACTCAATTGTCAAACGGAATGTACGCTGATTAACGTACACATTGACAAAAACGTTTTCTGAAAAAGATTTTCAACAAAAATGTGTTTTCTTTTCATCAAATGTAATTGTTTTTATTGTTGTGTCCCAAATAAAATTATTCATGGGTCAAATTATTTGATCCGATTGAAAAATAAAAAATTTTTAGATAAAAATATAAATTCAAAAAATAGATTTGAACAAAAGAAATAAGGTTCGTTTTCTAAACAAGTCGGGTTTTGGGCAAGCTTTTTTAACCCGGACTTAGCTCAGCCCAAATTTGTAAAAAAAACAATTGCTGTTGTTTTACCACTGTTTTTTTATTTTTTTGTTATCATTTAGCTATTATATTACTACTATTTTGTTGTTATTATTTAGATACTATTTTAGAGGTATTTGCTTGTTAAGTTACATTTATTTTAGTGTTATATAAGTATTTTTTTTATTTTTTTCCATTTATTGGCAAACATTTATTTTAATTTTTTAGTGTATTTGATGTATTATGTTTTTTAAATTTATTTTTATATAAAAATTTAATGTCGGTCGGGTCGGACTCAAATTTTAGTATTTTTATTTAGGTCGGTCTTGGATAAAATTTTAGACTCATTTTTTAAGTCGGACTTGGCCTAAGCTTAGAAAATGGGTCTAATTTTTTATTTGACCCTACCCAAACTTGACTCGGCCCATGAATAACTCTAGCCCCAAGTTCGATTCATCTCATAAATATATTTATATTTTTTGTTTTGTTTTGTTTCAATCTTTGTTTTAATTTTTAATTAATAAACATAGTTTTGAAGTTTTTTTTATTTTTAATTCATCTTTTTAACTAATAACTCTTTTATTTATATAAAATAATTAATAAATATGTAATTATATAATGAAAATATATTTTTTATATTTATAATTATATTAAATATATTTTATTTTTTTTAAAATACCAACTAATTTTTTGACATATTTTTCTTTATATATAATTTTTATATGTTAAATATTTATTTTCTCCAGCTACATTATTAGTATGGTGATTTTTAATATTATAAAAATAAGTAATTATTTTAAATATCATTATTACTTTTATATGTAAAATATTTCAAATATCATTGATTTTTCATCTACATTAATTATTTTATTTCTTATATATGAGAAAAAGGTGTTTGAAAATTTAAAATCTTCGTATTCACATCACATAATATCACATTATCATGCTTTAACGATCTTAAAACTTATGTGGATCGAAGAAAAGCTTAGGGTGAGTTTGGATGGGCGGTGCGTTTAGCTGCGGTTAGTGTAAAAACAACGATGGCGGTGAGATTAGATACTGTAGCAATACTGTAGCGTGAGACAAAAAGTAAGCTAAACGCACCGCACCGCAGTCAATTGCCCATCCAAACGAAGCCTTAATCACTATAATTTTTTCTACAAATTTTTTTAGATAAATTACCAATGTTACTTGTCGAAACCATTTTTTTGAAAACGGGGATCGACTTTATTTGAAAATGAAAATTGAAACATGGGAGTCGCCACCGACCGTTATTAGGTGTGATCGGATCACCTTTGTTCTAATAAAATATTTTAGTTTACTAAAATAACATTTTTGGTCTACGAAACTTGAGAAAACGGGTTCGGAAGTCAGTTACGTGCGAGGAAGGATTAGCACCCTCGTCACGCCCAAAATTGGTACCAAATTGATTAATTATTGCCCTAGAGTCGAAATTTGAAAATCGAGAATGGATTTGAAATACGATCCTTTTTATTGACGTTGATTTTAAAATTCTTGAATTAGCTCAAAACGGTTGCTGAAGATTTCCTTATCTCAAGATATCGGAGTATTACATCCCGTAAGTTAGGACACAATTCTATGAACTCCCGAGTACAAGGTCATCTTTAATTTAAATTGGAATTCGGTGTATTTAAAACTCAAAAGGATATTTAATTATTTAGAATCAACGAGAGAACCGAAGCCCCGTAAGTTAGGGTACGTTTTCTCGAATTTCCAAGCATCAAACATTGCCTTGTTTAGAATTTAGAAAATACAAGTGAAATTCTAAAGAAATACTTGATGATTTTGAAGAAACGAAAAATTGAAACCTAGCACGATAGGACACTATTTCCCGAATTTTCAAATATCAAGCATTACCTTAGAAAAACGACACGAAATTTTATAAGGGACATTTGATTATTTAAACAAACGAAAGATCGAAACCCAACACGTTAGGGCATGATTCCTCGAATTGTTGAACATCAAATATTGCCTTTGTTTCATAAAATCAACTCAAAATATCTTAATTTGACTTGAAATAAAGTGGAATCACTAATTTTGGATCGATAAGTTGAAAACTACAATGCAACAATAGTGAATGAAAGTCGGAACCCAAGCATGAAAATATATACGTGGATAACTAATTCCATTAATGAATGAAAACAACATAAAGAAAGCAAATTAACGTACACCATAGCAATGAGTTCAATCAATAATAGTCGAAATAATGGAAACTAAAACATACGACTAATTAAAGAATCAAATCGAGTAGGGCTATAAATAAACTCACAAACGTAAGTAAATAAAATTAAGATAGCAATACAAAAGATTAATGGATACTTAGAAACGATAATTTATGGAACAATATGAAAACAAGAAAACATGTGACATACAAACCAACAGGGAACTAGGAACCAATGTGATACAAAATCATTTAAAAATTTTATATGAGAAAAAATGAATAACAC
Organism: Gossypium anomalum; assembly: GCA_025698475.1. NCBI lineage: Eukaryota > Viridiplantae > Streptophyta > Magnoliopsida > Malvales > Malvaceae > Gossypium > Gossypium anomalum. The sequence continues at coordinate 10,010,427 of CM046965.1, read as the reverse complement.
ATACTCGAACTGGAAATAATATATAAAGTAAAATGATGATGTATGAATGATTATTAAAATAGATATTAGGAGAAATAGAATTTAGATCAAATAACATACAAAATATTTTTTTTTAAAAAAAAACGGAACATGTTTATTTAAAATTGATAATATATACGATAATATATGAAAGAGTTTTAAACAATGAAAGTATATAAAATTTTCTTTTAAAAAGTAAACTATATACATAATAGATTTGGATGGAAATGTATACGTATGCATATATATATATGTAGATTGGTTTAAAAGAGAAAAAAAGAAAAAAACAAAACATATATATAAGATAACATGAAATCAATAACATATATTAAAACAATTTTATCACAAACTATGTATATATACGTATGTAAGATAATGAGTATATAAAGTATTTTAAAGTAAGTAATATATAGAAAGTTCAAAATAAATGACAATAAAAGGAATCTAAAACGATTAATGTATAAGATAGTGTAATGTATACGAAATCTCAAAATACGTATTATGTAAAATAGTAAAAGGTATGTAAAAACCCCAAAGCAATAACATGTATAGTGGTGTAAAATAAACAACATATGAAAAAGAACTTTAAAATGAATAATATATAAGAGAATTTTGACATAAGTAATATTTATGAAAAACTTTAAAATAAATAATATGTGAAATAGTTTGAGGTATATAATATATACAAAAAATTTAAAAATACATATCATGCAAAAGCCTAAAATAAACATATATATGTAAAAACGAAAAGAATAAGTAATATATAAAATAATATAAAATAATATGTAACGAAACTGTTTAAAGTAACTAATATGTATATATACATGATAATTTAAAATACAAAGATGTACATAAAAATTTTGAAATAATACGTATAATACTTTAAAAGAAATATCATATGTAAAATATTTAAAATTGATAATGATATAAAATATATGTTGCTAAAAGATGATTATAATAATAACAATAATAATAATAATAACAATGATAGTAATAGCAACAATAATGTAAATAACTACAAAAGAAAATATATAATGTGACAAAATCAATATGAAATTAACTAATTTAATAAGATGATGATAACAATGGAAATAATATAATGATGAAGTAGAATATAATAATAATACGTTAATAACAATAATAATAATGTGTTGATAACAAGAGGAACACTAAGGAAAGAACAATAAAAGAATTACATATTGAATTGAAGAAAAAAACCTAATTGAAACAAAATCAAACTTAAAGGGATAGATAGTCAATAAAATAAACCATTGGGACTGAAATAAGGATTAAAATGTAATGCGCGCCAGTATGTGGGGACCAAAACTGGAAATAATCCAGATCCCAAAACGCTGTGCTTAAGCGCGGGTTAGATTGTAAACATGTGCAAATCATAAGGACAAATTTAAAAGGAAGAAAATGCGAACAGGGCCCAATCGAATGTCGGTGCGAAAGGGGAAGGACCAACACGTAAATATCCCCTCCCCGTTGAAACACGCGGATCCCAGGGGCAATTGGGTCGGGTCGCGGGTTTGGCGCCTAAACGGCGCCGTTTAGCTTTTAAAACCCAGGCACAAAAACAGTGCCGTTTTATACACAGCATAAATCCCTTTTTTTTTAAGAAAAGCTGCATTTGGCCTTTGATTTCTTTCTTCTTAATAGCAGAACACTCCCTTTGCTCTTCTAGGGTTTTGACCTCAAGCCAAAACACGCTGTCGCCGACCACCACCGTATCGTGGTGGTGAACGCGCGAAAGCTCCGCTTCGCATTTAAGATCCCGATCGACGGCTAAAAACACCGAGGTAAGCACCTTTTTCTTTTTACTTATTTCTTTTAAAATAGATTTGAAACCAAAATAAAAGGACCAACAAAAGAGCATAGAATCAGAACAACCCTTTTTTATTTTTGCTTTTGATTTCTTATTGCATGTGAAAATACAATATTTCTCTTTGTATTCAAAAATCCCTTTTTACAAATACAATCCCATTTTTCCCCCACAATCGGTTTCCTCTCTGTGGCTTTATAGCCGATTCCCATATTAAAATATTGTTTGCCTTCATCTCTCTGCCCCTCGCTTGCGTTTCTTGCTGCTATCCTTTTATTTTTCGCCCTTTTTTCACTGTTTGCAGGCCTCTAGATGTGTAGGCGATGGGACAGGGTCGAAAGGTGGTTGAAAGGTGTCATATTGCACATGGGTGAGGCGGATGGTGCGGAGGCTGCTGGTACGGCGGTAGAAGAGGATAGGTTAGGGCTAGGGTTTGCTGTTTTCTGAAAGTATTGTGGGCCAGGGTTTGTTTTGGTTTTGGGCTGGTGACTGGGTCATATTTTGGGCTTTAGGTTTTTTTTTGTTTTGGGTCTTAGGGTTTATTGGGCCCCGGGCAAAATTTGGGCCTTACAGCTGCCCCTCTTTGCTCATTGTCGTGTAACGAAAATGAAGCAAAGACTATAAAGAGGGCCAAATTTGCCGGGACCTGTCGAGTTTTGACTTCTTTTGGTGCTTCTTTTCTTCAAGTAGCCTCTTTCTAACCCACTGCAACTTCAAAGGAGATAAGATTTACAATCTTCAGCCTACTCCACTACAACTTTAGGGAGCTAGGATGATTGCTTAAATCTGCTTCACTGCAACTTCAGGAAGCCAAGATCTTCAATCTTCCACCTACTCTACTATAACTTTAGAGAGCTAGGACGCTTAAATCTGCTTCACTACAACTTCAGGAAACTAGATCATCAATCTTCAACCTACTCCACTACAACTTTAGGGAGCTAAGATACTTAAATCTGCTTCATTGCAACTTCAGGAAGCCAAGATACACTGGAACTTCGAGGAGATCTGTTGTGACTTCGAGTCGCTCCAACGCCATTTCAGGGAGAAAAGATTCACTAAAACTTCAAGGAGATCTGCTGTGGCCTTTAGCCGCTCCAACGCCATTTCAGGGGGAAAAGATCCACTGAAACTTCAAGGAGATCTGTTGTGGCTTTTAGCCGCTCCAACGCCATTTTAGGGAGAAAAGATCCACTGAAACTTCAAGGAGATCTGCGGTGGCTTTTAGCCGCTCCAACGCCATTTCAGGGAGAAAAGATCCACTGAAACTTCAAGGAGATCTGCTGTGGCTTTTAGCCGCTCCAACGCCATTTCAGGGAGAAAAGATCCACTGAAACTTCAAGGAGATCTGCGGTGGCTTTTAGCCGCTTCAACGCCATTTCAGGGAGAAAGATCCACCAAATTTCAAGGAGATCTCTTTGTGGCTCTTAGCCGCTCCAACGCCATTTCAGGGAGAAAAGATCCACTGAAACTTCAAGGAGATCTGCTGTGGCTTTTAGCCGCTCCAATGCCATTTCAGGGAGAAGATATTTGATTTTCAGCCTGTTACCCTACTACTTAGGGGGTTAAGGCCCATCTCATTCGATCTGTTTCCCTATTGCTTAGGTGGTTAAGATCTCAGAATTCACCTATTACCCTACCGCTAGGGGTTAAGGTCTATAAATTCGGCTTGTTACCCTACTGCTTAGGGGGTTAAAGCCCATCGTCTTCGATCTGCTTCCCTACCGCTTAGGGGGTTAAGATCTGTAAATTCAGCCTATTACCCTACTGCTTAGGGGGTTAAGGTCTCTAAATTCGGCTTGTTACCCTACTGCTTGGGGGTTAAAGCCCATCATCTTCGATCCGCTTCCTACCGCTTAGGGGTTAAGATCTCAGAAATTCACTGTCTTCGATCTGTTCCACTGTAACTTCAGGGAGACAAGATCTGCAATCTTTAGCTTGTTGCCCTACTGCTTAGGGGATTAAAGCTTGTGAATTCACCAATTCTAGGGACATGACCTGTAGAATCAGTTCCATGTATCTATGCTGATGTCAAATGATTAGGATGCTATGATCGGAATGAATCAAATGCTCCTAACTAGATGTATTATGAATGTGTCAAATAATTGAGATGCTATGATCGAAATGAATCAAATGCTCCTAATTAAATGTGCTATGATCCCTTTACAAGGCTTAAGGTATCATCGCTCGTTGTTCATCAGGACATTATCACTGACGTATTACGCGGCCATCTTGTTCGGCTAGTATTCTTGAAAGAAAAGTTGAAAAAATAATGACATTTTGCTCAGCAAGCCTGCCCCGCTATAATTTCAGAGTCCATTCCACTATACATAAAGTTTGTACCTTCCACTGCAACTTCAGAGGAATAAGGTTCACTATCTACCTTGCTGCGACTCGGAGGTATAGGATCTCCAATCAATTTGGTTTGTCACATCATTCCCTGGGTGTAATGACCAACGGTATATGCTCGATATTTGCATGAATGCAGAGTATCATTTTCTTTTCTTTTTTTTTTTTTTAGAATGATCCCCTTTTACACTTAGGTTGACATCGCTCATCATTCGTTGAGGTTGTATCACCGACGCCATATTTTTGTTTTTTTCATGCAACTGATATCTTTTAACAAAGAATCTGGAGAGATAGCCACAATTTAAACTCGTCTCTCTCAATTATTTCCAACCCTTAGACTTGGTGAGTTCTAAATAATGGTCCTATTTCAGGTTCCTATACTATTTAGAAGCTTCCAGAGTAATATGCAAAACTTCTTCTATAAAAGTATTATTAGTCCATTAATCGTTATTTCAATGCAAAATGCTTGAAAAGATTAAAACAATGGATAATAAGGAAATTGATTAGGAGCGTAGCTCGAAATAAATTAATCAAAGGTTGCAAATGCAAGAAGAAGATTATCTCAAATTAAATGAGTTAATCAAAGATAGTAATGCAATAAGAAGGAAATTTATTGGGACATATCTTGAAAAGAATAAGGTAATCAAAGATAACAAATTCAAAAATGGGCAAAATGGAAGTTAGATGCCCCAGATATCGCAACTTGAGCCTCTCTGTACAAACTTCTTGAGGATCTTTCTAAGCTCAATATGTGTTTAAGGGATCCGGAGTACTTCGTCGATGCCCCAAGACGTAGCATATTTCTTCATTGTTAATTCAGGCATAGCAAGACTGTTGTATGCCTCACTTTGATCCAAATTTGAGCCACCCTTTTCGGGTTTTCAACTCAAATCCCTTTTGGTCTTAAGGCGCCATTTGCTGGTTTTCGCCTTGGCCTCTCCCCTTTTTTTTTTTTTTTTTTTAAGGTTCCCTTTGCGAGTTTTCGCCTTGGCCTCTCACTTTCTAAATGAAATACTTTTTGACGAAATCTGAATTCACCGATTTGGGCAGATCTTTGCCATCTATTTCGGTCAATATTAATGCCCTTCCAAAACAGGCCTTCTTTACTCCATAGGGTCCTTTGGCATCCATTTTCCTCTGAAGTCCTCTTGTATAGGAAGGATCTTGTTCAATATCAAGTTCTCCTAATAGAATTCTCTAGGATGAACTTCTTCATCGTAAGCTCGCATCGTTCATTGGATCATGACATATGACTTTCAACCTCCTTTCTTCAAATTCAACTAATCGAATTAGGATTGGATCCGTTTTGCCTTATCTAATTTCAATTCTGGCAAGACTCAGAGACAAGAAATCTCTTCTTCGAAACCGTTTTTATCCCATAGACTAATGAAATGTGTTGCCCCGGCTAAAATCCCGACCGACGTTCTATAAACATAGTGACTTCTTATGCCAATATTTACAAGTCTCGGTCATCTCTCCATGATTGTTATTGGGTTTCTCTTTCTTTGTTTTTTTTTTGGCCTTTTCTTTTTCTTTTTTCTTTTTTTGGCTTTTTTTTGGCCTTTTTTTTTTTTTTTGGCTTTTGCAATATAGCTCCTAATCTTTGAACAGACTGCAAACTTTTGACATTGTGCAGTTGTGTTAATCATGATCTTTTCTAGCTTTTTTTGGCACCCCTTTTTTTGGAATTTGATGACTGTCGACTTAGTAACATTGGCATATGAAATAACTTTTATCCCTTTCGTGGAGTAATCGACGACCCGAAAGATGAACCAGTACCGATTAAAAGCTTTCAAAGAGGTCGGCCCATAAAATCCATGCCCCACCTATAGAAAATTTGTGAAGAAATTGAGGAGGCATGAAAGTCCTGTCTTTTTGTTTGGCATTCACAGCTTAACTGATACAATCCCCTTATATGTTGGATCAGCAGCACCTGGAACTCATGATTAGCCTGACTAACGTAAAACCATTAACATGTGTCCTTTTGATACTCATACAAACCCTTTTAGCATCCATAGGCCTTAGTAGCCCAGGCATATCTTGATACGATCATGTGAGAACATCTTCGACTTTTTGGGATGACTCAATAATGTCTTGTTTTGTCTTTGTGGTGATGCAGACTCTAATGTTTGCCTCTTTCTCTTGTCTTAGGCTTGCTGACCACTGACTTTTTGTAAAGTAGGATCGCCTTTTCTAATCTTATTCTACCGTACAAATTAAGAGATAGGCTACATCTCTGTCATCTTCAAGGTTCTGAGATCCCTCTAGACACATATCTCGCTCAAAAGGAGACTCTGAGTTAGTAGCAACGTTGTTCATATCGTTGATATCTGGAGACCTGTTGTAGTACGAAGGCAGATTCCAAAGAATAAATTATTCTAAGGATGATTATTTGTATGGCATGATCACGAATGAAAGAATCTAAGAATGGCCGTTTATACAGTATGAAATGGAAAGAATAAAATAATGGTAATGACAAACATGCATTACATTGAAATAAGGATTGTGGATATAAGCCTATTTCAGAAAAGGATTCTTGTTGCTTCTAGGCTTAAAACAACAAGTGTGTTTTGAATATTACTCTAGATTAGCTCTAAAAATACAAGGATTTCTTTCACAGTCCTATTGTTTAAAACACCCTAAGTACGTAAAGGCAGAAGCTTGGAAAAGTCTACTCCCGGGTTCTCTTTTCTGATACGTCGTTAATGTTCGGATTCCCCAATACCAAGTCCTGCATTAGAGTCCTGAGCTCGATGCACCCTTAGATCTTATGTCCCTATTCATCATGGAACTCATAATGTCCCCCTTTTTAACAGAAAGGTTGGATAACAGATTTTCTGCTCCAGAGGGATCATCAAACTTCACGTACCCAATTTGATAAATCTTTCGATTAGCTTTTTAAAAGCGGTACAGTTCTCAATGGAATGCCCCGTGATTCCCGCATGATATTCACATTGGCCGCTTGCATCGTACCATTTAGGGTATGGGGGTTGTATTGGTTCTATGTAAAAAGGGGATACAACATGCGCGTCAAACAAAATACGGTACAACTTTCTGTACGTGATTGGGATGGGCGTCGGTTGGGGTTTTTCAGAGTTCGGTCTTGAATTGGGTTTTTGCCTTGGGGAGACCTGATGGCTGGTAGTTACTGTCCTTGGCTGGCTTACCATAATCGGCTCCGAACGGCCCTTATTATACCTACTCGCATCATTCGCTTCTTTTTTCTTATTCGGAACCTTCAAAGTCCATTCTCCCCTCTCCTTCGTTTCTGCCAGAATAACTGGTTTGGCCCGATCATTTTCTGGGCTAAAACTTGAACCCATCGGGAAGTTTGATAGTGCCGAGGTATTAGCCTGATATTAGGGTCCGATAATGACAGGTACCTCTTGCATGTCTGGTTGGGTTAGAACGCTTATTGGTTTAAAACCTGGGGAGTAGACGATCTCTTCATTATCATCCTCACTATTGACCACTAGACCACTCCTTTTTCTAAATTCTCTGACCAGTAACTGGGTTAACTGGCCCATCATATTTCTTTGGAGTTCTAGCATTTGTTCTCGCATATCTTGTTGAATCTTGATCAATTGCTCTTGCATCTGTATTTGCCTTTGCTCTATTCTCTCCAACCTTTGGTCCACATCTTTTGTCGGTTCTGAAATAATTTTTCCTAATTAGTGCCCTTTAGTGAAAGTTTAATACGAATGATGCAATGCAATGCAAATGATGCAATGCAATGCAAATGCATGAGATGAATGCAAAGGAAAGAAAGATGTTGATTTTTAATTAAATTCCCTTAGAACAACTTTTCTAGATAACAAATTCTTTTACATAAAATAGATTACGTATACGGCCTTGCTTTCATATTCTGGATGAAGACACTGATCCCATTTCCTCGTGAAAGTCTGATCTAGCAAGCTTTTGATAAATGCCCCTACTGGCTCCTTTTGCGATTCAACCCACCACTTACTATCCTTGCAATGTTTATTAGCTCCTTTAGGAAGGTCGGGACGCGATGGCCTTTGAATAACCTTTATCAGCTTGAACCCTTAGGTAAAGTCTTGTTTTCTTCTACGAACTGTTAGCCTTCTTCTGTCGTGTTCACTTGGACCAGATTCGGACAACCGTATTGTAATTCACTTTATTAAGAAATTTGTTTTCTTATGACAAACTGTTCTATTTGGAAATCGAATGTCAACCAACACCTCCTTTCTATGATGATGTAATGCAATGCAGTCATAAACAACAAATACAAAACACGTTAGTATAGAAATAAATAACAACTAAAGTACCTATTTAGGTGATCACTAGGGGTTCGGAGTGGCTCTTCCTAGGGTAAGCTCCTAGGTCTCTCTATATGTGGCTCGGTTCTAGAGTAAAGGTACCTGAACCAGTAGATTCCTCGATCTTCACCCACTATAGGCTCATATAGATCGAGTTCGGTTCAGGGGGATACATTTCCTTACGACCATGCGGAGATGAAAATCTCACGAAATCATAAGTACGGATGTACCCCGGAAGCAATCCACTAGCCCATGCGGAGGTGAAAACCTCACGAAAGCATAGTTTCTTACTCCCACTTAGAAGGTGTGACCACAGCGGTCATGCAATACAATATGCGAGGAGATATGCATAAAAAAAAACCGAGGCAATAAACAGAATAGGAAAAAATGTAAACCGTAAGAAAAACGGACGAAAAGCAATAAAGGGATCATAAATTATAAAAAAATAAATTTTCAATTTTCGACAAAGGACAAAAATCAATCAATTAATGGCTCGACTCTCAAAGCCCCCAGTGGAGTCGCCAAGCTGTCGAAACCATTTTTTTTGAAAACGGGGATCGGCTTTATTTGAAAATGAAAATTGAAACATGGGAGTCGCCACCGACCGTTATTAGGTGTGATCGGATCACCTTTGTTCTAATAAAATATTTTAGTTTACTAAAATAACATTTTTGGTCTACGAAACTTGAGAAAACGGGTTCGGAAGTCAGTTACGTGCGAGGAAGGATTAGCACCCTCGTCACGCCCAAAATTGGTACCAAATTGATTAATTATTGCCCTAGAGTCGAAATTTGAAAATCGAGAATGGATTTGAAATACGATCCTTTTTATTGACGTTGATTTTAAAATTCTTGAATTAGCTCAAAACGGTTGCTGAAGATTTCCTTATCTCAAGATATCGGAGTATTACATCCCGTAAGTTAGGACACAATTCTATGAACTCCCGAGTACAAGGTCATCTTTAATTTAAATTGGAATTCGGTGTATTTAAAACTCAAAAGGATATTTAATTATTTAGAATCAACGAGAGAACCGAAGCCCCGTAAGTTAGGGTACGTTTTCTCGAATTTCCAAGCATCAAACATTGCCTTGTTTAGAATTTAGAAAATACAAGTGAAATTCTAAAGAAATACTTGATGATTTTGAAGAAACGAAAAATTGAAACCCAGCACCATAGGGCACTATTTCCCGAATTTTCAAATATCAAGCATTACCTTAGAAAAACGACACGAAATTTTATAAGGAACATTTGATTATTTAAACAAACGAAAGATCGAAACCCAACACGTTAGGGCACTATTCCTCGAATTGTTGAACATCAAATATTGCCTTTGTTTCATAAAATCAACTCAAAATATCTTAATTTGACTTGAAATAAAGTGGAATCACTAATTTTGGATCGATAAGTTGAAAACTACAATGCAACAATAGTGAATGAAAGTCGGAACCCAAGCATGAAAATATATACGTGGATAACTAATTCCATTAATGAATGAAAACAACATAAAGAAAGCAAATTAACGTACACCATAGCAATGAGTTCAATCAATAATAGTCGAAATAATGGAAACTAAAACATACGACTAATTAAAGAATCAAATCAGAGTAGGGCTATAACAAACTGTCAAACGTAAGTAAATAAAATTAAGATAGCAATACAAAAGATTAATGGATACTGTAAAACGATAATTTATGGAACAATATGAAAACAAGAAAACATGTGACATACAAACCAACAGGGAACTAGGAACCAATGTGATACAAAATCATTTAAAAATTTTATATGAGAAAAAATGAATAACACATACTCGAACTGGAAATAATATATAAAGTAAAATGATGATGTATGAATGATTATTAAAATAGATATTAGGAGAAATAGAATTTAGATCAAATAACATACAAAATATTTTTTTTTTTTAAAAAAACGGAACATGTTTATTTAAAATTGATAATATATACGATAATATATGAAAGAGTTTTAAACAATGAAAGTATATAAAATTTTCTTTTAAAAAGTAAACTATATACATAATAGATTTGGATGGAAATGTATACGTATGCATATATATATATGTAGATTGGTTTAAAAGAGAAAAAAAGAAAAAAACAAAACATATATATAAGATAACATGAAATCAATAACATATATTAAAACAATTTTATCACAAACTATGTATATATACGTATGTAAGATAATGAGTATATAAAGTATTTTAAAGTAAGTAATATATAGAAAGTTCAAAATAAATGACAATAAAAGGAATCTAAAACGATTAATGTATAAGATAGTGTAATGTATACGAAATCTCAAAATACGTATTATGTAAAATAGTAAAAGGTATGTAAAAACCCCAAAGCAATAACATGTATAGTGGTGTAAAATAAACAACATATGAAAAAGAACTTTAAAATGAATAATATATAAGAGAATTTTGACATAAGTAATATTTATGAAAAACTTTAAAATAAATAATATGTGAAATAGTTTGAGGTATATAATATATACAAAAAATTTAAAAATACATATCATGCAAAAGCCTAAAATAAACATATATGTAAAAACGAAAAGAATAAGTAATATATAAAATAATATAAAATAATATGTAACGAAACTGTTTAAAGTAACTAATATGTATATATACATGATAATTTAAAATACAAAGATGTACATAAAAATTTTGAAATAATACGTATAATACTTTAAAAGAAATATCATATGTAAAATATTTAAAATTGATAATGATATAAAATATATGTTGCTAAAAGATGATTATAATAATAACAATAATAATAATAATAACAATGATAGTAATAGCAACAATAATGTAAATAACTACAAAAAGAAAATATATAATGTGACAAAATCAATATGAAATTAACTAATTTAATAAGATGATGATAACAATGGAAATAATATAATGATGAAGTAGAATATAATAATAATACGTTAATAACAATAATAATAATGTGTTGATAACAAGAGGAACACTAAGGAAAGAACAATAAAAGAATTACATATTGAATTGAAGAAAAAAACCTAATTGAAACAAAATCAAACTTAAAGGGATAGATAGTAAATAAAATAAACCATTGGGACTGAAATAAGGATTAAAATGTAATGCGCGCCAGTATGTGGGGACCAAAACTGGAAATAATCCAGATCCCAAAACGCTGTGCTTAAGCGCGGGTTAGATTGTAAACATGTGCAAATCATAAGGACAAATTTAAAAGGAAGAAAATGCGAACAGGGCCCAATCGAATGTCGGTGCGAAAGGGGAAGGACCAACACGTAAATATCCCCTCCCCGCTGAAACACGCGGATCCCAGGGGCAATTGGGTCGGGTCGCGGGTTTGGCGCCTAAACGGCGCCGTTTAGCTTTCAAAACCCAGGCACAAAAACAGTGCCGTTTTATACACAGCATAAATCCCTTTTTTTTTAAGAAAAGCTGCATTTGGCCTTTGATTTCTTTCTTCTTAATAGCAGAACACTCCCTTTGCTCTTCTAGGGTTTTGACCTCAAGCCAAAACACGCCGTCGCCGGACCACCACCGTATCTGGTGGCCGGTAACGCGCGAAAAGCTCCCGTTTCAGACGAAGATCCCGATCGACGAAGGCTAAAACACCGAGGTAAGCACCCTTTTCTTTTTACTTATTTCTTTTAAAATAGATTTGAAACCAAAATAAAAAGGACCAACAAAAGAGCATAGAATCAGAACAACCCTTTTTTATTTTTGCTTTTGATTTCTTGACTGCATGTGAAAATACAATATTTCTCTTTGTATTCCGAAAATCCCCTTTTTTACAAATACAATCCCATTTCCCCACAATCGGTTTCCCTCTGTGGCTTTATAGCCGATTCCCATATTAAAATATTGTTTGCCTTCATCTCTCTGCCCCTCGCTTGCGTTTCTTGCTGCTATCCTTTTATTTTTTGCCCTTTTTTCACTGTTTGCAGGCCTCTAGATGTGTAGGTGATGGGACAGGGTCGAAAGGTGGTTGAAAGGTGTCAGATTGCACATGGGTGAGGCGGATGGTGCGGAGGCTGCTGGTACGGCAGTAGAAGAGGATAGGTTAGGGCTAGGGTTTGTTTGTTTTCAAAGTATTGTGGGCGGGGTTTGTTTTGGTTTTGGGTGGTGGATCTGGTCATATTTTGGGCTTTAGGTTTTTTTTGTTTTGGGTCTTAGGGTTCATTGGGCCCCGGGCAAAATTTGGGCCTTACATTACTTTTATCTAAAAAAAATTTGTAGAAAAATCGATCATAAATTTTCAATTCCATCAAAATAAAGCCATACTTTCAACATAGCAAACTCAACTCTTTTAATTATGAATTTTTCATAAACATGAATTTAATTTAGGGTGAATTAGATCCAATGTCATTAAATTATTAATAAGTTTACATTTTATCACTTAACTTTTTAAAGTTATAAAATGATCACCGTACTCTTCGAAAGTTTTCATTTAAATCACCGAAATATTCAAAAGTTTTCATTTAGGTCATTAAACTCTTTGAAAGTTTTTATTTAAATTACAGAACTATTCAAAAGTTCTCATTTAGGTTATTGAACTATTCAAAAGTTTTTATTTAAATCAATGAGTTGTTAAGTTTTTTTAAAGTCTAGCTATCGAACTCAAAGCGAAGATTCGATGATCGATATGGTGGATCAATATCAGTCAACGAATAGAAGAATATACCTTAAATCTAAGTTGATCAAGGAATACAACTATTTGGATTTCGATCTGCAAATTCGAGACGTTCAAAGCTATTTCATGAAAAAAACTGAACTACAAACAGTGCAAAAAGAGAATGTCATACAACAATAATTTAACAACTTAGTGATTTAAATAAAAACTTTGACCATTTTGTAATTTTTTAAAATTAACTAACTAAAACATGAACTTACTAATAATTTAATGACTTTGGATGAAATTTACCCTTTAATTTATTTGGAAAAAAAACACACATATAATATATTACTTAAAATTAACTACAAAATATAATTAAACAATTTGATAGAATTTAAATGATTATTATTTAAACATTTCACATTATTTATAATAAATTGAAAATAAAAGTAACACTTTATTTTATATTTTTTACATTCTTTTTTAGGGATTGTTAAAATTATATAAAATATTAAATAACTGAAAACTATACAACATTTACATCATTTTAAGGATTCAATTTAAAGAAAAAACAACAATTTGAAAATCTGTCTATTATAAAATAATAACGATAATAATAACCTCTCAAATGAAAAACGTCTAAGCTCATACACATGATAACAACACAATCAGATAAAGAAAATGTAACACTTTAAACTCAATACAATCGTCGAGTCTAAATCACGAGATGCCATATTCGTTACCAGAGTAACTATGATCACAAATTTCAATCAATTCCACCATTTGTACCAACTGATAAGATCATTTCATCCTTATAACCCATTATATATTCTAATCTGGAGTTTATACAAGCTTACGAAAACTCTTTCGTTAACTCGATACCATTTGAGAACCACAATGTACAGTTTTCAAAGTTTATTGATTTGGCATCGCGACATCAACGGCAGATGCTTGGCGTCACGACTTCAATAATGCAGTGTTGCGACTTCAAATACAGTAGATTGACATCGCAACTTCAAGAACGTGCAATTGTTTTTCACTGGTTTCTCTCGCAACACATTTTTCCTAACAGGAACAACAATGCTAAACTAAGCTTCAGTGTCGAGTGGACTGTAATATAGTTTTAGCAGATTCCAAGACGCGTATAATATCAGCTTCCCCAAGACTGATTTCAAGGCTAGTGAAGAACCTCAAGTCCACCATGCCAAACTAAGCTTCAGTGTCGAGTGGACTGTAATATAGTTTTAGCAGATTCCAAGACGCGTATAATATCAGCTTCCCCAAGACTGATTTCAAGGCTAGTGAAGAACCTCAAGTCCACCATGTTCGATGTTGAATTAACTTTTATTTCAATGCTCCCATCTGCCGGAGGTATCTTGGAGTTATCTTCAGTTGACATTGATGAATACCTGCAAAATAAATAAGGGAGCTTAAAGACTTTAAGCAATCACTTGTTTACAAACTTCATTTGAAATATTATAAGAATTCTCACACTTGCAGTCCCATACGAGCAATCCCTCGAGAAACAGCCTGCAAGCAAACTCAGATAAGTAAACAAATCATTTGTAGCAAAGCAAAAAAGAGAACCCATATTTGATATAACAGAAGTAGTAGCCATAGGAAATGTTGAGAAGTATTATATGAGTAGATGGAAACAGATATTAATGGAGGACTCACTTTCTTTAGAGAGTTTATTTGCCGGGTTTAGGCAATAGCACTTCCAAAATACAACTAAACCTCAACTAATGAGTTTTGCAATTAGTAATATTAAACAACTCCTTAATCTCTTTTTCTTGCTAACGAATTTGTTGAATGAACATTAACTATTGAAAGTTGCTATTAAAGGAAACAATCAAAGGATGGGACTCCCTTTCAGATACCTGTAGCTGCAACATTTGTGATGACATTGCAGCACTGGAAATTGGGTCCAGCGAAATGCTTAGTCGGCCATATGTATTGCTATTGGACTCAGTCTTGTTTAGGAACCAAGTGGCAATCCCAGCAGCTATGGCCTCGGTACCTGGCTCTTTGTGGTCCAAAGTTCCTTCCGCCATTGTAACATTGCCAACAGCTTCAACTAGAGTTCCTCTGTATCAACACTTTCAACATCAGGGGAACAGTATTGAAGGGAAAATGAATGAACATTAACATGGATTTTCATTTCACCCACCTGCGGTTTTCAAGACTCAGAGTAAACTGGCGACAACCGTTTTCGGCATTGCAACCCCTTGTCGGGTCATTAACAGGTGGAGGGTGTGTCGAAGGAGCATTATTCCTCCTCCCAATTGTGCCATACTGTAAAGTTGGGGTTTTGGAAGCCCCTTGTACCGGTTGAATCAGCAGCAGAAAGCAGGGCAAGGCAAAAGCCAGTATTGCTTTGGTTAAATTGTCACCCTTCTTCAATTTCTTGGGCAAAGCAAGCCCAGACTGCAAAAATCGAGAAATAAAGTAAGTAAACACCGAAATCTGGGAAGGCGCAAGTGATGAAGAGGGTGATTTCAGACTTCTTTAAGCTGAGCCTCGTCATCAACATCAGATATCTCAACATGTTTATGAGAAAACAAATGATGGAAAAAAAAAAAAAAGGTTCCTAGATCTGAAACAGAGTGATAATAGATTCTTTTTTTCTTTTTAGGCAAGGCCATACCCAAAGCAACGAAGGAAGGCCCTAAAACAGCTAGTGAAAAGGTAACAGAGGCTCCATCATACAAAAGCATAGAAAATTGAACCCCAAAACAAGGGCTTAAGCCATTAGATTCATCCACCTAATGCGCTGATCAAACCAAGCAAATGTCAATGGAACAGTATACCTCTCACAGCCTCAAAACACAAAGACAAGGATAACTCAGCCCTGAAACAAAAAGGACTAAGCACGCAAATCAAGACCCTCCAAAAGGCTCGGGTAGTCCATCATCGGAACCCCTAACTCTCCAAACCCGCAGACTGGCACCGCCGCACAACAACCATTCAGGAGCCTCTGCATAGCACCCAAAAGAAACAAAGGCCCTGGCAGCAGGAGAAGGAAGAGAGCCGGAAAACAGATTCATTCCAATCTCACCACCCGAAGAGCGGAAAGGCAAGAAAAGGAAGACGGTTCATTGAACCGCCGGCCAATTCAGACGCGGGTTTATGAGACATAATAAAAAATGGTGATAGTTATATTTTTATGTATATTTTAGCGGTAGAAACCGAGGAATAGAATGCGCTGGACTGTGATGTGACACCCTGCTAAAAACAAGGAAGTGAAAAGGTAACATAGGCTCCATCATACCAAAAACACAGAGAATCAAACCCCAAAACAAGGGCTTCAGCCATTAGATTCATTCACCTAATGCGCTGATTAAACGAAGCAAATCCCAATGGAACAGTATACCTCTCACAGCCTCAAAAAACAAAGACAGGGATAACCCAGACCTCAAACACAAAGGACTGAGAAGAGATGTTAATAATTACCTTATGAACCTGAGAGAGGGTGTTGCTCTGAATGGCATTGAATTTGGATATCAACATCTTCAAAGTAACTCTGTTAACTAAAAGATGAAGGAAAGATTTATAGATGGTCACTACCAAAGCAAATCTAGTTTCCTTGTAAGAAAAGCAATTTTCCTAAAGTAACATAAAACTTGTTCAATGTAAAGCAAAGTCAAATACGGCTAAAACAAGGGCGCCACCTGTTAGTAGAACTTCCTCAAATTAAATGGGTTTTGACCTATTTTTGCAATTTTGAAATTAAATTTAAATAGATTTGCACGCCCTTTTTCAGTTCATACACCGCCACGTAATAAATCATTTTTTCAAATGCGCTGACCGGATGATTTCCCGAATCAAGTTGCCGCGAGAAGACCATCTAGATTTCAGAATAATCTAGAAACCACCATATCATTCCAAATAATTATTTATTTTCTTATATCTTTTAGGTTTAAAGGGTGTAAAGACCCTTAAACTTAAAAAAAATAAATTAATTCCTTGGTTTTTTTTTAACTTTCACAATGCATCAAAAAGAGTCTCTGGTTTTTTTTCCTCACTCAATTAGGGAATTGAACTTTTAAAATATATCAAAAAAGCCCTCAAATTTTTTTAAAAAAAAATTAAACTCTTGTCTTTTTTACACTCAATTGTGTACTTGAACCACCCATAATTTTTTTAAGTTAAAGTCAGCACGTGTTATAACCACAACATGACCTATGACAAAAAATTGATAAAAATAAAAATCAATAAAAGCTATAAAAATAATTAAATTTTAATAAAAATATTAAAGAATTATTTAAGTTAGAAAAAAATTATAAAAACCTTAAAAAAACTATAAAATATAGAAATATAGAAAAATTATAAAATCTTATAGAGTCTTAAGAAAATTATAAAAAATGTAAAAAAAATATAAAATTCCTAAAAAAAATTATAAATTTATATTTTACATTGTTTTTACATATATTAAATTATTTTGTTAAATTCAAGTTTATGAAAACGTCATTTTTTTTTTAGTGTGACTATCAAGTGAATAATTTTTATTTAAAAATATGAGATCAACAAAATTGACAAAAAAATTTAACAATATTAACAATTGGACTTGATTTTCAAATCTGAAAAATAGAGAGACTAAATTCTTGAAAATAAAAGTACAAAGACTAAATTATAAATTTGTTAATAGTACATAGACTTATGACATATTTTAACATTTATATTACAAAACATTTATTATTAATATATAAATAATTTATTAAAATAATAAATTATATTAATAATTTATTATATGATTAAATATAAATAATTAAATATGTATGTTTAATAATATTAAAAAATATAATATTTTATATATTTTTAAAAATAAAAATAAATTTTAATATCAATATAATAATATTAAGCTTGATTTAAGTTAATTTTTATATAAAAATAAAATTATCCCTTTTTTCGAAATTAACTTATGCTTTTTAAGAAGATAATTCATTTTACAGGAAAAATGACTTATTTTAAGTTGAACTGTAAGTTATTTTTCGTTGATCAAACTATTTTCTATAAAATAAATCGAAAAGAAATAAAATATAAAATTATATATATAAAGAAAAGTAAACTTTTGACTTCATTCATAATAGAATCTCATTATCAGATACACGCCTGAGAGAATTAGAGAAGCATAATCGGTGACGTTGAAAGCTTTTCAAAATGTATCAGATATAGTTTGTCTTTTTCTTCTTTTAAGGGAAAAAATAACTTTTTTTTAATTTTTTTCAAGCTTTTCATTTTCTAAATCATGTTCTTCTTTTATGATTTTCCTCTTTCTTTTTGCTTTATTCATGCACCCATTTAAATTAATTTTTTTCGATACCGGTAGAGAGAAACTCGACACCAAAATAATCGGTGCTAGCAATAGAGAGGTTTACACCTATTAAAAAATATTTCCTTTTTCTATTTCGAAAAATATATGTATTTTGGAAAAAGTCAATGAAAAAAAACATATCGGTGTTGATATTTATATTTTTATATTAGTTTACCAAACTAACTTAAAAAATTTTAATATTGGTAAAAATGATCAAAGTTCAAAAATAATAACAAAAGTAACTTGAAATGAACAATGCCAGCAGGTGTTGGCACCTTGATGGCCAACACTCACCCCGTCATCGTGTAATTATTGCCTGTTGATTGGTTTGAAATTTTAAAAAAAAAAAATTTGGTGTTAACCCTGTCATAACTGGCATCAGTATATATTTTTTTATTTTTCTTTTACAAAATATTTGTATATCTCGGAATAGAAAAAAATATTTTTAATAGGTATCAGCATCCCTATTGCCAGCATCTGCATCGTATTTAAGTTTTTTTATCAGGTTTTATTCTAGTGTTGTATTTCTCCGTCGGCATCGAAAATTTTTATTTGGTTGTTTTCAAAAAACAATTTATTTAAATGGGGCATTAAGTAAACATAAAAAAAAAAGTTAAAAAGGAGAGAAAAAAAAACTTATGATGCTTTACTTTCAAAAAGAACTTTGAAAAGTAAAAGAAATTTTGAGAAAATGAAACAGACTTAGAAGAAGGGAGGAATAGAAAGAGAAATTGTCAGCTTTTCTTTAATAAACATAAAAATTAAAACCTCTTTAATTTATTATTACCAGCTGTATATTTATCATCTCTTTCTTTAGGACAGCTGTATATATATGTATAAGACAGCTGTATATATATATTTTTTGAGAAAAGTTGGGCTTTATTATGAACAAAAAATTTCAGGCCCAGTACACTTTTGGGCTTAAAACCCATTTGTTGCCTCTTTTTCTTTTCTTTTAAGGAAAAATAAATCTTTCTCCCTCCACATTTTTATTAAAATATTATAAAAATAAATATTCTCAAAATTATGTACAATTGATGTAAGACATTAAATTCGTGATTAATTATCTTTAATTCTGATTTGTTTTAAAAGAATTAATTTGTTCAATTTCGAAATTGAGTAGGATTGTCGAAGTTTTTTTACTTGTAAAATAAACCTTTCTCAAATCTATTCTACTTTTCCCCATAAAATCTTAAAAACTATTTAATTTTAAAAATAAATAAATATTGTTAAAAATAGATATATTAAATTACAAATTTATTAATAATAAATTGACTATTACATTCCTAAAAAATTGCTCAATGAACCAAATGTATATTTTTGATAATATTATTAATTAGCACTTTCTCATATATATTAAACGTTGTAATGTTATATTTCTATAACTACATTTTTGACAATTATATTTCAAAGAATCACATTCCATTAAATATGTACTAAATAATCATAAACAAAAACATAAGGAAGCCAATTCCTTAATTCATTGAATACAAATCTAAATAGTTAAAATATGCGCTTAAATAAACTTCAATCATATTTTTTCTTATTATTACAATAACAACGGTACCAACTGAGATAAAGCTTAGAGGTGAAGATCAGGGTGGTAGTGGCCTTGCCCCCGCAAAAAATAAAAAACGGTTTATATAATCCCTTCAATTTTCATGAAATCATAAATTAATATAATGATAAAATTGTACTTTAACCCTTAAATTTTTTATTTGTTTCTGGCACCCTTAAAACATGCTCTTATATATTGTTGCCATGAAAGGATCAATTCCAATGCTCTCGATAAATACAAGACTTGAGGGATGTGTAATATCTAATTGAAGCCTCCTCCATGGGGAAAATATAGGGCTCTCATGAAACCTCTTACAATTTAAAGTGGTACTTTAAGAAGGTTAAATAATCAGCAGGATAATTAATTCAAGGTTAGATGACTATGATGTTTCTCTTTTGTACAAATAAGGTATCCATAGCTGCAAAAGATGAGATTCAAATTCTAAACCTTCTAAATATTATTTCTTACGGATAGCTATATGAACTAATTGAACTAAGCTTTCGGTTCGTATGCAATGGTTATTAATTCGATGGTTGGCTTGCTTTGTTACTATAAATTGTATCCATGTGATCAAGTTAACTCTTGATAGAGTGATTATGTAAAAGAAGAAAGAAGGTAAAATGAGAAAATTTAAAGGTGCCATAGAGAGTTGATGTAAAAAAGTTGAATTTTCACGATCAGTCATACACTCATGCCAATAAGCTTCTCTCGTGCACCTATCTTAAGGACTGATCATACAAGCATCAAAGTTAAAAGCATTAATGACTATTCCAATCATTCAATAAAGCTAGTGGCGAAGCTAAGGGGTGGTAAGGGCTTTGGCCCCCTCTAAAATGAAAAAAATTTCATTTTGGCCCATTTATAATTTATAAAATTTTAAATTAATTGTGGTAAAATTGTACTTTGGCCCTAAAAAATGATAAAAAGTTGATTTAATCCATTAAAAATTTAAAATATAGACTATTAAAATGGTGGAATTATATTTTTACTATTGTAAAAATATACAATTTAATTTTAGTTGTAAGAGCCCAATTTTGCCCGGGCCCAATAATAAAACAACAGCAAAAGAAAAAAAGAATAACACTCCATTTACAAGGCTCAAGAGCCCAAAAAAATTATTACAAGCCCAAATACAAAGAGAGGCCCAATGGCCCAAAATCTTAATCTTTCAGCAGAAACCCTAGTTGCCCTAGCCCCCTATCACGTCGCTCCCAGACATGTCAGCGGACGCGGCGCCCAAAACCATCCCCCTCACACCAAAACGGCAGCAGAAACACAAAAAAGGAAAAGAAGTAGAAACAAACAACCGGAAAAAACATATATTAGAATATTATTTCAGTTATAAAAACTGATCTTTATAACACGAAAGAGATCAGATACAAAAAAAAAAAAGAACAGAGTTTTGAAAAGGTAGTTTTTTGATTTTTTTTCTATTTTTGAAGCAAACAAATATATAAAAAAGAACGAAGCGAATTTTTTACCTGTTTTGTCGCGCCTCCGTCGTGAGGGTCCTCTTTCTGACTTCAGAGGGCTCCGAATCCATTGGGATTCGTTGAAGGCTGCATCGAAAAAGTTTCGGTTTCTGCGCTTTGGGTTAGATTTTGGCTGAGATTTTGGGGGTTTTAACCTTATATTCGTATTTTACACGTTTAAAGGATAAAAAAAAGACATTTTTTTGAAATTTCCAGCTATTGGAGGCGGCGGTCGCCGTCGCCGATGACCAGTTGTCATGGCGGAGCGCCGACGGCCTTGTGGTGGATTTAAGGGGCGCCAAGAGGAAAAAAAAGGGGGGGGGGAGAAGAAGTGATTTTTTTTTTTTTTTTTTTTTTTTTGAAAACAAAGCTAAAATGATTTTAAAAATTTGACTTATATAGGCATATCAAAACGACATCGTTTTGGCCTGGCTTCAGAAACCCCAAAACGACATTGTTTTGGAATTCAACCCGAAAACTGACCTGTTTCTCTTAGGATCCGTATGTTTTTTAGGGGAGGGGATATCTGCAGCTTTGATCCTTCCGCTTTTTTCATCTTTTTAATTTAGTCATGTTCATTTTTATTTGTTTTAATTTTTGCCCCATAATTTAAATTCCTGTGCAATTTAGTCCCCTGGCTCATTGTGAACCCCTTAGGGAGTGACACGTGTCAATATGATGGGGATAATTTCCATTTGACCCCCTAAAGTTTTCTAAGTTTTCTATCTTATTTTAATTTAATTCTTTATATTCTACTTCCTTGTAACTTAGGTGTTAAATTTTGTTATATTTTAAATTTAGTCCTTTACTTCCCTTTTTCTTATTTATTTTGCAATTTATGCTTTAAGTTCTGTTTAAATTTCAATTTAATCCTTCTTTTATTTAATTATGCCTTTTATTTACTTTTTTATTATTTTATCCCCTAAAATTTTATTATGGTTTCAATTTAATTTTTTTTATTTAATTTTCAACATTTTTAATTCATTATTTATATTTTATCCTTTAATTTACATAACTTGCATTTTTATCCTTAAGTTTCTTAATCATCTCATTTTAGTTCTTTTTTTGTTCTGTTTTTTTTTATGTTGATGTTATTATTAAA
Organism: Gossypium anomalum; assembly: GCA_025698475.1. Classification (NCBI taxonomy): domain Eukaryota; kingdom Viridiplantae; phylum Streptophyta; class Magnoliopsida; order Malvales; family Malvaceae; genus Gossypium; species Gossypium anomalum. Next base: position 9,987,886 of record CM046965.1, on the reverse strand, counting down.
TGATTATTTTTGCTAATTAATATTTTATTTTGTCGTCATTGATACTACACAACCATGATCATAGCATTATCATACCTTTTTTTATTATTGTTTCACCATTTTTTGGTTATTACTAATGTTCCACTTATTATTTTACTATTGTTACCATTATTAAATAGTATTATTAATCGGCTAAAAATTATTCCGACTATCATATGTTATTATTTTGTTATCATTTTGTGACCACGTAAGTTATTCTATACTATTTTTGTCATTTCCATATTATGCAACATGTTTAAATATTCGTTTAGTTTTGTACCAACACTTGAATAAATCAATCGCATATTGCATTAAACGTCATATCTATTTTTTACCCGATGCAAAAAAAGAAAATTTTAAAACCGAGGCAACGTTCTTTATTTAGAGATTCGAAAAGTTGTGCCCTAACTTACGGGGTTCGACTTTCTCTTTGAACCTAAATAACCAAACGTCTTTTTTAAAACTAAAAACACATGAGATTTAAATAGTAATTAAATAATGAGCAATCTTATTTTCGATGATTCGAGATATTGTACCCTAACTTACAGGATATGACATTTTCGTTTTGGTCACCTCGAGATAAGAAGGTCTTTTACGTAAGTTTTAATTTAGTTAAAAGTGATTTTAATTAAAAAAGAACATTATGCAAAGAGGGACTGTGTTTTAATTTCTCTTTGAATTTTCAACTTTCGACACTAAGATATCAAATAATCAATTTAGTGCCAATTTTGGGCGTTATGAGGGTGCTAATAATTCCTCATACGTATTTGACTCCCAAACCCATTTCCTGGATTTTTGTAGACAGAAAATGATTTTAATAAATCTAGCATTTTATTAAAATGTCAAAGCCTTGAGGTGATTTGTAACACCCCAAACCCGTATCCGTTGCCGGAACAAGGTTACAAGGCATTACCTAGGAGTACAGAACACTTATAGATCATTTAAATCATTTATTGTTCAAATATTGAGATTGATTATAAACATTCCTTTAACGAACCTTCGAGGTTCAAATAGTGCATTAAGATCGGGTCGGGACTAAACTGGATCCTTAGGAAAATTTTTCGCATCTTTTAAAATTTTTCTCACATATAAGGGTCACACGCCTGTGTGACTGGGGACATGCCCGTCTGGGTAGGCCGTGTGGTCACACACGCCTATGACCCAAGCGCGTGGAGCTCTCTGACTTGAATTCAAGAAGAAAATTGAGTCACACGGCCTGAGCACATGCCCGTGTTGCTAAGCCGTGTGCCTAAACTTGAACATTCTGTTTCTCATTTTTATGTACACAATTTTATGTTATGTAATCATAACATATATCAGCCATATCTTTGTAATTTAAATATATATTTTCATATCAACTTGTCTTGATTTCATACTATTTCATATTTGAGTTTTACTCGTCAAATTATTTGAAATATCATCTTAATGCAAATAGTACACATGAGGTACATAATTCCATAATTATGAATGAACACCTTTATCAAACATATTCCATATTCATAATTCATATGCCATAATCTCATGCTTAACCATTATTTTCTTGTATTTCAGGTAAATACTTATAACAATTCATAAGCATATAATTCGCTATCTCTTCTTGTCGATCACAATCTCGATTAACAAATGTAAATAAGTGAGCTCAATATTATTAACTACTTAAATACTATCACTTTACTTCACATGCCATTTATCACTTTTTATCAAATTAGCGAACGTCTTACGAAATTGAGTATGTCATTTCCTTGCTGCCATAGTGTAACTTTGGTCTTACACATCATCACATGTCACTTACCGAACTTTAAATATCAATTCAATAAACATGTAATTCGCTAATACATCCTGCCATACACAATATCTAATTGATGAAATCATTTAACTGAGTTCAATTTCATGTTCACTACAAATTTATCTTTTAAATCCATAAACTCTTTCACTTACCACACTTTGTCAAAATAGTGAACGTCTTACAGAATTGAGTACTTCGTTTTCTCGATGCCATAGCCCAGCTATGGTTTTACACATAATCACATATCACATATCGATGCCATAGCCCAGTTATGGTCTTACACGGATCACATAACACATATCGATGCCATAGCCCAGCTATGGTTTTACACATAATCACATATCACATATCGATGCCATAGCCCAACTATGGTCTTACACGGATCACATAACACATATCGATGCCATAGCCCAGCTATGGTATTACACGAATCACATATCTCACTGATGCCATATCCCAGATATGGTCTTATACAGTAGCATATATCACACCGATGCCATATCCCAAATATGGTCTTATACAGAAGCACATAATCACATTTATCCGATGCCATAGCCCAGCTATGGTCTTATACGGAAATCACATATCACATGTTGCCACGGTCCAACCATGGTCTTTTCCGTCAATTCGTTTTAGCCACTGAACGAAAGTACTCAACCCTGCGTTCCACTCAATTTGAACATTTAGTTCAATTTTCATACTTTTTCAATATTTATAATTTAATAATGAACATATGAAATAAACATTATACCATTACTAATTCAACGTTTTTTTTTATAATCAGGCATGTAATCAATTTATACACAAGTCATTCATATATTTTTCCTCCTCCTCCTCTCTATCCACATCCTTGGTATAAATAACACACTTGTAAGTAACCTTATCCATAATTTTCACTAATTACTTATATGAATATTCAAGCTATCCACCCGTGTCATAGCTACTAAATTATTTATATCTGGAGCTACGGAACTCAAAATTAAGATTTTCTAATTTTCCCTGAAACTAGACTCACATATCTTCCTACCATAAGATTTTCAGAATTTTTAGTTTAGCCAATAAGAACAATTTATTCTTTAAAGTCACTCATGTTCTGTTGTCTGATAGTTCTAACCCTTCTTCACTAAAAATTAATTATCTATTCATACAAGATTCAGATAAATGTTATCGTTTATTTCTATTTAAAATAGACTCATTTAGAATTCTATACATATAAATTTAAGCCCCTAATTATTTTTCTTCAATTTGTTATGATTTTTCAAAGTCAGAACAGGGGAACCCGAATTCATTCTGACCTTATCTCACAAAATTCATTATATCTCATGACTTACAAATCCATTGCTTGCACTATTTCTTTTATGAGAAACTAGACTCAATAACATTTAATTCCATATTTTATTCATCATCTAATTTGATTCCCACAATTTTTGGTGATTTTTCAAAGTTCATCTACTGCTGCTGTCCAAAACAGTCTTAGTGCAAAATGTTGATTTCTATTTTGCCCCAAATTTCACAATTCATACAATTCAGTCCTTACTCAATTAACCCCTCAATTAAGATAATTTTATCAATTAATATTTTTATTAGACATTATAAGTTATTTCATACCTATTGAAATTCTAAATTTCCACATAAAACTCTAACTTCAAACTCTTTTACAATTAGGTCCCAAACATTCACTTTCTATTCAATTCTTTCAATAAATCAGCATATAAACAATTTAAAGCTCTAATTCCATGCCAAATCATCACAGACTTCCAGCACATATTCATAACAACTTTCAATTTCTTTCATAGAATCAAAAACTAATGAATTCAACAAGTGGACCTAGTTGTAAAAGTCACAAAAACACAAAAATTTCAAGAAATAATCAAGAATTGAACTTACTTGAAGTAGAAATATGAAAAACCAGCTTAAGGGAACTCTTCGATGGCTGTTTTTCAGCTGAAGAAATGAAGAGAACTCAAGAGAATTCTAGATATTCCATTCTAATCCCCTTTTTAATTAATAAATTTTGTTATTTTCCCATTTTGCCCTTATTTCCTCAATTTTCCTGATTTTTCTATGCTTGTGCCGCCCAAAATATCTCCTTTAGGCTTATTTGCACTTTAAGTCCTTTCTCATTTGACAATTGAGCTATTTAGTCCTTCTAGAAACTTTTACACCTTTCTCAATTTAGTCCCATTGATTTAATTAATTATCGAAACGTTAAAATTTTCTAACGAAACTTTAATGCTAACTTAATAACACTCCATAAAAATTTTTATAAATATTTATAGCTCGGTTTATGAATTCAAGGTCTCGATACCTCGTTTCCAACCCGATTTACCTAATTAATTCTTTTAAATCACAAAATTCACTAACTAAAAAAAATACTTCTATAATCACACTCTTAGGTATTAATTTATTAAATTTGCAACTCACTCGTCGAATTTAGTGATCTCGAATCACTGTTTCCGACACCACTGAAAATTAGGTTGTTACATGATTCGATCACACCTAATTAAAAAAGATTGGTGGCGACTCCATTTTCATTTTTAAAATAAAAGTCGATTTAAAAAAAAAAGGTTTCGACATTAGTCATTCAAAAAAATTTTTTTAGCTTCGCCTTTAAATAAAGCCATCCACACTAAACTATGATACGCTTTATTAACACTTCTACCCTTCCAATGGAAAGAAATAGAATGAAACTAGAATTTCGGACAGAGGTATTCATGAATAGCAAAACCAAATATAGAGGCATTAGTGTTGGTAATGCAAAGTGTTGGTGTTAGTGTTAGTGGGTATATCTCACATTGGTTAAGTACAAGTTACCAAGAGAATTTTTATATAGTTTTACTTTTACTCTAATTGAGTAATTGGGCCTATCATTTAATAACCGAATAGATCCTCTGTCTTTGCTACCACTCGCTCATTTCGATCTGTGTCTGTGTTAACATTTGTCAAAGTATATTTTTTGGATAAAAAATTTATTTTATTTTTCAGAAAATGATATCTTTAAACAATTTTTTTCCATATTTACTGTTTTGAAAAATCTGGAATTTGGCTGTTACGCGAAAATAGTGGGATTGTTTCAAAATTGTTCCTACATTTTTTACTCTTTTTTCCCTACCTATTTACCGTTTTGCTTTTCCACTTTTAAGTGTAAATAAAAGGTTGATTTCCTCGTTTTTACACACAGAAAGAAAATACAACACTCTCTGAAAAACTTTTCCCTCTCTATTGGTTTTTTCCCTAAATCACTTTAGAGAAAATTCTGTCTAGGAGTTTAAGTTTTAAGCGAGACCGACTATTACCCTTCCAAACTTTCTTAGGAATTGATCCTACTGTGATTTCCCTGAGAAGAGCAACACTAGTCGAGTTCCATCGTCCTTATTCGGATGTACGAATATTAAAGCATTGTGTTAACCTTGGTGGGCAACATCTACTAATGATTACACCGATCATGTAAATTCATTTCTAAGGCAATGGTTTACCATGACGCAGTAAATTTCTGATTTCTTAATTCGTTATTTATTTTTCAGATAGTGCTAACACAGTAGAGTTTGTTTTGTAGTAGCTTATTTTCCAACAATCAGCCCATCTATTAACTAAAGATGGAAACACTATAAGGCAATTGATTTCAACTACGACATTTTCAAGGTGTAAAGACTTTATGCAAGATAGTACCTCTCTGTTCGAAACCGCTTACGCAACATGAAAAGCATATACCCTTTGAGAAAAGCTAGTATAGATAGGCTCATCAAACACTCCATTTTCGCCCCTCAACATTGCTCCCCACTCTATTGCGCATTAACCTTAAAACACCGCTGGATCGATATTACACTTGACCCAACTCCATACCTGATTAGGCCAACGGTGAGAGGTTTTTTTATAAAAATGACCTAAAACTTTTGATTATTTACAAAATGACCCACTTTGAAAATCATGTACGCAAAGGACCTGTTTTGAACCGTAAACGTCGATGACGCTATTGCCATTGATTTGCGTGACCTTAAAAAATAGTTTTCTATTGCCTATAACCAATGATTGGGTGGAAGTGACAAGTGGTGATGCCAATGACAGTGGCATCACTGACGTTTACGGTTCAAAATAGATCATTTATGTACATAATTTTTAAAGTGAATTATTTATGTAAATAATAAAAATTTTTGGATATTTTTATAAAAAAAGCTATTTAATTTCTTATAATTATTCGCGTTGAAATTGTCATTGTTCATGCAATAATTATTCTCAATCAATTCATGTTGAAATTGTCATCACTAGGGTTCTTTTTGTTGATATATTGGTAAAACTATTCCAATTTTAACTGGATTTGCAGCAGATAATGGATTTATAATTCGGATTTCGAAACAATGATTTATTACTTTCTTAGAAACATGAAATAATTAATCTCTCTCTTTTAACCTTATGTTTGAATAAATATTACCCAACCGTTAAATTATACTTAAAATTTTCTATTTTTATGGCATAATAAAAAATAATTAGCTTTTAAGCTTTATATATTTGAAAACTTGTATGATAGTTTATATATATTTTATGTTGACATGATACTATTTATTTTGTATGCTATGTCAAAAAAAAAATTATAAAAATATTCAAAAAATTATAGTAAAATAATTCAAAATTAAAAAAATTTAAAAATCAGTATGAAGTACTCGTCAATTATCATACAAGCTATCATGTTTAAAATTTTTACAATTTAGTCAATATTTCTATAAAAAAAAAATAACAATTCAATAATTGACGGAGACTCATACAAGCGGTGGAGCATGTGGTTTAATTCGATGCAAAGCAAAGAAACTTACCAAAGCTTGACATGCCGCGAATCCTCTTGAAAGAGAGGGGTGTCTTCGGGAACACAGGCATAGGTGGTGCATAGTTGTCGCCAGCTCATGCCGTAAGGTGTTGGGTTAAGTCACTTAGCGAGTGCAACCCTCGTATATAGTTGTCACTGTTGAGTTTGAAATCCTGAGCAGACTGTCGATGATAAGTCGGAAGAAGATGAGGTTACAAAAGTGAATACCGAAATAGACAATTCCAGATGCCCTCAGATGGATGCCACTAAAAAAGCCGATTATTGCATGTTTTTGGAGGCCGTACTTTACCCATCCGACCCCTTAAACTCGCGATTTAGAAAATAAAATAGACCATTTAGGACTTTTTCCTCATGTCGCTACCAGCTACAGATCAGATATGACCGGTTGAAGATTGAGAAATTTTTTCTAATGGCATTCGATCACAGAATCCATTGACAGCAGCATAAATGACTAGAATTTGTTTTTCAATAGGCAGTGGTGAATATTGTGGTTGTTTCGGTACTTCTGTAAGCCTTGCACCTCTATTGAGTAATGCCTGAGTCGCAGCATCAAGGTCTGACCCAAATTGAGCAAGGGCGGCCACCACTTCTCTTTCCTTTGCTTCTCTTGAGCCAGATGTGGCTCGATCCCATCTAGCAAAGAAAGCAGTCACGCCAGAAAGAAGAAAGTCAAGCTTGAAAGTAGCAAAGCCAGATTCGTGACGTCAAGTCATCATGCCCCTTATGCCGTGGTGACTCACGTGTTACAATGGACATGACAAAAGGTCGTGATCCCGCGAGGGTGAGCTAGCGAACTCCAAAAACTTGAAAGGTTAATGAGCCAAGATGTAAACATTAAACCGAAGTTAAAATTAAGTTTAGCTATGTACTATTCTTGTACGCCTTGAAATAATTGAATTATACAAAGTGGAATCAATGTTTATATAAAGAACTTTGATTATATACGGCAAATATAATTGGGTCCAATATATCAGCTTCATTTATTATGAATTTGTAGCATGAAACCTCCATTGTTTACAGATTTGAAATGGCATAAGAAAACCCAAAAGTGCTGAGACAGATCCTGGGGAATTAAGATGCAGCAATTTATCATAAAGCTTGTTTGGAAATCCATCGACTGAACATTGCAAAACATTCCTTTGGATTGAACTCCGGAGCCGTGTGACCTCCTCCCTGCAACATACCACACTCCATTACAAATCATTTTCTTCAGAAAAAAGAAGTCACAACTCTATTTGCACTATTCTTGCCTTTACAGTTGCAAAAGTGAAGTTATTTCCATATTCTCTCGAGTATCTGCAAAAAGCAAGCGAAATTTAAGCTCTTACACATATGGGAAACAAAATCTGTATATATATAGTTATAGCCTCACCCTGCAACTTGATCATCAACAAACCATGGCCTCCAATCATCAACAATGGACAAATTCAAGGACTTAATCCATGATTCGGTTCCAACGTAGGGAACAAGTCTGTCATGATCACCACTGTAAAGAAATCTACAATCAGCAATCACTCATAAAAAGAGGGCTTTAACCAACGGTTCTAGGTATGCGACCTGTATATTAGAGCCCTGTAACCCTTTGAATTGAGAGATAAATGATAGTCTACAACACTCCCAACATCTTTATCATAAAGTAAGCTTTCATTACATCTTATCCATTCTCTGATTGTTCCCTGGTAAATCAATGTCCAGACTGAGTTAATCTAACTTAGTGTCAGTCAAAGGGGCATGAGAAAGAGTAGTAATATAGTTTACCTTTCTGATACCAAGTGCTTGCTGGACACTGTCATCAGATGCCCAAATCTTGCAAAGGTAAGTATTGTAGTTCTGTATCACGGTTTTAATCAAATATAAAGTATTAACATAAATTTATGGTAAGACAGATTAATTAGCAAGTGACAGAAACATTTACTCGACATCCGAATTTAGGGTACTCGGCAGGCGCCTGCAGGTAGTCTTCTTCACGTGTTTCTAGGAAGTATTTCCTTTGATTGACCAAACTATCCGGTGGATCAAAGTCAGCAGGGCAATTAGGCTCCAGGATATGTGGCTTGTTTATGTAGGCAATGCACTACGAAAATAGTGAAACTTTGTTCTTTACTATTCCGATGAGATGTTATACTCATCATCACTAAATTATGAATAATTTTTCATTTGTCATTTAACTAAAAAAGTTACACTTTGATCACTAAACTATTCAAAAATTTTCATTAAAGTCACTGAGTAAAGTGTTTTTTATGTTCAGCTAACGAGTTCCAAGCGACAATTCAACGACTGATATGGTGGATTAGTACCCGTAGACGAGCAGAAGAACATATATTAGATTCAAGTTGATCAAACGGTCAATGTTGAATATAGAAAAGAAAACTGTTTGAATTTTGATTTGCAAATTTGTAAATAGTGACATCCAATGTTTTTTCACGACAAAAAACTAAATTGTAGAAGAAAAAAGAAAAGAAAGCTTTCGATTGGTGTAGACACTACGAATAGAGAAAACAATATAACATCGATTTTAATAGCTAAGTGACTCCAATGAAAACTTTTCAATAGCTTAGTGACCAAATTTTAACTCTTTTTAGCTAAGTAACAAAAAGAAAAACTTAAACTAGACTTATCCATAGTTTAGTAACTAATGATGTAGTTTACCCTAATGGAAAAATAAAAGAGAACAGGTTCATTTGCTTGATTACCTCTGAGATAGCTTGAAGATCTTTTACACATTTTACATTACTCATCTCCATTTCTACGTATTCTTCTTTACAATTCCTTTTGGCTGACTGCAAAGAGAAGTGCTCAATGAACATATAAACATACAGTGTTATTGACAAATCACTTGCAATTAAGGGTTTAGTCCATTGACCTCATAAAGTTCATCAGAGATAAGTGCCATACGATTATAAAATGGGATTTTTGAGTTATCTTCATATTTCGAACCCGTTGCAGGATTACCGACCAAATACCCCTGCAACAAGTGCTAAAATCAAAGACTCCATAGGATGACATAAAGTGCAAAAGTCATCAAGAAGTTGATATTAGAGCATTACTTTAAGATTGAAGGCTGGAAAGTTCTCATCTTCGATGCCTAAAACCGTGACATTGGTCCCATTAGAGACAATAAGATAAAACATTAAGTTTAAAGCGGGGTAACACACTCTTACCATCTGATATTGCATGAACAATGATGGGAACGATTTTCCCAGCGTATGAATCACCAGCAATATAGAGTGAGTTTGTGATGAACTTGGGATGACTTTGCAACCACTGAATAGACAAGAAGTAATCGTTGAAAACATTTCGTTTTTAAGTTAAGACTATTCACAAGTATCAGTTGTCTTCACCTTCCTCAGAAAGTTATACCCATCATTAGCAAATCTTTTATCCCCGGTCTCAAAACCTTGCAATGTCGTTGAATAAGAAAATCCAGTGCCAACAGGTGCGTCTAGGAAGATTATATTTGCAACCTGAATAGTTATGATGGATGAGTAAGTAGAAGTTGCTAAGCATGAGCTATTATTATAGTATAGAATTGTTGAGGGACAGGATCCACGTCTCCTTTGAAGACTTCTCTCGGAAGAGCTGATTATCCCTCAACAAGAATCATGAATGAATGAATGATATCACCTTTGTCCATGAGTAAGGGTTGAGAGCAAAAGTTGGTAAGCTGCCATTATACTCCACCATGTTAAATTGCAAGGGCCCTAAATTAACATCATTACACACGTGACTATGGAATCTCCTGTCGGTGATACAAAACACCAAAAATAATCAGAGATTTTACCTATCTCGAAAAAAAGACCAGAGAGAGCAGAGCAACCAGGGCCTCCAGTGAGCCATAGGATGAGAGGATCTTTTGAAGGGTCACGTTCTGATTGAATAAAATAATAGAAAAATTCCACATCTCCCACCCCTATGTACCTGAAACACAATGATTAACCCTTGATAACATGATTCTGAAACCAGTAATAGTAAAATTCACAGAAGGAAAGCATAAGCATAAGTGGATGAATGAGAAACTCACCCAGTTTCAAGCTTGAAGGGAAGTGAAGCAGAAAATCCAGGAAGAGACCTGATGTCTGAAAATGAAACCACATGCCTATTCCAAACCACAATGAAGACTATGTAGTAAAAACATAGTAACTGGACATACTTTGAAAACATCCTCCCTACTTCCTACTACTGTGGTTCACTTTCTATTAACATAAAAGAGCTGTCTTTGGGAAGGTATGAGCTCAAACTTTTGGAGACATTTGAAATGGGATAAATCATTGCTTGAAATAATGATGATAAGCCACCCAGGCTGTCACCACGTATAATATTTTGACTGGTTGGATCAATTATTTGTATCTAACCGAATTGACTAATTTTAATTGACTTATAATCGATCTACTCCAACCGATTTAACTTCGGTTAATTAACTCTTTTTTATATATGTAAAAGTAAAAGTAAGACAACATGGCTACTGCCCATTACAAAGTTAATTTATCCATACTGCCAAATACAAAAACATAAACAGAGAAGAAACAAGAATAATTAACTCTTAAAATTTTTGTTAAAATTGAATTAATCGACCGAACCAATTTAATTTGATTAATTGGTTGATTAACAGGTCTAATTTGATCGAAAGTCAATTAATAAATTTTTGAAAGTTTGATTATCAGTTTAATTTGATTACTTTGATTAATTCGGTCAAATTAACATTATTAATGTACTTTTTATATGTTTTATACTTATTTTAACCAAAAAATAAAAACATATAAATTTTAATTAATTCAATTAACCAACTAAATTAATCAAAATATTTCAATTTATCTAATTTTTTCTTTTAAAACTCTTTAACTAACTGTTCAAAAAATAAAAAATTCAATTAAGTATTTGAAAACCTAATAACAATACTTTGCATGTACTTAGAAAGAGAGAGAGAAAAGAGAGGAGGTGTTGCCACTACCTCCTTGATTTAAGTTTTAACAAATGGAAGAAAAGAGTTGACATCTGCCTTTGATTAGTTTGGGTTTTTATCTTACATTTCTTTTAATCTGATTTTGAAAAAGTATCTAAATTTTATGAATTCCATTAACAATAAAAAATAAACTTCAGTTCAAAATGCTTTATTATGTTATTAGTTAATTAATTAAAATTTATAGTAATTTATTCTATTTCCTTTTAAAAATTATTTCTAATAATCATTAATTCTATAATAAATTTAAATTGATTCTATTTTATTTTATTTTGAAATTGAAAAATTCAACTTTATTAAACTTAAGAAAAATTAATATAAATAAAAAGATAGAAATAACTTCAATCTAAAATAATCCTAATAAAATTAAAAAATCTTATACCCAAACCCTTTCAATTTAAGAGTTCTAACCCCTCCTCAACCTATAAATAAGAGAATAATGTGCTTCAATACATTTGAACCCACATCCTCTTATATTGGCAATAATATCCATACCAATCAAGCTAAAACTTAATCAACTTAAATGATTTACTTTTTAATACCCTATTACAATACTTCAACAACACTTCTTCAACGAAGTGCAAGAATAAGCTTTCCGAATAAAGATACACACTCGAACTCAAATCCTCCTATATTAGCAAAAACATCCATGCTAATTAAGCTAATACTCAATCAAACTTAAATGATTTACTTTTTAATACCCTATTATAATACTTCAACAGAACTTCGAATTAGCTTTCCGAACAAAATAATACACCTCAATACACTCAAACCCACGTCCTCCTGCATTAACAACAATACCATTTCAATCAAGTTAAGACTCAATCGACTTAAAAATTTTATTTTTAATACCCTATTACAGTACTTCTTTAACAGCAGTTCTTCAACGAAGTGCAAGAATAAACTCTCCCAGCGAGTAAAATAGATTCAGCACATTTCAAGACTAGTTTCACATCATCTTCCTCAACACTGACTTTATCAATAGCGTAGAATCTCAACTCCACCACATTTGAAGTCGAATTAGCTGTTCCACAGTGTATCATTTCAGTAAGATCATGTTTGTAAAATAGAAAAAAAAAAATCAAAATATACTGATAATCCAATTTGAAATTTAGCTTGAATTATGTTTAAATTTTAGTTATTTTATTTAAAAATAAAAATAAAAACAAAAACTAAATCCTCCTATTATTCCAATTTAAAATTCAGTCTAATCATCATCAATACAATAATGCAATCATACCAACTTCACCGAATCTAGGGTGCGTCTGCTTGGGTGAAAAAGTAAAAATCTAAGAGGAGAAAATGAAAAAGTGATAAGAAAAAAGATAATCATTTTTCACCGTAACATATAAAATTCAATCTTTCCAAAGTGAAATCATAAGAGGGGAGAAAAAGAGAGATTGTATGTTAGTTCAAAATTGGGTAAATTACATCATTAGTAACTAAATTATGAATAAACTCTCTTTGATCACTTAATTAAAAAAAAGTTAACATTTGATCACCAAACTATTTAAAAGTTTTCATTTAACTCACTGTGCCATATGACTCTTTCTTTGTATTGTCAACGCCAATAGACTTCAATTTTTATTTCATAAAACTATTTTAAACCTTACGAATCTGCGAACCAAAATTCTAACAGTTTTTACCTTTCTAAGCATCGAACCATCTCAACTAAGCAGGAACGGAAAGAAGAAATATTTCTTTTACCTTTCTATCATTCTACACTTTCTTTCTTTCGACTCTATCAACCAAAACATTTAAGCATGAATATTAAATCTCAAATTTGACCGAAACAAAGTGACTAGAAAATACCTTTTGTCACAAAATAACCGACGACCTTAGGAGCTATGTTCGAGTCATTAGTAGAGGTTGGTGCATACCTATAAATAAAGGAAATTAAAAACTTCATATCCTAATAGTTTTATACAAAATTTATTTAAGAGAACTTAAGATTAAATTAAAATCCTCACATGTCCGGTTTCGCATGAACAATGCCTCGAGAAACAGCCTGCAACAAAGCTCAGACTCTTAAAATCTCAAAATCATTGAGAAACAGATGCTTAGATGAAACAAGAAAAAAAGTTGCTTTAGTGAATTGTTTGCCTTCAAATAGAGTTTGCTAACAGATGTAAGCAATAACAATTTCAATAACTCCCTAACCTTTATGAATTGCTGTTCACAAATTTATTGAATGAAAATTGACTATTGAGAGGATTCAATTGGGCAATAATGCTAAAATCATAGTATTGAAATGTAAATCTCATGCTCGAGGGAGAGGGAGATTTACCTCTAAGTCTAACATTGCCGATGTATTTGCAGCATCCGAAACTGGGTCCATTGTGAAGTTTAATTGACCGGCGGACTGGGTTTTGTTATAAAACCAAAGAGTAGCCCCGGCAGCCAATGCCTCCAAGCCCGCCACGCTGGCGTTCAAAGTTCCTTCCCCCATCGTAACATTAACAACAGTCTCAACTCGAGTCCCGCTGGATCGACATTCTCTAACATCAGGGAATAATATTGAAACGAAAAACCAATGAAAATTAAACCTGGATTTTCTTTGTACCCACCTGGTGTCGGTCAGGCTCAGAATTATTTGCCTACATAGGTCAACAACGTTGCAGCTCCGTCCGAGGCCGTTCGCAGGTGAAGGGGACCTGGACATAGACGAAGGATCATTCTCATTGCCCCTCACGATTGACCCGTACTGTAATGTTGGGGTCTGGGTCTGGGTCTGGCTAGCTCCTTGTACTGCTAGGATCCATGTCAGCAGACAACTAAATGGAAACTGCAACAAGTAATGTAGAATTTTAAATGAGAATTTCGGGTTTTGATGGGAATTGAAAACCAAGCAAGTTAAGATCAAAGTAGAAAGAGATCATAAAGCGAAAATTATGAAGAAATTGAATTGAGACTTGTTCAAGCTAGGCAGGCTCGTCAAAATTTGACCTCTCAACAAATCTTTTTCAGAGTATTTTTAGAAAAATAAAAACCTAAAAATGATCTCGAACAAAATAATACAACTTGGATTTCCTTGACCCTTGTCACTCCAATCTTTAATTAAAAGAACAAAAAAACTCGACTGCAAACCGAAAAAGACAAAAGAAAAAAACCCAGAAAACCATATGTATATTAATTTATATGCTTTGGGCTCTCTAAGTCCAATTGCCTTAAACAATAAAGCCCGAACTAAACCCATGTTATCCAAAAACTTTATTTCGGAAACCTAGAAAAGAATAGAATGGATTAATCATCGAACCGGTCTGAACCGGTCTCACTGCCACCTTTCGATTTGGTCGATTTACCTGACTAAAAACGGGATTTCGATTATTTGAATTTCACCGATACTAATCTATAAAACAGAGAAGAACCATGAATAATACTTTGCATGTATTTAAAAAAAAAATAAGGTGAGGAGGTCTTGCCACCACGTTTTGAGTTTTGACAATGGGAAGAAAAGTGTTGACATCTGCTTTAGATTAGTTTAGGAAAGAAAAGAAAATTACCCAAAGTCGATGGAGATTTGCCCTGGCTTCCATGCTGACTTTGAAATACAATGCCCAAGGATCTCGTAGAGGAGAGCAAAGAGAGAGAAGGGAGATACAACATGGGAAAAATAGTGAAACGCTGCAATATATAGTGAATCCTAGGTTAGACCACTTTTCCAGACCCGGCCCTGTCCAAAAATGAGTTTTTTTTTTTTCAAGCTTTCCCCATGAAAAATAAATTTGATCCTGACTTGACCCGTTTATTCTTTTATTTTTTAAATTAGTTTTTATAAAAACTTAATTTTAAAAATATATAATATATTAAATGTACTAAAAAATTAAAATAAAAATTTTCTAGCTCATGAAAAAGTAATTATAATAAAAAATACTATAATAAATATAATAAATATTTTATTGTATTAAATATAAATATCTTATATTTTAAGCCCTAGATAATTAACTTAATTATTATTGATTTAGTGATTTAATATAAAAATATATAATTACTTAATATATATAATTAACATAATATTTTTTATAATACAATATTCAAGCAGACCGAGCTAGGATAAAAAGAAATATCTCCCAATTCGTAATAGTAAATAGATAAGCTAAGCAATACTCTTAAAGCATACCATTTTTTTGTCCTTTTCTGATTTCATAAATTAGTCCAAGACAAAATCCGCTTCCATGACATCAATCTACAGAAATATAATATGAAATCTCAGAATCTAACTTTCTTTTCTTTTCTTTAATGTGACCAAATCATTGTTTATATTTTGATTAAAGCTATATAAACTAAACCTAATTATAGATTGGATTACTCAACTCGACTCAAAAATTTATTTAAAAATTAAAAAATTTGAACAAAAATATAAACTTAAAAAATAGACTTAAAAAAAATCCATTTTTTAAACGAGACAGGCCTTGAGTAATTTTTTTTTTAACATGATCTTGACCTAGCCTGAATTTGTAAAAAAAAAAAAAAAGAAAATCTGCTGTTTTACCACTGTCTTGGTACAGTTGATTCATTTGTGGGAAAGAGGAGCAGTAACTCCTTACTGGGTAGGCTTTAATTTTTGGCATTTATTATCCTGAGTTGAAAAGGTTATCTTTGTTATTGAAAAATAGTTGCTCCTACGACAAGAACTTGGACATGGAAGATAATAAAAAAAAAAAAAATTCCGAAGCGGATGGAAAAGAATGTAGTGTGAGCTTCCATACGTGAATAAATGATTTTAACACATTTGTAATTTGAGAATTATGGCTTTTCCAAACAAAGGACGGGGATTTTCCAGCAACATTGATCCATTTCGATGAGAAATGACATGAAGTCCCATATACTGTTGCCACTAAGGGATCATTTCTGAAGCTCTAGATAAATCCGCGACACGAGGGATGTGTAATATCTGATTGAAGCCTCTCCCAATATGGGAGACCCAAGCGAAATGCAGATGCTTCCGATGATGCAGTGACTTCTATGACTCTTCTAACAGTCTCCCAATGAAGCAGCGACTTCTTTAACTCTTCCAACCCATTGTGCGAAGGTCGCTCTGTTTTAGCTCGATATGCTTCCCTATCCTGCATGTAATTAACACATTCACCTTAATCTATTATGAGTATTTGTAACTAAGCTAGAATTTAATTTACACGATAATCCATATGCAAACTGAAGCAGGCTTTAGCATGCAAAACCTGATAAAATCTTACTAAATACATGGTACATCAAAGGCGACCAATTGGGAAGAAGAACAAATTGTCACATTAAACATTAGTATATTAAACTTCAAAAAGAGAACATGGTTTAATTTACACTATGAGACAGACCAAAGGAAAACAGTTGCTTTTTAGTATGTTAATACTACACTTCCCCATATGAATAGCAGCTAAAGATTATGAAAGGAAACCCTCACAAAACAAGGGAAACTATGGAGCTCTAATGAAATCCCTTATAGTTGAAAGTAGTAGTCTAAGATGGTTGAATAAACAGTAGGAAAATTAACTCAAGGTTAGAGCACTGCGATGGTTGTTTTTGGAACAAATAAGGTATACGTATAAGCTTAGAGGAAGGGGTTCCAAATGCTAAGATTAGAACTTTAAAACTTCTAAATACCATCTCCTAAGGATGGCTATCGGAACTAACTGAGCTAAGCTTTGCCTTTGTATAATCGATGGTTATCAGTTCGATACTTAGCTTGCTTTGCTACTATCAAATTGTATCCATGCGGTCAAGCTAACTCTTCACAGAGTTGATTATGTAAAGGAAGAAAAAAAGGAAAGGGAGGAAAATAAAAAGGAACTCTAAAAAGTTTATGCACGAAAGTGGAATTATCAGAAATAGTACCCAAGATCTGCTGGAAGTCTGAAACCACCTATGCGAACACGCTTCAATGAATGAATCTGGAAAAAGCATCAATAGCTTTAGAAACCTTTTTAATAAGTAATTAAGTTAAAGACAGAACTGAAGAAACAAATGAAGTAGCCAGAGAAACTTGAATGAAATAGATCAAATATAATTTGTTAAAAATATCATGCCAAAGCATCATTATTAATTTCATAATACGAACTACATCCTCGTGAAATGATTTTACGTTCCTGTTATGGCTAGCACAAAAAGTAAGCCATTTTTATTACATGAGTGAATGTCAAACTGACCTCAAGCCCAGCATTTTTCACAAGTTCACGGACTTCATGATTCCTACCTTCATGAACCTGCAAAGCCAGTTTCAGCACAAGGGGGAAAATTAGCAAAATAAGCCCACCAATCTTAGGCAGCAATCATCTTTCACTAAATTATAAGAGAACATAACACTGTTATATTTAAACAGTCAAATCAATGCTTCTTTGAATACTATACGTTTTACTACATAGAATCCAAGATCAAAATCATTTAAATTATCTGAAGTTACAAACTAATTTAACTTCATCAAATACTGGCATTTTCAAAACCGCATGTTAAGAAAATCAGTACCACAATACGAATGCGAGGTCTAGACAAATTTGGCTGCGATGGGAGTAATTCCACAGAATCAGGGACACAAAGAACACCTTCAATTTCTGTCCCTTCACTGATGGCAATTAAGTGCTTCTTCCTTACTTCACCATCAATTGTTGCAATGTATCTGTTCTTACATTGTGGCAAGTAATAGAGCATAAGTCAATATATATATATATATATATATATATATGCATGTGTGTGAGAATGACAATACCAAAAGCAGTAGGCATTTAAAATATCAAGCCACTGCTATTCAATTTTAGACACATCCATCTTTAGAGACATAGTATCCAATGTAACTAATCCTGACAATAATATCAAACTTCAGACTAGAGGAACCACTCTTTCATGACAGTTATGATCATAATCCCCATCACAAAAAGGGAATAAACTATGGAGAATCTTACTCTTTAGTTAAGTTTGATGAAGGATGCGAAAGCTTTTGAGCAAAATCTCCTAAAACAGACAACAAATTGAAAAGATGAAATGGCTTCAGATGTTTGCTTAAAATATTATGGTAGGTAAGACTCAGTAATCAAGCTTAAGGGTGGCAATATATGATGCAAAATGCTTACCATCATTGGTCACAATAATTAAGCCAGTAGTAGCAACATCAAGTCGGCCAACAGTGAATAATCGTGGCTTGGGAGATCCTGGATTTATTTTGTCCTGGAAAAGTAAACTTACTTCTTTTTAAGTTTGTTGACAAAACAAATAAATAAAACAAACGATATGAATATATTTAAAGCACATGAAATCGACAAGAGTGAATCTTCTAAGCATTCATAATTGTAGCTCTAAATAAAATTGACCAGCAGAAACCATACTTCTAAACTTGCAATGTCTACGTACCCATGCCTTTAAATAATCCTCAAACAGATCCAGGACAGATCTGAACTCTTTTTCCCCAGATGAGCAAATATACCTGCAATAACACGATTGCATTAGATAGAGATTCAATTGAAGCACATAATCTGAAAAGCCACTAAAAGCAGATTGCGGTTCAGCAAAGGAGACGAACCCTTTAGGCTTGTTTAGGGCAAGATACACCTTTGGTGGCAGTTTTTTAGGAAGGCGGTTTCCGTTGACATAAATAATATCCTTTCCAGGATCAACTCGAGTCTGCAAATTATCACATAAAAACAGTATATAACTCGAATGCTCAACAGGTTCACATAGAAGGTAAAGAAGTATATAACTCGAATGCTCAACAGGTTCACATAGATGGTAAAGAAGTGATGAGAAAGAGAAGCATTTTGTTAAAAGCAATCGACTTTATCAACAAATTGATTGAGAGTCATATGAACTATAAACTTACCTGAGGAGCATTGCACACTGTGCCATTAACAGTCACCTTGCCATTAAAAATAAGCTCTTCACTTCCACGCCTTGATGCCACTAGTAAAACAACCGTTGAAAACCAACATAGATATATATCAACACACAATGCATATCTACATAGAACTATATACATATTCACTGGTAGTGGAGCTTGAAACTAAAATCGATTAAAAATAAAAATATTAAGACTCTACCATTAATATGTAGAATATAAATTCAACAAGTGATAAATTTAGTACATATTACACAAAAATATTCAATAGTATAGTAGAAAAATAATACTAAATTAACACATTTAATTAAACAGGCAAGTGAAAACCATTCAAATTACAAAATCACTTCTTTTTTTCAAGTTTTAGAACTCCACCCATTGTTTAGAATACCAGTATTGCAAATAATAGTAAGTTTGGTTGCTACATAAAATACCCAATATGTTAAAGAATATCAGCTCTTGAGTAATCGAAACAAGCAAATTTATTTTCAATATTCAATAAATACCCAATATTGCAAATGAAATTAAAAGTAAAAATCAAAGGGAATTTACCTCCAGCAGCAGCAAGGACTTTACTTAACCTTTGAGGAGGTTCTCTAAAATGTTCATTATAAAATCTTCTAGCTGCCTTGGAAAGCTTGGGAGGCGGCGCCTGCGGCTCGATACCGGCATTTCCCACGGCTGAAATCACCTTTTTCTTCTTCGCCGACTTGTCGACCTTCTTTTTGGGCTTTTGTGTTTTAGCATCAGCAAGGGCTTTCATAAAATGATCAGGGGGGTGAGCTTGGAGCTTGAGGTTACCGTCCTCGCCGCGGACGATCCATGGGATGAAAAACTGGCCATTTTGAGGAGAGTCGGAGTCGAGAACGCCGTCGGATTTGAGGTTGGGTGGGGGTTTAGGCTTGGGGCTCGGAGGGGCAAAGGTGATGTTGAATTCTAAAGAAGAGGAGGTAATTGGAGGGAGGCCGCGGAAAGGGCGGCGGAAAGGAGGGGCCAAAAGGGACGGCTTGGCAAGGCCGAGGAGGGATAGGGTGGTTGAGATGTGGTGGAGGGATGACAGTGCCGCCATTTTTACTTGCTTGGCTTACCTTGGCTCCTGCTGCCTACTGGCTAAGTTCACTGTGGATTTTCCTTTTATGTTTTGGATATTTTTCTTTTATTTAAATTTTGAAAATTAAATTACTTAAATAAGTTTTGTAATTTAATATTTTTTATACAATATAATATATTTATGGCTTTTAATAAATTTTAAAAAAAATTAATTAACTTAAGCTACTATTTAAAAGAAATCTTAAAATAGATAAGTAGATAAATTTAAAATATTTTATGTGAAATATGTTAATTTCTGTAATTTTTTTCGTGTAAAAATTATATATTTAAAATATATATATATGTTTAAAAGTAGCATATAATAAATAATGATGATTTGAAACTAATTAATTATAATAACAAATGAAATATGTAAAATATTAAAATAAAAAAAATAAATTAAAATGAAATACTAATATACACAATTAATAGAAATGATAATTTGTACCTGCATGATAAATTTTCCACTTTGACACTAAGGCAGGGCCTCTAAATTCCCCTGTAAATACTTCTTTAAAAATCAATATAAATATTGTTGAAGTCTTTTCCGATAGTAAGCTGGCTTTGAGGGAGGGGTACATAGAGGCATTCATGTATAGAATCGGGTTGGATTTAAATATAATATTAATATAGTTTATATTTGTTTAAGTTCGACTTAAAATATGAGTTTAAAATTTTGTCTAAGTTCATTCATATTTGTAAAAAAATAACTCAAGTCTATTTTAAGCTCATCTATATTATTTTTAATTTAATATTTAATTATTTTTTATATTTTTTATTTATTAATTTTTTTATAATCATCTTAACATTGTTTTAATATTCACATTAGAGTAGTATTATATATTTAGTATTTTTTTAATGTGTTATAATTACATAATTTATAAAAATAACATAATATAAAATATTATAAGATTAAAAATTAGTAGAGCCGGGTCAAGTTGGAGCCTTAAATGTTCAAGCTCGAGCTTGACCCATATTTTAAATGGGCTTAATTATTTTGCCCAAACTCATTATTCGGGCATAATATTTTTACCTAAATCCTTCTAAATTTCGGATGGACCTTTGGGCCTAGACGAGTAACCCGACCCATGAATAGGTCTAGGTGTATGGAAGTGGATTTATCCATGGGTTAGGCCGGATGGGTAAAAATATAAGCCCAAAAAATAAGCTTGGGCAAAAAAATAAGGCCGGTTTAGAAAACGAGCCAGGCCTCAAGTAAGACTTTTTTTGTTCGAGCTCAACCCGAATTTGTAAAAAAAAAAATTGTTGTTTTTTTTTCTGTTTTATTTTTTATTTTTACTGTTTTGTTGCTATTTTCTTTTTATTTTCTCACATTTTGCTATCACTTCACTATTATGTTACTATTATTTTGTTGTTATTTTTTAGATATTATATAACTCTTGTTTTATTGTTAATTTTATTACTATTTTAGAGGTATTTGCTTGTTAAGTTGCACTTATTTTAATGTTATTTAAATATACATATTTTAATTTATTTTTAATTTGTTGAGAAATATTTATTTTAATTTTTTTAATATTTTTGATATATTATATATTTTTAAAAATAATATAATAAATTAATACAGGTAGGCCGGATTAGACCAAGTCCGGATTTTAATATTTTTATTTAGGTCGGATTTAAGTAAAATTTTAAACCCAATTTTTAGACTAAGTCTAAGCATAATAAACGAGCCTACAATTTTAGTTGGATCCGACCCGACCATTAACACCTCTACAGGAAGTTAGCTGGACTATGAGACTGGATTCTTTGGATGTCGAAAGTTTGTGTTTTCGGCTCGCTCCTATCATCATCATCAAAAGGTGAAGTCGAGATAAGAAGGGCAAGTTGCTTTAAGAAAATAGACATAAGGTGTAGATAATTGGGATGAGTATACTCAACATTTGGACTGCTCAAAATATTGTTCAATGTGCGATGATTATTGATTGCTCATCTGGTCATATTGGTGTCTTAGATTACTCGATCAGCTTACTCACTAGTTTGTTGGTCTTACAATTTTGGTTGCTCAAAATCTTTTTTAATAAGATTGTCGGGTCTTGATAGCTATTTATTATGTTATGTGACTTGATTATTTTGTTGATAATTAGATAAATTAAGTGCTTAAAATTACTTGTAAGTATTAAGCCGTGGTTTGTTAATTTTTTCTATATTTGTTGAATATGATAGGTTGGTGATAGAGAAAAGAGAATTTTTTTTAAAAAAAATTGTTAAAAGATTGGAGTTAATTAAAATTGTGTGATAAATATTGTGAAATCAAAAGTCATACTTGAAACTATAGGGGATTAAAATTTTGAAAACAAAATTTCAATTTCCTCCCCCATGCAATGCATGAATTTATTGACTATTATTTCTTTTGCAACAGTTTTAATGGTTGGTCTCCTCTCTTCGCAATTGTTCATTTCCACAATGATTTGTGTGGTTACATCAGCTCTTCTTGGTCTTTGGACTTTATTTATATTTTCCCATGGAAATTTAGGTTAGACTTGTTCGAAAGAAGAATTTTATTCTGTATTTTTAAAAACATGAATAAAAATATCAGAAAAAATGGGGCTGTGAACATAAGTATTTTGCTAAATTGCATCTCAAGCAATTCAAAGATTCCAAGTAAATATCTGCATCTCTTAGAACAAATCATTATTTTACCCAAAAAAAGGAACATAATAGTGGATAACCTTGTACTTCATGCTAATGCAAGTTTACACATGAAAACCTCTAAACTTTATCAAGCTTCATATATTTTAATATACCCCTTTGTTTGAATATGGTGATTCCCTGCAAGTCCTCCCAATGCCAAGGCTGATCAAGAAATATGAGAGTCAACGTTCACTGCCCTTTTCAAACATTCTGATGACTGGTTATATAAACCCCTCGTATATCAATCACGCACGACCTGTTTGAAACACCGAATTATATTAGCATGAATCTCATAAAGAACTTAAAGAAACTGCGTCTTCCTTCACTTCAAGTTGTTGGAGGAGTTCCAAGATACTTCCAGCTTTTCTTTTTGCCCTGTCAGTGCCAGTTTCAGACAGGTCCTTTAATGCCTCCTCTGCACCGAAATCCTTGGCTATTTTTAATTGTTCTAAGTTACTGGTGCAAAGTGACCAGAGTATGGCGGCAGCATTCTCCCGGTTACGTGGAGAACCAGTCCGTATGACTTCTAGTAAAACAGGAATCGGGTCAGCCTGACCGATTGCCGCCCTCCCTTCGTGATGGCTTGCAAGAATGGCAAGAATCGCCAATGCTTCATCCACCATCCCACCTCCAGCATCCTTCAACAGTCTCATCAATGGTGGCACAATACCAGCCCTAACAGCCCTTGCCTTGTTTCCTTGGTAGATCGAAAGATTGAAAATGGCAGTAGCGGCATCTTTCTTTCCTCTAGGAGACCCTTCACAAAGCAGCTTTATAAGGGCAGGAATAGCCCCGGCAGCACCTATCGCTACCTTGTTCTCATCTATAACAGATAAGCTGAAGAGGGTAGCGGCAGCATTTTCTCTAGCTTCCATGCTGCCATTTTTCAACACATCAACTATATCGGGTATAGCTCCTGCGTTAACTATGGTTCCCTTGTTACTGTCATTAATGGAAAGGTTGAGAAGAGCTGTCACAGCATGCTCCTGGGTTCGAGGATCTGTGGAAGACAATAACTCGACAAGAAGTGGTATGGCTCCTGCCTCGGCAATACACACCCTATTATCCGCATTTCTTTTTGCCAATAGCCGGAGTTCGCCAGCAGCTGCTCTTTGTTGTTCTGAATTTCCATTTGCCAGTTTTTCCAATAAAGCGATGATAGCAGTACGATCACAGTCCGAAGCACTGCTACCTGCTTTTCTGCTTCTACAAGTCCCTTGTTTCTTAGGCAGCTCAACACCATTGCTCTCGCACCATAAAGCTATTAGACTTTTTAGGACATAGTTTGGCGTAAGGGCAGTGTGCAATAGTGTCTGCTGTGTTTTCGGACACGTCTTGTGCCCAGCATCCAACCATTTCTGAATACAGGATCTTTCATATGTCTGTAAAAGAAAGCAAAATACTTCAGAATATCGAACATCTGAGTGTTTATTGTTTAATCATAAAAATGAAAAAGAAGTTACGGGTGCATTTGGTCAATTAACCTGTCCAGTGGAGACAATTACAGGGTCTTTCATCAACTCGAGAGATATTGGACACCGGAAATCATCTGGGATAACAGGTGACCTGTGTTTCATCAAGCCCTTTTCACCCTCAGAGGTGTCAGCTTCAGGATTTTCAGTCAGGACAAAATCTTTAAGCTTCTTGAGCAGTGATGCCATCTCCTCAATGCGCTCTCCCGGATCTTCACCACTTGCAATAACCAGTTCGTGGAGAGCAACCGACTCTTTCGTTAGATCATTGATTGTCCTTAGCTGCAACTTATCTGAAAGCCTTTTGAGAATTGCAGGGTCGGGATCTTTTTCTTTCTGCACTATCGCTAAATCATGTTCTAGTTGTAAATCTGGTGACTCCAGTCTTCCTTTTGCTCTTCTGAATTGTGCATGAACAAGTTCAATCTGATAAGAAAGAGAACAGGTCAGACAAGTTATCGAAGTCCGCATATTATCAATCTATTATATGCATTTTCCAAGTCTTTCCCTCTCTTTGTATGCAAAAGTTCAATGAGACGAATACCAAGAATGAGTCATTCAAGCCACCAATCATTTGGGAACAATTCAAACAAAAGAAATAGTACCAGTTCTAGTAAGTTTTTTGCGGAAAAGTACCTGTTCCCGGACTTCTTCCGATATATCAAGTTTATCATAAGGGATTTCACTCAAAGCTGCTTCAATGGTTTCCGTCATTTGCTGGAACTTATACGCTACCTGATCCTTTTGCAGGGCCTGCGAAAAGTAATGCAGAACTCAATGAATAACTACTACATGAACATAAAGGTATTTGCAAAATATAACGAGGATAATTAGCAGCAAAAATGATCGTTTGAAAGAGCCGAAAGATCAAGCTTATTTCTACAGATCTTGAAGAAAAAAGATGAGCATATGACATTCTAAAACTCGGGGCTATGAGCATATGACATTCTAAAACTCGAGGCCTTTACAAGTTTACATATAGACTAAATATGTGCTGAAAAGAATGAAAACGAGGACCAGTTTCATTTTATTCAGCTCCAAGGTAAACAGATTTAAGACTTCCATTGATAACCTCAAAAATAAGTTTCCAAAACTGATAAAGTTCATCAGAAACTAAACACTCGAAAGGCCAAAACTCATACACTCAGATTCATTGATAGAAACTACACCAAACGCCATTCCGAAAACACAAGCTTTGAAGAAATCTCATTGTGTATAACATTTTTTATCACATAATATAACCCAGGGAATTATAATATCAAACCTGCAGACCTTATTAAATTAAAAAGAAAATGAAAGAAAATTTGCAAAGAAAATGCAAGAAGTCATGATAAGATGGTTCTAACTTTCTCATTTTGAAGGAAACATCAATATAGCAGATTAACAATTATGCTGCAAGCTTTCCAATATAACTTTATGATGATAGAATTATATTTTGTAATTGATCTCTTAATTGGGTGATTGGAAGAACTCATTTTTAGTTCCTAGAAGAAAAGTACATATATATATATATATATATACACATATGATAAGTTTTAATCTTCCATTAGATATGATAATTGATAAGAGATTTTTTCTTGCTCCTCCAAATTTCTTAGAAATAATAGCAATAACATGAATTTCCCAACACAATCAATTTTACATGATTCAGAAAATCAGCTCTTTCTTTTTTTTCCACCTAACACTAAATTTTCTGAGCAACCAAACATAAAGTTTCGACTTTTTTTTCTCTTCAACCAACATCACATGGCACCAAAAACAGACCCAAAGTTTTCCCCTTTTTTCCATTTACTTTTTTTCAACAACCAGACAGAGAATTAACAACGAAAAAGGAAATTTAAAAAAAAATTTACCTGATACAACTTGCTTCCTTCATTAATCGATTGAAGAAGCTTTTTAGTAGAATCCAAAGCAGATTTCAGTAACTCAAACCCTTTAATCTCTTCAATTTTCAACATCGACTCCTCATTTCCGTCTCTCAATTCATCAAACAAAGGGCTCAACAACTTGATTCTACGAACCAAAGTCCCATGCATTTTTTTACACGAGTTTCTACACTCTGGTAAACCAGAAATCTCCTTCACCAACTCAGCTAGTTGACTCAGCAATTGGCCCTTTGAATCACCTGTGAGTCCCATGATCATTCAAACACAGCAATATTTCTTCTTCTTTTTTTCAAAGAATTCCCAAATTAAAGGGAAAGTTTTGATCTTTTGTGGGAAAATAAAAGGCACCAAGAATAAGGAATTCAGTTAAATGAAATAAGTAATTTTGGGATTCAAGAAAGGGAAGCCATGGAAGCTGGGAAATTGAAGCTGGTTCTTGTTAGAACAAAGAAAAAGGGAAATTTTGAGAGAGGTTTAATAATGAGGGGGAAATTAAAGATTGTTATTCTTTTTCTTTTTTAAATATAATTGTGACAAGGATTGATTTCAATTAATTGAGAATGAGAATAATTAAATATTTATTTACTTGGTCTAACTCTTTATTTCTTTTTCTTGAGTAGTTAAGAAAGGTTAACAAGATGTGACCATTTTCACAAAATCATAATTATTGTTTTTTTAGGGTTTCTGGAAAAAAATTAATGTAAATTAAATTATTAAAAAAATTAACAACTGATAACTAAATAAAAAAGATAATTCATTTCAAAGTAATAAAATTTATATTCACTTACATTAACAATAATGTCCTTGCGAAAATATACACTTACACTTAAAACAGTGAAAGTACTGATTAATTATAGATAAAATGGAAAAAGTCTTTTGAGAAAAATATATTTCATAATCATGCTAATTAATTATTTTATTTTATTAGATTAATGTCAGCATAAAATCAACTAAGTCAAAAGCATTTTACGTCAAAACTCACTCTATTTATTATTTTAATATAATCAATATTCTAAAATGGAAGATAAAAATATCGATTATAATAATTCAATTAAAATATCTTTGAATATAAATTGACATTTTCAATAACTTCTAACTTATAAATAGATATAGGTTTTTTTATTTAAATATTTTAAGTTTTTGATATATGAAATTTAAGTAAAAAAATAAAGGATAATTATAGAGAAATTTTGTCACGTGTTTTATTTATTTTTTTAATTTTTAACAATTAGGATAAATTTTAAAGTTATATATGAACTATGGTTTAATGTGTAATTGTATATATGAACTTCGGTTTTGTGTAATTTTATACATGAAATTTTGATTTGATCTAATTTTTATAAATTATTAACACAAGTATTAATATAACATTATTTTATATTTATATATTGCATACATAAATAATTATATTTATCCAATATAAAAAAATTTGATGTATTTATTTTTTTAAATGTACATAATTAAATCAAAATTAAAGTTTCGAGTGTACATTTGAACCACAACTAGAGTTTCACGTGTATAATTACAATAAATTAAAATTCATATATACAATTACACATTAAATCAAAGTTCATGTATAATTTTGAGATTTATCCCACCTTCAAAATTGACTTTTTTTTGTCAATTTAACTTTTTTTTAGAAAAAGAGTTAAATCTTTTTTCAATTAAAATGCATACTAAAATATTATTTTTTAACGATGTTGGTGTGGCAATCTGCGTAACAGTTTACGTGTATTTCATATTAACATGTCGTTATTTGTCTTGCATGAGATGTTAACAAATAATTTAAAATTTATAAAATAAAATAAAAAGTTCGTACAAATTTCGTGGATCGTCATGCATGCTACTATGTTTAAAATTTTAAAGTCTTAATCAATATGTTCATTAAAAAAAACAACAATTCAACTATTTTAAAAGGTAGATAGTAAACACGACTTTTTTAAAAAGTTGAAGATTAAAATTTAACTTAAAAAATAAAATTAAAAATAAACAAATAATATATAAATTTATAATTATATGTAAAAATTTCAACCGTTAATGTATGGAATAATTATTTGGCAAAATAATAATAATTTGAAGAAAAAGAAAAAAGGATATATGAGTCCGAATAATAATGAGTTGGCTTAGGCCCTTCGCCATTTCTTTACAACTACAAATAAGTTGTCGGCTTCCGTGTCAACCGACGGTCGAGATTTAATGATGGAGCTGATAAAAGCCTCGGCTTCCAGCGGCTACATATCAAAGTCAAAGTTCCATGTTGGCTAGAGTTAGAAATTGACTTCTTTCTCTCCATTTTAAACTTAAAAATCACATGTCTAATTGCTTCTTCTTCTTTTTACAAAATTCAATTTAAAATTTAGGGTTTAAAATTGAGATTCTAAGAATTAGTTGAATATTATAAAAAACTCCTTTTATCTCTCAATTTAAACGTGATAATTGAATTATTAATGTTAAATTTTCAATTATTTTAAATATTTAATTAATTTTTTTTTTATAAATGGATAAATATTTGGTACGCTACTAGTATATTTTTTTTATTCTATAAGCAGCTTTGAAAAATTGATATCTATTTTATTTTAAAAATATTTTACTATACTTTTATAGAATACTTATCAATTCTTTTATCCTATTTGTAGAATTTAAAATACATATTTAAACACTATTTCACTGATAATTACTTTATCACATCGAGAATAAATTTTTAAAAAATTTAACAACAAAAGATAAACATATGACAAATTTATTCGGATGGAGGGAATATTATAATTTGAAATGTTATAATATATATAAGAAATATAGATACTTGAATATGTATTTGTACTTGAAATTATGTTGTATTCGTACTTAAATTATATTTGTACTCGTAAAAGTTTCTTCTTTCAAAAAAAGTTGGGTTAAAAGAATCAAACATAGATATAAGCTGGTTGTCCGTTTATTTGTTTAAATATCTATTAGTGACGCAAGATCATTTCTTAACATCACTTATAAAATAAAAAATTTTAACCATCTATATATCAAATAATTATCCAACAAAAATATGTCTTTTGGTTTAATGCTATGATTTTTTAAATACGTTTTCTAAACTATTCTTAACCCTTAAACTCCTAATTAATTATCCAATATTAGGACTAGACGGAGCCAATGGTTCTGGTGGTGGATAATGTAAGAAGTGGGCTCCCTCATGGAGAACTATGGAGAAAGATGCAGAATAGAAGAAGCTCGGGGGGAGCAACTCTCCTACTCTTTCCTTGTCCACTATTTATCCATAGGCTTTGGTCATGTTAGTCTAATACATTTAGAGTATCATAGGGTTATAGGGGATGTGACTTGTGTGCCTCTTGATAAGACTTAATAATGATCTATAAGTATAACAATTGTCCCCTAGTAGAGGGAAAAGTTATAAAGTTGAGACAAAAGTTTAGGTAAAATCTCTATGCTGTATGCTTGACTTTCTCTCACACAAACATACAAACACACACTAATCTCATATTAGCGAGGAGTTATAAGACTGTTCGCATATGAGAGGCGTTAGTTAAGATATATTACTTGCTCAATTTAAAATTAAAATATGATTACACCCATATTTTTAGTAAATGAGTGAAGGGATGGCAAATAGTGCCAATTATCAAATTACACATATTGATATTGTACAGACCCAATTTTGCCCGACCCAAGCCCAAATCACAAAAAAATCAAAATTCAAAAAATAATAACAAAAGTCCATTATTACAAGGTCCAAATTACAAAACAGGCTACAAGGCCCGATGCCCAAGTTACAAGCATGGACCCAATGCACTATCCAATTCACAAACCCAATCTAGCTCAACAAGCTAAACCCTAGCCCAAAAACTAAAACACTTTCAGCCAAAAGAGGGAAGCAGAAACCCTAGGCGCCGTTTGCCCCTCACGTGCCTCGAGCGCACCGCCCGCGTCTAGCCCCGAGGCCTGACCCCTCTCTTGGCCACACCTGCAGCACGCCACCGTCCAATCGCTTCACTATCACCTGCAAACAAAGAAGGCAGAAGCAAGAATAACAAGAAACAGAACCAAAGCAGTAGAAGAAATATAAAATATTGTACTCCGCTCGGTTATAAGAACATGAAAAATTAATGTAATGGGGGGGATTTGGAAATAAAAAAGAATAGTTTTTTTTGGACCAAAAACAGAGAGAAAATTTCACTAAAGTTCATCCATCGTTTGAAAAAGGGTATGTTTGCATCATTCTTATGTTTGCATCATTCTTTTAAAAACCATATATTTAATAAAGCAAAAATCGATTCTTTTACCTTTGTGTGTTTCTGGCCCTCCGTTTGGGCGAAGAACTCTTAGAGTTCTGTTGAAAGATCGAAACGGATACGAGCGGAAACGAAGGGTTTCTCAGGGTATATTTCGATTTTTGAATTTTCTCTTGGTAGATTTTAGCCCTAAATCTAGGTTTAATTCAAAAAACGAGTGAAACGAGGCCTAAAACCTAGTTTTCATGTAGCTCCGGCCACAGCTTAAGGCGGAGACACGATGGAGGCTTACCGGAGACCCGATCGGAGCTAGGTTCGGCTTAAAGGGGATTTTAGAGAAAATAGAAGTTTTTTTTAAAAAAGGGGCTGAGGGAATGAAAATTTTGTTGAAATTTTGGCTTTTATAAGGGGACCATTGTAATACCCCATACCCGTACCTGAGACCGAGATAGGATACGAGGCATTACTGAGATTTTCAGAATAATTTCAATTAATTTATATTATTTAGTATTCATTTGCATGTTTCATGTAACATTCTTTTCATATATATATTCAATTCAAAATATCATATAAAATACGATACAATACTTAAATTTTATTATTTACATGTTCATGCAGGGATATACTGAATCTACTCCGACTAAATTGTAGAAATACTAAGATTTAGGGGCATATTGGTAATTTACCATATTCCCAAATTGCACCCAATCTTAAATTGATAATTTCATTCAATTTATTAATTTAGATAATAAAACAATTCATTCCCTTCAATTTAGTCATTTTTGACATTTTTACAAAATTACCCATAAAGTTTTACTTTTATTCAATTTAGTCCTTGAGCCTAAAACATACAAATTAGCCATGCTAGATGAATATTCATACATATTTTTCCTCCTCCTCCTCTCCATTTCACATCCTTAGTATAAACAACACACTTGTAGGTAACATTATCCATAATTTTCACTATCTACTTATGTGAATATTCAAGCTGTCCATCTGTGTCATAGTCACTAAATTATTTTTATCTTGAGCTAAAGAACTCCAAATTAAGATCCGATAATTTTTCCTGAAACTAGACTCATATAAATTCTTACCATAAAAATTTCATAATTTTTGGTTGGGCCAATTAATACAGTTTATTCATTAAAGTCTCCCCTGTTCTGCTATCTGACAGTTCCGACCCTTCTTCACTAAAAATTAATTATCTCCTCGTACAAGATTCAAATGATGTTCCCGTTTGTTTCTTTTGAAAATAGACTCATTCAGAATTCTACAAATATAAATTTAAGTCCCTAATTATTTTTCTTCAATTTTTTATGATTTTTCAAAGTCAGAACAGGGGAACCCGAAATCATTCTGACCTTGTCTCACAAAATTTATCATATCTCATGATTTACAATTCCATTGCTTACATAATTTATTCTATAAGAAACTAGACTCAATAAGCTTTAATTTCATATTTTATTCATCCTCTAATTCGATTTCTACAATTTTTGTGATTTTTCAAAGTTAGACTACTGCTGCTGTCCAAACTGTTTTAGTGCAAAATGTTGATTTCCATTTTGTCCCAAATTTCACAATTCATACAATTCAGTCCTTGGTCAATTAACCCCTCAATTAAGATAATTTTCTCAATTAATACTTTTCCTAGACATTACAAGTTATTTCATAATTATTGAAATTCAGAATTTCCATATAAAACTCTAACTTCAAACTCTTTTACAATTAGGTCCCAAACATTCACTTTCTATTCAATTCTTTCAATAAAATCAGCATATAAATAATTTAAAGCTATAATTCCATGCCAAATCATCATGTACTTCCAGCACATATTCATAGAAACTTTCAATTTCTTTCATAGAATCAAAAACTAATGAATTCAACAAGTGGACCTAGTTGTAAAGGTCACAAAAACATAAAAATTTCAAGGAGAAAGCAAGAATTAAACTTACATGAAGCAAGAGTATGAAAACCAGCTTGAACCCTCCTCCATGGCTGTTTTTCA
Source organism: Gossypium anomalum (assembly GCA_025698475.1). NCBI lineage: Eukaryota > Viridiplantae > Streptophyta > Magnoliopsida > Malvales > Malvaceae > Gossypium > Gossypium anomalum. The sequence continues at coordinate 9,955,151 of CM046965.1, read as the reverse complement.
GCTGATGAATATGAAGAGAAATGAAGAGAATTCTAGATATTCCAATTTAGTCCTATTTTTATTTAGCCAATTTTGGCAATTTTCCAATTTTGCCCTTATTTCATCCATTTCCTGATTTTTCTCAGCTATTGCCGCCAAAAATATCTCCTTTAGGATTATTTGCACTTTAGGTCCTTCCTCATTTGACAATTGAACTATTTAATCCTTCTAGCAACTTTTACACCTTTTTCAATTTAGTCCTTTTTATTTAATTAACCACCCAAACGTCAAAATTTTCTAACTAAATTTTAATACTACCTCACCAACACTCCATAAATATTTCTAAAAATATTTATGGCTCGGTTTATGAAGTCGAGGTCTCGATACCTCATTCTCGACCTAATTTACCTAATTAATCACCAAATTCACTAATTCAAAAATGCTTTTATATTCACATTTGACTCATAGATATTAATTCATTAAATTTTCAACTCACTTGTCAGATTTAGTGATCTTCAGTCTCTATTCCCGATACCACTGAAAATTAGGCTGTTACAACCATACGACGTCGTTTTGGGCCCTGGTTTCAGGCGCCAAAACGGTGTCGTTTTGCATCTGACCCGTGTGACCCGACCCGGCTTAAGGGGATCCGCGTGTTTTGCATCTGATGGGATATTACGCCCGCGGTCTTTCTGCATTTTTTACTCTTTTAATTTAATCCTTTTTATTTTCCTTTTATTTTTAAATTTGACCGCATAATTTTACCTCTGTTTCAATTTGGTCCTCAGACCATTTGAAGAGGTAGACGGGTGAAACGCAGCGTATAAGGGCAGGGGATGTTTTCCCAATCGGTCCCTCAGTTTTCAAGAGTGTTTTAAATCCGTCCTCTACCTTTTTTTTATCCAAATTTCCCCTCTTAAATTTTATTTAAATTTTGATTTAGTCCTTTTTAAATAATTGCGTTTATCTTTTTTTGAATTTGGACCTTAAAATTTCATCTTATTTTCAATCAAGCCCTTATTTGGGTGAATTTGAACCTTTTCTATTTATTTAAAACCATTTTATTTATTTTAAACCTTGTATTGAACTGTTTTATGTCGCTTATTTTGAATAATCTTATATATATCATTTGTTTTAAATATATATATATATATATATATATATTAAGTTTTTTGTATATTATTTTAAACTTTTACATGTATTTATATCATCTATTTTAAATGTTTTATATATAATATTTATATGTAGACCTTTTTTATACATATATTGTTTTGCTTCAGATTTTCTTTTATATATTATATATTTTAAACTATTTATTTTAAATTGTTTTATATATATATGTGTGTATATATATTTTTTTAAAACTCTATTTATTTATTTTAATATTTTATTTATTATCCGTTTTAAGATTTTTCTTTCATAATATTTATCTTATACTTACATATGTATATATTATTTATTTCAAATTTCTCTTTTAAATGTTATTTATCTTATACCCTGTTATATACTATTTATTTTAAACTATTTGATTTATTTATTTTTTATACTACCAGGAAACTGTTTTATGTTGTTTATTTTTAAATTGTTTTAAATATCAATTATTCTAAATGGCTTCATATATTATTTATTTACCCTTTTTACCGTTATATACATTATTTTATTTTAAGTTGTTTCATATACATTATTTACTTTAGATTTTTATATCTCGTTTTTTTCGTATATACTATTTATGTCAAATAGGTCTAAGTTATTTATTTTTATATGCATTTGTGCATTTTGAACCCTTTTCGTATTATTCATTTTAAAATTTGCTTTTTCTCTTGCGCATTATTAATTTTGACTCTATATATGTTATCTACTTCGAATTGTTGTATATATTACTTTGCTTTGTTTTCTTTGGTTGTTAATGTCGATCTTAAAATAGTGTATTATGTGAATGTTTTCATTACATTTGCCCTATAAACCATTTGTTAACCGATTCATGTTATTGACATTCATTAACCTAGCATTTAATTCATGTATTATTATTTCGTCCCCTATATTCTCTTTTATTTCGTTTAAATCATGTTGCAAATGTGTTTATTCAATATAGATTGTTTTATTTTACGTCAAACAAAATAAATGCACATTGCTAAATGTCGCGTTCATTTTTATTCAAAGTAAGGTAATATTTCGCGTTTCGGGAATTCAAGAAAACGTACCATAAATTACTGGGTTTCGATTTTTTTGTTAAACCTAAAAAGCCAAATATCCTTTTAGATTTTAAAATACACAAATTTTCGATAAAGATTAAAGGCAAACTTGCTCCCAAAGATTAAAACGTCGCGTCCTAACTTACGGGATGTGGCACTTTACTAGTTTGGGATAAGTAAGTCTTTGATGCTCGTTTCAACGTAATTCAAGCTTTTTAAAATCAGCATTCATAAAAAGGGATCGAAAAAAATTTGAAACAAGGCAATATTTCGTTTTTTGAAAATTTCGAGAAATCGTGCCCTACGTGCTGGGTTTCGATTTATCGTTCGACTGAACAACCGAATATCCTTTTTAAAATCTCAATGCATGAGTTTTGGAAATCATGAGATGATTTTGGTATCGAGGGCTTGAAATATCCTGTCCTACGTACTGGATGTGATATTTTACTTTTTCGGAATAAGAGAATCTTAATATCCATTTCGAGTTATCCAAACATTCATAAAAAGGGATTGTACTTTAAAATTTATTTTAGAATCTTTTCAACTTTCAACATCAAGACGTTAATTAATCGATTAGGTACCAATTTTGGGCGTGACGAGGGTGCTAACCCTTCCTCGCACGTAACCAACTCCCGAACACGTTCTCTCAAGATTTGTAGACCAAAAATGTCGTTTTAGTAAACTAAAATATTTTATTAAAACAAAGGTGATCCGATCATACCTAATAAAGATCGGTGGCGACTCCCATGTTCGTTTTCATTTTCAATACCAAAGTCGATTACCTTTTTTTCAAAAAAAATAGTTTCGACAGGCATTATAGAAAGTGTATACTTATTGAGCAATGTTCACTTTAGGGTGTTTACTTTGTAATTTTGTAATTGTTAATTAAGTGCCTTAAGAGGTTAGAAACGATCATTCTATTAAACTCAACATGTAGTTTCCTTTCAAGGTGTCTACTTTATAACTTTGTAAAATTTAGTTAAGTGCCTTAAGAGGCTAGAAGCGATTCATCTATTAAAGTTAGCGAGCTATTTATTCTTGGAGTGTCTACTTTATAACTTTATAAAATTTAGCTAAGTGCCTTTAGAGGCTAGAAGCAGTATTTCTATTAGACTCAACGAGCAGTTTCCTTTCAGGATGTTTGTTTTATAACTTTGTAAATTTTAACTGAGTGTCTTAAGAGGCTAGAAGTAATCATTCTATTAAACTTAGTGAGCAATTTCCTCCTAGGGCGTTTGCTTTATAACTTTGTAAAATTTAGCTAAGTGTCTTATGAGGTTAGAAGTGATTCTTTTATTAAACTTAGCGAGCAATTTCCCATCGAGATATCTACTTTAAAACTTTATAAAATGTAGCTAAGTGTCTTAAAAGGCTAGCACTTTTTCTGCTATTAAACTTAGCGAGCCTGAAAGGCGTTGCCAAGCTTGAAAAGGCAATCTTGAGTCTAAAAAGGCTATGAGCTCTTGTTGGAGTGTGCTCGAGAAGGCTAGAATGTGTTCGTTCATTTATCTGCAAGGTACACATGGCATGACATTTATTCTTAGGCGAATTGAAAAAAATAATATTTTTTACAATAAAATATATATTTTACCTTTCATCGCAGTGTGCCTGAAATGTCTAGGATATGCTCACTCATCTACCGACGAGGTACACACAACATGATATTTATTCTTGCATGACCCAGAAAAATATTAATATTTTTTACAATAAAATATATATTTTATATCTCATTGGAGTGTGTATGAAAAGACTAGGATGTGCTTACTCATTTATCGGCGAGGTACACACATTTATTCCTATGTGGCTTGGAAAAATATCAATATTTTTTTACAATAAAATATATATTTACCTCTTCTTGAGGTGTGCCTAAAAAGGCTAGTATGTGCACACTCATTTACCGACCAGATACACATGGCACGGCATTTATTCATGCGTGACTCGAAAAAAATATCAATATTTTTTTTACTACAAAATATATATATATATTTTACCTCTAATCGAAGTGTGCTTGAAAAGGCTAGGATGTGCTCGTCCATTTACCGGCAAAGTACACATGGTGCGACATTTATTTTCTTACTTGACACAAGTGATTCAAGTAGTCTTTTGGGTGTGCTTTTGTTGGGGGATCTATCTCAACCAATTTTAGAGATTGGGAGTTGGTCCATATTCATCATACCAATTTTTGATGCAAATATCATACAAGGCTGAGGTTGTGGTGGTGTTGGTGTTGGTCGATTCACCCTGTTTAGGATGAGGTAGAGAGTCGACTGATGATGGATAATGTAGGGAGTGAGCTCTGTTATAAAAAGCTATGGAAAAAGATGGAGAAGAGAAGATGCTTGAAGGAGCATCCCTCCTGCTGTTTCCTGTCCCTTATTTATCCATAGGCTTTGGTGATGTTAGCTTAATACATTTAAACTGTGATAAGGTTATGAGGGATGTAAATTGTGGGCCTTTTAATAAGACCTAATATTATTTTATATGTATAACAATAAACAATACTTAAAAAAATACATATAAAAGTATTTTTACTCATTCAATTAAATTTTCACAGGTTTACTTAAAAAGTAATCCTAAAATATTTATCAAAATAATCTAATTTAATATATATTATAATAAATCATGAATTTATTTTAAGCATCTCACTTGTCATCTTAATATTATAACGAGTGACATTTTAATTTATTGATATATCATTAAACAACAATAGATAATATAATATGATAAAGTGTCACTTGTCAATAAATTAAAGTGTTACTCGTAACAATATTAAAATTGACAAGTGGAATATTTGTATAATTATGAATACAACTAATTTACCATATACGAATGCACTTTAATTTTTGTAACATGTAAATAATAAAAATTTAAAGTTCTAAAATGTAAGAATTTTCTTAAATACACAATCAAATAAATTAAAAATAAACATTCACACAAGAAAAACACAAACAATGTGATGGAGATATGAATGATTTATATAGTATGAAATCATCAACACAAACCTTTTTAAGGATATATACATTAGGTTACATAAGATTTTGCATATAAAAATATATAAACACAATACCAACATATAGAATTCTCTCTCTCTCTCTCTCTCTCTCTCTCTCTCTCTTATATATATATTTTAAAACATTTCAAGATTATTTCTTTTTTATTATAAGTTTTTATCATTTTTGCTATTTTATTGATACAATTTAAAATTACACATAGTCTCTCTCTAACTTTTAAATAGGAGGATAATATACTTCAGCGCACTTAAACTCACATCCTCCTATACTAATAACAATGTCGCTGCCAATCGAATTAAGATTCAATCTGTAAGTGACGAATTAATTAATTGTTATATAATAATTTCATAATATATACTAAGATATGTTATATATGAAAGTAAGATATAGGAGTAAAATAATCTTATGTGGCATTGTATAATTATGACAAAAAGACTCTCATAATTTGATACCTCATTTTTTATAATATTAATATAATTATTAAACCTTAATTTTAATTAATATATAAGACAGTTGTTTTATTTTTTAAAAAATAATTTTCATTAATAATTTAATTTTTTAAACTTTTTTATCAATTTAAAAATATATTTCTTACAGTAATTCAATTTAACATATTATTTATTATTATAGTTCTCTTGCCTTATTATTTTTCTTAAATATATTATTTTCTAATTTTTTATTTATATTATTTATAAATACATAGATGAAACTAATTAATCACTAATTTTATATTCAACTACGTTTTATTTTATTTTGGATTAATATATAGGTTGTATAATAAAATACTTATCCTTTAATTATCCTTTAGCCGCCACGTCATCATTCCACCGGCTGGCCAGCCGCGTGAAGCCACCAAACCGAGTGATATGTCAGCGACGCGTGAAATTCGGCCGCGTGGCAGAGAAACATAGATTTTCTGCCGTCGAACTTAACGCGTCAGGATGGCATGGGAACACACACCAATCAGATGCCGTAACGTGGGCGGCAAATAATATGTATGCAATTTCCGCTTAGATTTGATTCGTTCGACAGAAATCACATAAAAAAGTATATTAGTTTGGGCCCCCCACTAATCCTTTCATCTGGACCGTTAACAGCTTTTTATTTTATTCACGTAATTTCTGTATCTTTAAAAATTGAAAATTTTAATCTTAATTAAAGGATAATTATTAAATTTATTAAATTAAATTCTGTTATTTTTAAAATTTAATATGTTAAACATATTATCATACGTAATCTATTATGTCTATTTATTATTTTTATATATTACTCTTAAAAAAATTAATTAATAGATTTTAACGATTAAACTTTTGAAATTAGAAAAAAAAATATAGCCATTAAAAATATTTAATTGGTGAACATGAAATAAATCTATAACTTTACACATAATATAGAGCTGATAACATAATTTAACCAAATAGATTTAGCTGTTACCATTTGGCCATGATTAAGATTACAAAATTCAAAAAGTACAAAGATTAAATTGATCAATTTAAAGAACAAGTACTAAATTCACAATTTATATAAAGTACAGGGGCTCATAGTAGAAGTTGACCTTTTAGAAACTACTTACATTACTTTAAAATTTTAAGGGCAAATTACACCCAACATCACTAAACAATTAGTAAATTTACATTTTAAATACAAAACTATAAAAAATTACAAAATGGTCACTAAGCAATAAGCAACTTTATTACAAATTGATCCTTGAGCGTTGTTTATGGTTTGCTATTCTAATTGAGGGAGAACCGAATGGTCATTGGTGTCTGCCTCCATGTTGACGGAGCTGTCCGAAGCAGCCATAATCCAACGGGCATTGGGGGGTATTTTTGTCAGGGTTGTTGGAACTTGTTCGGAAATCGGTGAGATTGAATTGGTTGTTTGGCGAATTCGTGTGAAAAAATTAAATTATTATTTTTAAATATTTTTAATAATTTATTTAATTAAATCGGATTAAATAATTGAATCTAAAATTAATGGTCTGATCGATCCGATAACTAAGCCAATTATAAAAACAATGATTGTTGCCACTTCGAAATGGACGGATCCTTATGGTATTACTATTGAGTCTAAGAGTAGCAATGTTGTTAATTTATATTGTAAAAGCCAAATCGATGATCGAAATGGACAAAACATTAATTTTCAATTCAATTGGATGAGTCCGGTCGGTTCAACTATAATTAAATAACAATATAAAAATTTATAAATTGGTGTTTTTTGGTCTCTGTTCTCTTCTTTTACCATATCACGATGATTTGATTTATAGTGAATTTCAACCAATCAACCCACCAATTTTTGATTTTGATATGGTTCTGACATCACCATTGGTAACTAATTTGAGCATATTTTTTATGCCCATCTATGTTTAAAGAAACTATTTTGACAAGTTAGAACCTTGTGCGATTAAAAGGTTTGGAAGTGATATAGTAAAAAATGTTTCAAGACTGATCATATTATCGATATGCTTTGTCCTAGTCATAAACTAGAATCACAAAATATAAGTTTCATTTTGATTCAAATATCGGCTTGTTTTACTGATAATAATAATTTTCAATTTGTTCTGCTTGTATTAGCCGAAATTTTATGTATTAGTCAATATATAGAAAAATATGAGATTTTGAGGTCTCAACTTTGACTCTCATCTTTTATAAATCATGTGTAAATTATACATCAATTGTCTACATATCTATTTGCATTTATAATCTAAAAGTGAGAGAGAGAGAGAGTTGGTGGAAGAAGAAAAATAGAAACCAAATTATCAAAACTTGGAGAAAAAGAAACACCAAAGGAAGGATTAGAAAATTTCAAAGATGGCATCAATCTTCTCTCACGCCATTATTTGATTATTTGTTGGAAAAAGAAAGCAAAATAGAAATGACCTTAATTTAGTTTTAAATTTGTTATGTGTATTCGATTGCTAACCCGAAACCCGAATATAAGTCGGGCTACTGACTTGCGACTTGAGTTTAGACCCCACCAGATGGAGACATTAAGGGGTTCGCGGGAACTTCGCGAGTCTAGTTCAGACATCCTTGGGTGTTCGAGAGCATAGGGTACGAAGCCAAACGAATGAACCAGTAGGCACATGGACCAACGAACATGTGTTAAGTCTAGGATAGCATTCATGTCGATATGCATGGAGCCTATCTAGAAGGTCAATTCCATGAACAGTAACCATATCATATAAATACCAAATTTTCCCCACTAAGATGATACACAACAAAAATACTCAAAGAAATTAATTATAGATCATAAATTAAAGAGTAGTTTCATAGCATCAAAACACATAAAAAAAAGTTCTATTAATTATATTTTTTTTAAAAACCTAAAATACCAACATCATAATTTTGATTAATTAATACAATTCTTAAAACAAAAACTGATAAAAACAAGTCAAATATGGTTAATTAAGCTTACGAATTTCCTCTTCTTGTTGAGCAGCAAAATCGTTGTTAATCCGAAAAGTTTGACGAATTACCTCAACATTCTTGCAAGCTTTGATAAAGTCCGCAACTCGTTTCGCCACTCCATTCAACAAGCTTTCAATTTCCAGGTAACTGGCTGCCATGAAAAGCTCGTGAAGATCATCCATATCAACCTCAAAGAATTTTGATTCCCAATAGTTCTCCATCAACAACTTTGTTGTTTTGCTCGACGTGATAATTGGCTTGTTTCCTACGTTACAATCTCTTTAAGACCATCCGTATCGACATCAACGAATTCCGGTCCCTCATCATCGTCATCGTTGTTGTTGCAGAGGTGGTGTTCAACGTGATAATCAATGTGCTTCTGGCACCATTTGATTACGTTCGTTAATGTAGGCCTCGCTGTTCACAAATGGTCGCCATGGTTTTGATGAGCTCAGATTGAATGGCAATGGATTCTTCGACCTCAAAGATTTCATTGTCTTTGCTCTCCAATGCAGAATTCTCGGACAACATGATTGTTCTTTTTTCCTCTTTTTGAAGTAGACAATACATTGTTTCTGAAGAAGGGGGTGTTTATATAATATAACCTTTTTTTTAAGGATTTTGCCCTATTTAATCCTTATTGAAATAGGTTTTATTTTACTAACAGAATTAGATATTGAGATTATTTTTTGCCATGTTTTATTTTACTAATTTCAATATTATAATTCAGGGGTTTTATTGAACAGTTTTATCCATATATTCCTATATTTTTTTAAAAAAAAAAATTCAAGACTAGCCGACTTCTTTGCTTGAAAGAAAAGATAAAAGCCCTTTCTCACTAGCCGACTTCTTCTTGTATTTTGCCGAAGGCAAAATAAAAAGGAAGAAAAAAAAAAAAAAGAAGGTTAAAGCCCTAAGATTATTTCTTCAAAAATGATATATAGAGACTTAAGATTATTATTTCTTCCATCATATTTAAAAAGAAAAAAAGAAAGAATCCTACCATCATCTGTGAATTCTTTTTATTTCACTTACAATTATTCTAAAATTTATGTTTATGAACCTACTTCCAGTTGTTCAAGAAAACAACTTTACTAGGGGCACATAAAAGAGAGTTCATCTTATAAAATATCATTTAAACATTTATTAAACCAACGAAACCATCCCATTATTTCATGCTTATGACTTCCTTGGCCAAAATTAATACCAAAAAAGCACTAGCACTTTCGTTCAAAGCACTGAATTGAGAAACCAATTTGATACCCGTACGTTCAATGTACCATCTTGGCTTTAATTTAACATGAATACCATATGAATACCATATGAATATATAAATGGTAGTGCAACATGGCATACTTGTCGAGTATAATCTTTCACAGTTACAACCAATCATTCAAGTGTGGGCAGATTTAAGTGATGATAATGACAACTCACAACTGAATGTTTTAAAATCATCTTCAGACTTGCATCACAGACTAAGAAAGCGTAGAACAGTTGCAATCACAGTTACGTATTAATACGATATTCACAAACTTGAAATCCCAACTACATAACATTAAAAATACCTAGTAGTTGATTCGGTATCACCATCCTCTGATCATGAAGGTGATGGACGTGGCAGCCGCTTGGCAATTTCCTGCCATGTAGATAATAAATAAACCTTTCAATCCCAATTCATAGAGAAACCTCAAATGTTATTTAGACCCAGGTGTTTGACACAGCCATGCATTGCATGTTGGACACAGGTATTTCCAGAAAACAAAATTGAAGATCCGGGCAACAACACAAGTGAAAACAACTCTTAAGTAGGGTTGACAATGCATTTAGATGACAAGAAACCAGTGCCTTGATGGCTAAAGCCATCCATGACATGAACAGAGGTTATCAATAACAACAAACAAATTAGTAAGGACAAGTATCTGTAAGTTTCCCTGCACATCAAAAGAAACTCCTGCTTGTAGAGTTCTTAAATTCCGATGCCAGTATACCAGATAATTATCCATATTAGAATGCTGCTGACAAGTTTGAGCTATATCATTTTAAAGCTTAAGCTTAAGAACTGATCTTGGACTTTGAAGAATATTTTGATACTTTCAACATTTACTCTAAATGTGAAAGAACAATGGTGCTTAATAACTACCGGCAAACCTACAAGTTATATTGGCATAGACTAGAATCTTCCAGGAGATGGCATATTTGACTATACTTAAGTTGCTATCCTTTAGTAATTCTCATAAAATCTTGACCTTATCAATAGTCACAGGATGAGATCTTTCTATGCAAAGTGTTTAAACAGTATCAATAATTATAAGTCAAGTACTATTGCACTTTTGGATTTATCGAAGAAATACCTCAAACAACTGATTTATATTGTCCGCAGTCTTGGCAGATGTCTCAATAAAGAACATCCCATTCTTCTCTGCATAGTCAATGCCATCCTTCAAGAATAAAACAACACAAGTTAGAAGATAACACCAATTGAATAATTCAATATGCATAAAGGTATTTCCGTTCATTTAAATTTGGCACTAACTTGGACTGGTACTTCGCGCTTTTCCTGAAGGTCGGCTTTATTACCAACCAAGGCCATCACTATACCTGGGCTCCCATGCTTTTGTAGCTCCTGCCAGACGATAGAAAACATTAATTTTGGCAACTTTAGGGCATAAAAAGTTTAAAGCTTTGACAAAGTTAAAGTGACACGAGTTTTGCTAATAGTTTGTTACCTTTCGAATTCTAGAACAAGCAGAATATAAACCAAAGTTAAAAATTTTAAATCATATAATAGTTTTAACAACTTTAAGGCTTTTGGAAAGAAACGAAAAGGGTGAAGGGCGGGAACAGTTAGGCGAGGGGATGAAGACATTGATGGGTCTTCATTAGAAAACAAAGATGGCTATGGAAAATCCATTGTAAAGCAACACTTGCCAGTGAACTTAAAGAAAAGCTAATTATCACTAGTATAAAAGGAAAATTCATAAAAAGGGGGTATCCTAAAGCTGTATCAATAACACAATGCAATGTGGAACAGGTCCAATGAGCCAAAACAAAATAAATTAATCTGCACTGACTAGATAATTTGGGTTAGACTCATTCAGAAACCGAATCAATGTTCAAACTCTCAAAGAGGAGTAGCAGGTAGTTAGATAACCCGATTAGACAGTTGTATTACAATCTTGAGCATATGCATTGTTCTCAGCATTGCACGTGAGAGATCTAAACTTTCACTCCAATGGCACAATTGAAAACGTGATTTTGGGACGACAATAATTACATCATTTGAAAATGTACAGTATTTTCTTTATAAAAGAAAATTCAGTCTATACCATGGACAGTACTTCAGGAGAAAAAAAAAAAAAAAAGACAGAAGACCTTTAGGAAACTTTTCTTTGGCCAAACTATAGGAAATTTAATAATAAAAAAGAATTAAGTTCCTTTTGGCATACATGATAGGAAAAAAAATCAAACTTGAACTGCAACACCATCTTACTGGGACTACTAGTTTAAGCCTTTGCAAAGAAATATGAGGAAGAAAACCAAAATTTCGAAAAACAAGAAACAACTTTAAAATGAGGGCAAGAGGAGCAAAAATCTGGAATTTTAGCAGTTTGCACTATTAAATACCATACATACATTAGTAAATATTAAAGAATGTCACACAAGACAATAATAATATTCAGATACTTTCTCCAAATGCTTTTCTAGAGCCCTTCAGAACTCAAACTTAGATCTTCCATGCAATATGTTATCACACCAAGAATACTGCTCCAAAACCATGTAAAAGCTCATTGTGATGCAACATGCAACCACTAGGCTATACTGTTATTTTGAAAAGTGTTGTTTGAAAATTTTCGCACTCTAAAATGAAGAAAGCATAGTAATCCAGAAAAGAAAAAGAAAAATCGCAATTGCAAGCTCAGAAACTACCTTAACCCAATATTGTGCTTTGGTGAAGGACTCTGGACTAGTTATATCATACACAATAACTGCAACTCCAGCTCCTCTGTAGTAGAGAGGTGCCAATGCAGCATACCTGAGAGAAACAAAGTAAACAATTAACTCTTTCCTGACAAAGGAGTGATTATAGAAAAATAAAATGCACAAACTAAATTATAATCCCAATTATGGTGAAAAATAGATGAGGTCAGAGGATCATAATATAATGTACTTTTGGTATGAAATTGATGAATGAACATGAAAATCGACATGGAATTCGAGAATCATACCTCTCTTGTCCAGCAGTGTCCCATATTTCAAACTTAACAGTAGTTGAATCTTGCAAAGCTATTGTCTGTGACAAGAATGAAGCTCCTACAGTTACCTGAAATTTTAAAAGATTGACAAATCAAAGAAACCTCATCAGAATATAACTTTTTCATCCTCAGAGATAATATGCTAACACCAATCCGTTAGAATATGGTTGGAGAACATGAAGCTAAAAAAGAAAGCCAGAAGACAATATTATAAGTTGATGGCTTAAGAGAAAACTCCTTACCTTAGATGTAGGGTCAAACTGGCCACGAACAAAGCGAAGAACAATACAACTTTTTCCAACTCCAGAATCACCTAACAAGACCAGCTGTGTTCAGCAAAAAGACATCAAAAGTTAGTTCCATAATTAGAAAGTAATTGAAGGAGATCATGGTCATAGTAATTAGTAGTCACAGTATACTAAAGAGATACTTTGTTAAAAATTACAGAATTATCAAAGTTAGTTTTCAGCATTTGCAACTAGGTAATATAGTAAGTCAATCTTTTACATAATATTTTCAAGATCAAATGCTAAATAGAAGTCACCAAACATGCTAAACAAATTACCAGGGTCGTCAAGGTGCTGCACCTCAGCACCATGCGGCGAAAACACCTCGGGCCCTTTCGGCTGAGGCTCATTTTTCATTGATTGTACTTATAATAGTAAGAAATTGGAAAATATCAAACACTTCACTGATCAATGTTCGAATACTCAACAACAGACATGGACCTAAAAGAAATATTTACCTTTACGCGTAGATTTTTGGCATCGGGACCTTCAGGATTGTCCGCGTTGTTAAGTCCAGTGGACCGCCCGGAACTCCGGTCTACAACCAATAAAAGAACCGGCCAAAAACAAAAAGAACCAAAATTTGAACAACTACTCATAAAAGGGTAATCAAATTCCAAGCAATTCAGCAACACCCAAAGCTAACTACAAAATACCCAATTAAATCACCAACTACCAAACCCAAAATTCCCAAATCAAATTCAACAACGTTTTCAGCTCAAAACCAAAGAAATCAACCTAATTACAAAGATCAACCAATCCTATTTGCAGATGAATAAGAAAAACCCTAAAAACTAAAAAAAAAAAAACCCAAAAGAAAAAAGAATCGAAAAGAAAATCAAGGTAATTGGGTAGGGATTTTACCTGGGAGAGAAGAAGAGCAACCCATGAAGAAGGATAAATTGCTATAAGTTTCTACGTAATAATTTGATTTAAAGCTTTAAAGCAGTGGATAAAAGAACAAGATTTTGAATTTTGATTCTTTTTTTTTTTTTTTTGATTGATTTTAGTGCAGAAATGGGCAATGGGCAATTCCTATTTGCTAAAAGGCGTTAATGGCAAGCTGGTAGGATTTTCACTCACCGTAGTCCTTTTAGGCTTTAGCTTTGGGGTCAAATACTGATTCAATTTATTACCTTAAAAATTAAAATCATTAATTACGTCCTCCAATTTTCATTTCCACGGAAACTTTTTTTTTTTGGTTTCGTTTTGCATTTTTATCGGTAAATTGATTAAATTTTTTTAAAATTTTTGCAATTTTTTTTATTTATATTCAAAATTTGTGATTAAATATTAAAAAATAATATTATTTTTAAAATTCGAATATGTATTCTCTTTTAAGTTTAAAAGTGCACTGTTTACGAGTATTACATCCAACACTTGTTGATAATTGATTGCACATTTTTAGATTATATCGGGTAGTCCCTCCTCAACTCATAAATAAAAGGATAATACATTTCAGCATACTTGAACCCAGATTCTCTTGAATTGACAACAATGTCTATATTAATCTAGTTAAGACTCAATCAATATCCTCTTACTTTTATATAAGAGGAAAAGTCACACGTAACTATGTTCCAACTGAGGTACTCCTAAATGAGAATGATTTTAAATTCAAAAAGTTGATTTTTTTTAATTCGAGTCTTTTTAAATTATAATCATGTTTAGATGTAATTAATTTTTTTTTGACTTGTTGAGTTGTATTTCGAAAGCTATTAGATGTTGTTATGAAAGATATTGAGTCTTTGAATATTTTTATTTGTGTTTTATCATGCGTAATGTACGGGTCTTCTATCTTAATTTGTGCATAGACTTGTTCATGGGCTCCTCATTCAATTTCAAAGGTCCACCCGAAATTTAAGAGGTTTGGACAAAAATATGAGGATCAAAAAATGGACTTAGGCGAAAAAAATAGGTTTGTTTAAAATATGAGTCGTACTCGGGCTTGAACATTGAAGGCCCGAGTCCGACCCGACTTGTTTTTAAGTTTATAATATTTTATATTATGTTAGTTTTATATATTACATAATTTATAACACATTAAAAAAATAAACATATACTAAATATATAATATTACTCTAATATAAACATTAAAATAATGTTAAGATGACCACATAAAATTTTTAATAAATAAAAAAATAAAATTATTAATATTGAATAATATAATATAATATTTTAAAAAAATATTTAAAATATAATATATATGGATCTAAAATAAACTTAGATTAATCTTTTACAAATATAAATAAGTCTAAGCAAACTTTTAAACTTTTATTTCGAGTTGGACTAAATTTAGATAAATAAAAAATATATTAATATTATACTCATACTCAGTCTCAAACTTGACCCAAACCAACCAACCATGGCAACTCTATTTGTGCGTATACATTATTTCAAATTTTTATAATAGTAAATCTTTCGAATATTATTGATATGATTTATTTTCTCGTTTAGCTATTATTTCAATCTCAGTTGGCTAATACACATAGATATGATTAATTTCCCCATAATTTCCACATGGCGGCGAAATTCAATGTCCACATAATTGAAAAAGCAAATTAGAACTTACGGATTTTTCTTTGGTTAAATCTGCTTGTGTCCCTATACTTTTGTAAAATTTATGGATTTAATCTCTATATTTTAATTGGTCATTTTTAGTTTCTGTACTTTTCAAAGTTTAAAATTCTATTCCTCACTATTAAATAAGTTAAGCTTTGTTATTTCTAAAATCCGATGTACTAAACATTTTATCATATCTGTAATGCCATGTTATCTTGTTATTTTCGCATATTACTCATTAATCCAATTAATGGATTAACGACTGTCATTTGTATTAAGACTGAAATTTTAAAATTCTAAAAGTATCGGGACTTAGAATGAGTCAATTGAAGAATATGGATCAAATCTAAAATTGCATCTATAGTACGGAACCAGTAATTGAATTTATCAAGCGAATTTAAATGTTAATATTTGGGTTAGTACTAAAATTTTAAATTTTGAAAAAGTACAATGACTAAAATTGATCAAATTAAAATACATGGACTAATAGTAAAATTTAACCATTTTTCTTCTCTTTATTTGAAAAGGTATAATGTCAAATTTGGTATTTGTACTTTCAAAAAATGGCTAATGTGATACCTAAACTATTAATATATAGTTTATTATGGTACTTGTACTTTCATAAAATGTCCAATGTGATACTTATAATTTGAAAATGTACAATATGATATCTGAACTATCAATAGATGTGTTTTTATTATGGTATTTGGTATTAACACCATTAGTTGACAATAAAAATTTGGTACGTGGATTTTTTTTTCCAAACCATCAAATCCACAATATAACATTATGGAAAAAAACTAAATAAAACCCAAAAATTAAATTAAATTACAAAAAACTAAACATATGTCTAATAAAACTAAACCTATAAACATAGGTGAAGGATTACTGAAAGATATGTAACAAAATATAGCCAACCAAAGCCCCTATAATCTTTAAAACAAACCTAAAATAAAGGGAAGAGGAGGCAAAAAGTGAAAAAGGAGATGAGAAGGCACATAGATTAAACCAAACAATCCATTGCATATTGATTAAACAGAAGCCTAATCCCTAAAAACATAAGAAAAAAATGAAGAAATGATATAAGCCAGAGAAAGGAAGCAAGAAACTAATAAAGTTAAACCTCAAGCAATCTTCCAACAAATGGTCCACTAAATCAAACCCAGAGAGAAGAAATCTTGGAAAACGGAAGCAAGAGAACTAAAGCTTAACACTTACTAGAGAAATGATCAACGATATGCAGCAAAAAGTAAACCTTTATTATCAAGCAAAGTAGAAGTAAGTGGCATTAAGAAAAGGAACAGACGAGGAAAAATAAGCCAAGAAACCCTCATAATTAAAGAATAAACCTTAAAATAATATTAAAAGAAACAGAGAGAAACCAGGATGAATTAATGGTTCACTCTCAAGAGAGAGAAACTTATTTATATTAGGCAAAATTGTAAAAAATATCCTCAATGCTAATGGGTTTTTGAGTTTGAGTCCTTAAGTTTTTTTTATAGACACTCTTAACATTATGATTTTTCCAGAAACTAGCCCAATTTTAACGGGAAACATGAGTTGACCGTCAATCAATCACAAGTAGATGACGTGTCAAAGATGCTTGACCAATTTCAAAGATGCCTACCCCTTCTCTCATTTCTTTCCCTCTGCTCTATCAATCTGCCCATCTCCAACTTCAAAAAGCCCTTTCTACTCATCCCAACCTCCACCTCCACCACTACCACCTTTCCTCTCACTCTTCACCATCGATCTCACCATAAATGTCCTAAAACCTTTTCCATCTCTATCCTCCTCCTCCTCCTCCTCATCACCATCATCATCATCATCAATGTCCAATCTATCTCTCTTAGCCCTTATTGGGCTCGCCATAGCTGCAGCCAGAGGCTTAAATGAATGCGACAATTGATCGCGAGCATTATGTCCGCAATCAAATTTCACGATCATGGTCCCAAAATCTTTGGCATCATCATCATTGGCAAAGTCTATAGGGCCACCGACGAAATTTTTAGGAAGACGTTTGAAGAGAGGAAGGAGCAAGGAGTCATCTACATCTTCTTCGCTGTCGTACTTGAAAATCATTGTGGCGTAAAGGTCCGATATTTTTAACAATTATGTCTATTTACAAAAGACAATTTCATCAAACACCCAAAATTCTATGCAACCAAAAGAATAAAGAAAAAACAAAAAGAGGACTCATTGTTGTAACACATTTTCGAGTATAGCTTGCTCTTCTAAGGTCCAATCCATGGAAATACCAAAGCCAAGTCAAACTCAGTCGACATAAATCCACTAATCAGCCTCCCTTAGCTCTTCCAAAATGTAATTGAAACCTCCAACAAAGAGAAAGCAACACTCAACAAAGCTTACTTTCTACTGTTTTGCCTTCTTAAGAGAAACCAAAACGAAAATAAGAGAAAATCAACTTAGATACTGCTAGATCTAGTAGAAAAAAGAGAAGGAAAAAAGGATTAGAAATCTATGGCTCTGATTTTTCTCTCTCAAACACTATAATAAATAACCCGATGCGAAAATTTAATCAATCGATGGTTGGACACAACGACGACAACAGATAGAGGAGAAGATAGAAAGAGAAGAAGAACAAAAAAGATAGAATTTTGTTTTTATAGATGATGTCATTTATGACCTCGTGCTAATGTGGCGCGCCACATAGGCTACTACGTTGACCTACAGTTTGATTGACGGTTAGCTCACGTTTACCATTAAAATTAGGTTGATTTTTGAAAAAAATCATAATGTTGAAGGTGTCAATCCCAAAAAAAAAGGTTAAGAGCTCAAACACAAAAACCCATAAATGGTGAGAGTATTTTTTACAATTATGCCTTTATATTAATAAAAGTTATATTATAATTTTTTAAAGTTAGGATCAAATTGAGATAATTTGTAAATGTTGGAGGTTATTTTTTAAAATAATGATCAAATTTGTTATGCCAATTATAGAACTATCATGTCGTTTTTCTGTCACAAAGTTAACAAGTGATGGAATTGTAACATTTTATAGTTAGATGACCAAAAAAGAAACTTAAGCATAATTAGATAACTTGTAGTATAATTTACCCATTTGAAAAATGTTAACTTCTAAAGCATCATTTCTTGGGAAAAAAAAGAGTAAAACTAAAAATGGATTTCATGAGCAACATAATAAACAACACAAAACAAAACCATCATTAAAACATAATACAGAAATTAAGTTATTTTCCTTTTGGGATGGTTTTTGAATTTAGTAATTTTTAACTTGGTCCTTGAACTTCATTTTTGCTCTAAATTAGTCCGAAATTTTGGTAATTTTCCTTAATTTAGTCCATGGACTTGGATTATGTTAATGTTTGTCACTCTAAAATTGTGTCATGTTATCACTTCAATATTTAAATTTTTTATATAAAATCTAAAAAATAAAAAATTATTAAATTTTTTTTTAAAAAGTGATGAGATGGCATAATCTTAGAGTGCCATATTATTAGATCTTAACGAAATTCAAGTTTAAAGACCAAATTGAGAAAGCTGCCAAGTTCATGGCTAATGTGGACAAAAAAAAAATCAAGAATCAGGTGGGAAAAGTTGTCAAGCTTAGGACTAAATGTTTCTTTATCCTTTTATTTTCTCTTGCATAGGTGTATTAAAACTTCAATTAAACTCTGCTATTAGTCATTATACTATGTCTAAGTTGTGGATTTAGTCCTTGTATTTTAACCTGGTCATTTTTAGTCTTTGTGATTTTTTAATTTTAAAATTTTTAGCCTTAACCAAACAGTAGTTGTTACATTCATTAAGTTTTCTATGTTTAAAACCTGATGTTGTAGGTATATTATCACATGTGTAATGCAACGTGGTCTATTATTTACATATGCTACTCACAAAAAAGCTAGTTAACGGATTTAACGCCTATCATTTGCATTAAAATTGAAATTTTAAATTTTGAAAAGTATAAAAATTAAGAATGATCCAATTAAAGAATATGGACTAAATCTACAACTTTAGCATAGTGCAAGACTAATAGGAGAATTTAATTGCTACCAATCACAATTAAAAAACTGAAAAAAAATTTGTAAAAGATGAGATGTGAACTAATAAAAGATTCTCTTTACTACAAATTATTTCACCCACATTGTTTGTATATTAAATATGTGCTCTAAACGCATAAGCATGTAATAGAATTTGTAGTATTTAAAAAAGACATTTATAAATTTTTTTTGGTGAATTACAATAACAGGGTAAAGCTCAAACAATAAACGCGATTAGTGCAACTTGAACCCAGGCTATACCTAGAGCGGTGAACACCTTTAATCATCAAGCCATCACTTGAGCTTCAAAAAATCATTTATATTTAAGAAAAGTAGTTAATACACTATAGTCCAATCAAAGTGTGCATTTTAAAAAGGCAAAATAAAAAAGAAATGAAAAAAAGGAGACTAAGCTAGAAATTCAAGTTCCTAAATTTATTTTGGGTTTAAATATTTTTATATATATTTTATAAAAAAATTCAAAAATACTATCATAATATTTTTTTTATTATTTTTTGAATAAAAATATTTGTTAATCAATTCTCAATTGAGTTATTGTACCGTTGACTTGTAATACCAACTCACTGAAATGTTTTAATTTAGTAAAGATAAGTATTAGAATCAATATGATGTTCAAATATCTATGGTCAAATTATGGTGTTAAAATTTGAAATTTAGTCACATACTCATTAAAAAAACACTTTAAATTTATTCTAATTTTTAACAGTATGATATTCCTTCAAGGTACATAGAAATAGTCCTCGAAATTGTTCATTGAATTTAAAAATTAAATCGAGAGTTAAAAAATATGACTTTGAAAAATTCAAATCATTTACCAGATTAATTAAAAACTAACATTATGCTAGTCATAGTGAAAACTTATTTTTACAAACATTAAATTATTTATCTATTTTTATTATTTATTATATATTCTATATTTTTAAAATTTGTATTTTCTATTATTTTTAATGGTATTTAGTTAATTTTTAACATCAATTTCTTAAAAATCTAAATAAAAAGGATTATGTATCGAATTGAATAATTTCAACCATAAATAAAACAATTACTAGATGTGGAATGTCTCTATTTTAAAAGTTGAAAGCTTTGATTAGGAAGTTTGAGGATAAAATTGATAGAATTTAGAAATGTGAATGGTTAAATTATTGAATGATTTAAAATTAGGATAAAATTGATAAAATAAATAAGTATTGATGACTGAATGTGTTATTATACTAGTTAAAAAAATATTTTTCATTATCAATTTAACGACGGATGACTAGAACAAGTACAAATTTAAACATTATTATCTAAAACAAAAAATTTTAAAATTAAATAACCAAAACAAAAATACGAGTCCAATTAAATCACTATTTGTATAGTTTCAACACATAAAAAAGAAAAAAGAACAAGAAAATAATGCTTTCAGCTTTTGAATCAAACATATGTTTATGGGCCGAGAGGTCTGGCCTGTTTGGGTTTAAATTTTTAACTTCAAAAACCCATTTTATTGCTTAAAAATAATATAAAATATGAAAAAAAAATTATCTAATACATTTTTATAATTAAATTTAAATACAAATACTTTTTATTATTTTTAATAGTAAAATGAGTTATTTGAAAGGGCTAGATCGGGCTGGATTTCGACTCAAATTTATAATATTTATGAAATTTATCTTTAATTCGATCTAATATGATTTATGAACACCTTCAATCTAAATTTTTATTATTTTATATATATAAGACTTGTGGCTCAGCTCGAAGGCTTGCTCGAAAAGTGAGAGAGTTTGAGCAAAATTATATCTTTAAAAAATGGATTTGAAAATAAATGGCCTGAATGTAAAAAAAACTGCTGTTGTTCTTTTACTGTTAATGTCATTGTTTTGCTATCATTTCATTATTATATTTCTACTGTTTTGTTGTTAATGTTTGTATATTGTATAACTCTTGTTTTATTATTAATTTTTCTATTATTTTAGAGGTATTTGCTTACTAAGTTGCACTTATCTTAATGTTATTTAAGTATAATTTTTTTCATTTTTTCCCATTTATTGGGAAACATTTATTTTAATATTTTCAGTATATTTAATGTATTATATTTTTAAAATTTCTTTTTATATAAAAAATTTTAATATGGATTAGATGGGATCGAATTTAGGCAAAATTTTAAATTATTTTTTTAGTTAACCTGGGCCTAAAAACAGACCTAACTCTTTTACTTGGTCCGACTCCACCCATTGACAATTTTAATGTACATAAGAACGGAATGGTTGTATTAACATGGTAGGTACAAATTCCTAAGGCTACAAAGGTTGTTTTCAGACTTTTACACTACAAAGTGGAGGTGCCTCACGCTATTGATTATAGGCGAATGGATTTTTCAGTTTTATTGATTTCAATTAAATAGATTGTTTTAGCAAATTTAGATTAGACTTTGATTAAAATAGTTAAG
Source organism: Gossypium anomalum (assembly GCA_025698475.1). Taxonomy (NCBI): domain Eukaryota; kingdom Viridiplantae; phylum Streptophyta; class Magnoliopsida; order Malvales; family Malvaceae; genus Gossypium; species Gossypium anomalum. The sequence goes on along the minus strand of CM046965.1, from coordinate 9,932,989 downwards.
TTGGTTCATTATTAATTATTAAATTCCAAAATTAAATTAACTGTTTTAATATTTTTTTTATTTTTTTAAAAATATATTTAAAACATATAACATAATTTGAATATGAACAGATAAATTCAACATAAAATATTTAGGATAACATTTCTAAGTTTGACAATCGATATTAAGTAGATCAATTAGGTGAATTAAATTTATCAGTCTATTCAAGTACAATTAAAAATTGATCAATTAATTTGATTATTTATGAAAAATTAATTGAATCAATGGCGTACCGCCTAAAATTGATAGGACTAGTGGCCTAGTACAAACAGTCCACGGCATGATTGAACTCACTTTTCTTAAGTTGCGAGTGTTTAAGTATTTGATGTGATAGGTTTTATTATAGCTTTTGTACATAGTTAAACTTAATTATTTCATTTTATTTTATTGTGTTAATATAAGAGGATGTGGATTCAAGTATACTGAAGCGCATTATTCTCTTATTTATGAGTTGGGAAGGGACTTTGAGTAGTTTTAGATATTGTATAAAAAAAATCAGATGTGATTAGAACGTATAATGATTATTTGTTCTGATTAAAATATATATAGATATAGATATATTAAGAAGATTGGGCATTAACGTGAGGATCTTGGGCTCTTAAAACGAAAATTAAAAAATGCCAAAACCAGTTGGGTCAAGTGTGTTTTTTTGCATGTTAAATCAAAGGAAAAACAGAAGCATGCACTAGCATTGATGGTTTGCTGTTGATAAAGATATGAAAGATTGCAAAACTATTGGCTCTCATCCCTTTCATTATGTTGAGTTAGAGAGGCAGATTTCGTATTCATAATTGCTCTTAATTATTTGCCTTTAAGGACCATATGAATTTGATTGTTGGTATTCTTTTTAAGCAAAAGTCGGTGAAGATAAATTAAAGTTTCATCCAACATCATCGCATGAATGAAATTCCGATGGTCCAAATCAAAACAGCAATTAATATTCTAATCCAAGGATGGATAACAAGAGATTATCCATTTTCAATATACATAAAAAGAGGACAGAGGAAGGGGTAACATGGGATGAACTCATGTCTAACATTTGCCTCACAAAAGTTTTAATCACTACTCTGTACAAATCAAGATATGTAAGTGAAATTTATCGCAGTTATATAAATATATATATCTTAAGAAGCTGTTTATGATGTTACTCTCATAAAATAAAAAATAAGTCATTAAATTTTTTATTAAATTTATATTATAAATTTTATTTAAATATATTATAAAAATTTAATTATATAGTATAATTAAATTATTTGATTATTGTAAATATTGAAAATTAATTTAACATAACATGTTACATAATTTTAGGTAGTTTTGAGTAAAATTTAAGTGGTGTTTGATATAGTGCTGAAAAAAAATTTAAATCTAATTGAAAATCAATATTTTTAGTAATTTAATTTTTTTAAAATTATTGGATAGAATTTTTTTACAAAAAAAAGTAAAAAAATAGAAGTAAATAAGGGTTTACTTATCACTTAATAGAGAACAAGTTTAATTATCAAACAATTTAAATATACTTGTAATATACCAAACATATTTTATAACATAAATTCAACATTTAATTTTTTAATACTTATTTTTCAACACTTAATTTTTCAATTTATCAAACAGACTCTTAGATAAAATAATTTAAAATTGTATATAAAAGGAAGATCCTTTCCCTTTATTTACACGTGGCATCCCAAATTATGCTCTTTCTCTTTTTTTTTATCAATATGGTTAAATTTCAATTTTGGTTACTTTAATATGTTTAAATTTGATATTTAATCTCTATGCTTTAATTTTTAATATAAATTAGTCCGTATATTTTTATAATGTTATTAATTAACCCAAATAGTTAATATCATTAAGTTTTTGATTAAAATAATATGTAGTTATATATAATTTCAATACCCTAAAAGTCTTAGAGACTGACACATGGTTTCCTATTTCTTTTAGGTTTGCATTGATCTTACCTCTTATTTTGCAGTTTTAGAAAAAAATGATTAAATTTTAATTTTGGTCCCTCTATTATGCCTAAATTTTAGATTTAACTGTTACACTTTAATTTCGAATGTAATTTGGCCCCTGTATTTTTATAATGTTATTAATTAGTCCAAGTATTTTATATCATTAATTTTTAGATTAAAATATTGCATGATTATATATATATATATGAAACTTTAGTTTCAACTTTATACTATGCTGAAACTTGGGATTTAATCTATATACTTTATATTTTACATATTTTGATCATTTTGCTTTTATAATGTCATTAGTTAGTTTAAATATTTAATATTGTTAATTATTTCAGTCAAAATGTGGACCTCAATTTTTCTTAGGAACAATGTTCCAAAAAAAAAAATATTTTATCACGACGAGTTCTAATAAATATTTTTAAGAAAAAAAATCCATATAAACATTTTCAATTTTATTTTTATTATTACATGATTAACATGTGATTTTTTTTAATTTCAAAATATCACATCAGTGAATTTAATAGAAGAATTTTACTCGTGTTAACAATTGGACCTAAATTTTTAAATCCAAAAAGTAGAGAGTCTAAATTTTTGAAACTAAAAGTAGAATTTAAGTATATTTTAGTATATTTTAATCTTCAAATTTGTAGTTCATAATTTAACACAAATAAATAATCAACCCAATGAGAAGTCAGAGAATCGTACTCATATTTATTTTTAATGTTGATTAAACATATTTTGCATTAAAAAATAAGTTATAGTACACTAGTTGAAATTTCTTTATCAAGCAAATGGTTGATATGAGTTATCAAACAAACACTTGGAAAAAGAAATTAATTTTGAAAATTTTCAGTTGTTTAGGAGGCATACTTTTAGTCTAATAGAATATGATTCTATTAGATAATTGTGGATTGAGTATTAGTTCGATTGGCATGAATATTGTTTGCCAATGTAAGAGGATATGAGTTTGAGTGTGCTGAAATGCATGATCCTCTTATTTATGGTAGAGAACTAATGATAGTTTTGAGCATTGGGTACTTCAATCTAAATACTTTTTAACCTGTTTAGGTTAAAATCTCGATATCTTTATCCTTTAAAATTACTTGAAAGTGAAAGAAGTATTTTAATGTTTATGTTAATAAGCCAACACTGGCTTTTTTTTTTCTTTATATCCTAACACATGGGACTTCTTTTCTTTTTAACTCTTTCATTAATGAAAATAACATTGGGCCCTAACTTGCTATAACAAGTAGAACTTAGCTAGAAATTTTGTGAGGAGAAAAACCTAGGAGTTCATGAAGGAAGTGCTATGTAATATGTATGGTAGCTAAAGAGACCGTGACTAAAGTTCCACTAAATTATAGCAACTCAAAAAACTATGAAACAAAGGCCAACATTTGACATGTATGGGTGATATATTTTTGGAGTTCTTGAATGGACAAATCAACCTACTAGGAGACATTAGCACCTGAGGTTTTAAGATAATTGGGGTCCATTCTTTGGCAATATTATCATTAAATTCTAAGCAATTTAGGCACATTGCTTTAGTGTTTTGTTCATGTTCTTTTTATAATAACCCAAATCTTATCAAAAACCCAATCCCCAAACTGTAGTTGGAATGAACCCTAGAAAATCATGGACTCAATAGTTCTATGTGAAGACTGTAGGCTTTTGCTTAGATATTTAAGAGCAATCCATTCCCACAACCGAAGGAAGAAAATTTTTTATAAGGGGTAAGGGTAAGAGTTTTCCTAGAATTGAATCCAATATTTATGTCAACTGAAGACTTGGGCACTCCTTTCTCAAGTTCAATGGACAAGGAAAAGATCTCTCTATATAGATTATATTGCTGGATAAAATTTAAGATGTGCTTAGTAGGAAAGAAAAGTGAAAGGAAAGAAAATAAGAGAAATTAAAATTTTCTATCTTAAAGCATAAAAATCAATTCTTCCAAATTGGAACTATGATATGTGAGAAAATAAGAGAAAAATATATGCTAATCCAAAATTATATATTTTTCTTTTTAATTTTCTTTTCACTTTATAAAACAAAACATTAATATGAGTTATTTTTTTCACATCAATGGTGAAATTCTTTAATTTTTTTCATAAACGAATTAAGAGATTCTCACATATTTTATCTATTTTGTTAGTTCTTATTTTTTAAATAAGGATTATATGCCATTTTCCTAAATTTTCTAGTAGATTAGAATCTAATAATTCTATGGATAACTTTAATATCAATAAATGTTAGGTACAGTAGTAAGACATATTACATTTTTAATGATAGAACGTAAATTCACACTTTAAGGCGATGTTATTGTAAATGACAACAATGAATCCTAAACATAGATCCAACATGAAAAATATTAAAAAAAAAAAAGAATAATTAACCCTTTGTTCACTCAACTAATTTATTAAAAAAATTTATTATACTAGAAAAGTCTAGACAATGTCCCTTGAAACAATAGCGTTTTCTGAACAAATATTAAAGGTTGCCAAAATCCAATTTAACCAAACTCCTTTGGGTAGAAAAATAGTTCCATGAGCTAGAGATGGCAACTAAATATTACTTGCTTTACATTCCGATTATTCAAATTTGTTTAAATATATTATTTGTTTGTCGATTGAATATTAGTTTGATTGGTATGGATATTGTTGTCAATGCAGGAGGAAGTGGGTTCGAGTGTGCTAAAGTGTACTATCCTCCTATTTATGAATTGAGGAAGGATTATGGGTAATTCTAGACATTGTTTAAAAAAGAATAGATATGATCAAAATTTACACAAAATATAAAATGATTGGACGATGAAAATCAAGAAGCTAATAACTAATAGTTAGAAGAAGTGGAAGTAAACTTTTTACTTAATCATTTGAATCAAATTCAAATATTGAAATCGATATTATTGAAAAGACTTTACCTAAATACCAATTTCAACTCGAGTAAAATTATACTCAAACTCATTTCCATTATCTAGATATGGGAGACATGTCCACAACAAATAACCTACCCCATAATAGTAGTAACCTTATCTTCACCAATGAATTTGATAGGTATCATGTCTTTGAATGTATCTAAAAAGAAAAGGAAATTTCGTAAATTTGACCATCTGTCCACATTTGCTTCATCCCTAAAGTTGGGGGCCACAAATAAAGACTAGTAAGATGAACTTAGAATAAGGGACAAAGCATACAAAAGTGGGAATTTTATCATTGCACCATCTTTCTAGCTGTGAATTGGGAACATATCATGAGAGGATGGAAATTGAGAACAATTATGGCAAGCTAAACTATATTATCTCACCCAAAACATATATATATGTAATTTGATGATTTGATTTTGCATTTTTGCGTATATGAATTAATTTAATATTCTTTTTCATTATTAAATAAGTTCAAATATTTTTTAATTTAATTAACGATTAATTGATTGTTTGGCTGATATGTTTTCCTTTTAATGAGAATTAAAATTAAATTTTTTTAATCAATTCTTAGTCTATTTCCGTTCACCGTTGATCATTTTAATATGGTATCAGAGTAATTTTGATTTGTTTTTTAATCATTTTTTGATGAATTTTTTTAAAATTGAAAAATTCTTTTCTTTTTTTTTCTTCAAATAATTTCATTTGATATTTTTTAATTATTTTTGTTGACTAATTTTATTGACATTAAATATTGATTAACTCAAAAGAAATTATATATACTAGATCATGACGCACTTACAATATGAGTGAAAAATAAAATTATGTAATAAATATATTTATAAAGAAATGATATGGTTAATAAATGAGGGTTTAGTTGAATGGTAAAATACAAAATTTAAAAATTATAATGACTCGAATTTAAATATTATTATGTTTTTTTATTTTTATTTTTCTATATAAATAATAAGAAATGATAAAAACACCTTAAAATAATATAATTTATTTTATAAAGTGAAGATATTTTCATAATTATTTAACTGAATTAATATTTGATTAACTCATAACACTAAACTTAATAAAAGATTTAATATTATTAGAGATAACTAGAATTTATCCCAAATTCAAAGCATAATATACTATATTATATAATTTTTATATTTTAAAAAGTAATAGAGTTAATAGTTTTCACGACAATATTTAGGTATGGTGGGACTCTATTATAAGAACACACCACTGAGCTAGTGTCCTTGTCTTAAGTTTGAACTCAAAAATTGGTGTGACTCAAATAATGTAATTCATTTATTAATTTAATTAAAATATTTAATAAAAAGTAAATAGTTTTTAAACTTTGTATAGAATTTGCTATGATATTTTACCATTAATTCAGGTGGATTTGGATGGGTAATATGTTTACCTACGGTTAGTGTAAAAATAACAGTTGTGGTGAGATTAGATACTGTAGTGAAATAATAGCTTGAGACAAAAAATAAGCTAAATACATTGCACCGCACCCAATCGCTCATCCAAACCCATCCTTAATTTTCATTTTTTTTTAATTTTATTAATTTTTCAATATTTTAAATGTTTGAATTAGTATTATTTGACTCATAACATAAAGTCTATTAAAAGCCTATAGTAATATAGAAAATATTATTTAAACAAAATTTTTTAAATAATGTTAATGAGAATATGTTGTTCAAAATTTTGTTTGGAGAGTTTATAAATATAAATACAATAGCGTATGGTAGCACTGTAGATAGGTCTAATTATGGGTCGAGATACTCATTCAAGTTTAAAAGTTTGTTGGAAAAGTATGAGGGTTTGAAAAAATATATAGGCCCAAAAATTGGGCTTGGACAAAAATAATATCCATTTTCTAAATGGGTTAGGTCTCAAATAAGATTTTTTTGCTTGGGTATGGCTCGGCCCGAATTAGCTGTTTCATTGCTACTTTGCTATCATTTACTGTTGTTTTGTTATCATTTCGCTATTAAGTTGCTACTATTTTATTGTTGTCGTTTGGGTATTGTATAATTATTTTATTGTTAATTTTGCTACTGTTTTAGAGGTATTTACTTGCTAAGTTGCAACAGTCTTATTGATATTTAAGTATAAAAACCTTTTTAAATATATTTTTAATTTATTGAGAAATTTTTATTTTAATGCTTTTAATGTATTTGATATATTATATTTTTTAAATTTATTTTTATATAAAAAGTAATTTAAAAAAATTAATACATTCAAGTTGGGTCAATTTCAAATTTAATATTTTTAATTCGGGTTAAATTTAGATAAAATTTTAAACTAAATCAAAATAAAATTTAAAATTTTACATTAATCCAGACCTCACCCAACTTAACCCAACCCAACCCAACTCAACTCAACCCATGATTAGATGTTCATTAGCAGAGGTTGTTTTGGATCTGAATATTATGTCTAAACCCTAGTATTATTAGGTAAGATTAAGGGGATATATGTTTAATTTTAGAGTTTTAAAGATGTGGGGTCCACTTAGTTGTATGAGTTATATGTTTTTGAATGTTTGAAAAAAGGAGCTTGAGACAGAGCGTGAAAAGTCGTTGCACGTGCGGGTGAAAACGATTTAACGGAGCCTCAACGTCACGCTCTTTCGAACGATTCTCGCTGTCGGCCTTATTACGTCTACGTCTTCCCTCGGGATCCTTGATTCAACAAGCCACCCATTTGAGTCTACTCAGTTTTACCGAGTTCTCCAAATCCCGTTGGTTGAGTCAACTCAATCAATAACCAGCAACCATCCTTGTCCAAATTTGAAAGCTCGATGCAAATATAATTTCTTTTCCTTTTATCTTTTTCTCTCTTCTTTGCTTTCTCAAAATCCAAATCTTCTTAATTCAAATCACCTACTCCGACCTGACCTAAGATTTAATTAATTCGCCTCGACCTCGATTTTCAAAGAAAAAAATTTACCCCAAATTCAAATTCGAAATTTATTTCATCTTGACTTGACTCGAATTTAATTGTTCTATTTTAAAGCAAGTAAGATTAAATTTTTTTTATTTTGACGCTAAAACTTAATATATATTTATTTATTGAAAGAAAAAACTTACTATATGTAAGATATTTTTGTAAATATTTTAAGAAAGATATTTTTGTAAATATTTTAAGATTGGACGGATATACCTCAAACCCGACCTCGAGTCAACTATTCTTCTAATTTCACCCGACCCGTCCTGCTCCAAATCCGATTTTTCAGAAAAAGGAAAGCTTTAATAAATCGAATCAAAACCTATTAAATTTAAGTTTTTTTTGGCATCCCAAACACCCACCCAATGATTTATTATTTATGCAAGGTGAGAATCCAACTTAATATACCAAAATCCAAAGCCTCGTCGGCTTCAATTTATAATTTCCTAATTTTAATGTTTTTTTGAAAAGAAAACATATTGAGTAATAAGAAGAGGTGCCCAAATGAGTTCATACATCCAGTGAAGTCTCCATAATTGAAAAACAAACCCTTGCACTAATCAAATTAAACCATTTTTCAACAAAATTGCAAGTATAGCTATAAATTTTAATATTCTTCAAAGCCAATGACAAATTTTAAATATATAATATGGTAAAATTTTAATTTAAATCCATTTTTGGCAAATTTAAAAGTCATAAAATATATTTATTATTTTTAAAAGAAATTATCCATAATTCGAATCAAACTTTTAAGTGCTCTCATATTATATAAATTATATGTGAGATTTGTCCAAATTTATTTTTGACATAATTTTCACCATATATCTATTGTATTATTAAGAATTTGACTGAATTAATTTAATTATGAAATTATCAAAATCTCAATATTATTTTTACAAAATAACTTATTATTTTAATGAATTTTTTTTATCATTTCACATATACATAATGAGATTTGAACTCATAAAATTATAATTTTTATAGTCTCAAATTTACCATTTAATTTTTATAAATTTAATACATAGAATATCACTGCAGTAAACATCTAATAATCTTTATAATTATGAATCGATATAATTGCAACATAATTCATACATCACTCACCATCAAAGTTTCAAACTAGTAATTCAATTAAAACCCAAATTAGAAAATCATTTTATTTTATTTTTCAGAAAAAAAAATATAATATGTTAAATCATATATAGTAGCCAACTTGCCATTGTTATCCAACAAAAAAAACCCCCCAAAAAGGTATAATTTTGTTTTTTGCCCAACAAATTAAATCTGTAGAGATATAAGCATTCACTTATGGACTAACAGATGATAATTATATTCAATAAATAAACAAAAAAATCCTAAAAAAAAAAAACAAATAAAATAATCAACCAAAACCCAGATTTAAGTTTTCCTTCTCTTAGGGCTAATGTATTTGGAAAAGAAAAATGAAATAAGTAAAGCATTCAAAAAATCTGGTAAATAATGAACCCAACAAAAGATTTCATGAAATTATATGGATCTATTTTTCTGACATTTGATGCAGTCTACACTGTTTCTTTGCCCTAAACTCATTACAACAATGAACTCTCTCTCTCTCTCTATATATATATATATATAGGAGAAAAGAAGAGAAATGAAACCGACAAAAATTCCAGGAAAATATATGGAACTATTTTTCTGACAGTTGATGATCTACACTGTTTTTTTTTTTTTTTGCCCTAAATTCATGACAAAACTGAACTAAAGAGGAAGAGGAAGAGAAAGAGAAAGAAACCTTATATGAATTAATTTCCACAATATATATTAACATGGATTTTCTACTAATATAACGTCTACATTTTAGCTGTCTACGGTTTTTCTTTTCTTCAAGTGTCACCACATTCATGCCAGCAAACAAGCATGGTGACGCACCTCCGGAGAATGTAGAACTTTGCTCTTTGCTCCTTCACCAGCCGGCTGCACCGCCGTCCGAATGCCTTACACCGATCCCCCACGTGTCGTCCGCAGAAGCCTCTGTTAGTGTTACTCTCCTCCTTCATTTCACTGTGAATATATATATTTAATTTAGACGAAAAGAGAGAGAGAGAGAGAGATTGGGTTTTTTTTTTCTTGGTAGTATAGTTTGGTGGATGGTGAAGAAGGAGGACATTTTTGGGGGGTTTATATAATTTATAATAATGTTCAAGGACATAGATTAATTGGACATCTAGAAAGACTATAACACCCTAGTATATCTTATTGTTTTATATCAATACTTTAGGGATTAAAAGGTAACTTCCTTTATGGACCAAATGCTCTGTCATCCATTCTCAAACAAAGGGATTGTTTTATTATTATTTTTAGGCTTAAATATTCATTTAGCCCTTCAATTTGTATGGTATTTTTTTATCCTAAGTTGATAATCGAATTTTTATTCCGTAAAGGATTTTGGTATTTATGAAAACTCAGAATGAAAATAAGTATCAAAATCTTTAACGAAATGAAAATCTGGGTACTAACTTAGAATAAAAAATTATAGATACTAAATTAAAAAAATAAAAAAATTTAAGAGTCAAATGTATATTTAAAACTTTTGTAATAGAAAAAGGTGTTAATGAATATACTTTTGTAATAATTATAATAAATTATCACAATTTTACGATTTATACTTTGAAGTTCATGAAGATTATTTTTAATTTTTAAAACTGTAATATATCGATACTGACTAATATGTATTTTTAAAATGATAATTGATAATCTAATAATTTTAAACACGACATGATAAATGTTTTAAAAAAAATCAAAGCACGTTAATATATTGAATATATAAAAATATTATAATATGAATTATTATAGTGTTTAAAATTATATAAGTAAAAATTGTTTGAAATATAAAAGTATTCAAAAGCTTAAACTATATTTTTTAAAAACAAAAAGTAGAGAATTAAATATGGCAATTTAGAGAATAACGAGGTTAAAACTAATAAATTAAATTATATATATAAATTTTGGGTTTCCCAATAATTAAAGGACAGTCCTAAGATTATCCTAAAGAGTTTCCTTTAGATTTTGCTTTAGATCTTCCTTTTTGGGGTTGCCATTTGTTTGACTGATGACTGAAGTTTGCCTCAAAGGCAAAGTAAGCAAGCGTGTACACCTCGGCATTCGTGTGCTTTCATCTTTTTAATTAATTATTACAGATTTTAAAATATTAAAACTATATGCTTCAAATATCATATATTATGATTTTCATACAACTTAATTTATATTAAATAAATTTGAAATATAAATAATCATTCACCAACCGATGCGTAATGTTCTGATAAAAGCTTTTATTAAATGGTAAAAAAATTAAAATTTATATATTTTTAATATTAATCATGTACCAATCAAGACATAATATTTCAACAAATTTTTTTATTATTTATTACTGTAACGGTAAAAATGTTAAAATATTTATATTTTTAATATTATTCATGTATCAATCGGTACACAATGTTTTGATTAATGTAATTGATATAGACCGTAATTTTGATCGATACATAAGGTGCGATTTAAGTCAAAATAAATCTGAAAATAATATTTACATTTAAATTTAATAATTCGGGTATATATATTTCTTGTTTTGCAATTTTATATTAATTGAGTAAATATAAATAAAATTTAATATATTTTTTTCAAAAAAATAGATGTATTAAATTATGTTTTAAGTATATCATGTCATGCTTACCAAGGACGGATGCACGGTAAGTCGGTAAAACGTGTCAGGGACTTTGGTCCATGTATTTAGTATATATTTTATACATATTTAAATATTAAATAAAATTAAGTTCACCCCTCAAAATAAATCTATTATGCATTATAAGTTAAAAAAAAATCAAAATTAACTTTTGAAAGTGTTATCTCATACATGAATTTTACTTTAATGTGTAATGTTATAAATAAAATTTAATTTTGTGTCATTTTATATATGAAATTTTGATTTGATCCAATATTGACCGCCTTCTAATGTACTAACGTCAGAAGTGAGAATATTGCAACTAAATATAGAAATTAAAGTAGTGTCTATAAGTGTACGAGTCAAATTATAATAAAATTCTTGTACAACGAAGCACAAAGAGTACTTTGAGGATCGTATCGGATTGCGGTTTAGGGAAAACTGTTATTAAGTCAATTACCAGAAATAATTACTAATCTACTTGATGCACGAATAAGTAGTGTTAATTTGTAAGCAAGATGATGATAATAAACTAATTAAATACTAAACCTAAATATACTCCTAGGTTAATGTATCAATTTCTCCTATTCATTGTTTCAACTATGCGAGTTCTTTTAGCCTAAATCTAATTGTTTTATCTGATTAATTATTGATGTAGAGTTTTAAATAATTAGCTAATAATTAACCCAATAGGGCCTCTCAGCCTTCTACTAACCTAATTAGTCGACAAAAATTACTTATCCTTCGATGCCACAGTTCAAACCGGGTCAGGGTAAGGTTTTCACAGTAGGCAATACCGATTTCGAGTTCATTCCTACCTTCATGACTTCCTAGGGTTGTCAATCCTAGGGTTTAGGTTCTTCCTTTCCCAACCAATTGATCTGTTAAGTGATACTCGGTACACTATACAAATTTTGGGTTTATATATACTTAAATGACTTCTTAAGATCGTCAATCCTAGGGTTTAATTGCACTCAACCAGATCTAACCAATCCAAATTAGACACTACCTTTCAATCAATTAATTAGGTTAATATAGTTGAAACATGCGAAATATGTATAAAGTATAAATTGATTCTAATAATTGCACAAACATTCAATTAACAATGTTAAAGAAAGAGATATAAAGAATAGAATAAAAGGAAGAGATGCTCATGAATTAATTGATGAAAGCGTGGCTCCGGAATAATCTCTGCTCGCAAAAGTATCACTTCAAAATAGAATCTTCCGATTACAAGATCATATCGTAAACTAAGTAAAAACTAAAAACGAAATAAAAACCTAAGAATGATTTCGGTCTTCTTAAATTTGTGTGTTTAATCTGATTACAATGAACTTTATATAGGCTAAATTCGGAATACTAATGCGCCTAAACTATCCTTGAAGTACTTAGAGTTCAACTAGGAAAAATACCCTTAATTGCCTTAAAAAATGTAGCCGTCACGTGTAGGTATTTTTGGACCGCGTAGAAGCCGTGTTGCAACATAGGTGGTGTCACGACACAGTAGACAATTTTGTTCCAAGACTTGTTTTTGCTTCTGTCTTCGGCATTGCGACATCAATGTTTTGGTGTCACGACATAGGCAGCAATTTTGACCCAAATATGCATATTTAGCTCCCGATTTGTCCTACAAAATTATTTAACTTTATTTAAGTATCTAAAGTATAATAAAAACAATTGAAAATCATAAATTACAACTTCAAGCATGAAAACATAAATATATACTAAGATGCTTTGATTTAACTATCAAACAAGCTAAAATTATGTGTAAAAAGGGATGTAAATAATAATGTAATTCGTGCTAGATAAAATATTCACAAATCGCTAATAATATTATCCAATTAGCACCATTTTTTAAGTTGATATATTGTAAACACAAACAATTATATTAATCCGATATAAAAGTAAATGTATGTATTCATTTTTTAAATGTATACAACTAAATCAAAATCAAAGTTTTATGTGTATATATGAACCACAAGTCAAGTTTCATGTGTATAATTATACCAAATCAAAGTTCATGTATCAAATTACAATTTGGACAAAAATTCATATATAATTTTGATATTTATCCTTATTATATTTATTTGCAAGACTACAATCAATGTTATGTTTTGGTTAAAATATGTTATAGGTCCTTATGCTTTTCACAAATTTAGAATTTAGTCTTTGTACTTTATTTTCAGGAATTTAGTCTTTTTACTTTTTAAATTTTAAAATATTGGTCTAGTTGTTTACACCATTAATTTTTTGGTTAAATATATTGGTGTGACATTTTGAAACAAATTAAATACTCACTTGGTAGTAATGTAAATAAAAAATGATGTTGTAATGAATCTAAATTTAATAAAATAATTTTAACATTTTTAACAATCGGACCTGAATTTTGAAATCTTAATAGAGCTAAATTCATAAAAGTAAATGTATAAAAATTAAATTCTAAATTTACGAAGAGTACAAAAACTTATGACATATTTTAACCTTTTCTTACCTTCGTTACTTTTATAATAATCTTCTTTTTTTATTCGAAAACCTTGATAGTTTGTAATCGGTGAAGGTAGTCACAAATAGACCTGATCATGCGCCGGGCTGATGCAAAATTTAGGCTCTTGTTCTAGGCCTAGACTTGACCTAAAAAATGGGCTTAAAATTTTGTCCAAGTTCGACTCAGATAAAAAATGTTAAACTCGAGTCCAACCTGCTCATATTAAAAAAATTATATTATTTTTTAATATAAAACAAATTTAAAAAATATAATACATCAAACGCACTAAAAACATTAAAATAAATATTTTCTGACAAATTAAAAATACATTAAAATTTTTTTGTACTTAAATAACTCTAAAAAAGTTGCAACTTATCAAGTAAATGACTCTAAAATAGTAGTAAAATTAACAATAAAATAAGAATTATACGCATCCAAACAATAATAATAAAATAGTAGTAATATAATAGCAAAATGACAACAAAACAATAACAAAAGCAACATGGGAAATTTTTTAGCCAAATATGGGTCAGGTCGGACCTAGGCCAAAAAGTTCTTACCCAAGGCCCAACCCATTTAAAAAGTGAAACTTATTTTTTGTCGAAACATATTTTTCGAGCTTATATTTTTATTCAAATTCTCTCACTTTTTAGGCAAACTTTCGAGCCTAGATGAGTAACCCGACCCCTTCAAAAACTAAAATTTTAACATTAGTTATTGAAATTGTAATTGGATGATATATTTATTACCTTAATTATATATATATATGATTACAACGATGTATATAATTAATTTTCAACTTTGAATTTACAATATTTCACATTCTAAAACCAATAGAACTTGTATTAATTGAATTGCAAGTGGTAAACAAATTTACGGACTCAGTTGTTATTAGCCCCTCAAAACCAAACACCAAGATCCATCACTAGTGCTTATTATATCATTATTTATTTATTTATTGTAATTCATATTATAATTTTTAATATATTATATAAAAGGTTATTAAATCTAAGAGTGAGTTTTTGATCAAATTGAGTGAAAAATTTCGAGTCTTATTTTATTATCCTAACTCGATTGAAAATTGTAAAAAAATAGAATGTCGGTAGTGACAATATATATTGCAAAGAAAAGAGAAATAAAAATAAAGAATACATAGATTTTACGTGGAAACCTTTTCGGGAAAAAAACCACGGCGCAGAGGAGAAAAAAATCCACTATGTCGAATTTGAATAATTACAAAAGGAATAGACTATGTCTATTTATAGGCTTGTAAAACCATATTCTAATAGGAGTGTAATAAGATTGAAACATCTTATTCTAATCAATATCGAATAAATGGAGTTTAATAAGGTTTAAAAAACCTTATTCTAAAATAAAATAAAAGAAGTGTAGTTCTATAGGGATTTTACTTTTATTTTATTTTACCACTGTATTTTATTTAAATAAGGATTCGAGTCACTTGATTCTAACAATCTCCACCTTCACACGAATTCTCAATGAAAAAGTTCTTCATCGCGAACTCTCAACAAACAAGTTCTCCACCTCTTCCATAAAACCCTTTAAGGGTTTAACTTCAACAATGAACACCAACCAAGTCTAAGCAATACTCAAACTTGGTTATAGGAGGTAACTTAGTCATCATATCTGCAGGATTTTCATGAGTACTAATTTTGCTCACAACAATATTACCACGAGCAATAATATCACGAACAAAATGATACCGAACATTAATGTGTTTTGTTCTCTCATGAAACATTTGATCTTTTGTAAGAAGATGACACTCCGACTGTCACAAAATACTATATTGATTTGAAGGTCTTCATTGAGTTCACTAAAGAGTCCCTTCAACCAAATAACTTCTTTACAAGCCTCAGTAATCGCCATGTACTCAGCTTCAGTGGTAGACAAAGTGATTGTAGTTTGCAAAGTGGCTTTCCAACTGATTGCACAACGTCCGGTTGTAAAGACATAACTTTTAAGAGATTTTTTTCTATCAGGGTCTCGAGCAAAATCAACATCAACATACCCAATGATTCTATCTCTAGTTCTTCCAAACTGTAAGCAAACATCAGTAGTACCTCGTAAGTATCTAAAAATCCATTGAACTACTTTCCAATGTTCTTTATCGGGATTCGTCATGTATCTGCTAACTGCATTAACTGCATATGATAAATCTGGACGTGAACAAACCATAGTGATATGTACTCAATCTCAACATCTGATTGTGGAGACAAAACCGATGAAAGTTTGAAATGGGCTATTAAAGGAGTACTAACAGGCTTAGCACTCTGCATATTGAACCTGCCAAAAACTTTCTCAATGTACCCCTTTCGACTTAGGTACAATTTACTTGTTTTTCTATCTCTGAGAATCTCTATACCAAGTATCTTTCTTGCTGGTCCCAAATCTTTCATCTTAAATTCTTCACTTAGTTGGGCTTTCTTATATCTCCTTTATCTTTCGCTGCTATCAACATGTCATCAACATAAAGGAGTAGATACACGAAAGAATCATCATTGTTTTTCTTAAAGTAAACACAACTGTCAAAGCTACTTCTTTCGAAATCATAAGAAGTCATAAAGGAATCAAACCTCTTTTACTACTGTCTTGATGACTGTTTCAAACCGTAAATGGATTTTTCAGCAAGCAAACATAGTCCGCTTTTTCTAAGACTATAAAACCCTCTGGTCGTTGTATGTAAATATCTTCCTCAAGTTTTCCATGGAAAAATACAATTTTAACATCTAACTACTCAAGCTCCAAATTATACATGGCCACAATACTAAGCAAAGATCAAATCGAACTATGCTTCACAATTGGGGAGAACACATCTGTGAAGTCCACTCCTGGAATTTGACTCTAACTTTTTGCAACAAGTCTTGCTTTATATCTGGGTTCTTTAACTTCTGGAGTCTCTTCTTTCTTTTTAAACACCAGTTGACAATGAACAACCTTTTTGCCTTTAGGAAGTTTCACAAGATCCCATGTTCTGTTTTTGTGGAGTGATTCTATCTCCTCTTGCATAGCAAATATCCACTTTTCTAAGTCTTCATAGCTAACCGCCTTAGAATAATTAGATGGCTCTTGGTTCCACATTTAAAGCATAAGCAACTAGATCAGCCTCGACATACTTCTTTGGAGGTTTAATTTCTCTTCTAGTTCTGTTTTTAGTGATAGAGTATTGTGGTGAAGAAGTAACTCTATTCTGAATTTTTGTACTGGCTTGAGGAGTTGACTTTGTTGTACATTCTGGATTAATCTAATGCTCCACTTGCTATTGATTTTCTTTATTGGAAGAGCCTTTAAGAGATAAGTTAGGTAACATAGCAGTTTCATCAAAACAACATCTCTGCTAAGCACAACTTTTCTATTTTTAGGACACCATAACTTATATCCTTTTACACAAGCTTTATAACAAAGAAAAATGAATTTAATGGATCTCGGTTCTAATTTTCCATTATTAATATGAGCATACGTAGGACACCCAAAGATCTTTAAATTAGAATAGTTTGCAAGATTACCAGACTATACCTCTTGGAGAGTCTTTTTCTCAATGGCAACAGATGGAGATAGGTTGATCAAAAAACATATAGTAGAGGCTGCTTCGGCCCAAAACGACTTTGGTAAGTTGAGATTTGACAATATACATCGAACCTTCTCCATGATCGTTCTGTTCATTCGTTTTGCAACGCCGTTTTGTTATGGAGTATGATAAACTGTCAAGTGTCTCACGATCCCTTCTGACTTGCACAGTTTATTAAACTCATCAGAGTAGAACTTTAAGCCATTGTCTATGTAGATTTATTTTATTTATTTTCCTATCTGTTTTTCAATCATAGTTTTTCAAGACTTAAATGCAGAAAACACATCGTTTTTCTGCTTCAAGAAGAATGCCAAAATTTTTCTAGAAAAATTATCAATAAAAGTTAGCATATAATTAGCTCCACCTCTCAAAGGCACTTTTGATGGTCTCTACAGATCAGAATGAATATACTCCAACGTTCCTTTCTTGTTATGGATTCCTCTGGTAAATCGAACTCTTTTTTGCTTCCCAAAAACGCAGTGCTCACATAACTTCAGTTTCCAAATTCCTTGCCCATTAAGAAGTCTTCTTTTACTCAATTCTGCTATGTCATTCTCACTCATATGCCCTAGGTGCATATACCAAAGTTTAGTAATATTATTATCTGACAAGGAATAGGAAGTGATAGCTGCATCACCGGTTACAGTAGAACCCTACAAAACATATAACTTGATAGTCTTTCTCTGTCCTTTCATCAAAACGAAAGAACCTTTGGAAATATTCAAAACCCTACTTTCAGTTATGTGTCTGTACCCTTTTGAATCAAGAGTACTTAACAAAATTAAATTTCTCTTCAATTCTGGAACATGTCGCATGTCATTAAGTGTTCTGACAACTTCATCAAACATCTTAAATTTAATCGTTCTAACACCTGTAATTTTACATGAAGCATTATTTCCTATCAAAATAACACATTCAGACACTGTTTCATAAGTTATAAACCAATCCCGATTGGGACTTATGTGGAAGGTGAAACCCAAATCAAGGATCCACTCCTTGCTCACTTTAGAATTGTTGACAAAAACGACTAGAAGTTCACCATCGCTGTAGTATTCTACAACATCAGCTTCACCAGAATTTTCTGGTTGTTTTACCTTTTGATTTGCAGCCTCTATTTTGATCTTATTCTATAGCTTATATCATTTAGATTTAATGTGCCATTTCTTCTTGCAGAAGTTACAATTTTACTTCTGTTTGAAGACTTCGATCTACCATTAGATTTACCTCGAGGATTCCGTTCCTGTGTCATTCCTCGATTATCATCAGCATTCCGATCTTGTCTCTCACGAACAATGAGAACCCTCTCCCTTAGAGTCAGTTTTAACCATAAGATGCTTCATCTTATCATACGAGGTCAAAGAATCATAAACCTCATCAACTGTAAGAGACTCGCGGCTATATAAAGTCGTCTCTCTAAAGGTTGAATAAGACGGGGGCAATGAACAAAGTAGAATCAACCCTAGATCATTTTTATCATACTAAACCTCTACGGCCTCCAAGTTTGAGAGAATTTCTTTAAACACTGTTAAGTGTTTGTGCACAAACGCACTTTCCTCCAAACGATGAGCATAAAGACGTTGCTTCATATGCAGCTTGATGGTTAGAGTTTTCGACATACATATTTGTGTCAACTTCTTTCATAATCCAGCGGCGGTCTTCTCCTTCATCACATCCTGCAAAATTTCGTTAGGCAAATGCAGATGTAACTGTGTTAACACCTTTCGATCCTTGCGCTTTTTCTCTTCCTCTGTCAATGTTGAATGCATCTTATCTACCCTTAGCAGGGCTTCTTCTGAGTCTATCTGTGCAAGAACTGTCTGTATCTTTATCTACCACAATGCGAATCTGGTGTTGCGATCCAACAACAGAATTTCATACTTCAAAGATGTCATTACCGTGATTGAGATGAATAGCCCGGAAGCTCTGATACTAATTTGTAAAAAAATAGAATATCGATAATGACAATATATATCGCAAAAAAAAAGAGAAATAAAAATAAAAAACAGACAGATTTTACATGAAAACCCTTTCAGGAAAAAAACTACGGGCAGAGGAGAAGAAAATTCACTATGTCGAATTCGAATAATTACCTGAAGAATAGACAATGTCTATTTATAGGCTTGTAAAATCATATTCTAGTAGGAGTGCAATAAAATTGAAATAGCTTATTCTAATCAATAGAAAATAGATAGAGTTTGACAATGTTTAA
The DNA here is from genome assembly GCA_025698475.1 of Gossypium anomalum. Lineage (NCBI taxonomy): Eukaryota > Viridiplantae > Streptophyta > Magnoliopsida > Malvales > Malvaceae > Gossypium > Gossypium anomalum. The sequence continues at coordinate 9,913,152 of CM046965.1, read as the reverse complement.
AAAACCTTATTCTAAAATAAAATAAAAGAAGTGTAGTTCTATAGAGATTTTATTTTTATTTTATTTTACCACTGTATTTTATTTAAATAAGGATTCGGGTCACTTAATTCTAACAAAATTTTTTCCGAATTGAGTTGAGTGAAATGAAAGTTAAGGCAAGTCAAATCAAGTGGAATTATTTGAGTTAAATTAAAAAATTAAACATATCAAATTAAAATCACGTTGGAACGCATATATTTTAAATAATATATCTTTGAAAACTTTTTCAAAACGAAATGAATTTTACAATTCAACTTATCTCGAACTCGAAAAAAATTAAATATCAATTCGATCATTTCAATTTCTTTTAAAATTTTTTATAAAGTGAAATCAAATTTTACTCGCGTTTTACGAGAACTTCCTATTTTAGGAAAAAGAAAATGAGAATGCAGCAATTAGGGTTGAGGAAGTTGCTTGGGAAGGGAGTTTTGTAATCATCAACAAGAAAATCAGGTTTAATAGTGTGAAAACTTAATCAAAATTTGAAGCTGAAGCTATTGTAAATGGAAATGAAAGTCTTAGGGGTTAACATATATGTCGGTCCATTTATTAATTTACTGCTTACTGTCAACACACATTACTTTTTCTTGCAACCCATTTATTATCATGTCATGCACAGGGCAGCTTGGGGGCAGTGCGACTTGCACGTGCAATGCCAGGATTAGGTCTCAATCTTTTACTTTAATTCTTCCATATTTTTTACAATTCATCTAAGTCCTTTCATATTATTTTTATTTAATATTTCACAATTTTCGTGAAATAAATTATATAAAAGTTAAAATAGTATAAAATTTAAAAATATATCGAATTTATCAATTTAGTCTTAGTTCAATTGACATCGATATTGTTATCAATGCAAGAGGTCGGAGGTTTGGGTGCACTGAAACGCATTATCTTCTTAATGGTTGAGGAAGCCTTATAGATAATTTTAAGTATTGTATAAAAAAAAAGATATAATAAGAGTTTATAATGAATTGAATGTTATAAAGAAGAGTTCAAGTTTAATGATAAATATATTTACTGTTTACCCATTTTAAACAAAATGGATGTTGCCTTTAATATTTTAAATTTAAGACGATTTTCTTAATTTATAACCAATATCTAACTTAGAATTAAAAAAATCAAACAACAAAATCTTTATCTATCATTAAAAGAAGATTTCAATAAAACCCCAACACCCAATTAAACAAGAATGTATGAAAAAGAGAGAGTTAATTATTAGCTGTAGTGTAATGGTTGTTCATATCATCCATTAATTATGTAGTCAGTGGTTTGATTTTCATTCATGGGAATGGAATACATTTTATAACTAGCTATTTACTTTTTTGAAAAATATTTGTAATAAAAAAATTAGTGTTTTTGACAAAAAAAATGCAAGAAAAAAAAAAAAAAAACTTCAATGCCATTAGTTCAAATTGAATGAGCTATAAAAGTTTTCCATCAATGAAATTATTTAAGAAGAATCCCAAATATCAGAGTCGCCTATGAGTGTTCACTTTTGTTAAACGGTGAAATTCAAATACACACAATTTTGGGAGATAAGAAAATTTACTTTCTTCTACTTTGCCACTTAATTTTTCTTAAGCATATAGATTAGTGCCTAAGAACTTTCAAAAATGGGAATCATTCGTTTTAATGGATTTGAAATTGAGGTTGGGAATTGAAAATATTTCTTATTTCAAGTTATTATTCTATTTATTGTTGCAACAAGAGTTAAGACATGAAAATAGAATCAGATAATTATGAGCGTAAAGTAAGAAGAAATATTAACGAACGATATTTGTTAATGCAATTCAAATTTACCATCCTAACTTTATAAAGTCTAGTTCATAAAATGATTTTACTCAATAGTTAACTCAATTTTACTACTAGCTTAATCTACCATCTCACAAGGGATAATTGCAACTCAAAAGTTGAACTCAAATTGTTGCAATCACCTTCCCTAATAACTTTACTTACGATGAATAAAAATTCTCCAATAAAAGCCTAAAAAGAGAATAAAAAATATATTGAGAACACAACACAAAAATGACACTTAGCTTTATTTGATAAATCACTTAAAATTAATTTTTTACGCATGTTTGATAATCTAAAATTAAAACAATCTGATAGAATATATATTTTTTAAAAGTGTGGGAAATAATAAGTAGATAAGAGTTACTTATCACTTAGTAGTGAATATTTTTAATTATTTCAATTTTCAATTATTTATTTTAATGTTACCTTATCTTATAAAAAATGTACATTTAAAATTTAAAATTTTTTGTTTAGAGTAAGGTGAAATGTTTAAAAACAAATTAAGGATAAAATGTAAAATATAATTTTCTTATAATTTAAAATCTATATTTATCAAACAATCTAATTATATTTCATAAAATTTTAAGTAATATATGAAACAAATTTTATAACTTAAATTCAGTACTTAAATTTTCAATACTTAATTTTTCATTAAACAGCACCTTAAAAAGCATCATTCAACCTGCGTCACAAACAACTTATTTATAAGTCTCATATTTAATCATCTAAACCGAATTTAAGATATGCATTTCATTCAAATTTAAATTAAAAATATGTCAACTGAATTTATCAAAATCTTTTACAAATTCTGAAAAAGCCCTCAACTAAAAGTCTTGATTAGCTTCAAACTCTCAAAAGATAATGATGAAGCCGATCTTACTTAAATCTAATATTATCTTAAAATTTTCTAATTCCATGACAAATATAATAATCAAAATTACATCGTTCTAATCACACCAATTAAAATGCAACACACAATCATGTCACGTTACTTTTTGTATTATAAATAAAATAATTTGAAACAAGTAGAAGAATAATGAGTCAAATGTATGAAAAGATGTAAAGGTTATGAGCCCTTTTGATTATTATGCATTAATTGAAGTTTGAAGCCGATATGAATAATAGAGCAACAAGTGTGGATGCATGGGATTTAGTCGACAAAAAGAGTCGTCGTAAATTGTAATGATCATCAAAATCAGATTTCATGCTTCCTTGAATTAACCTTTGGGAGTAGTGTAAGTTGGAAAATTAGATTGTTTGTTTTGTCGAAAATGGGAATTTCAACCCCCAAATATTCCTCTGCCATTGAGTAATTGAGTATTTTTATGTTCGTTTTACAGTTTATATTTAAGATTTGTGATTATTCTTCTCAATAATATTGTTCTTAAACTTTCAATATATGTTCTCCCATTGGGAGTAAAAAAAAGAAAGCGTTTGAACTAATTTATTTGAATAGAGAATATAAATGATATAATTAAGATGCGTGATCTTATTAATTAGTTTGATTTAACAGATTGGGCTCGATTGAATCACAACTAAATTGACAAATAATTTGTATTTAAATTTTTAATTAATATTAGTTTTGAATTTAAATTTTATTATAGAATATAAAAGTATTAATATGAAAGTAGTAATATTTTTTATTATTCAAAAATCTAACTCTACTCATTCAAACAACATACACCTTTAATTACAATTTTTTTTTTTTCAAAATTTGGATTTTTTTTTTATGTTCGTAAATCTTCAATCAAGAATGATTTTGTGTTTGCATATACCTAAACCCAACGAATATTTTTCAAAGCTTAAAGCTTTAAGTACGTAGTTTTAAGGCATCATCAACTCAGCATAGTTTTGATTCACTGGGTGAAATTATAGTGGCTTGGTTGACCAAACTTGGGCTTGAAATCCTTGAATAAGGCCCCCATTTATAAATGGTCTAAGCCCACGGGCCTAGTAAGTCACTCTGCCAACGATAGATCCTACAAGAGTGAAAATTGTTTTGTAATTCTTTAATTGAAAAAACCCCGTAAAAGTATCATAGAAGTTTGTATTAGGAGTCAAACTGTATGTTTTCTCCTCTATTTAAATAAATTAGATCAAATGTTAAATTAGTCATTTTTGTTAAAAAATTTACCTAATGTGTTGTTAAAAACTAGCGTGCCTAACCAAACAATCATACAATGACACGTGGCGTGCCACATGCACAGGCACATGCACGTCATGTTGACATATAGAGATCAATTTTTAAAAGTACAAATAGATAAATTTTTTAATATAAATGACAAATTTATTTTTTGATCTAATGTACACAAGTACTAATTTGCCATTTTTTAAATAAAAGAGATAAAATACAATCTAACTCCTATTAAAGGGCTTGTATGATACTTTTATAATAAAACTCTTTTATTAGAATTATTAACATTTGAGTATGTTTCTTAGATGTAAGTTAACATGAAATGCTTGTTTGATTGTAAATCAATCAAATCCTTATTATACTTGCATTTGGTTCACATTATGTCACATTATGTAACATTCCACTCGCAATCTCACATTTTCAAACAATATCAAAAATGTTGAAATAGGGAGTATAAACTCAATACCATACAATTTTTTTAAGGTTATTTCAAATTACAGGGAAAACTAAAAAATTTGAATAAATTTTCTCTTTATTTTTATTATTTCAAACAATTTCATATTTGAGAAATAAAATTCAAGTCTAATTAAAAACAAAAATCTCTCTCTCTTAATAATGAAACCATAGATTTATTTAAAATTATAATTATTATATGCACTATAAGAATTTATTTATTGGTATGTTAATTATAATTATAATTATGGTCAATGAAGCAATTATTTTTCATGATTATTGTAATTATGATTTATAAAATTATTTCAGCACTTATTGAAATATAAGTTGTAAAAAATTATTATGGTTAATTAATATGTTATATAAACACTTAAAAGAAAGAGAGGAAAAAAACTGCAAATGTATGAAAAAAGATTCGCTTACACAGTTATGGTTTTAAACAGACTTCATCATACATCTTCACCAAATCTTGAGCAAGGGTCGAACGACGTTCTTAATATTGAAATTAGGGTGCTCCCACTCCACTGCTTCCCACCAATCTAATGGACGCACTTGGATTCTCTGGAGCGAATTAGAAGGAGATAGTTTTCCTTCATCATCAATCACAAGCTGTGGAAGATATAGAGGAATCCGATTTAGCTTTGGACAATCACTTATATCAATGGATTGGAGAGAATCACAAACCATTACTCCATTTTCACTACAAATGCGCTGCAATTGTACCAGTTTCCCCAGTACAAACGTCGTCAGTTTGGGGAAAGGGAATTTGATGGTATCATTACTGGAACCCAATCTTTTTTTCTCGGACTCTGTTATTATTTCTTCCAATTCACTACAAGACCAAACATTTATCTCTTCCAGGTTGTTTAGAACCCAATCAGCTGCAAACAATTTCTTAATTTTGTCGCAATTCCATAGATCGATCTCTCTGAGGGAGGAAAATATGCCGACTGATGATTCTCCAGCTCCAACTTCAACTATGACTTTCAAATTCTCTAACTTAATTAGACACAGAGACTCGAGTTTTTGAAGCTGATCACATTTGGATGAAATTACAGATTCCAAGTCACTACATAAACTAAGGTCACATTTTTTCAAATCAGTTGCATCCCTCAATCCAATATCGTTTATACTTCTCACACCCCTGCACCCCAATAGCCTTAATACCTTGATGCCGTATGGAAGTATAATTTCATCTCCAACATTAATTTTGATCCCTTCAAATCTAACAGCATTACTAAAAACCGGGGGACAAACAGGGGTGATTTCAGAAACCCAAATGGAGAATTTATAAAGCGTTTTTCTCTTACTTGCAAACGTGTTCAAGCCACCCACGTTATGGAACCAGCCCTCAAAAACCTCCAACTTATTCAATTCCCTCAACTCTTCTGTGATTCTCAATTTTGAATGAATTGCCAAATACCGAAGCCGGCATAGTTTTGAGAGTGTTCCAGTAGGAATCCCTGTTAGATGAGTGGTATCTTTAAGATTGAGATATCTAAGATTCACCAACATTTCCAAACCTCGAGGGATTTTCTCGATTCCACTGCCTCCAAGATGCAATTTCTTCAAAGCTTGAAGTTTCGATAAACAAGGCAAACTCTTTAAACTCCAACATCCTCTAAGCAACAATACTGTGAGTTTCTCCAAACTAGAAATAGAATTAGGCAAACTCTCAAAACAATTACGTGAAAGATCAAGAATCTCAAGATTAAGAAAGTGCTCAAAGAAAGATTCTGGAATCTCTTTGAATGCATTCCCTGAGAGCAACAATGTTGTGAGCTTTGGAAATTTCAGGCATTTCACGGTCTGAGGAATTGTACAGATGGAATTTTCCATTAAAGAAACCTTCTCCAAATCTTCACCCCATTCCTCCATGTTTGGCACCTCTTCCAACTGCATACCAGCTTTTACCAGAAATCTTTTCCTTGTGATATGCAATGCCATATCTCTAACAAGATCATGCATTTTTATACATGACCCATACTGAAACCTTTCTAGCAAAGAGTTTTCTTCAAGCTTCTGCAAAATGGAATGACCGCTACTCTCCATTGCTTTTCTACTTCTCATTCCATCTATAAGCCCTTCTTCCATCCACTTTTCAATTATCTCATCTTTATCGATTTCATGATCTTCAGGATATAATGCACAACACAAAAGGCAATCTTGGTCTATTCGTTGGAGACGATCATAGCTGAATTTTAAACATCCATACACCTTATCTTCCATATCGTGGATGTTTCTGATGTAGCCTCGTAATTCATCTATAGCATTTTCCCACATACGAGGATCGGATTTTCCCCTCATACAGCCAGCCAGTGTGACAACTGCTAGAGGAAGTCCATCACATTCCCTCACAGCAAGTTTCATTAATGATTCTAAAGTTGGATTGGGCAACATGTCTTGTCCAACTTTGCTTAAGAATAAGTTCATGGCTTCCTCCATAGAAAAACGAGGAATTTTAACTTTCTTAAATCCCATTGATTCAACAACCCTTTCTGAACGTGTGGTCAACACTAATTTGCATCCATTATTTGTTGTAGGCTCAAGGATTCCAACATCCTCAAGGGAAAAGCTTCTCCATACATCATCCAATATTAGCACATACCTCATTTGTCCTCTCAACATTTCTGATAACTTCCCTGCACAGACGATTGTATCTTCATTATCTGACAAATTTCTCCCCAATTGAGAAGCAATGTTCTTTTGCAGCCTTGGAATGTCGAAGTCTTGGGATACAGTTACCCAAATCAATTTTCTAAATTTACTCTCTTTCAACAACCTATTATGGACATCCTTCATAATGGTTGTTTTCCCGATTCCGCCCATCCCCCACACACCAATCAATCCAACTGCATCTCCCATCAAGTACTGATAAATTTCTTCTCTAACATTGGTCGCACCTACTACTTCCGGTGTAGGTAGATTAACCGCTATGGTAGAAGGATCATTAACAACCAAGCCCCCAGAGAAATTTCCTTCAGCATGCACTTCCTTCATTGCCTGAGTCACCTCATCAACAAGCTTCCCCAAGCATGAGCGGAAGAGATATTTTCCTTTACTGATTTTATCTTCAACATGTTGAGCATGACCAAGCTTTTGCTCTGCTTTCTCAAACCATCTTTCAACTTCCTGCTTTGGCATTTTCCCAAAGTGATGCTCGTCTTTCAACTGCTGTTGAAAATCTGCCTCCTTGGCACGCAAATCCGCTTGTGCTTGATTGAAATCATCAACGTATTCCGTGAATTTCCTTTGGAATTTTAGATATTTGCTAGCATTACGACCGATGAACTTAATAACATCAAGGATTGGCCCGATGAGTTCAGCCATTAAAAAGGTCTAGTTTTCCTGCATCAAATTTGGCATATTGTTTAAGAATATTAGAAAATCAAAAGTACAAATACAATAATACAAATAGAGCCACCTGAGCTTGTTTAAGTGGTTAAATCCTCTAAGCATATGCAGTACTTATTACTTCAAACAAAATTCACTAAAATTACAGACATGATGGGAGGATACACCACAGATCTGGTTGTTGACACCACAGGTCCCAACTCCAAACCACCAGATCTAGTCTTCAAATAATACATATTCCCTTACAGACACAATAAGGCAGTTCATTTTGACTTATATGCATATGAGATCCACATAAAGGTACTGAACAAAATGTCATATATGCGACATACGTAAGATCACATAAGACTTGGGTGTATTTAGGGATAATAACAGAATAAAAGGCAACACAAGTAGGAGAGTATAGGATGCATGCAATGGCCAATTTATTGAAGCTTACTTGAATCTAGCTTGGAATAAAGAATGCTAGTGCAAAACTCTTTTCTCCACTTCAAAAGGTCCAATTAAGGAGATAGCGTTTACTTAAGAATAGTTGAAATCAACGACTCCAAGAACAATCTGCAGTATTGTTCTCTTAGACAGTAGTAGTCCAAAATAGAGGTGTGCATGGCCGGGCGGCCCGGCCCGGCCCGAAGGCCCGCCCGAAAAATGGGAGGGTTTGGGTAAAAATATAGGCCTGAAAAATGGGCTTGGGCAAAAAAAGAGGCCCGTTTAGAAAACGGGCTGGGCCTCGGGCAAGATTTTTTTGGCCCGGGTCCGGCCCGGCCCGACCTGATTTTAATATTAAATTATTTTTAAATTATTTTTATTTTAAATTTTAAGTAACTTTAGTTTTTTTTACTTTAGGTTTTTTTTATTGTTTTTAATGTTATTTTGATATTGTAAAATTTTTGTTATTAATATAATTTAGTTCTTAATTTAGTTCTAATTTATTTCAATTTTTTAATTTTAATATAATTATTTTTTATTATATTTTTAATTTATATATTATTTTAAGAATTATTTTAGTCCCATTTTTTTATTTTTTTTTTATGTTTTAAATGCATTTGATTTATTATATTTTAAAGTTTTTTATTTAATAAAAAAAAGTAAAAAAAATTTTTAATATGGTCGGGCCGGGCTCGGGCCTATCATTTTTTTCGGGCCGGGCTTGGATAAAATTCTATCCCATATTTCGGGCCGGGCCGGGCCCGGGCCTTGAAAACGGGCCAAAAATTTTTTATGGGCCCGGCCCGGCCCATGCACACCTCTAGTCCAAAAGGGGCGATGGGTCAAATCTTAGGCAAAATAATGCCTTACAGCTGGCAACAAAATCATAATTATTCCCAGAGAAATCAAATAAGCAATTTAAATAACCGGAGTTACGGGAGATGGGTAAGATTTTTTTTTATTTTAATTAGTGGTTAAAAATTTAATTTTTATTTTGAGTATGAAGTAATTTTAAAACTCGTGATAAATATTTATTTTTTTAATGAACTTATTGAACGTGAAGAATTAGTTACTAAATTTATTCTAGTAGATATATTGTAATTTTTTTAGTTAGTTATCCTTTCTTTGTTTTTCGGAAGTGTATAATTTTAATTTATTTTATATAAATTAATAATTTAGGGATGATTAGCTATCTACTATTTTTTTATATGTATTTTAGATATAATGTTAAATTTAACCTTCAATATTTATTTATTTATTTTTATCAATTTGGCTCTCAATTTTTTTAAAAAAATTTAACCATTAACCTTTTAAAAATAATTGAATTTTTTAAAACTAAAATGGAAACTAAAACATTCCTTATTATACTTGCATATGGTTCAAATTATGTAACATTCCACCGGTAATCTCGCATTTCCAAACAATATCAAAATGTCAAAATAGAGGGTATAATCTCAATACCATTCATTTTTATAAGTTATTTTAGATTTCAGGCGGAACTAAAAAAATTTGAATAAATTTGCTCTTTATTTTTATTATTTCAAACAATTTCATTTTTTTCTCAAATAAAATTCAAGTAAAATTAAAAACAAAAATCTCTTTTCTCTTAATAATGAAACCATAACCTTTTAAAATTATAATTATTATATGCACTATAAGAATTTATTTATTGGTATGTTAATTATAATTATAATTATGATCAATAAATTATGGTCAATGATACAATTATTTTTCATGATTATTGTAATTATGATTTATAAAATTATTTCAACATCATAGAAATATAAGTTGTAATAAATTATTATGGTTAATTAATATTTTATATATACACTTAAAAGAAAAAGATCTGCAAATGTATGATAAAAGATTCGCTTACACTGTTATGGTTTTAAACAGGCTTCATCTGAGGTGCTCCAAAACCAAGGGTCGAACAACGTTCTTAATATTGAAATTAGGGTGCTCCCACTCCACTGCTTCCCACCAATCTATTGGATGCACTTGGATTCTCTTGAGAGAACTAGAAGGAGATAGTTCTCCACCATCAATCTCGAGCTGTGGAAGATATAGAGGAATCCGCTTTAGCTTTGGACAATCATATATTGTAATGAATTGGAGAGAATCACAAACCATTACTCCATTTCCACTACAGATGCGCTGCAATTGTACTAGAATAACCAATTCTAACGTCCTCAGTTTGGGGAAAGGGAAGTTGATGGTATCATTATTGGAACCCAATCTTTTTTGCTCGGATTCTGTTATTATTTCTTCCAATTCACTACAATTCATAACACTGATCTCTTCCATGTTGCTTAGAACCCAATCAGCTGAAAACAATTTCTTAATTTTGTGACAATTCCATAGAGTGATCTTTTTGAGGGAGGAAAATATGCCGACTGATGATTCTCCAGCTCCAACTTCAACTATGACTTTCAAATTCTCTAACTCACTTAGATACAGTGACTCGAGTGTTTGAAACTGATCACACTTGGATGAAATTACAGATTCCAACTCACTACAACCACCAAGGTCACATCCTTTCAAAGCAGTTGCATCCCTCAATCCAATATCGTTTATACTTCTCACACCCCTGCACTCCAATAGACCTAATTCCTCGATGCCGTATGGAAGTATAATTTCATCTCCAACATCAATTTTAATCCCTCTAAATCCAACAATATTTCTAGAAGTCGAGAGATGATCTACAGTGGCATGAGAACCCACCCAAATGGAGTATTTATAAAGCGGTTTTCTGTTACTTGCAAACGTGTTCAAGTCACCCACGCTATGGAACCAGCCCTTAAAAACCTCCAACTTATTCAATTCCCTCAACTCTTCTGCGCTTCTCAATTTTGAATGAATTGCCAAATACTGAAGCCGGCATAGTTTTGAGAGTGTTCCAGTAGGAATCCCTGTTAGATGAGTGGTACGTTCAAGATTGAGATATCTAAGATTTACCAACATTTCCAAACCTTGAGGGATTTCACCGATTCCACTGAGGCCAAGATCCAATTTCTTCGAAGCTTGAAGTTTCGGTAGACAAGGCAAACTCTTTAAATTCCAACATCCTCTAAGCAACAATACTGTGAGTTTCTCCAAAAAGGAAATAGAATTAGGCAAACTCTGTAAACGAGTATCAGAAAGATCAAGAATCTTAAGGTTAGGAAAGTGCTCAAAGAAAGATTCTGGAATCTCTTTGAATGCATTCCTTGAGAGCAACAATGTTGTGAGTTTTGGAAATTTCAGGCATTTCATGGTTTGAGGAATTGTTGAGATGAAATTGCGCATTAAAGAAACCTTCTCCAAATCTTCACCCCATTCTTCCATGTTTGGCACCTCTTTCAACTGCATACCAGCTTTTACCAGAAATCTTTTCCTTGTGATATGCAATGCCATATCTCTAACAAGATCATGCATTTTTATACATGGCCTATCCTGAACCCTTTCTAACAAACAATTTTCTTTAAGCTTTTGCAAAATCGAATGACCGCTACGCCCCATTGCTTTTCTACTTCCCATTTCATCTATAAGCGCTTCTTCCATCCAATATTCAATTATCTCATGTTTATTAATTTCATGATCTTCAGGATATAATGCACAATACAAAAGGCAATCTTGGTCTATTCCTTGTAGACGATCATAGCTGAATTTTAAACATCTATGCACCTTATCTTCCATATCGTTGATGTTTCTGATGTACCCTCGTAATTCATCTATAGCATTTTCCCACATACGAGGATCGGATTTTCCCCTCATACAACCAGCCAATGTGACAACTGCTAGAGGAAGTCCATCACATTCCCTCACAGCAAGTTTCATTAATGATTCTAAAGTTGGATTGGGCAACATGTCTTGTCCAACTTTGCTTAAGAATAAGTTCATGGCTTCCTCCATAGAAAAACAAGGAACTTCAACTGTCTTACATCCCATCGATTCAGCAACCCTTTCTGAACGTGTGGTCAACACTAATTTGCATCTATTATTTGTTGTTGGCTCAAGGATTCCCACATCCTCAAGGGAAAATCTTTCCCATACATCATCCAATATTAGCACATACCTCATTTGTCCTCTCAACATTTTTGATAACTTCCCTGCGCGGACGATTGTATCTTCATCATCTGTATCTTCATCATCTGACAACTTTCCCCCCAATTGAAAAGCGATGTTCTTTTGCAGCCTTCGAATGTTGAAGTCTTGAGATACAGTTACCCAAATCAATTTTCTAAATTTACTCTCTTTCAACAACCTATTATGGACATCCTTCATAATGGTTGTTTTCCCGACTCCACCCATCCCCCACACACCAATCAAACCAACTGCATCTCCCATCAAGTACTGATAAATTTCTTCTCTAACATTGGTCGCACCTACTACTTCCGGTGTAGGTAGATTAACCGCTATGGTAGAAGGATCATTAACAACCAAGCCCCCAGAGAAATTTCCTTCAGCATGCACTTCCTTCATTGCCTGAGTCTCCCCATCAACAAGCTTCCCCAAGCATGAGCGGAAGAGATATTTTCCTTTACTGATTTTATCTTCAACATGTTGAGCATGACCAAGCTTTTGCTCTACTTTCTCAAACCATCTTTTAACTTCCTGCTTTGGCATTTTCCCGAAGTGATGCCCGTCTTCCAACTGCTGTTGAAAATCAGCCTCCTTGGCACGCAAATCCGCTTGTGCTTGATTGAAATCATCAACGTATTCTCTGAATTTCTTTTGGTATTTTAGATATTTGCCAGCGTTACGACCGATGAACTTAATAACATCAAGGATTGGCCCAAGGAGTTCAGCCATTAAAAAGGTCTAGTTTTCCTGCATCAAATTTAGCATATTAATGATTAAGTTTAAGAATATTAGAAAATCAAAACTACAATTACAATAATACAAATAGAGCCACCTGAGCTTGTTTAAGTGGTTGAATCCTCTTAACCATATGCAGAACTTATAACTTCAAACAAAATTCACTAAAATTACAGACATGATGGGAGGATACACCACAGATATGGTTGTTGACACCATAGGTCCCAACTCCAAACCACCCGATCTAGTCTTCAAATAATAAATCTTCCCTTACAGACACAATAATGCAGTTCATTTTGACATATCTGCATATGAGATCCACATAAAGGGACTGAACAAAATGATATATATGCAACACACGTAAGATCACATAAGACTTTGGTATATATGTGGGTTAGCACAAATTGTTTTTCACATTTTGCTGAATTTAGGGATAATACAAGAATATAAGGCAACACAAGTAGCAGAGTATAAGATGCATGCTATGGCCAATTTATTGAAACTTACTTGAATCTAGCTTGGAATAAAGAATGCTGGTGGCAAATTCTTTTCTCCACTTCTAAAGATCCAGCTAAAGAAGGAATTCTTCAGAATAGTTGAAATTAACGACTCCAAGAACAATCTTCGGTATTGTTCTCCAATTTTTTTTTCCTTAGACAGTAGTAGTCCAATACTGGGGGCGATGGGTCAATTCTGGTGGCAAATTCTTTTCTCCACTTCAAAAGATCCAGCTAAAGAAGGAATTCTTCAGAATAGTTGAAATTAACAACTCCAAGAACAATCTTCGGTATTGTTCTCCATTTTTTTTTTTCCTTAGACAGTAGTAGTCCAATACTGGGGGCGATGGGTCAATTCTTAGGCAAAATGAATGCCATATAGCTGGCACCAAATCATAATTATACCAATTAAACCCAGTTGAAATCCCATTTGTCCAAAGAAATCAAATTTGTAAAGGCTTAAATGATTAAATTAAATATTAACTATTTAAATTACTAGAGTTAGGTGAGATGGTAAATGCTTATTTTATTTTAATCAGTTATTAAGGGTTTAATTCTCGTCATGAATATGAAGTATTTTTAAACTTTGTGGTCAGTATTTATCTCCTTAATGAATTTACATAATGTGAAAGATTAGTAATTTCACTCCCATGAATACCTTAATAAATAAAAAATAGGAATATAAAATCACATTTGATATTATGTGACTTAAGATTCAGCTTAAGACTACATGACTTGGGCCGAGCTTAACATTGGGCTTGATTTGAATTGCTACAATAATAAACATTAAATTAATTTATAAAAATTGTAATTGAGGTTGCACTTTTAGGTGATTCATCCAATAGTGGGGGGCGATGGGTCAAATCTTAGGCAAAATAATGCGTTACAGCTCGCAACAAAATCATAATTACACCAATTAAATCCAGTTGAAATCCTAAAGGAATCAAATTTGTAGAGGAGGTTAACAGAGTTAGATGAGATAATAATAAATTTTTTTATTGGTTAAGAGTTGAACTCTTATCTTGTGTAGGAAGTAGTTTTAAAATTTATGAGTAATATATACTCTTTTAGTGAATTTATAGAATGCGAAAAATTAGTTATTAGATTTACTTTAGTAGATATATTGAAATTTCTTTAATTGATTATCCTTTCTTTGTTTTTTTGAAAGTGTATAATTTTAATTTATTTTATATAAATTAATAATTTGGGGATGAGGCTATCTTCTATTTTTTATATGTATTTTAGATATAAAGTTAAATTTAGCCTTCAATATATATATATATATATATATCTTTTATCAATTTGGCTATCAATGTTTAAACATAACACCCGCATGGTAATCTACACATACTTTATGTTTTTTTTGTTTGAATTTTTATGAAATTTTTTAAATATTTTTATACTTTTAAATTATTTATTAATGTGGCATATAAGACAAATAATGCCATGTCAAGTGTCAACATGAAGTATAAATGGACTTCCATGCGAGTTGCCACGTTAACATTGTTAAAAAAATTAAATTTTTTAGTCAACATTTTTGTTTAAAAAAATAATTTGACTCTTTTTAAAAGATTAATCTTCAAATTTAGCTCAAAATATGAATTAAGAGCTAAGTTGATAAACTATATAAATATTAAGAGTTAAATGTGACATTATATCTATAATTGAAAAACAAAATTTAAATGATGTTATAAAAAAAATGTTGATTTTTCCTCATAATAATGAATATATATCTACGAGTAGTTTGCAAAAGAAAATAATTGAAAAATCAGTAGTCATCTGTGACAATTCCAAAAACACAAACACACAAAAAAAAGGAGAACTATTGAATACAAGAGAATATCTATACCTCACAATATCCTTCAAAACAAAATATCTATACCCTAAAAATAGTATCTCAACCAATAAATGTTGAGTACAATGATAAAGTATATTGTATTGTTAGAGAGAGATCCAACTTCGAACTTCAAAGATGATATTATTAAGAAAGGTAGTTATAATTGCTAAATATGTTCTATAAAACGGACATGAATGATACAAAAAAGTAGCCCCTCAAAGTCATGAAAACATAAGAATTTTGGAAATTTGAAGTTATATCTTCTTGCCACTTCCTATATATCATATATAGGGGTCAATTCGGTTCGGTTCGACGGTTTTTAGAAAATTTGGGCTTTGTCAAAAAAATTGTCACCTCATTTTTGTTTTAAAAAAATCTAATATTGCAATTCTTGATTTTTTTTCTTCATAAAAATCATAATACATGCTCTCGATTTATTTATACATTTTTAAAGTGAAATAAATAATTAAATTAATATCATAATCATCCATAAGATCATTTAAAAATCATTTTAAGTTGAGCTATTAAGTTTATAAATCATTTCCTGTTATTAAAAATGAAAGTTAATACATAAATCATTCATACATATAATGTTTATTGCGTCATTTCTTCGAATTAGTTGGTAACTTTAATTAGTTATACATAAAAAAATTAAGTCATTACAATAAGTCAATATAATTTATTAAAATCATAACTATCAAATATATATAATTAATAGTTTGTATATAATTGTTTCCTTTATAAATAAAATATTATAAAGTTTAATAAACTATTTTTCTAAAATTAAAATTATGCTTATAATTATAATTATTATATTTAAAAAATATCCACTTATTCTAATACAAAACCACACTTTTACAACTTTTTTATGAAATATTTCTATAATTTTAACTTTTTGTATGTTCATAGTCTTTAATAATAATAATATTATTATTATAGTTAAAATAATTACTCCATATAGACATTGAAATGATCAATTTATTATTCTATTAAGACTATTACTTTAAATATAAATTGTAATAGGCCAATTTTGGGCCCGGGCCCAAGACCAAAAAATAAACAGAAATAAAACCTAAAAATAAATAGTCCAAAACAGTCCAATTACAAATTACCAGCCTAAATTACAATAGCCTAAATGACCCAATAATATTAAAACCCTAGCAGCCCCAAAAGACCAAAACTAAACTAATTTTTAGCAAGGGTAGAAACCCTAGCCGCCGAACTTTAGGCCTGCCCATGCCTACCGCCGTCTGACACTCCACTGCGGCCACCTGCAAAAAAACCAACACGCAAAGTACAAGAGACAACAATGAATAGACAAGGAACAACAACAAACAAAAACAAAAAGACAAAAACGGATCTTGTAATATTGGCTATAAAAGCCCCAACATCATCTTTGTAAATTCCCCCCTCCTTGAATACAGAGAAATCAAATACAATAACAAAAGAATTTTGAAACAGAATCAAGAATCGAAAAGGTGCCTTTTGTAATACCCGGAAAATTTTTATAGTAAAATATAATCCGTGATATAGTAAAATAAGGAAATAAAGTGACAAAAAGGGAATTTTGAGTTATTTCAATATTGGGAAGTATATTATGACATATTGATTCAAGAAAGGATTAAATTGTAAAAGTGAGAAAAGTTTTGTGGCCCAAGAGTAAATATTCAAAATTTGAAGGATTAAAGTGTAAATATGAAAAGTTAAAGGACTAATAGTGCAAATATTTTAAGGGTGGAATGATCTAGAAACCAAAGAAAATTGATGAATTAGGACCAAATTGAATAGGTGAAGAATTATGAGGGACTAAATTGTAATTTTACCAAATTAAAGGATGACTCAATGATGGAATTTCAAAAGATAATGAAGGGCAAAATGGTCAATTGGAAGAGAGAGAAATCTAGAAAGTAATGATATGTTGATGATATTTTATGATTATTTAATTAGATATATATTATTTTAATAAGATATTTTATTATTTTATTATTAATTATTTGGTATAAAAGGAAGGAAAGATGAAGAATTTTCATCATCTTTCCATGCATGCAACCAACGTTGGAAGAGAAGGAAAAGAAAGAAATTTTCTTTTCTTTACAATTTGGTCCTTCCACCAAAAATTCACAATTTTCACCTAGAAATCAAAAGAATTGCCATAGCTACTAAGAGAGAGAAATGTTAAGGAGACCATGGGGAGTTAGAATATCAAGTTGGATTCAAGAAATAGAAGCTGGAGGAGAGAGAAAATAAAGTTAAAGATTGGTATCAAGAGAACAATGTAAGTACATCAAGATTTCAATATGTTTTTAAGTTTATTATTGTTGATAAAGCATGGAAATAATGTTATAGTAGAGTTTTGACATAAGGTTCTATGTTCTTGATATGTTAGTGAAGAGAAAATAAGAGAAAGTGATGAGAAATGGTGTAGAAAAAGAAAAATGAGGGTGTTATGACATGGTAATTAAAATCTTACACTAAAACAGTTTTAGACAGCAGCAGTAGTCTAACTTTGAAAAATCACCATAAATTGTATAAATCGAATTAGAAGATGAAAAAAATATGGAATTAAATATTATTGAGTCTAGTTTCTCATAGAATAAACATTATAAGCAATGGATTTGTAAATTTTGAGATATAATGAATTTTGTGAGACAAGGTTAGAATGAATTCGGGTTCCCCTGTTCAGATTTTGAAAAATCATAAAAAAATGAAGAAACATAATTATGGGATTAAATTTATATGTATAAAATCCTGGATGAGTCTAGTTTTAACAGAAACAAACTAGAACATCATTTGAATTCTGTACAAGGAGATAATTAATTTTTAGTGAAGAAGGGTCAGAACTGTCAGACAGCAGAACAGGGGTGACTTTAATGAATAAACTGTACTAATTGGATGAACCAAAAATTCTAAAAATTTTATGGTAAGAATATATGTGAGTCTATTTTCAGGTAAAATTTACATACCTTAATTTGGAGTTCTGTAACTCAAGAAATAAATAATTTAGTGACTATTACTCAAATGGACAGCTTTGAATATACATATAAGTAAATAGTGACATTATTGATAATGTTACTTATAAGCATATTATATAAATTTAAGGATGTGGAATGGAGAGGAGGAGGAGGAAAATATATGTATGAATATTCAGCAAGCATGGCTAATTTGCATGTTTTAGGCTTAAGGACTAAATTGAATAAAAGTAAAACTTTATGGGCAATTTTGTAAAAATGTCAAAAATGACCAAATTGCATAAAATGGATTAATTTTATTATTTAAATTACAAAATTGAATGAAATTATTAATTTAGTTCAAGATAGGGGGAAAACATGTTTTAGGGATTAAATTGAAAAGTGTTGAAATTATGGAGAAATTTTGATATTTTACAGAATTCATGGATTGTTATCAATATGTATGAGAATAATAGCTGGAAATAAGGATTAAATTGCAAGAATTATGTTTTCCAGCCCCTAAGGATGAAATCGTCATTAATTAAAAGTTTAGGGGCAAAATGGTAACTTTTCCTAGAGCATTAATTAAATGCATTAGAATATGAAATGAATGAAAATAAGGATCAAATTTATTTATAAAGATCCAGACGACTCAAATATGAGACTTGATCGTGGAAAAGAAAAGATATCGGATTAATGAAATTATAAACACAAACAAGCAATGAGGTAAGTTCATGTAACTTGAATTATATTCTTAAATGCTTGAAATGCATGTTTTTGATATGAATATGATTTGAATGTTCATTATATGAAAATTCATGAAACATTGATATATTTGATAAAATGGGAAGAAAATCCCGGTTGAATGAAAGGAAAATTCGATGGATCTCTGAAAAGGAATTGACAGTAAAAAGGATCTATCTCGGACGGGTGATCCTATCCTGATATAGGCCTCCCGAAGAATATGTGGAAAATGGATTTAGCCCGAACGGGTAATCCAAATTAGGGTCTGAATTTAGCCTGGACTGGTAATTCAGATCCAAGCTCATTAGAGTAATTGTCGTTGCAGGGGATTTAGCCTGGACTGGTAATCCCGACAATACTTTATGAGTTTATATTATAGGGGATTTAGCCTGGACTGGTAATCCCACTGTAAGGATGAGGTTCGCGGGAGTGTGCTCTCTGATATGAAATGTGTAAGACCATGGTTGAAAGATACCATGGCAACCTGATATGAAATGTGTAAGACCATGGTAAATGTGTAAGACCATGGTTGAAAGATACCATGGCAACCTGATATGAAATGTGTAAGACCATGGTTGAAAGATACCATGGCAACCTGATATGAAATGTGTAAGACCATGGTTGAAAGATACCATGGCAACCTGAAATGAAATGTGTAAGACCATGGTTGAAAGATACCATGGCAACGTGACAGAAAATGAGTAAGACCATAGTTGAAAGACACTATGGCATCATGTGAAAGATAAATAAGACCGTGGATGGGAGACGCTATGATATCTATTGAACAATTGATATTTAGGTAATACGTATTAGATGACGAATGGTTACATAAAATGGTTGTGTGAAATGTTTACAAGAACTGGTCATATGAAAATATATGTACAAAATAGTTGTATGAAATAATTATGAAGATAGATAAACAAAATAAGAATAAGTACATGGAATATAATTTATGTTAAATTTGATATAAACTTTACTGGAATAAATATACTTAAAATATATGAAAATGATGAATCATGAAATATTGATATAATGAAATGATTGATATATATACTTATAAAGAAACGGTAATAGAATAATATGTTTCATGACATGTACATATATAATTATCTTTGATACGTTAATACAACGAAATTATGTAAGTAAAGACAATTATTAAACTCAAGTGTGACATGTCGAGAAAATAAGTATATCAATGTTGAATTTATATGAAATATATGCAAGTATACTAACAATGATGTGGCTTGATACTTAGACAAAGGACAAGCTATTGATTGAATGGTAACATGTTTAATTACAAGAAGCATTGAAATGGTAAGTACTTAGATGAAAATAAAATTTAATAATTTGCGAAATTTTTTTTATGATCCCGATTTAATTCCGATTGGTTTTTAATGTATGTTTGGGACTTCGAAGGCCCAATAAAGAGACGTTATGATTGTTTTCAAAATATGAATAATAAATGACTCAGAATTATCAGTGAACTCCGGTAATGCCTCGTACCTATTCCGGCAATAGATACGGGTAAGGGTGTTACATTTAGTGGTATCAGAGCTACGGTTTAGTCGGTTCTCGGACCAAACGTAGTATATGTGAAGTCTAAAAACACGTGTCATTATAATATGTGATAAGTATGATATCTCCCGACTCTGATGAGATTTGTTTTACTTATAAAATGAGATGCTTTCTAACCCAAGATAATTCTGATAATACTAAAAACGATACTTAAGAATATGAGTAAAAAGTTGATTAGAATGAATCGGAATTCAGAAAGGTATGAATAAATACATGTTGATGATGAATATTATGTGTATTATTAAAAGTAAATTATATTGCTACATGAAATATTGTGCTGATGACTAAATTGCAAAATATAAAAAACTAGTATATGAAGTACATAATAAAGATTATTAGTAAATTATGGGTGAATTGAATAGTGAATTTTGCAAAATATTACATGTATTAAAGGTAAAGAAGACATAAATAAACGGATTATTGGCACAAGGATTAAATTATAAAGCATGTAAAAGTATTATGCGAAAGGTGTAAAAGTGATATGCGTGCATGAAATAATTTGCCCAAGTAGGCAAAATTAGAACTTTTACGATATTAAGGGACCTCAGCATGCTCTCTGATTACTAGCACGTTAGTGTTCTCTGATTATTAGCACATTCAGCACATTCGTACTCTCTGTATAACACTTCAGTGTTCTCTGTTTAATAATGCATAATAATGCACCTCTGTATAAGTCCCATATATCCGAAGTGTTCTATCTAGTCTACTGGGCATCTGCTAAGTAAAAAGTAAACAATTTTCGTTAACGAGGTAAATGATTATTTCTGAGTAAAAATGTTAGTTATGATGAACCAGAACTCGTAAAAGTACGAATAAATGTTTTATAGTACTTGAGAATGATAAATGTTATATGAATAAATATATGACAATTAAATTATGAGACTTTACGATCTATACCCCTTTACTAGTACAGTTATATGCAATGAAATTCATAAGATTTATATTGATTAAGTTCAGAAGTGAAAAGTGAAAAGTTCAATGGTTGAACAATTGATAATATAGTCGGAATTGAGAATGAGTTAATAGGTAAAGAAGGGTTCTGAATAGATACATCAAAATTTTTCTGAAAACTAGCTGGGATATACAGTACCACTGTTAAATAAAGAAATTATTTATAGGAAAATCGATTTGTTCAAATATGATATTTACAGAATGGTTAACTTAAAATTCCTTCCCAATTAGTTTCTTCAGTGAACTGAATGATGTGAAACTATTGATGACTTTACTAGTCAATGGATTAGTAAATAAATTAAATATTTGAATATAGTTGTTATAAATAAGTATAATACAGTAAAAATTTTTGAGGATTTTATACGGGTATTTTATATGTACTGATATTTTTAGAAGTTTATACAACTGTTCATATTTGGATGCTATAATCAATATATGGAAATGTTGGATAAATATGCTAATAGACAGAATTTATCACAAGTCTGATTGATTCACAAGTAGTACTACTCTATCTTTCTTTGGATTTCCAAGCCAATATATGTAATAAAACACTTGATAATAAGATACATTTGATATTATCTTCTATTTCTGTTGGTAAAAGCTCTGAGAGGCAAATGTGAAATATTGAATTGAAAATAAAATTTGAGATGAAAGGATAGAGAATGGATATAAATGATAAACTAGGTAAGTATGTGCAAAAAGAAACTATAAAATTATAGAAATAATGAAATTCATGATCAAAAGAAAACAAGGAAATTTCGAGGACGAAATTTATTTTAAGGGGGAGAGAAATGTAATACTCGGAAAATTTTTATAGTAAAATATAATCCGTGATATAGTAAAATAAGGAAATAAAGTGAAAAAAAGGGAATTTTGAGTTATTTCAATATTGGGAAGTATATTATGACATATTGATTCAAGAAAGGATTAAATTGTAAAAGTGAGAAAAGTTTTGTGGCCCAAGAGTAAATATTCAAAATTTGAAGGATTAAAGTGTAAATATGAAAAGTTAAAGGACTAATAGTGCAAATATTTTAAGGGTGGAATGATCTAGAAACCAAGGAAAATTGATGAATTAGGACCAAATTGAATAGGTGAAGAATTATGAGGGACTAAATTGTAATTTTACCAAATTAAAGGATGACTCAATGATGGAATTTCAAAAGATAATGAAGGGCAAAATGGTCAATTGGAAGAGAGAGAAATCCTTCCTTTTATAAGAGAACAAGGTAAGTACATCAAGATTTCAATATGTTTTTAAGTTTGTTATTGTTGATAAAGCATGGAAATAATGTTATAGTAGAGTTTTGACATAAGGTTCTATGTTCTTGATATGTTAGTGAAGAGAAAATAAGAGAAAGTGATGAGAAATGGTGTAGAAAAAGAAAAATGAGGGTGTTATGACATGGTAATTAAAATCTTACACTAAAACAGTTTTGGACAGCAGCAGTAGTCTAACTTTGAAAAATCACCATAAATTGTATAAATCGAATTAGAAGATGAAAAAAATATGAAATTAAATATTATTGAGTCTAGTTTCTCATAGAAGAAACAGTATAAGCAATGGATTTGTAAATTTTGAGATATAATGAATTTTGTGAGACAAGTTCAGAATGAATTCGGGTTCCCCTGTTCAGAAGTTGAAAAATCATAAAAAAATGAAGAAACATAATTAGGGGCTTAAATTTATATTTATAAAATCCTGAATGAGTCTAGTTTTAACAGAAACAAACTAGAATATCATTTGAATTCTGTACAAGGAGATAATTAATTTTTAGTGAAGAAGGGTCAGAACTGTCAGACAGCAGAACAGGGGTGATTTTAATGAATAAACTGTACTAATTGGATGAACCAAAAATTCTAAAAATTTTATGGTAAGAATATATGTGAGTCTGGTTTCAGGTAAAATTTACATACCTTAATTTGGAGTTCTGTAACTCAAGAAATAAATAATTTAGTGACTATTACTCAAATGGACAGCTTTGAATATACATATAAGTAAATAGTGAAATTATTGATAATGTTACTTATAAGCATATTATATAAATTTAAGGATGTGGAATGGAGAGGAGGAGGAGGAAAATATATGTATGAATATTCAGCAAGCATGGCTAATTTGCATGTTTTAGGCTTAAGGACTAAATTGAATAAAAGTAAAACTTTATGGGCAATTTTGTAAAAATGTCAAAAATGACCAAATTGCATAAAATGGATTAATTTTATTATTTAAATTACAAAATTGAATGAAATTATTAATTTAGTTCAAGATAGGGGGAAAACATGTTTTAGGGATTAAATTGAAAAGTGTTAAAATTATGGAGAAATTTTGATATTTTACAGAATTCATGGATTGTTATCAATATGTATGAGAATAATAGCTGGAAATAAGGATTAAATTGCAAGAATTATGTTTTCCAAATTCCTAAGGATGAAATCACATTAATTAAAAGTTTAGGGGCAAAATGGTAACTTTTCCTAGAGCATTAATTAAATGCATTAGAATATGAAATGAATGAAAATAATGATCAAATTTATTTATAAAGATCCAGACGACTCAAATATGAGACTTGATCGTGGAAAAGAAAAGATATCGGATTAATGAAATTATAAACACAAACAAGTAATGAGGTAAGTTCATGTAACTTGAATTATATTCTTAAATGCTTGAAATGCATGTTTTTGATATGAATATGATTTGAATGTTCATTATATGAAAATTCATGAAACATTGATATATTTGATAAAATGGGAAGAAAATCCCGGTTGAATGAAAGGAAAATTCGATGGATCTCTGAAAAGGAATTGACGGTAAAAAGGATCTATCTCGGACGGGTGATCCTATCCTGATATAGCCCTCCCGAAGAATATGTGGAAAATGGATTTAGCCCGAACGGTAATCCAAATTAGGTCCAATTTAGCCTAGACTGTAATTCGGATCCAAGCTCATTAGAGTAATTGTCGCTGCGAGGGATTTAGCCGGACTGGTAATCCCGACAATACTCTATGAGTTTATATTACAGAGGATTTAGCCTGACTGTAATCCCACTCGTAAGGATGAGGTTCGCGGAGTGTGCTCTCTCGATATGAAATGTGTAAGACCATGGTTGAAAGATACCATGGCAACTTTGATATGAAATGTGTAAGACCATGGTTGAAAGATACCATGGCAACTTTGATATGAAATGTGTAAGACCATGGTTGAAAGATACCATGGCAACCTAATATGAAATGTGTAAGACCATGGTTGAAAGATACCATGGCAACGTGACATGAAAGGATAAGACCATGGTTGAAAGATACCATGGCAACGTGATGTAAAAAATGAGTAAGACCATAGTTGAAAGACACTATGGCATCATATGAAAGATAAATAAGACCGTGGATGGGAGACGCTATGATATCTATTGAACAATTGATATTCAGGTAATACGTATTAGATGACGAATGGTTACATAAAATGGTTGTGTGAAATGTTTACAAGAACTGGTCATATGGAAATATATGTACAAAATAGTTGTATGAAATAATTATGAAGATAGATAAACAAAATAAGAATAAGTACATGGAATATAATTTATGTTAAATTTGATAGAAACTTTACCGGAATAAATATACTTAAAATATATGAAAATGATGAATCATGAAATATTGATATAATGAAATGATTGATATATATACTTATAAAGAAACGGTAATAGAATAATATGTTTCATGACATGTACATATATAATTATCTTTGATACGTTAATACAACGAAATTATGTAAGTAAAGACAATTATTAAACTCAAGTGTGACATGTCGAGAAAATAAGTATATCAATGTTGAATTTATATGAAATATATGCAAGTATACTAACAATGATGTGGCTTGATACTTAGACAAAGGACAAGCTATTGATTGAATGGTAACATGTTTAATTACAAGAAGCATTGAAATGGTAAGTACTTAGATGAAAATAAAATTTAATAATTTGCGAAATTTTTTTTATGATCCCGATTTAATTCCGATTGGTTTTTAATGTATGTTTGGGACTTCAAAGGCCCAATAAAGAGACGTTATGATTATTTTCAAAATATGAATAATAAATGACTCAGAATTATCAGTAAACTCCAGTAATGCCTCGTACCTATTCCGGCAATAGATACGGGTAGGGGTGTTACACCTTTTTTATTTTATTATTCAAAATAAAATAAATAAATAATAATAAACTTACCGTCGTTTCGCTTTCTTGTCGCTGTCGGAGGCTATCGCCGACTCCTGGACACCTCGTAACCTGTTGGGTTTCCAATGAGGGTCCGAAAGGGGAAACAGTGAGGCCGAAAGCCCTTGTTTTTTATTTTTCTCTTTTCATTTTCATCTTTTTTTGGTTCAAAAACACCCAAATCGGGTTTGCAAAGGGGAAAAGAGGTCTAAAGGGCCGATTTATTTTGGGTTTTATATTATGTAATACGGACTGTTTTGTTTTAATTCTGTTTAGACTGCAATTTTATGATTACATAATTGAAAAACTCAGATTTTATCAAAAGTAGGGGTTTAAAAAAAAAAAAGACTTGCATGGTTTTCTAAACATGAACAATTTTAATTATAATAAGCTTCCGCTAAAATGATTTGTTTTGAATTGAACGAAAGTAATAAAGGGTTATGAGTTTAAAGTTTTTATTGGGATAGTTCCATTTTCGAAATTCTTTCATTGTGACACTGCCAGATTTAGCCATAACGGCTAGGCCGGGTTTGGGGGTGTTACAATTGCACTCAACCATATCCAACCAATCCAAATTAGACTCGACCTTTCAATTAATTAATTAGGTTAATACAGTTGAAACATGCGAAATATGTATAAAGCATAAATTGATTCTAATATTTGCACAATCATTCAATTAGCAATGTTAAAGAATGATATATAAAGAATAGAATAAAAGGAAGAGATGCTCATGAATTAATTGATGAAAGCGTGGCTCCGGAATAATCTTCGCTCACAAAAGTCTCGCTTCGAAATATGATCTTTTGATTACAAGAACATAACGTAAACTAAGTAAAAACTAAAAACGAAATAAAAACCTAAGAATGATTTTAGTCTTCCTAAATTTGTGTGTTTAATCTGATTACAATAGACTTTATATAGGCTAAACTCGAAATATTAATGCACCTAAACTATCCTTGAAGTACTTAGAGTTCAACTAGGAAAAATACCCTTAACTGCCCTAAAAAATATAGCTGTCCCGTGTAGGGATTTTTAGACTGCGTAGAAGCCGTGTTGAAACATAGGCTTGCCATGTTGCAACATAAGTTGGTGTCATGACAAAACAGACAATTTCATTCCAAGACTTGTTTTTGCTTCTGTCTTCGGTGTTGCGACATCAATGTTTTGATGTCATCACATAGGCAGTAGTTTAAACCTAAATATGCATCTTTAGCTCTCGATTTGTCCTACAATATCATGTAACTTTATTTAAATATCTAAAGTATAATAAAAGCGACTGAAAATCATAAATTACGTCTTCAAGCATGAAAACATAAATATATACTAAGATGCTTTGATTTAACTATCAAACAAGCTAACAGTATGTGTAAAAAGAGATGTAAATAATAATGTAATTCTTGATAGATGAAATATTTTAACAAATCACTAACAATATTATTGAATTAGCACCATTTTATGTTGATATATTGTAAACACAAACAATTATATTAATTCAATATAAAAGTAAATGTATGTATTCATTTTTTTAAATGTATACAATTAAATCAAAATCAAAGTTTTATATATATATATATATATATATATATATATGAACCGCAAGTCAAGTTTCATGTGTATAATTATACCAAATCAAAGTTCATGTATCAAATTACAAATTGGACAAAAATTCATATATAATTTTGATATTTATCCTTATTATATTTATTCGCAAGTCTATAATCAATGTTATGTTTTGGTTAAAATATGTTATAGGTCATTGTGCTTTTCACAAATTTAGAATTTAGTCTTTGTACTTTATTTTTAGGAATTTAGTCTTTTTACTTTTCAGATTTCAAAATATAAGTCTAGTTGTTTACACCATTAATTTTTTGGTTAAATATATTGGTGCGACATTTTGAAACAAATTAAATACTCACTTGGTAGTAATGTAAATAAAAAATGATGTTGTAATGAATCTACATTTAATAAAATAATTTTAATATTCTTAAAAATCGGACTTGAATTTTGAAATCTGAAAGGAGCCAAATTCATAAAAGTAAAAGTATAAAAACTTATGACACATTTTAACTTTTTCTTACCTTCGTTACTTTTAGAATAATCTTCTCTTTTTATTCAAAAACCTTGATAGTTCGTAATTGGTGAAGGTAGTTACAAATAGACCCGATCATATGCCGGGCTGATGTAAAATTTAGGCTCTTGTTCTAGGCTTAGACCTGACCTAAAAGATGGGCTTAAAATTTTGTCCAAGTTCGGCCTAGATAAAAAATGCTAAACTTGAGTCTGACCTGCTCGTATTAAAAAAATTATACTATTTTTTAATATAAAACAAGTTTAAAACATATAATACATCAAATACACTAAAAACATTAAAATAAATGTTTTCCAACAAATTAAAAATACATTAATTTTTTTATACTTAAATAACACTAAGATAGTTGCAACTTAATAAGTAAATGACTCTAAAATAGTAGTAAAATTAACAAAAAAATAAGAGTTATACGTATCCAAACAATAACAATAAAATAGTAGCAATATAATAGCAAAATGGCAATAAAACAACAACAAAAGCAACATGGGAAATTTTTTAGCCAAATTTGGGTTGGGCCGGACCCGGACCAAAAAGTTCTTACCCAAGGCCCTACCTATTTAAAAAGTGAAATTTACTTTTTGTCGAAACATATTTTTTGAGCCTATATTTTTTCTCAAACCCTCTCACCTTTTAGGCAAACTTTCGAGCCTAGATGAGTAACCCGACCCCTTCAAAAAACTAAGTTTTTAACACTAGTTATTGAAATTGTAATTGGATGATATATTTTTTACCTTAATTAAATATATATATGATTACAGTGATGTATATAATTAATTTTCAACTTTGAATTTACAATATTTCACGGTCTAAAACCAATAGAACTTGTATTAATTGAATTGCAAGTGGTAAACAAATTTACGGACTCAGTTGTTATTAGCCCCTCAAAACCAAACACCAAGATCGGTCACTATCGCTTATTATATCATTTTATTTATTTATCGTATTTCATATTATAAATTTTAATATATTATATAAAAGGTTATTAAATCTAAGAGTGAGTTTTTATCAAATCGAGTTAAATTGAGTAAATTTTTTTTGAATTAATCGAGTCTTATTTTATCATCCTAATTCAATTGAAAATTTTTTCAAATCGAGTTGAGTGAAAAAAATTTAAGTTAAGTCAAATTGAGTGAAATTATTTGAGTTAAATTAAAAAATAAAACATATCAAATTAAAATTATGTTGAAACCCATAAATTTGAAATCATATATCTTTGAAAACTTTTTCAAAACAAAATAAATTTTAAAATTCAACTCATCTCGAACTTGAAAAATTCATATATCAATTCGACCATTTGAAGTTTTTTAAAATTTTTTATAAAGTGAACGAGAGCTTCCTATTTTAGGAAAAAAATGAGAATGCAGCAATTAGGATTGAGGAAGTTGCTTGGGAAGGGAGTTTTGTAATCATCAACAAGAAAAACAGGTTTAATAGTGTGGAAATCAATTTTTGAAGAAAATGGAAATGAAAGTCTTAGGGGTTAACATATATGTCGGTCCATTTATTAATTTACTGCTTACTGTCAACACACATTACTTTTTCTTGCAAACCCATTTATTATCATGTCATGCACAGGGCAGCTTGGGGGCAGTGCGACTTGCACGTGCAATGCCAGGATTAGGTCTCAATCTTTTACTTTCATTCTTTCATATTTTTTATAATTCATCTAAGTCCTTTCATGTTATTTTTATTTAATATTTCACAATTTTCATGAAATAAATTATATAAAAATTAAAAATTAAAATAGTATAAAATTTAAAAATGCATCAAATTTGTCGATTTAGTTTTAGCTCGATTGACATCGTTATTGTTGTTAGTGCAAGAAGACGTAAGTTCGAGTGCACTGAAACACATTATTCTCTTATTTAATAGTTGAGGAGGCGTTATAGATAATTTTAGGAAAAAAATAATAAGAATTTATAATGAATTTAATGTTAAAAAGAAGAGCTCAAAGTTTAGTGATAAACATATTTACTGTGTACACATTTTAACAAAATAGATGTTGCCCTTAATATTTTAAATTCAAGACAATTTTCTTGCTTTATAACCAATATCTAACTTAGAATTTAAAAAAAAATCCAATAAAAAAATCTTTATCTAACATTAAAAGAAGATTTCAATAAAATTCCAACACCCAATTAAACAAGAATGCATGAAAAAGAGAAAGTTAACTATGAGGTGTAGTGCAGTGGTTGCTCATATGTAATATATTGGTTGCTCATATCATCCATTAATTATGTAGTTAGTGGTTTGATCTTCATTCGTGAGAATGGAATACATTTTATATACCAGCTATTTATCTTTTTGAAGAATATCCGTAATAAAAAAATTAGTGTTTTTGACAAAAAATAATGCAAGAAAAACAAAAACAAAAACTTTAATGCTATTAGTTCAAATTGAATGAGCTATAAAATTTTGCCATCAATGAAATTATTTAAGAAGAATCCCAAATATCAGGGTCGCCTATGAGTGTTCACTTTTGTTAAATGGTGAAATTAAAATACACACAATTTTGGGACATAAGAAAAATTACTTTCTTCTACTTTGCCACTTAATTTTTCTTAAGCATATAGATTAGTACCTAAGAACTTTCAAAATTGGGAATCATTCGTTTTAAAGGATTTGAAATTGAGGTTGGGAATTGAAAATATTTCTTGTTTCAAGTTACTATTCCACTTATTGTTACAACAACAAGAAAATGGAATCAGATAATTATGAGAGTAAAGTAAGAAGAAAGATTAACGAGCGATATTTGTTAATGCCATTCGAATTTACCATCCTAATTTTGTGAAGTCTCGTTCAAAAAATGATTTTACTCAATAGCTAACTCAATCCTACTATTGGCTTAATCTACCATCTCACAAGAGATAATTGCAACTCAAAAGTTGAACTCAAATTGTTACAATCACTTTCCCTAATAATTTACTTAGGTTCAATAAAAATTCTCCAACAAAAGCCTAAAAAGAGAATCGAAAATATATTGAGAACACAACACAAAAATGACACTTAGCTTTATTTCATAAATCATTGAAATTAAATTTTTACCCATGTTTGATAATCCAAAATTAAAACAATCTGATAGAATATTTTTTTTAAAAAGTGTGGAAAATAATAAGTAGATAAGAGTTACTTATCACTTAATAGAGAATATTTTCAATTATTTCAAATTTATTTTAATGTTATATTATCTTATAAAAACTTTAATTAAAAATTTAAAATTTTTTTTAGAGTAGATGAAATATTTAAAAAAATTAAGGATAAAACGTAAAATATAATTTTTTTATAGTTTAAAATCTATATTTATCAAACAATCTAATTATATTTCATAATTAATTTTAAGTAATATATAAAATATATTTTATAACTTAAATTCAGTTTATCAAACAGCACCTTAGAAAGCATCATTCAACATGCGTCACAAACAACCTATTTATAAATCTCATATTTGATCATCCAAATCGAATTTAAGATATGCATTTCATTCAAATTTAAGTTAAAAATGTCCCAACTGAATTTATCAAAATCTCTTACAAATTCTGAATAAGCCTTCAACTAAAAATCTTGATTAGCTTCAAACTCTCAAAAGATAATGATAAAGTCGATCTTACTTAAAACTATTCTTTTCTCTCTAAGAATATTATCTTAAAATTTTCTAATTCCATAACAAATATAATAATCAGAATTACATCGTTTTAATCACACCAACTAAAATGCAACACACAATCATTTCACATTACTTTTTGTATTATAAATAAAATAATTTGAAACAAGTAGAAGAATAATGAGTCATATGTATGAAAAGATGTAAAGGTTATGAGCCTTTTGATTATTATGCATTAATTGAAGTTTGAAGCCAATATGAATAATAGAGCAACAAGGGTGGATGCATGGCATTTAGTCGACAAACAGAGTCGTCGTAAATTGTAATGATCATCAAAAGCAGATTTCATGCTTCCTTGAATTAACCTTTGGGAGTAGTGTAAGTTGGAAAATTAGACTGTTTGTTTTGTGGAAAATGGGAACTTCAACCCCCGAATATTCCTTTCTACATCACGCCACTGCATCAATGAATATTTTTTTCATGGATGTCTATTTTACAGTTTATATTTAAGATTTGTAGTTGTTATTCTCAATAATGCTGTCTTTAAACTTTTAATCTATATTTTCCTATTGGGAATGAAAAAAGGAAGGCGTTAGAATTGATTTATTTGAATAGAGAATATGAATGATATAATTAAGATGCGTGATCTTATCAATTATTTTGATTTAACAGCTTAGACTCGATTGAATCACAAATAAAATGATAAATAATTTGTATTTAAATTTTTAATTAATATTAAATTTGAATTTGAATTTTATTATAGAATATAAAAATATTAATATTATTATGAATATCTTATTAAGTGGATGTCCATCATGATCAATATAAAGTTTTGATGTACTTTAAATTTTAATAGTTATTAGAATTATATCTCTACTTCTTTTATACTTCTTATGCCTATAAATAGACTCTGATGAAGCATTGTAATCATCCCTTTATCAATAAAATAAACTCTCTATTGCTTTTATATTTTCTTTATTCTTTATTCTCTCCATCTCTCTTTATTTTATAATTTGTTTTCAGCACAATAATTCTCTATTTTTTCCAAATCTTTCGAAGTCGTCCCACAAATCAAATTCCTTTTCACCTTAAACTTTCACTCTTACGACTTCATCTTTCGGATGTTAAAAGATTCAATCTCAAAACGGATTATGGATCTTATTCCCGATCTTTGATTCATAATTGTACAAGCATGGGTAAAGAATAGATTTGGTAAGAAACTTTTATATTTCGACCATATTTTCTTTTTCAATTAAGGTATGAATACTACTAATTTTTATTTAACATAAATTTCATATTCTGATTGTATTTGATTTTTGTCTTTCTAGGTTAAATTTTTTTATGTAAAAGATATAATTGTTGATTAGATATGTTTGCTATTAATATGGTATTTTTAAAATTTTTTTAATTAAGTTATATTATGCATAATATTTTTATGTTTAAAATTTTTTTTGTTATTTATTGATTAAAGAGAAATTTGATAGGATCTATTTAGTCTTATTAACTTGCTAATATTGAATGATTGTATTATATCTTTTAAATTGAATTTATAAATATTTTATTAAGAGCAACAAAATATTTTATAATATATATGTGGTATTGAAATTTAGTATTGTATTATATCTTTTAAATTGAATTTATAAATTTTTTATTAAGAGCAACATAATATTTTATAATATATATGTGGTATTGAAATTTAGTACAATGTGTATCAGATAATTTTCAAGCATCATCAACGAAAATTTTGATTGTTTATTAAATAATTTTTACTATTAAATTATAAATGTTCTCGTGATAATATTCAAGGTGATGACGATGATGTTAAAGATCTTCAAATATATTTTACTATGTTTTATTTATTATATCATATTTATTATAATTGGAGAATAATCATGAGAACATGAATGGATAGATTCTGATTTAAAATTCACGTATGTTTACGATGGTGATTATGAAATGAAAAATCAATAGAGGTGTTTAGAAGTTTGCCCTTCTAGATTTGTAACATTCTATGAAGTGAATGCAAACATAAAGAAAATAAAAGATATAATTATTAACCACTAAAAGTGGGAACATAGTAATAAATAAGAGAACAATAAGAGTTCTCAAGATAACTTTTCAAACGGTAAAGATAACTTACGTTATCAATGTGATATGAAATATTATTGACCACATATGTGATGTATGCCCAAATATTTTGTTTCTATTAATATTCTTTGAGGAAAGATATGAAAATGTAATAATGTTTTCTATCATTACAAATAGAAAATATTTATCTTATTTGGTACTGCAACAAGCAAATATTATTCTAATATTTGTTAGTACAAAATTAGTTAAAAGCTCCAAAAGAGCTAATATATTAATATCTTGTGATGGTTAATCCTTTGGTTTTAAAAGATATTTATAATGGATCTTATATTGAGATTGTGAATGAGGAAAATATTATATTTCATATGAATCACTATTGCTAGAGAGGATTGAGTTATTAATTTTATATTTATTTTATAATCTTTGTGATCTTCTTTTGTCATCATTCCCATTAAGGGGTTGAAATTAAAATATTTGACTATGAAAGATCTATTTATGAACAATGAAATATAATAATTCTATCTAAAACTCGTTATGGTTGGATGCGTCTGAAGTTACAAATTTTTTTAATAGATATTTGAAGATTTGACATATTACTTGAAGCGAATATTGCATATAATTGTTTGGAAATTATATTTATTTTGTTGACTTAGTGGCATTATAATCTTCACATTGATTTTGACATTTCCAATAGTAAATGTCACAATAGCACTTATATGTGGATACAAAATAAAAGGAATGATAGTAAAATTATGGCATAATTGTAAAAAAACCCTCAACGTTTGGGGGCTTTTGGTTTTGTGCCCTTGACCTTTTTATTTTTTGATTGACACCCTCAACATTACGATTTTTTAAGAAATCAGCCCAGTTTTAACAGTCAACGTGAGTTGACCATTAATCAAACTGTAGGTTAACATAATAACCCATATTGCATGCCACATAAGCGCACGATGTCATAGATGACGTTATCTATTTAACAAAATTTTTTCTTTCATTTTCTCTCTTGCCAAACACCATTTTTTTTTTCAAAACACATGGTTGCTGCCATTTTTTTTCTCTCATTTTCTCTCTTGCCAAACACCATTTTTCTTTTTCAAAACATATGGTTGGCTCATTTCATCTACAATGATCTCCATTACCATGATTATAATCATGCTTTTGTGCAATTTTTGTAAACCCACACCACACTTTCAACTTAAAATCATTGTTTTTTTCCCCCATTGTCAGCTGCCATTTTTTTTCTCTCATTTTCTCTCTTGCCAAACACCATTTTTCTTCTTCAAGACACAACATCTGGTTACTTCTTTAATTTTGGGTTCAAGCAAAGCTAAACCCTCTTCAACATTCACATGTAAGCTTTTTTTTTCTCTCTAATTCATTTACTATCATCAGAATCATTTAGTTTCTTTACTGGGTTTTCAAAAACCAATTATTTAGTGATCAAATTTTGTTTATTTTGTTGGTTTATTTTGAGTTCTGATTAGTTTGTGAAATTGGGTTTTTAAAAATGAGGAAACCCACAAAGAATCAGAGATGAACATGGAGTCAATGGGTCAAAACCTGATAAAAAAATCCATGGCTGGAATCAACAATTAAAGGGGAAGAGAGAAAGAAGGAAGAAGAAAGAAAACAAAAACAAAATGAAAAAAAAGTTAAATAGATGACGTCATATATGACGTTGTGTGCTTATGTGGCATGCCACATGGGCTACTATGTTGACCTACCGTTTGATTAACGGTCAATGTAAAAGTGGGTTGATTTCTGAAAAAATCATAACGTTGAGATGTCAATCAAAAAATAAAAAGGTTAAGGGCACAAAACCAAAAGCCCCCAAACATTGAGGGTTTTTTTTTACAATTATGCCTAAAATTATTAATTTGTTACAATTTAGTACAACTGAAATACATGTTAAAGTAAACTAGAAGTTTGCTAATACAAATGCATTTATTACTTGGTGTGACCAGTTAGACTATCCTGGATCATATATGATGCAAAAATTATCGAGAATTCATTTAAAGAATGCTCATTTGTTGCTTGTTCTCAATGAAAATTGATTCTTAAAAACTCACTAGCTAAAGTTGAGATTTAATATCTTGCATTTTTGAAATGAATATGGGCTCATCCATCCACCATATGGATGGTTTTGATATTATATGATTTTGGTAGATGTATCTACAAAATAATCACATGCGTTATCAACTCACAACCTGTTGTTTATGAGATTGCATGTTTACATGATTAATTTCAGATTATGCAATTAAAATAATTCATGTTGTTAATGTTGGAGAGCTTACATCCCAAGCTTTCAATGATTATTGCATGTCAATTGGGATAAAAGTTGAACATCTTGTAGCTTATGTTCACACATAAAATGATTTAGCTGAATTGTTTATCAAATGCCTCCAACTAATAGCTAAACCATTACTTATGAGAATAAAACTTTCTATTTTAGCATGAGATTGTATTGATTTTCATGTTGTACGCATCAAGCCAATAAATTATAAATACTCCCTATTACAATTGATTTTTGGTCAAGAGCCAAATATTTCCCATCTTACAATTTTTGGATGTGCGGTATATGTTTCAATTGCTCCACCACACCGCACAAAGATGAGTCATAATAAGAGATTGCCAATTTATATTTATATGAGCCTCCTTATAATATTTTTGAGCTATTAATTCGATATTTAGTTATGACATGAGTTGTCTGTTTTCCCAACATTAGGGGGAGAGAATAAAAAGCTGGATTAATAAAGTACTTGAAATGAATTATCAATATCTAAGATCCTCATAAAAGCAACGTAAACTAGAAGTTCAACAAATAATTCATTTTACAAATCAACTGCCAAATTCATTAAATCTCACATACCAGCTGAAAATGCTCCAATACGAATTGATGTCCTGATAGGGCAAACTGTTAATGCAAAAGAAAGTAATCTATGCTTGAAGCGTAGAAGACCGGTCGGTTCCATAGAAAGTAATCTATGCTTGAAGCGTAGAAGACCGGTCGATTCCATAGATAAAAGTCCTCATAAAAGAATATGAGAAAATGTAACACCCCTAGCCCGTATTTGTTGCTAGAATAGGGTTTGAGGCATTACCAGACATATCGGAACATTCCACATTCATTTCACAAATCTTTAATACATCAAAGTCATACATAATCAATGAGTCCCTTACCTAGATCAACGAGACCTTAAACATACATTAGAAAGGGGTCAAGACTAAACCAAGCTCATATAAAATTTCTCAAAAAACTTAAACATTTTCAAAGTTGTACAGGTCACATGCCCGTGTGAACGGGCCGTGTAAGAAGTGTGCCTCACACGGCCTTAGACACGCCCGTGTGTCTAAGCCGTGGAAAAATAGGGCATACATACTGACTTGTACCACACGGCCAGAGACACGCCCGTGTGCCTTGGCCGTGGTCAAAACTGACTTGTGTCACACGGCTGACCACACGCCCGTGTGTCTAGCCCGTGTAACATTTGAAATGGCCACACACGTCCATGCTTCAGGCTGTGTGCCACACACGGCCACCAGACATGCCCGTGTGTCTAGGCCGTATGAAAACTAGAGGGGGTACTGCCCTAATTCGAAAGGGTACCTTAGGGGACACACGGCCGTGTAACTTGACCGTG
This sequence comes from Gossypium anomalum, assembly GCA_025698475.1. Lineage (NCBI taxonomy): Eukaryota > Viridiplantae > Streptophyta > Magnoliopsida > Malvales > Malvaceae > Gossypium > Gossypium anomalum. The sequence continues at coordinate 9,875,976 of CM046965.1, read as the reverse complement.
TGCTGCATACGGCTGAGACACACGCCCGTGTGGACAAATATAGGCCATTTGTAAGGCCAATTTGCCACCCCTTTTTTGGTCATACCTACAAGCATAACATTAAGCATATTTCATACCAATTCCCAACCATTTCATGCACCAAACATACACATTTCATGCCATTTCAATAACAACTAAGTTCATACATATAACAATACCAAATTCATACCAAATATTAAGTCAAAATTATATAAAAAACATATACTTCATACTTCAATACTTCATTCAATCTCATACCATGAGCTTACTAAAATTGACCATTTCATTTGGTCATTTAAGAACACATCACATAAGCATAATTCATACCAAAAGCTCATTTATGCACAAAACCAAATCCAAGCCACATCACATGGCTAGATGTATATACATTACAAAACATATTCAAGCATTTCTAGCCTATATATGCCACACTCCACTATATACATTTTCAAAAGGTACCAAAATAAAGTTCGATAGTGTGGTGACGATCCTCAACGATCCTTAACTCCTGATAGCTACGATATCTATAAAACAATGCAAACACACACAAAGTAAGCTTTCAAAAGCTTAGTGTTATAGCCCAATTTTGACCCATGACCCATTTACATTACTTTAAACCCCTAAACCCAAATTAACCTTAAAACCTAAACCCATTTCCATACCCAACCATCAGCCCAAACTTTAGCCCAACAAACAGACCCAAATTCCACCTACTATCAAACCCTAACCCATCCCAATCAAGTCAGCTATCAAACCCTAGGTGCGCCGCACCTAGGGTCTTCAGCTTTTGACTTTCAGCCACCCTAACCCGCAACTTGCCTCTGCCCACCGCCACTGTACCGTCGTCACGCCGGTCACGCCACCGCCTCTGTACCTGCAAACAATAAATAGGAAAAGACAGCAAAAACAGTGCAAAACAACTTGTAAACAGGCTATAAAAGCCGAATGTACAAACGAAAAAAGGGTTCAGATCTTTGAATCAATAAAAAGGATATTCCAATATACACAAGCAGATTCAAAAAAAATATAAGGAAAGCACGAGAATAGCATCAATCCAGCAACTTAAAACACAGGCATCAAACATTTAAGGTGATTATTTTTCTTTATTTCTATTTTAATTTCGTTTCAGGCCTATTTTTCCACATATATATATATTTAAAACACAAAAATATAAAATAAATATTTAAATTTTTTTTTACCTTTTTCTACCACCAGTACACGGTGGTCGCTACGCCACACATACCGATCGACGATTTGACGGTGGCGAGACTTCCACCAAAATCGCCCGACTCTCCTCCCTCTCCTCTTTTTTTTTTTTTTCTTTCCTTGGCTGCAAATGAAAATTTTTTAAAAAAAATTGGCCTTATATAGCCCTCCAAAACGACCTCGTTTTGAGGGCTGCCCTTTAACACCAAAACGACGTCGTTTTGGCCTAACCCGCGTGTTGACCCGACCCGCTCCAAAGATCCGCGTGTTTTTCATTGGGGGGCTAATTGCACTTTTAGCCCCTCCGCTTTTTCATGCTTCTACAATCAATTTTTTTTTCCATTTTTAATTCGGCCCCAAAATTTATCGCGCCTTTCAATTTAATCCTTGATGATACGCTACGTTTTGAGGGGAAGGAAATATTGCTGTTTAGATCCCTTTAAGTTTCTCGCGTGTTCAAATAAGCCCTTTCTCTTTCTTTTTATTTCAAATTCGCCCCAAAACTTCATTTTTGCTTCGAATTTAGTCCTTTTTCTAGATTTAATTTAATTTTTATATTATTTTTGCCTTTTTTTTATATTATTTATTATTGTATTTGTTATTATTATTATTATTATTATTATTATTATTATTATTATTATGTGTTTTTATATATATATCTTTAATATATATATATATATGAATATATTTAGGTAATATTATTAACAATTATATTGTAACATTATTATTATTATTTCTAATATGTATATATGTTATGTATATTTCTAATACTATATGGTATATTTCAAACATTATTATTATTATTTATATATATATATGTACGTACTTATGTAGTCTATGAATTTTTTTTTTTACTATCATTTATAATGTAGGTATATATTGTATATATTTTATATATATTATGTATATATTTTTAATGTCATTAGTTATATATTTCTTATATCATTCCATGTATGTATTTTTTATATCATCTTATGTATATATTCTTAAATACTATGTTATATATATATTTTAATATCATATTATGTATATGTTATTATTATATCTATTTTTATCCCTATTATATTTATTATTAATATTAGTACATATATTTTATTACACATGTATATATATACTTTTATATATTTTTATTTTCGTATATCATTATATTTATTATTATACTTATTATTTTAACTATTGTTATTCAATATTTTATTTTAATATTATTGTGCATTATTTGGTATACATATATCTTTGTACATATTGTTATTTTTTTATTATACATATATAGTTTTATTATGGTGTTAATACATTTTTATTTTTTTATTTTTATTTTTCCTTTTATTGTAAATATTATTTACTATTACTCTATTATCCTAATATTGTATTATAATATTTTTTATTTTTTTATTATTAATGACCTCATTATTTTGCACCGTTTATTTATTCATGAATTTTTATTACAATAACATCGTCAATTTTTTTTAGAAACATTTTTTATTTTAATAAATAAAGCAACGTACCGATTTTAACATTAAGTCTGTGATTTCATCGCTATGTTGGGTGAATATCGACCGACTCGTGTTAAAAACGGAAAGTCCTTCTCAAAAGAAACTGAAATTTTAAAAAATTCTCGTATTTTTATTGGGTCACGATTAAATGATACATTGACCTCGCATTTTTGAAAATTAAAACAACACACATTTAACGAGATACCAATTTTGGGTGACGCGAGGTTGCTAATACCTTCCTCGTGCGTAACTGACTCTCGAACCCTATTTTCCTCTGGATTTTTGACGAAGACCTAAACTCGACCTTCTTTTTGTTTAAAAAATAAATTTTCTCTTAAAAAAAGAGGATTTATTAGGTGTCCGATCACACCTAGGAAAAAGGATCGGTGGCGACTCCCTTTTTTAATAAAATCGAAAATCGGTTTTCAAATTTTCAATAAATCGTCTCAAATAGCGACCGAAAAGCAAAAAACTTTTATGTCGCTACAGCTGGCGACTCCACTGGGGAAGCATTTTCGAGAGTCAAGTTGAATTAAACGCGTGTTGTCAAAATTTTCAAAATTCCTTGTTCAAATTAGTATTTAGTCGTGATCCCAAAATTGTGTTTTTGAAAAGTCATGCATTTGCATCATGTTGTATATATTCTTCTAACTTGTTTTATTTGGTTGTTTTTCAGCTTTAATTTTTTATGGTTTTAGTTTTGGTTTTTTTAAAATAAAACGAAAGGTTTGTGAGTTTCTTCCCACACATCGTGCACGTGCATCTTTGCATAACATGAGCTCTATACCCAGGCTCCGTCCGTTTAAGTGAAAGTAAACGCTATGCCTTCGTAAGTTAACTCGTCCCTCCGTACAGGCTAGTGAATACTTTTGGGTTACATATGACTTATGCTTTCGTGAGTAACTTGTCTCTCCGCATAGGCATAAGTAAATGTAATCTCTCGAATTGATCTCGTAAGCCTATGATGGGCCATGACCGAGGCTCTGTAATAATCTTAGTAGATGACAGTACAGACAATTCGAGTACCCACCTAGAACCAAAACCGCATATAGTGAACCGTACGAGCCCCCTAACTAGAGCCATGTCGAACCTCCGCTCGTTTAGTAGTCATCAAAATAAGTACACGGGAGAAACACCTCTTACCTTTTGCACTTTCACTTTGTATTCAAGGGGATTGGGTTCGTTTAATAAACTAGATTGGGTAGCGTAATTTGATAAATTTTTCATGATTTTTCTGCCTATATTTGACTACTAACCAGGGTTGTTCGTCTTTACTTTATTTTTCATCATGCATTATAGGCATCATATTAGAAAAGTGTTGACTAGAGATCGGTTGCCAAAAAAAATGGGTTTCTGATGGAAGAGTTGATTATACAAACAACCGAGAAAAATACCGTGGTCCGGGATTGGTCTTTGAAAACCTAGAAAGAAAAAGGGGATAGTTTAATGGAAGGATGAGTTTCTAATCTACCCGAGCACGTAACTGTGAATGTTCGTCAGAATAATCTTGAAGACTTGGTTCGAATCTGGAATCAGTGGGACTCGGACACTAGGGGAATCTTCACTGAAAGATATGGGGAAGTAGCCAACCTGATTGCCATCAACGTTGACGAGCGATTGATTCAAGCGATGGTCAGATTTTGGGATCCAGCTTACCAGTGTTTCACCTTCAATCAAGAAGACATGACTCCGACTATAGAAGAATACGCTGCTTTGCTTCGTATCGATAATGTACAATTCTACAAAATATATGTAAAAGAGCCCAAGCCGATGACCTTCAAGAAAAAGTTAATGAGATTGACAGACATGACCGACACATGGGCCGAAAAACAGATAAAGAAAAAGAATGAAACCAGCTATATTCCATGGTTTTCCCTGTGATATTTGGTTTTAAACCACCCCGACACGTTGAAGAGGGTAAATCTGTTCGCTTTGGCCATTTACGGTCTGATCGTTTTCCTAAAAGTTCTTGGACATATAGAAGTAGCAGTAGTGGATTTCTTTGAAAGGTTAAAACAAGGAATCAACCCTGTCCCAACTATCCTGGCCGAAACCTTCAGATCATTAAGCAGCTGCAGGAAAAAAGGGGAGGGTCGTTTTATCGGATGCGCACAGTTACTCAATGTTTGGATTTTGAGCCACTTCTGGAAAGTAGAGCGCAAACTGTTCCATATGTTTTCTAAAACATTCGCCCCGTTAGAAGCTTATCTCAAGAAAGAATGGCCAAAGGAGGTCACCGAACAGCATTGGGTTTCAGTTTTTCAGAATCTTCATGCTGAATATGTAACTTGGAGAGCACCGTGGATACGCCTTTCAGTTCTGTTATACAAGGTGGGAAACCAAGATTGGGTGCCACTGCTGAGATTATGGGGAGGAGTTGGTTATGCTCCCTTAATGGTCCAAAGACAATTTTCTTCACGACAATTCATACCCGTCACTAGAGGATTAGCACAGTCCGAGTTTGTTTTCGCGGGTGAAGGTTATATGAGAAGGGTCCGAGACACTGCAAAGTCTTGGAAGAGAATTCATCTGATGGAATTGGCTCTATATGCTGATACCCTCACCCAAGATTACGACATATGGAGGAAGCAACGGGTGAATAGTCAGCAAATCTCGTCGACAAACTGCACCTTCCGAAATCCTTTCTCGGAGGAAGTGCCATCTGAGCTGGAAATGGCAAGACAAGAATTTGAACGAGAAAAGGCCAAGATGTCTCGGGACCTTAGCGCCCTTTAAGAGGAAAACTACCAACTGACGATTGGCATTTAGATTGAAAGATCTAGAACCGAGAAGGTGCAAAAAGAAGTTGAAGTTGTAAGAAATGACTTAAGGGACCTTCATCTGGAAAATAAAAAGTTAAGAGGAACAATAAAGAACAGTGGGTTGGGCAAATCGTCAGCAGAATGGAAGGAAGAATTAAACAATATTAGAGGAGGAATGGAATTTTGGAAAAGGAAAGCGAAGAAAGAAGAAGAAAAGGCTGCGCGGGCTATGATGGAGCTAAGGAAGAAGAATGCCGAATATGAAGCTGTGTCTACCGAGGTAATGACTAGTCGATCTAAGCGTCAAGAACTAAAAGAGAGGATACGAGATTTAGAAGACATACTGTAAGATCGTCAACAACAGCTAGATACTCTCTTAGAGGCTTTGGAAGAAAAGAATAATCAATATGATAGAGACATTCGTGCTTACGAAGAGGGTCTTCAAGAAAAAGAAATGCAACTTAGCTATTTGATCAATGAAATTCGTGGGGTAGCCATGCACGTGGTACAACTATCGAAAGAAGCTGAAATTCTCATTTGCCAATTCCCTCCAAGCTGAAGATCAAACATATCAGAATTCTTAGCACGAGTAAAGAAATATGGCGATATAGCTAGGAAGTTTGTGTAATGGCTGAATCGAAAATGGCAAAATGTTTTGTAATGAACTCTTTTGATAAATGAAATGCCTAAATAGGGGATGTCTTGAAATCAACACTAAATGCTTGCATATTATTCATGACTAACATTCATTTGACATTTATGCATTCATTCATTCATTGCATATCCCATAATCATTCGCTAAGGCTAGAATCATATAATTCGCAGTTGTAATACTTCAAATCTGGAACCATGCCATTCGTATAAAATGCGTCGACAAGCTAGAGCAATGGAGGCTGAATTCAATGAAAGAATCGAAAGGATGGAAAGAGTTCAAAGGGAATTACAAGAACAATTGGCTAAGTCACAGCAAGAAACGAGGGATCTGATAGTGAGATCTCGAGAGGAATCACTTGAACGAAGGATCAAATGGCTAAGATGATAGACATGATGTCAGTTTTGGTCAAAGGAAAAGGACCCATGCAGAGCCCCGACGTTATGGAACCTCAATCAAGAATTCACCATGATCAGGATCCACTCTATCCCCCAAGATTCACTCCATCGCACACCTACGCAACACAAAAAGGGTATACTCAAGGGGAACCCATAGGCTTGGAACAACGACCTATGCCACCTGCTTCACCTGCTAATCTGGGGCAAGGAATGTTCGTATCAAACCCAGGGGCTAGTCCTGCTAATCCACTCGTTTCAGATTTGGACGATTCAGCAGAGATAGGCAGGTTGAAATTGGATGATCACGATGTAAAGGACAAATATAGGATTCTAGAGGAAATGCTCAAGGCGATAGAAGGCACTAAAGCCTTCTCTGCACTAGGTGCTAAAGAACTAAGTTTGGTACCAGATCTAATTTTGCCTCCGAAGTTCAAGGTGCCTGATTTTGAAAAGTACAATGGGACAAGATGCCCAAAAGCGCATCTCATTATGTTTTGCCAGAAGATGACCGGCTATGTGAACGAGGATAAGCTACTCATACATTGTTTTCAAGATAGTCTAGTAGGATCAGCTCTTCGGTGGTACAACCAGCTTAATAGGGAAAAAATCTGATCCTGGAAGGACTTGGTGTTAGCATTCTGTGAGTAATACAAGCATGTGTCGGATATGGTGCCTGATCGAATGACTCTACAAATGATGGAAAAGAAACCAGCAGAAACCTTTAGGCAATATGCTCAAAGGTGGAGAGATATCTCAGCTCAAGTGGAACCGCCACTGACTAAGACTGAGATAACAGTCCTTTTCATCAATACTTTGAGAGCACCATTCTATGACAAGCTGGTGGGAAGTGCTACGAAGGACTTTGCGGATATCGTAATATCCGATGAGCTTATAGAGAATGCCGTTAAGAGTGGTAAAATGAAAGGTCAAGAAAGTTCAAGAAGGGTAGCGCCCATGAAGGAGAAAGAACCAGAAGCCTATATGGTGGGAATGGGAAGCCGTTACACCTCTAATCCATATCTAAACCAACCCCGACCTCGAAATTATTCACCTTTGAATTTCTATTACCCTCCTCAAACCCCTTATTACCAAACACCACCTCCTTCCTACCCCGTATACGCCACGAACAACCAAAGACCCATTGCCACATTCCCACAAAGCGTTGTACCCGTTCAAGCCAACCCAGAAACGAACCAAGACTAGCAAGGCCCAATCCCGAGAGACCGTAGTTTACTCCTATCCCTGTGTCTTATGGGGAATTGTACCCAAAACTTTTGGAGAAACAATTGATATCTCCTCATTATATGGCACCTCTGAGACCCCCGTACCCGAAGTGGTACGATCCTGACGCCAATTGTGTATACCATGCTGGAAACTAGGGGCATTCTATGGAGAACTGCCTTGCCTTCAAAAGGAGAGTTCAATAACTCATCGATGTGGGCATTTTGTGATTTGATGGTACTGGCTGTACGGTCGAAAACCCATTCTCAAACCACATTGAAGGGAATGTGAGCGCAGTGGGAGAGGAGGACAAACGGCAAAGTAGAAGATGGGTTTCTGAAATAAGAACACCTCTGCAGAAAATCTGGGAGGTACTAGTTGAAAAGGGGTTACTCTGTCATCTTAATAGAGTATTCGAAGGAAGAAATGCAAAAGGTCAAAGTTTTTGCGAATTCCATGGTATTGAAGGGCACGACATTCAGTCTTGCGACGAGTTCAGGAGATTACTGCAAAATATGATGGATAATAAGGAGATTGTGATTTTTTATAAAGGCGAAAAAGCCGATAGAGGAGAAATATACGCCTCTGACATTCAATCGTCAGATTGCCCGTATAGCGCCGACCGACGACGCGAAGAAGGAGCCGGTGAATCCAAAGGTGATAATCGAAGTACCATTTCCTTTCCCTTATAAGGACAATAAAATAGGACCATAGAAGTACGATGTCAACATCGTCACACCTGAAGGCGAAAAGCCCGAAGCTGCAACCGGAAGTGTTGGAGAAGTAGGTCATTTCACCCGCAGTGGGAGGTGTTATTCTAAAGAAGTCGAGCCGACAAAGAAAAATAGTGACTTGAAATAGAAAGGAAAAACACCGATGCACGTGACCGAAGATGAGCATGAAACTGTGCCTGAATAAGAAGCTAAAAAGCCTGTGGACGAGGAGGAAGCACGGGAGTTCTTGAAATTTATCAAGCACAGTGAATACAATGTGGTTGAACAATTGAATAAGCAGCCAGCACGGATCTTGGTTTTATCTCTACTGTTAAATTTAGAGCCACGCTGGAACGCTTTGCTGAAGGTGTTAAATCAAGCTTACGTAGCAAACAACATATCTGTTGAGAAGCTTGATAGGTGGGTGAATAATCTGAACGCGGACGATTTCATTTCTTTTAGTGATGATGAGATACCGCCAAATGGTAGAGGCTCAGTGAAAGCACTGCATATTATGACTCGCTGCAAGGGCTACGTAATACCGAACGTGCTCATCGATAATGGGTCGGCACTTAACGTCATGCCTTTAGCCACGCTTTTCAGAATTCCGATGGATCTGTCCTATTTAAGGCCCTGTCACTCCACGGTAAGGGCGTTCAATGGGACAAGGCGTGAAGTCATGGGAAAGATTGAGATCCCTCTGAAAGTGGGCCCTTATTTATACAATGTTGAATTTCAAGTCATGGACATTACACCATCATACAATTGCCTCTTGGGAAGACCTTGGATCCATTCCGCTGGAGCAGTCCCGTCATCCCTCCACCAAAAAATGAAATTTATCATAGATGGCTGTTTGGTCACAGTCGAGGGCGAAGAAGACATTGTTGCATCATCTCTGCTGATGCGCCATACCTTGAAGTAAGCAAAGACGCAGTGGAATGTTCCTTCTGATCTCTTAAATTTGTCAACGCCTCATTTGTTCTCGAGGGAAACAGAATTCCCGTGCCTAAGCTGTCAAGAAATACTAGGATGAGAATCAAGCTGACTGTAGGAAGGGGAGCTCGAGCAAGGAAAGGTTTAGGAAAATTTTAGCAAGGAATAGTCAGGGCTCCGAGGCCAGTGCATCATAATGCTCGATACGGTTTAGGTTCCAACCAGATGCGCGTCAAAGAAGAAAACAGTGGAAGAAGGATCAGGAGAAAAGGATTGCAAGAACTTTGGGCCGAGAACTAGGATGGGAACCTATAGAGTACCCTCCCTTGTCAAGAACGTTTACATCTGCAGGAGTGATATACCCGGGGCATGATAATTCACGAAGCACGCTGGTATTAATCGAGAAGGGTTTTCAGAATATCAGTATAAATGTCATTGACAAAGGGGCTGATGCGATTAAAGACGTTTCAATGATACGCCTTTGTCCTCCGGGTTTCAAGCTGAACAATTGGAATGCTGAGGATCTTCTTATAGTTTCTAAATCTTCAGAGTAATGCTCCGTATTAATTCTCTGTTGTGTCCCTGGATATAATAGGGTTCTTTTGTAAGAGCTTGCGTTCGCTCTTTATCATTCAAATAAATATCAATGAAGATACATTTTGTCATGATCTTTTGCATTCTCATTAATTTCACAATTATTCTCCCATTTCACAGTTCATCCTTACATTTACCTCATATCGCACCATAACATTTTGCTTGTTGCTTCCAGTATTTCGATGCCCCTTTATAGTTTCCTTTTCCATTAAACTTTCAGGTGCTCAGATATCAACGGCATGAACAAACCCGTTACAAGTCCTGAAATCGATTTTGAGAAGGCTGTTTGTTTAGGAGAATTCAAGCCAAGAAAATGTCAAAGACTATGTCTCGCCTCCGACTTGCTAAGAATGGTGGAACAAGAGGATAAACAAATTTTGCCTCATTAAGAATCTGTTGAAACAATAAATTTGGGAACTGAAGAAAGGAAGCAAGAAGTGAAGATTGGGACCTCTATTTCAAGGGGCACTAGGCATAATTTGATTGCTTTGCTCCGCGAGTACAAAGATGTATTCGCATGGTCATATCAGGACATGCCAGGATTAGATGAAGATGTAGTGGTCCATAAGCTCCCATTAAAGCCAGAATGCAAGCCCATTCAACAAAAGCTGAGATGGATAAGACCTGAGATGTTGTTGAAAATAAAAGAGGAAGTCAAGAAGCAATTTGATGCTGGCTTCCTACAAGCCTCCAAATATCCAGAATGGGTGGCTAACATAGTTTCGGTACTAAAGAAAGACGGCAAGGTACGAATGTGTGTGGATTATCATGACCTGAATCGAGTAAGTCCTAAAGATAATTTTCCCTTACCACACATTGATACGCTGGTAGATAACACAACAAAACATTCATTGTTTTCTTTCATGGATGGATTCTTGGGGTATAATCAGATCCAGATGGCCCTTGAAGATATGGAGAAAACTACCTTCGTAACGATGTGGGGAACATTCTACTACAAGGTGATGCCCTTTGGGTTAAAGAATGCTGGGGCAACTTATCAGAGGGCTATGGGAACGTTATTCTATGACATGATGCATAAAAAAATAGAGGTCTACGTCGATGATATGATTGCTAAATCTCGAGGGAAAGAAGAACATGTAGTGAACCTCAAGAAGTTGTTCGGAAGGCTGAGAAAGTTTCAGCTAAAGCTTAATCCAGCCAAATTTACGTTTGGGGCTACCTCGGGAAAGTTGCTAGGTTTCATTGTCAGTGAAAGAGGTATCGAGGTTGATCCAGATAAAATAAAAGCCATTCAAGAGTTACCACCTCCGCGCACGCAAAAGGAAGTCAGAGGATTTTTAGGGAGGTTAAACTACATCGCCTGATTCATTGCTCAACTTACCAACCAATGCGACCCAATCTTTCGGCTTCTTCGAAAACATAACCTGGGAGAATGGAATGAGGAATGCCAGGTGGCCTTTGATAAGATAAAATAATATTTGTCTAGTCCTCCAGTGCTAGTACCGCCAACTCCGGGAAGACCATTCATATTGTATTTGACTATGTTCGAAAATTCAATGGGTTGCGTACTGGGGAAACACGACGAGTCAGGAAAGAAAGAAAAGGCGATCTACTACCTCAGCAAAAAAATTACTGAATATGAGGTAAAGTATTCGCCCATTGAAAAATACTGTTGCACTCTGGTTTGGGTAGCTCGGAGACTCAGGCAATATATGTTGTATCATACAACATGGCTAATTTCAAAGCTAGACCTAATAAAATGCATGATGGAATCATCGGCACTCTCAGGAAGAATGGCACGATGGTAGGTCCTCCTATTGGAATACGACATTGCTTATGTAAGTTAAAAGTCGATAAAAGGGAGCGCAATAGCTGATTTCTTAGCGGCTCGAACGACAGAGGAATATGAGCCCTTGAGATTCGATTTCCTAGATGAAGACTTAATGTGCATCATAGAAAAGGAATCCGAGTCATCAAAAGAGAAGCCATGGAAGATGAGTTTTGATTGTGCATCGAATGCCTTGGGGCATGGAATTGGAGCAATCCTAGTATCACCAGACGGGAATCATTATCCGTTCATTGCAAGACTGAACTTCTTCTGTACCAATAATATAGCAGAATATGAGGCCTGTATCATGGGACTTCGCGTAGCTATTGAACGAAACATCAAAATCTTAGAGGTATACGGGGACTCAGCGTTGGTGACATACCAAATCCGTGGAGATTGGGAAGTGAGAGATTCGAAATTAGTCAAATACAATGATCTAGTGGCTGAATTGATCAAACAATTCAAAGAAATAACTTTTCATTACTTCCCACGAGAAGATAACCAATTGGCTGATGCCCTGGCCACTTTGGCTTCAATGTTCAAAGCAAGTAGAGAAGCAGAAATAATGCCCCTCAAAATGGGCATATACGAAGTCCCTGCACACTGTTGTAGCATTGAAAAAGAGGCAGACGGACGGCCATGGTTCCATGATATTTTAGAATATATCAAGAACCAAAGGTATCCCCGAACAAGCAAATGAGAACGACAAAAGAACTATCAGAAGAATGGCAGCGATATTGGTTCTTGATGGGGATATCCTATACAAAAGAGGAAAAGATCAGGTGCTCTTGAGATGCGTAGATGCTATCGAAGCCAGAAAAATACTTGAAAATGTCCATGAGGGAATTTGTGGGACACATGCCAATGGTTTCACTATGGCCAGGAAGATTATGAGACTCGGTTATTACTGGCTGAAGATGGAAAGTGACTGCATTAGTTTTGCACGAAAATGCCACAAATGTCAAATTTATGGTGATAAAATTCATGTAGTCCCTTCCTTCATGTCATGACTTCTCTGTGGCCTTTTTCTATGTGGGGCATGGATGTTATAAGGCCAATTTCCCCAAAAGCTTCTAATGGACACAGGTTCATTTTTGTGGTTATTGATTACTTCACAAAATGGATAGAAGCCACTTCGTTTGCCAATGTGACGAAGACTGCAGTTTGCAGGTTTTTGAAAAAGGAAATCATTTTTCGATATGGTTTGCCTGAAAGAATCAATTCAGATAACGCCTTGAATTTGAATAACAAGACGATGAAAGAAGTGTGAGAGCAGTTTCAAATAAAACATCATAACTCCTCGCCCTATCGCCCAAAGATGAACGGAGCTATTGAAGCAGCCAACAAAAATATTAAGAAGATCATTGGGAAAATGACCGAGACCTATAAAGACTGGCACGAGAAGTTACCGTTCGCTTTGTATGCATATCGCACATCTGTGCGAACATCTACGGGAGCAACTCCTTTCTCTTTGGTCTATGGAATGGAAGCTGTGTTACCCATCGAAGTTGAGATCCCTTCTCTACGAGTCTTAGTGGAGTCGAAACTAGAGGAAGCAGAGTGGGTTCGAGCTCGATATGACCAGTTAAACCTTATCAAAGAAAAACGTTTAAAGGTAATTTGCCACGAGCAGATGTACTAGAAGAGAATGATCGCGGCCCATGACAAGAAGGTACGACCAAGAGAATTCCACGAAGGAGAACTCGTGCTGAGAAAGATTCTCCCAATAGAAAAAGACATGCGAGGAAAATGGGCACCTAATTGGGAAGGACCATGCGTTATAAAGAAGGCATTCTCGGGTGGAGCTTTAATTCTCACAGAGATGGATGGGAATGAGTTACCTAATCTAGTGAACTCAGACGCTGTGAAGAAATATTATGCTTAAAAAAAAGAGAAAATTAAGATGAAAACCCGAAACGGGCATCTTAAAAAAAAAAAAAAGAGATCAAGGTGAAAACCCAAAAAGGGCTTCTTGATTAACACAAAAGGTTAGGATGAAAACCCGAAAGGGCATTCTAATGAAGCAAGCACTGGCTTAAAAAGCAAGGCGTTTTGAACTGTGGGTCAAATAGCGAGACTACAGTATTTGAAGCATTTCTGAAAGCTCAAAATCTTCTACACAAGAAGCCACACTCGAAAGGATTCTTGATTAAGAAACGTGGAAGAGTTCATGTGTTGAATATCTAGAGCATTTGTACCCGTTGAATGTAATCCTTTTTCTCTTTATGACACTTTTTTTACTATCATTGTTTAACTTTCTTTGTTTGCTACATTTGAAGTAAATAAATGTGAGGTATCCCTTTTCTCCCTACCTGACCATTTTCATGCATCTCATTATGTGGTTTATTTAAATGATAAATTGTGAAATGACACTCTCTATACAAAAGAAATGTTGAGCATTACCCGGATGAAAATTTGATAAGTACAAGAGTCTCAAAGCAATGACAAAGTTCAACCAGGGGCAAAAGAGTGATATCTGAGAAACACATATTGTTCGTGAAGTTTGAGGATGGGTACAGGGCCTAAGGAGAAAGTCACAGGGCCTAAACAGAAAGTCAAGAGCCGAAGTAATGAATGCAGATCATCACAAAAATCGTGGCAAAAAAGAACATACGACAAACATGCTTAAGGCGCATAGCATAATCATGTAGGCATAAAGGTATTTAAGACAAACATGTGCATATCATGATAACATCATGCATGACATATATAGGTACTCCAATAGAGTAAGAGGATATGATCAAAGGGAAAGACACCTGAGTTCCACCAGATGCCAGGTTTTGGTATTTTGATGTTTTTATTTCTGTTTTCATAAATCAACTCATATTGCGAGAGTTGAGTTGAACCTCGGGACACGCTGAGGTATTTTCAATTTCTATTTTTCAAAAATCAACTCATATTGTGAGAGATGAGTTGAGCCTCGGGCCACATGCCGAGGTATTTTCAAAATTTCATTTTTCAATTTCTGTTTCTTACAAAAATCAACTCATATTGCGAGAGGTGAGTTGAGCCTTGGCTCACACGCTGAGGTATTTTCAATTTCTGTTCTTCAATTCATGTTTTCAAAAATCAACTCATATTACGAGAGGTGAGTTGAGCCTCAGGTCATGCTAAGGAATTTTCAATTTATGTTTCAAAAATCAACTCATATTGCGAGAGTTGAGTTGAGCCTCGGGTCACATGCTGAGGTAATTTCTGTTTCTGTTCATCAAAAAAATCAACTCATATTGCGAGAGGTGAGTTGAGCCTCAAGACACGTTGAGGTAATTTTAATTTCTGTTTGTCAAAAATCAACTCATATTGCGAGAGGTGAGTTGAGTCTCGGGGCACGCTGGGGTATTTTTAATTTCTGTTTTTTCAATTTATGTTTGTCAAAAAAATGAACTCATATTGCGAGAGGTGAGTTGAGCCTCAGGGCACGCTGGGGTATTTTTAATTTTTGCTTTTCAAAAGAATCAACTCATATTGCGAGAGGTGAGTTGAGCCTCGGGTTCACATGTCGAGGTATTTTCAAAATCTGCTTTTCAAATTAAGTTTAAAAAACCAACTCATATAGCAAGAGGTGAGTTGAGCCTTGTCTCACGTGCTGAGCTATTTTCAATTTCTGTTTCTAATGTCTGTTTTTTAAAGAGTCAATTCATATTGCGAGAAATGAGTTGAGCTCAGGATCACATACGAGAGGAGAATAAAGATTGGAGCTGATTGAAGACACCAGATTTTGTCTCCCTGGAGTTGCAGTGGAGCTGATCGAGGATATCAGATCTTGCCTTTCTAAAGTTGCAGAGGATAAGACCACAAACCTTATCTCACTGAAGCGGAGCGATTTGAAGTTGTAGATCTTATCTTTCTGAAGTTACAGTGAAGCAGATTGAAGCCACAAACTTCATATCCTCGAAGTTACATTAGAGTAGATTGAAGCTACAAGGCGTATATCAGAAGATGCAGTGGATTGAACCAAAGCTACAAGATACGGTAGACTGGAAAGAGACTACCTGAAGAAGAGAAGCGCCAAGGAGGTCAAAGCTCGACGAAGCCGGGCAAAATTGGTCTCTCTTAAAAGTCTTTACTCTATTCTCGTTACACGATAACAACTTTGTTCTCGTTATACGACAATGAGTAAAGAGGGGCAGCTGTTATAGCCCAATTTTGACCCATGACCCATTTACATTACATTAAACCCCTAAACCCAAATTAACCTTAAAACCTAAACCCATTTCCATACCAACCATCAGTCCAAACTTTAGCCCAACAAACAGACCCAAATTCCACCTACTATCAAACCCTAACCCATCCCAATCAAGTCAGCTATCAAACCCTAGGTGCACCGCACCTAGGGTCTTTAGCTTTTGACTTTCAGCCAACCTAACCCGCAACTTGCCTCTGCCCACCGCCACTGTACTGCCGTCACGCCGGTCACGCCACCGCCTTTGTACCTGCAAACAATAAATAGGAAAAGACAGCAAAAACAGTGTAAACAACTTGTAAACAGGCTATAAAAGCCGAATGTACAAACGAAAAAAGGGTTCAGATCTTTGAATCAATAAAAAGGATATTCCAATATACACAAGCAGATTCAAAAAAATATAAGGAAAGCACGAGAATAGCATCAATCCAGCAACTTAAAACACAAGCATCAAGCATTTAAGGTGATTTTTTTCTTTATTTCTATTTTAATTTCGTTTCAGGCCTATTTTTCCACATATATATATTTAAAACACAAAAATATAAAATAAATATTAAAATTTTTTTTACCTTTTTCGCCACTGCGTGCACTGATGGTGTGGTAAGTTTAACACCGCGTCGGCGACAGTCGGACGACCGGATGGTGGCCAGACTTCCCACCGGAAATCGCCCCAGCTCTCCCTCCCTCTCCTCTTTTTTTTTCTTTCCTTGGCTGCAAATGAAAATTAAAAAAAAAAATTGGCCTTATATAGCCCTCCACAACGACGTCGTTTTGAGGGCTGCCCTTTAACCCCAAAACGATGTAGTTTTGGCCTAACCCGCGTGTTGACCCGACCTGCTCCAAAGATCCGCGTGTTTTTCATTGGGGGGCTAATTGCACTTTTAGCCCCTCCGCTTTTTCATGCTTCTACAATCAATTTTTTTTCCATTTTTAATTCGGCCCCAAAATTTATCGCGCCTTTCAATTTAATCCCTGATGATACGCTGCGTTTTGAGGGGAAGGAAATATTACCGTTTCAGTCCCTTTACATTTCTCGCGTGTTCAAATAAGCCCTTTCTCTTTCTTTTTATTTAAAATTCGCCCCAAAACTTCATTTTCACTTCGAATTTAGTCCTTTTTCTAGATTTAATTTGATTTTTATATTATTTTTTCCTTTTTTTATATTATTTATTATTGTATTTGTCGTTATTTATGTTATTATTATTATTATTATTATTATTATTATTATTATTATGTGTTGTTATATATATATATCTTTAATATATATATGAATATATTTAGGTAATATTATTAACAATTATATTGTAACATTATTATTATTATTTCTAATATGTATATATGTTATGTATATTTCTAATACTATATGGTATATTTCAAACATTATTATTATTTATATATATATGTACGTACTTATGTAGTGTATGAATTTTTTTTTACTATCATTTATAATGTAGGTATATATTGTATATATTGTATATATATTATGTATATATTTTTAATGTCATTAGTTATATATTTCTTATATCATTCCATGTATGTATTTTTATATCATCTTATGTATATATTCTTAAATACTATGTTATATATATTTTAATATCATATTATGTATATGTTATTATTATATCTATTTTTATCCCTATTATATTTATTATTAATATTAGTACATATATTTTATTACATGTGTATATATATACTTTTTATATAGTTTTATTTTTGTATATCATTATATTTATTATTATACTTATTATTTTAACTATTGTTATTCAATATTTTATTTTAATATTATTATGCATTATTTGGTATACATATATCTTTGTACATATTGTTATTTTTTTATTATACATATATAGTTTTATTATGGTGTTAATGCATTTTTATTTTTTTATTTTTATTTGTCCTTTTATTGTAAATATTATTTACTATTACTCTATTATACTAATATTGTATTATAATACTTTTTATTTTTTTTATTATTAATGACCTCATTATTTTGCATCGTTTATTTATTCATGAATTTTTATTACAATAACATCGTCAATTTTTTTTAGAAACATTTTTTTATTTCAATAAATAAAGCAACGTACCGATTTTAACATTAAGTCTGTGATTTCATCGCTATGTTGGGTGAATATCGACCGACTCGTGTTAAAAACGAAAAGTCCATCTCAAAAGAAACTGAAGTTTTAAAAAATTCTCGTGTTTTGATTGGGTCACGATTAAATGATACATTGACCTTGCATTTTTGAAAATTAAAACAACACATATTTAACGAGATACCAATTTTGGGCGACGCGAGGGTGCTAATACCTTCCTTGTGCGTAACTGACTCCCGAACCCTATTTTCCTCTGGATTTTTGACGAAGACCTAAACTCGACCTTCTTTTTGTTTAAAAAACAAATTTTCTCTTAAAAAAAAGAGGTTTTATTAGGTGTCCGATCACACCTAGGAAAAAGGATCGGTGGCGACTCCCTTTTTTAATAAAATCGAAAATCGGTTTTCAAATTTTCAATAAATCGTCTCAAATAGTGACCGAAAAGCAAAAAAATTTTACGTCGCTACACTTAGTAAGTCAAATACAAATAACTTATCATTCAAATCATGTAAACTTTATCAAATTACACATACTTAGTAGCTAAAAGCTAACACAAACCCCTTGTTCACATACATATCACATAATCTCAATTTATTTACTCAAATAGCATATATTCACATACTTTGATCATATATCATCTTTTACACATATACTTAATCTTCATTCTCAAACATAGTATACAATTCAAATATACCTGAATCAGATTCACAATTTATATATTCATTCTTATCTCGGATTGCCTGCTGAATCATTCAGAAATCGTAGAAATACTCAGATAGCTCGTAAAGCTCGTACAATGCCGATGTCCCAGGCGTGGTCTTATATGTAATCGAATATAGGTGCCAATGTCCCAGACAGGGTCTTTTATGAAATCAAATACGATGCCAACGTCCCGGACGTGGTCTTTCATATAAATCATAATCAATGCCAACGTCTCAGACGTCGTCTTTCACTTAATTCATAATCGATGCCAACGTCCTAGACGTGGTCTTTCACTTAATTCATAATCGATGCCAACATCCCAGACGTGGTCTTACACGATAACACATATTGAGCTTGAATATACACTCATCACAGTTCAATAGCATATAAGCAACAATAATTCAATTCAAAACACATTTATTTGCATATTGACTTACCTCGTACGGATTCAAATAAACGGAATCGACTACTCGATGACTTTCGACTTTTCTCGATCAAATTCTGTTTTCTTTTGTTCTTGATCTAAACATATTCAAATTTAACCCTTTTATTCAAAAAATCATTCAAATAAATCCACATACACATATTTAGGGCACTTTGCAAATTAGCCCTCATATTTTCACATTTTGACACTTTAGTCTCTAACCACAAAAATCACAAAATACACAAAATTTGTATATACCCAAGTTAGGCCGAATTCTCATAGCTTTTACATAAGCCCATATGTTTCATTTATTTCACATTTTAGTCCCTCAATTTACAAATTTCACAATTTAGCCCAAATTACTCAAATTCGTCAAAAATTCAAAGACAAAATATGCTAACCTAAAGCATATCCCCCATTTACTAACAACTAACTTCACAAAACTTATAATTTCATCAATGGCTCATCTCAAAATCATTAACAAAATCATCAATTGAAACATGGGCTTAGTAAAACACAAAGCAACGATCACAAAAACATAAAAATTATAAAAAAGGGATCAAAACACATACCTAAATCCTCAACAAAATCATCAATTGAAACATGGGCTTAGTAAAACACAAAGCAACGATCACAAAAACATAAAAATTATAAAAAAGGGATCAAAACACATACCTAAATCCTCAAATTTCCTAGCTGAACCCCAGCTCAAGCTTTTTTTGTTTTTCTTTTTATTTTATTTTTGGAAATATATAGATGATAATGGCCTTATTTCATGTTTTCTTTATTTTAATTATCATATTAAACATTTTACCATATTAACCTTGCATTAAAAAATTAATAAACCATTTTAACAAGGCCATTAATGTCCATTCATATGCCCAATGGTCAAATAACAACATAAGAACCTCTTCTTTATAAAGACGTAGCAAATAGACACTTTTTAACAAATAGCAGGCAACTTTTACATTTTACACGATTAGGTCCTTTTTGCTAATTAAGCAGACAAATGATAAAATTTTCATACGAAACTTTCACACATGCTTAAGCACATACTTTAAACACATAAAATAATATTAAAAATATTTTTTTGACTCAGATTTGTGGTCTCAAAACCACTGTTCTGACTAGGGTCTAAACCGGGCTGTTACAACAAACATTTAAGTTGGTCATATAGTGGATGCGAGGGTTCCTGAAAAGACCCATTACATAAATAATTATAAAACTTAAGAAGAGATTCAGGTACCTAAAAGTGAAAATGGAAATGATGAAAATAAAGAGATTTCGATAAGTTATGTCAATACAAGAAAAAGATGGAATCGAAAAAAATGTAGTTGTTAACAACAATTTTGCTTATAATGTTGCTATTGAAATAACAAAAGAAAATGAGAATCTTGAGCCTAAATCTACTAAAGAATGTAAAAATAGAAAAGATTTGCCAAAATGGAAAAATGCAATTCAAGCAGAATTGAATTCACTTTCTAAATGTGAAGTTTTTGGACCTATAGTCCAAACTCCTAAAGGTGTAAAACTGATAGGATATGTAACGTCCCAAAAATATACGAGTCTCTATTTGTTAACCTTGTCATAATTAAGTATCTTTTTCAGTGGTTAAGTGTTGGAGTTATGTCTTTAAGGTCTTAGGCTCGAGTCTTTGCTTGAGCAAAACTATTCTTTTGTTGGTCTTAGTATGGCAAGCCATTTTGTGTGATTTTGGTCAAATTTAAATTCTTGAAAGTTGTTGGATAGGAAAGGGTTAGTGGCTTAGTGATTGGATAGGGATGGATTTATTTATTTATTTTATTATTTTTATTTTGATTTTATTTAAAAATAATAGGAAGATATTTCCAAAAAAAATCTTTCCCTAGTCTCACGATGCTTTTGTTTTCCTATTCTATTCACAATGTCAATTTGATTTTCTTTCTTTCCATGTGGGTTCTTATAAAGAGAGTAGTAGATTATTCTTTTCGATTTCTTGATTTTTATGCCCAATTTCTCATTGTTTTGTTATTCAAGATCGGTAGTGGTATTTGACTGAGTGGATTTCAACGCGGTTCGTGAGTAAGTTTTGTCTCCTTTTTTGTTGTGGGTCTTTGTTGTGTTTGTCATTAGCTTCCAATTATGTTGAAGTGTAGTTGGTGTGGTGTACCATTTTTAAAAGATTGATTTTTGTTAGGTGAGGTTCGGGAGGCAAGTAACTTATCGGCAAATTAATATTCGTGTAGGTGTTGTTCGCGTTCAAGGGCAAGTGATCAATTATTTTTGGGGACTGCTGATTGGTGAAAATAGTTTTGGTTAGCATTATTTTTGCCAATCAGACGTTTAAGGTTGATCAATATCGATTATTAATTGGTATTAATTATCAATTTAGGTTCTGGAATATGTGGGTTTTGAGCCTTCATCGCAAAATATCCAATGTGTAATGAGAAACCCAAAAAAAAACAAACGGTAAAAGCCAAAAGTAGGGTCTGTAGACGCCCACGGCCATGTGCAACACACCGATGTGTGACACGACCGTGTGTTAAGCCATGTGTGACACACGGTCTAAGCCAATTTGGGCCATGTGGGCCACACATACACGTCATCATGATCAATTGTGAACGTCCCGTAGGGTCGGTATGTGATTATATATGCTATAGACTATGAAATCTTTTAATCTGTTAGTATGAACTTGACATAATTACGTGTATAATTTGTATAATCTATTATGTATAAAGCATGTCTATGTTTGTTATACGAGCATGTATGAGATGCAAGTTGTTTGTATCTGATTATGGGGTGGGACATAAATTATGTGGAGGAAGTATTCTGTGTGAGGCGATATCTCGCCATTATACTATCATCACCGCTGCGATTATTCTGAATTGTGTCGTAAGGACACTAAGTGGTGTGTAGGGCTAGGTGTGTGTTTTATACCCCATATAGTGTGTTAGGATGATCAGAGCTGGTATGTAAAGGATGGGGGTATGATTATATATGTCTGCATCTGTACTACTCTGACATGATTCTGATTTTGTATAAGATATATCTCTGTATCTGTTCTGCCATGTGATTAATCTGAAACTCTGTTTCCTTACGAGTTACACACTGAGTTATAAAAACTCACTCTCTATTTGTCTAATAATTTCAGTAACCCTCAGACTTAGGCGGGTCAGTGCGACGGGAGCTCAGTTGCGTTCATTCCTCCTTAAACTTAATTTTACTTAAAATAAACTTATTTGAAATTTTTTGTTTGAAAGTTTTGTAAATTTTGGACTCTCTGGACATTTGGGATTATTTTTGAATTTGGACTTTTATTTTGGGTTTCGGCATGACATTCGATAAAATGATTTTTCGAAAAACGGCTATGTTTCTGTGATCAACTGTTTTTAAGAAAACAAACTCGGTTTTCCAAAATATAATGTCTTAAGAACTTTCACTGTAAATTATTTGATTTATTTAGAAAATGTAAACAATTAACGGTTTTAACTATTAAGTATGATAAAACGTTTTCTTATAAAACGGGCTTTTAAATAGAAAATGTTCACGATGGTTTTCAAAAAAATGAAAATTAGATTTATAACTATTAAGTAACATTTCCAGATTCAGCTATAACGTCTAGGTTGAGTTTGAGATGTTATAGGATATAAATGGGTATTTGTGCAAAAACGCAATGAAATTGATAAAGTCGTAAGATATAAAGCTCGATTTGTAACACAAGGATTTTTGCAAAGGCCTGGCATTAATTATGAAGAGACATATTCTTCTGTAGTGGATGCAATCATGTTTAGATATCTTATTAGCCTGACAGTACTTGAAAAACTTGACATGCATCTAATGGATGTTGTTATAGCCTATTTATATGGTACACTTAATAGTGAAATTTATATGAAAATACCTGAAGGATTTAAAATCCCAGAAGGATATAGAGTTTCTTGAGAAAATTGCTCGACCAGATTGAAGAAAAGTTTATATAGATTAAAAAAATTTGGATGTATGTGGTGCAATTGTCTTAGTGAATACTTGTTAAAAGAACGTTACAAAAACAATCCAATTTATCCATGTGTCTTTATAAAAAGGTTTGGATCAGATTTTGTGATAATTGTTGTTTATATTGATGATCTAAATATTATTGAAACTCCTGAAGAGCTTCAAAATACAATAAATTGTTTAAAGAAAGAATTTAAAATGAAAGATCTTGAAAAAAAAAGTTTTATCTTGGCTGACAAATCGAGCATTTAAAA
This sequence comes from Gossypium anomalum, assembly GCA_025698475.1. Lineage (NCBI taxonomy): Eukaryota > Viridiplantae > Streptophyta > Magnoliopsida > Malvales > Malvaceae > Gossypium > Gossypium anomalum. Next base: position 9,852,575 of record CM046965.1, on the reverse strand, counting down.
GATGAAATTCATGTTCATTAATCAACTTATATGGAAAAGATATTAAAGAAATTTTACATGGATAAAGCATACCCGTTAAGTACTACGATGGTTTTACGATCGTTAGATGTGAATAAAGATCAATCTCATCCTTGCGAGAACGATGAAGAGTTTCTTGGTCCTAAAGTACCATATCTAAGTGCCATAGGAGCATTGATGTATCTTGCAAACAACACAAGACCTGATATAACTTTCGCTGTAAACTTGTTAGCAAGATCTAGTTCTTTTCTAACACGTAGACATTGGAATGAAATTAAGCATGTATTTAGATATTTCAAAGGGACCATTGATATGGGGTTATTTTATTCTGATGATTCAAAATCCCTATTAGTTGGCTATGCTAATGCTGGATACTTACCATATCCACATAAATGTTGATCTTAAACAAGATATTTATTTACATGTAGGAGGTATTACCATATCATGGCGTTCGATAAAGCAAACATTAGCTGCTGCTTCTTCAAATCATGCAAAAATAATTACAATGCATGAGGCAAGTCGAGAGTGTGTTTGACTAAGGTTATTGACCCAACATATCCAGAAGATATGTAATTTGCCTTTACAGGAAAAGATGCTAACTAATATGAAGATAATGCAACATGTATAGCTCAATTGAAGAGTGATTACATCAAAGATGATAGAACGAAAAACATTTCGCCAAAATTATTCTTCACCCATGATCTTGAGAAAATATGTGATATAAATGTTCAAGAAATTCATTCTAGTGATAATTTAGCATATATTTTTACTAAGGCATTGCCAACTTTAACATTTGAAAGACCACTACACAAGATTGGAGTACGTCAACTCAAGATGTAATGTAATGTTACCATTACGGGGAGTCTAAAACAAGTTGTAATCTTTTCCTTTAACTAAGGTTTTGTCCTATTAGGTTTTCCTGGTAAAGGTTTTTAATGAGGCAGCTTGTAATAGAAGATTGTGTATTTTTTTTCCTTTATTAGGTTTTTATGCCATAGGGTTTTTCCTAATAAGGTTTTAATGAGGCATATTATCTACCAATGGACATCCAAGGGGGAGTGTTATGAATATCTTATTAAGTGGATGTCCATCATGATCAAGATAAAGTTTTGATATACTTTAAGTTCTAATAGTTATTAGAATTGGATCTCACTTCTTTTATACTTCTTATGACTATAAATAGAGACTCTGATGAAGCATTGTAATCATCCCTTTGATCAATAAAATACATTCTCTATTGCTTTAATATTTTCTTTGTTTTTTATTCTCTCCATCTCTCTTTATTTTATAACAAATATGAAAGTAGTAATATTTTTTATTATTCAAAAATCTAACTCTACCCATTCAAACAACATACACCTTTAATTACAATTTTTTTTTTTTATGTTTATAAATCTTCAATCAAGAATGATTTTGTGTTTGCATATACCTAAACCCAACGAATATTTTTCAAAGTTTAAAGCTTTGAGTATGTAGTTTTAAGGCATCATCAACTTAGCATAGTTTTGAATCATAGTGTGAAATTATAGTGGATTGGTTGACCAAACTTGGGCTTGAAAACCTTGAATAAGGCCCTATTTATAAATGGTCTATGCCCACGAGCCTAGTAAGCCACTTTGCTAATGATAAATCCTACAAGAGTATAAATTTTTTTTTGTAATTCTTTAATTGAAAAAATCCAGTAAAAGTATCATAGATGTCTGTATTAGGAGTCAAACTGTATGTTTTCCCCTTTATTTAAACAAATGAGCAAATTATTCTTTATACATTAGATCAAATAATAAATTAGTCATTTTTGTTAAAAAATTCACCTATTTGTGTTGTTAAAATCTAGGGTGCCTAACCAAACAATCATATAATGACATGTGGTGTGCCACATGCACATGGACGTCATGTTAACTTATAGAGACAAGTTTTTAAAAGTAAAAATAGATGAATTTTTAATAGAAATGATGAATATGTTCTTTGATCTAATGTACAAATTCTAATTTGCCCTTTTTTTAATAAAGATGACAAAATACAACCTAACTCCTACTACAAAGGCCTCCATGATACTTTTATCTTAAAACTCTTTTATTAGAATTATTAACATTTTAGTATGTTTCTTATATGTAAGTTAACATGAAACACTTGTTTGATTGTAAATCAATCAAATCCTTATTATACTTGCATTTGGTTGACGTTATGTAACATTTCACTGGTAATCTCACATTTCCAAATAATATCAAAATGTCGAAATAGAGAGTATAATCTCAATACCATACATATTTTTAGGTTATTTCAGATTACAGGTAAAACTAAAAAAATTAAATAAATTTGCTCTTTATTTTTATTGTCATAACATTGCCTACACAATAGTATGAGGACCTAGTAAGCAAAGCTAGACACAAAGGGCCTAAATTAACATAGAGTTGCCACTAACCAATTGATGCATCGTTGAAAGCACAAAAAATAACCTATCCCTATAAAATAAGGAAAAGAATAGTGTAAGGGAAGTAGGGTCAAATCCTCAGGGACTGGATTTGCAGAAATTCTTATTCCTAGAAATCCCAGGCAGAGTCGTGGCCAAGAAAAATAGTGTATCTGGAAAAAAACAAAAAAAATAGAATTAAAAATATGGAGGGGTTGAAATTGTATAAATTGAAATAGAAATTGTAAAAAGAAACATAATTGAGAAAAGAGGTTATTTGATTGAGAGATTCCAGCCTGCGGTTGTGTCGATCCTCATTGGGTTCAATCCTAGGCTTTTAGATGATCCTTCTCATAACAGAATAAGCTAGTTATAGTGGAAGAGGACACCTACGACCACCAGCTCCACTTAGATTTTAGACTTACGATATAGAGAAACTTGACTCTAGCCAACCGTCACTTTTGTGGGCCGTCTTACACTAGATTATCACTTCTCAATGGCGAATTCCATGCCATTTTGTCTCTTGGTCTTGATAAACACTGATGCAGTAAGCTAACGAACCGATTGTACAACCTTCCCAAAACATACAAAGTGGCCGCCTTTGCACAAGATGAAAAGATCACTTTTGAAGGGACATGGACTAAAGCGTCAATCCCGTAGTGTGGAGAAACGATGAATACTCGTTGAGAAGGCTAAGTGCGAATTCTAAACCTTATGAACCCTTTTTGGGAAATCTCCACAACCCTTGGCTAGATGAATTTAGTGGCTCATGCTTTTTGAGAAAAAAGAAATAAACTTAATAAAAGTGGAATTTTATTGAAGTAATGAAAGGAACAAAAAACTAAGAGCTTTAGGGAGAGGGAGTGTTTACAGAAAAGATGAGTGCATTTTGTGTCACTCCATCCCCTATTTATAGTACTTAGAAAACCTAGTTTGTTCAAAAACCTAGTTTGTTCCTATTTAAATTCTAAAAGATAAATAAGGATAAAAGCTAAAATTAAATCTAAATAATAGTCTTAACAATAATCCTAATATAATTCAAATTTAAATAGAGTCTTATGTTTATAGAATCTCTTCTTTGAACTGTTGCCCCCAAGTCTTTCACACTTTGTATTTTTGGCACCACTTCTTTCCTATTTCACATGCTGGCCCATTTAGTCTTCAAATTCACGCTTTTTGCCCCTAAATTTCTTTTTGCCTTCAATTTAGTCCTTACAAGATAAAAAACTATAAATAACTCAAATTAGTAGGATCATACTCAAAATAAACATGTAATTAATACATAAAAATATGTCATTTCAGAGTATTATCACCAATTAGGGCTAGGTTAGTTAGCCACCTATCGTTTAAAAGTTTAGAATTAATACTACGGAAAAATCCTAAAAGTCTAGACTTGATCTCATCACCAAATTTCGAGTTCGGAAGTACAGTTACGTGTGAGAAAGGTTATAGCACCCCCACAACGCCTATCCGGGGATAGTCCTACGGGGTCTTAGGAGCTGGGTTTTTGTTTTTTTTTTTGTTTTTTGATATCGGGTTTTTGTTTTTTTATTTAAGCATATTAATGTCTTAATCTAGACTAAAATCTTATGGAAATCTTAAATAAAAAACTCTAAAGAAAATGCCTCCAGTTTACTTGTAACTTGATTAAGATGTGTTCACCAAAATTATCTAATTTGGGACTTAAATTAGAGATTTTTACTTTTAACGGGAACCCTAAAGGATACCTAAATAATTTTAGTAAATTACCTTTAATTCCTAAAATTAATTCTATTTTAGAATTCTAAAAAAACCTAGAAATTACCAATGAATTAAGTGAAATATTAAAATATATCTACAAATTATTTGATCTTATTATTATTATTATTATTATTTAAAAGATTTAATTAATAACGTTGAACGTATCAAGATCTTACGAAAGTATCCTATGCCGGGTTTATGATTTATCTTACTTTAAAATTCTTAGTCTAATGTTTAAATTTGTCAAAATCCTAAAATAATATATCTTAAATAATATTTATTAGCATTCTTAAAGAGTTTCTAAAATAAAATACTTAGAAAGAGCTACTCATGATTTACGATTCACCTACAAAAATATTTAGTTTAATCTTGAATAAAGTCCTAAAGAATATTTACATATTAATTTAAGATTCTAAAGATGAATCCTATATGGTATTTAAAATCAGTTTAAAACCCTAAAAAAATATCCTACATATTATATATAATTTTTCTAGGGTAAATGATAGATAAGATCTTAAAGACTAACCTAAATCCAAATGTAAAAACCTTATGGTTTCATTAAAATATAAAACCTTATGGCCTCCATTGGTGGAGCTGTCACATATGGTGGTCGGAAATATTATTTTTTTGCAAAATCAAAATTTTCTTTAAAAAAATCAAAATTTTATTTTAAAAATTTAAACTTTTCCTTTAAAATGACAATTTTTTTAAAAAAAAATTCTAAACTTTCTCTTTTTTTTAAAAAAATTACTATTTTTCTTAAAAATCAAAGTTTTATTTCGAAATAGTTGAAAAATATCAAAACTTTGTTTTAAAAATTTTAAACTTTTCCTTTAAAATGACTAAAAAATAGATTTTTATTTTAAAAATCTAAACTTTCTCTTTTTTAAAAAAAAAATCACTATTTTTCTAAAAAATCAAAATTTTATTTCGAAATAGTTGAAAAAGATCAAAACTTTGCTTTAAAATTTTAAAATTTTCCTTTAATATGACTAAATTTTTTTTATTTTAAATCTAAACTTTCTCTTTTTCCAAAAAAAATTAAAACTTTTTCCAATATCAATTTTTTTAAAAAAAATCTTTATTTTAGAGACGGGAAGGAAAAAAAAAGAGGGGATTTTGGGGCTCCTAGGAGAGGAGGACTGATGTTCCGGTGACGTCCCCTTCATCGGAGGCCAAACCCGACCCTTCAAGGTATGTATGACAAAAAAGAAAGAAATAGAATGCTTGCTGTTGTTATTTTTTTTTACCTTTTTTTTAAGAACAAAATATGAAAAGCTTCCTCTTTTTTTTTTTCTTTCATTTCACTTTATGTATATATACTACTTTTCAATCTTGTTTATTTGTAAAAAGAAAGATAATAATAACATTTAAGAATAATATAGTAGTAGTAATAATAATAATAATTTGGGCCCTTGAGAGGCCTAAAAAGAAAAAAAAAATGAAAAAGAAAGGCATCCAATTGGGTTTGGACAAAAATGGGTATCTACATTTATTATTTCAAACAATTTCATTTTTTTCTCAAATAAAATTCAAGCCTAATTAAAAACAAAAATCTCTCTTTCTCTTAATAATGAAACGATAGTTGCTGTATTTAAAATTATAATTATTATATGCACTATAAGAATTTATTTATCGGTATGTTAATTATAATTATAACTATGATCAATAAATTATGGTCAGTGATATAATTACATTTCATGATTAATGTAATTATGATTTATAAAATTATTTCAACATCATATATGTACTTATTGAAATATAAGTTGTAGTAAATTATTATGGTTAATTAATATGTTATATAAACACTTAAAAGAAAGAGAGGAAAAGATCTACAAATGTTATGGTTTTAAACAGACGTCATCAAACATCTTCAGCAAAACACGAGCAAGGGACGAACAACATTCTTAATATTGAAATTAGAGTGCTCCCACTCCACTGCTTTCCACCAATCTATTGGATGCGCTTGGATCATCTGGAGAGAATTAGGAGGAGATAATTTGCCTTCTTCATCAATTTCAAGCTGTGGAAGATGTAAAGGAATCCGCTTTAGCTTTGGATAGTTGCGTACCCTAATGCATTCAAGAGAATCACAAAACGTTACTCCAATTTCACTACAAATGCATTGCAATTGTACTAGATTCCTCAATTCTAAACACCTCAATTTGGAGAAAGGAAATTTGATGGTGTCATTATTGGAACCCAATTTTTTTTTCTCGGATTCTGTTATTATTGCTTCCAATTCACTACAATTCCTAACATCGATCACTTCCAGGTTGCTTAGAACCCAATCGGCTAAAAACAATTTCTTAATTTTACCACAACTAGAGATGGAGTCATTGGGTATGTTGATGCTAATTTTGCTGGAGACCTTGATAGAAGAAGATCTCCCACATGCTATGTCTTTACAACCGGAGGTTATGCAATCAGTTGGAAAGCCACTTTTTAAACTACAATCGCTTTGTCTACCACTGAAGCTGAGTATATGACAATTACTAAGGCTTGTAAAGAAGTCATTTGGTTGAAGGGATTCCTTAGTGAACTTAATGAAGATCTTCAAATCAGTACAGTATTTTGTGACAGTCAAAGTGTCATCTTTATTACAAAAGATCAAATGTTTCATGAGAGAACAAAGAACATTGATGTTTGGTATCATTTTTTTTGTGATATTATTGCTCGTGGTGATATTGTTGTGAGTAAAAATAGTACTTTTGAAAATCCTGCAGATATGATGATTAAGTCACTTCCCATAACCAATTTTGAGCATTGCTTCAACTCGGTTGGTGTTTATTGTCGAAAAATACCCTTTAAGGGGTTTCATGGAAGAGGTGGAGAACTTGTTTGTTGAAAGTTCATAGTGAAAAACTTGTTCATTATTAGAATTGAGTGACCCGAATCCTTATTAAAATAAAACATAATAGTAAATGTCACTGTAACACCCCAAACCCGGCCTAGACCTTATGGTCGAATCTGGCGATGTCACATGATAGGGTGTTTGAAAACTGTGTTGCCGCGATGAAACCATTTCATTTAATTACTCTTTATCCCTCATTAGCTCCAAAAAATAATGTTTTGCTCATTTAATTGATTGTTTCAAAACGTAACTCGTTGCAGAAGTTTTTTTAAAAATAATTTAAGAAATCGTGTGTTTAGAGAAATCATTTGTTCTTTTTGAAAACCGAGTTTTGCCCTATTACTAATAGTTATAATCCATAAAAAAATAAATAAAAACCAAATTTAAGCAAAAGTCCTAAAAATTCCCCAAATTACATCCAAATAAACCAATGATAATAAAACCATAAATCATGAATTATAAATCGTAGAAGTCCAAAAACTGTGGTCATCGTTAAGTCCTCCGCTGCACCGAACCGTCTAGGTTTGGGGATTACCTGTGCACATTAAACAGAGGGGGTGAGTTTACGTAAACTCAGTGTGTAATCCCACAGAAAACAAACAATCAGTATACAATCATACACAGTCTGGGCCTAAGCACTTTTCAGTATCAGTGGTAGTTGGGCCTTAGCCCATTACAGTATCAGTATCATTCATGCATAGGGCCTTAGCCCATCACACTATCAGTACAAATATGCACAAAATCCTACCCAACCAGCCTCTACACACCATCTTCGTCCAACCCTATACTCTATACGGGGATTAAATCAACCCACCCATCCCTACACTCCAAATAGTACCGAATGCGGCACAAAACAGTTTACAGCTGAGCTGCTAGTGATAATGCTGTAGAATAACGTATTTTTATGTATTAATCATGTGTTTATTCCAAGCTTGATCCTACTAATTTGAGCTATTTATATCTTTTTATCTTTTAGGGACTGATTTGGAGGCAAAAACAAAATTAAGGGACAAAAGTACGAATTTGGAGACAAAATGGGCTGATATGCGACACAGGAAAAAGATTGTGCCAAAAGTGCGAGCATAGAAGACACAAGGACAAAAAATGCAAAAAGAAGAGATTTTATTTTATAAGACACTATTTTATTTATATTAGGATAATTAATATTAAGATAATTATTAGGATTATTTAATTTTAGGATTTAATTTTAATTTTCTTTATTTATCTTTAATTAAATGTATTTATCTTTTTAGAATTTGAGTTAAATTAGATTATCTCCCTAGCACTATAAATAGGGGGTGAAGTGACTCTATTTGTGTTCATCTTTTTCTGTAAACACTCTCCCCCTGAAAGTCTAGGCTTTTGTTTCTTCATATTTCCTTTCAATAAAATTTCCTTTTCTATTTTTATATTTATTTTCTTTTCCACCATTATCATGAGCCACTAAAACCTATCTAGCCGAAAGTTGTCAATATTCCCCAAAAAGGGTTCTTGAGGCCTAGAATCCGTACCTAGCCTTCTCGCCAAGTATTCATCGTTTCTCACTTTCTGGTGGCGCTTAGTCCATGGCACTTAAGAAGTAAACTTTTTAGCATATGCAAAGGCGACCGCTTTGTATGTTTTGGAAGGATTGCACAGTCGGTTTGTTAACTTACTGCGTCAGAGGTTGGCGAGCCAAAGAGACAAAATGGTGTGGGATTCGCCATTGAGAAGCGTTGATCTAGCATAGATTATCGGCTGAGTCGAGTTCCCCAAAAATCGTAAGTCTAATCTTTGGAGCTAGTGGTCGTGGCGCCCTCTTCCACTATAACTGGCTTACTTGAGTTGAGAAGGATTATTTAAAAGCCGAGGATTGAACCCAAGACGGAATGAGACAACTGGAGGCTGGAATCTATCAATAAGAATTTCTTTTCTTTTAACTCTTTTTATTATTTTCATTATTTTCGTAATCACAATTTCAGTCAATTTTAGATTCTGTTTTTTTATTTATTTTTTTCCCCAAATTAAATCTTTAATTCTGTTATTTTTTATTTCTTTTCTATCATGCAGGTTTTCCTGGGCACGATTTTGCCTAGGATTTCGAGAAACAAGCATTCGTATAATCCGGGCCCTGAGGATTCGACCCTACTTCCCCTTTGCTGTTCTTTTTCATTATTTTGTAGGGAATAGGATATTTTTGGTGCTTTCAACGACGCATAAGCTAGTATAGTAGGCTTAAGAGCCTTTCAGTACACTTCCTCCAAATATCATATTCCCAATGCAATGCAATGCAAACATACAATATGTCATTCTTTTATGCAACCATCGGTCATACATATATATATATATATATATATATATATATCAGTAATCATGCATAATTTATCGCGCATCACAAACACTCAAATTATACATTTAGAGGTCTAGCTAACGCTTACTGGTGCTACAGTAGGTTCACAATCGACTTGGGTGACCCATGCAACCTTAGAAAATATTTCAGTAAAATGGGCTCACACGCCCATGTGGCCTACCCGTGTGGGCCCACACGGTCCAATTTGGCCCTGGTCGTGTGGATCACACGGCCTGGCCCAGAATCCCACACGCCTGTGTGGACTACCCGTATGGGCTCACACGCCCGTGTGGCCCACACAGCCCAAATTAGTCCAGTCCGTGCGTCATACACAGCCTGCTTGGCCATCACACGGCTGTAATACCCTAAAATTCTTGTTTTATGTTTTTGTGAAAATGTAGCATAAGTGTGTATCTGCTTCAGTGGTTAAGTGTTCTGGGTGTGTGTGAGAGGTCCCAAGTTCAAGCCATGACTTGGGCAAATTTTGGTTTTTCTTTTAATAAAGCTCAATATTTGGTTGATAGGCTTTTAAATAAAAGAGGGTAAGTAATGAACAAAATAGGCCTACTGGTCTGGTGGTTAAGTGGAGTATTAATATGATAGAGGATCTGTGTTCGGATCCCAGAACGAGCGTGGGGAATTATTTTTGTTCATTTTTGGGAGAGAGTTTTGATTGAGTTAGAACTCTTGGTAGTGGATGTAGTGGGGAGTTGGGTAGAGAGAATTAAGGGGAAAGGTTTTGGGGGTTATCTGAATATCCTATTTATTTTCTTTTTTGAAAAAAAAGAAGAGAAACCCTACTCTCCCTTTCTCTTTGTTGTCTCTCCCTTTCCCACTTGCTGCCGATTTACATTTGTTTCGCTTTCTTGCTTTATTCCTTTGATCAATCTGATTTCGTCCTATTGCGGTTGTTTCCCTTGCTCAGTGCTGTTTGAAGGTGTTAAACGGATACTCCAGTGTGTGGTCAGCTGATTTTTGGTTTCATCGTGGTTATTGAAGGCTCGGAATACTTTTCACAGTGAATTGACAACAAGTGTGTACCCAAAATACAGAAAACGAGAGTCGACGAAAAGTCAAAAAAGCTTTCTGTCGATGCCACACAGGCATGTGGTTGCCCGTGTGGTAGGCCGTGTGACGAAACACGGACGTGTGATTGACGACCCAGGTCGTGCACGGGTGACATGACCGTGTGATGGCCAGGTAGGCTGTGTGCGACACATGGGCTATATCGATTTGGGCCGTATGTGCCACACAGGCATGTGTGATTCTAGGCCAGGCCGTGTGATCCACACGGCCAAGGCTAATTTGAGCCGTGTAGGCCACACAGGCGTGTGAGCCCACACAGGCAGGGGACATGGACGTGTGAGCCCATTTCTCTGGAAAAATTCTTTAAGGTTGCACGGGTCACCCGAGTCGATTATGGACCTACTGAAGGGTCAGTAAGCGATAGTTAGACCCCTATATGTGTAATCTATCTGACTAATTTTTGTATTGAGCATGTATGATATCTGAATGTATATATTGTAACTACATAATAGCATGACATCTGTTGTATGTTGCATTGTACTGGGGTGGGTAATTGTTATGTGGAGGAAGTGTCTGAAAGGCTATTAAGGCTGTTATTTGGCAGCTCTGCTGCAAACTTTTAATTATGTGCCGCATTTCGATACAGCATGGTGTGAAGGGATGGGTGGGTTGAGTTAATCCCCACATAGTGTGTAGGGTTGGTCAGAGATGGTGTGTAGAGGCTGGTGGGTAGGATTTTGATTTCTGTTATTACATGTGGTATCTGAGATGGCTAAGTCCCTAAATTATTTCTCAGACTGTATCTGAATGAGCTAAGGCCCAAATTGATTCTGTAATAGGCTCAAGCCCAAACTATATTTGACAGTATTCTGATATGTGTTTGTATGCATGTTATCTGTAGGGATTACAAACTGAGTTTACAAAAACTCACCCTTTTCTATTTAATTTGTACAGGTAATCCCCAGACTTAACGGATCGGTGCAGCGGAGGACTCGACAGTGGCCACACGTAAACATTCAACTGTTTTCCATTAACTTTTAGATTTCTATTACTTATTTGGGGTTTTGATGTAATTTCTAGACTCTGGACTATTTGGCTTAAACTTTCGGTTCCTTAAATTGTTCTACGATATTATGAATGATAAATATGGTAAAGCTCGATTTTCACTAAAGTCAAACAGTTTTTCTAAATAAGTGTTTTTCAAAGCTTCCGCTAAAAAGATATGGTTTCTAGACATAACGAAAAACGTGCGTTTTACTTCGAATTAAGATAAAGACTAATTAACTGGAACGGTTCTAACTCGACAAACTCATTTTCAAATTCTATTCCATGTGACATCGCCAGATTTGACCATAACGTCTAAGATGGGTTTGGGGTGTTACAACGGCATTGTCATGCGGGCATGGCCTGGCCTCATCAAACACACGCTCGTGTTAGGGCACACGGCCTACCACACAGGCGACCACCTGCCCATGTAGCGTCGACAGTGAGGTTTTTGGCTTTCGTTAAAACCTCGTTTTCTGTACAATCGAGTACACACCTGGTTTCGATTGATGCTAAAATGATCACTAAGCACTCTAGAGCCTACAAATTGATATACCAATGCCCAAAACTAATGGTAAAATGAAACTTAACCGAAACTAAATCAAGATGTTAATCCTAAAACCTTCAAAAACCTTACCTTAAATTGAGTAACAGAATTTCCACACCACTTCAACACCAACCGAATCACTTCAGCCCTTAAACCTTCTCCATAACAAACGAATCCTATAAATCACTAATCCAAAATCAAAATAATTGTACTTACTATATATACCGAAACTTACCAAACCCGCATTAGCACCAACTACGTTGCAAAAAAAGAAAGAAAGGAACGAATTTAGAAAAAGAATAAAAAGAGAAGAGGAGGACGGTAGAGGATTTGAGGAAGGAGAGAAAACCCAAAACTTGTTTTTGTTAGGGAAAGGAAAAATAAATAGAATTTTTTGATAATCCCCCTATCATCTCCCCAAATCTCTCCCTACTAACCCACACAAACTCCACTACTCAAAGTCCTACCATGACAAAACTCCTAGCCGAAACTTAGAGTAAAAACATCACCCACCCTCATGTAGGGATTCGAACACAAGACCTTTAGCATATTAACATTCCACTTAACCACCAGACCAACAGGCCCATTTTGATATAAGCTTATCAACAATTAAATAAAAGCCTCTTGACCGAAGATAGGGCCGTATTCATAAAAATATCAAATTTTTGCTTAAGTTAAGGCTTGAACTTGGGACCTCACACACACACCCAAAACACTTAACCACTAAAGTAGATACGTATTTTTCACACGTTCGCAAAAATAAAAAAAAATAAAAATTTGAGGCGTTACAGTCACGCCCCAAAAATTTCTATTTTTTCTGTTAAATTATGGCACAACTGTGTATCTGCTTCAGTGGTTAAGTGTTCTAGATGTGTGTAAGAAGTCCCAAGTTCAAGCACTAGCTTTGGCAAATTTTGGTTTTTTCCTGAATTAAGCCTTAACTACTAGTCAGTAGGCTTATATTCTATTCCTGTAAAACTATATCAGAACGAGCTTGTTGGTCTGGTGGTTAAGTGGAGTGTTGGTGTGCTGGAGGTCTTGTGTTCGAATCCCTGCGCGAGTGAGAGAGTTTCATTTTTGCTCGGCTCTGTGATAGAGTTCCCATTGTATTGAAACACTAAGAGTGGGTAGTTAGTATGTGAGTTAGTGAGAAGTTGGGATATCAAATTTTTATTTATTTATTGGTTATTTTTCCCAAATTTCCTCTGTCTGACGATTCCTTTTCTCCCAAAAATGAAAATCCCCAAAATTTTACCCTTGCCATTTTCTTCTTTACTGTTGATCTTTATTGTTGAACATTACAAATCCTTGTTTTTCGTGATATCAGTAAGTGGCTCTCCATTTGTACTCTTTATATCATTTTTCCTGAAGGTTGAAACGTGCTGTATCTTGTGGTGTAGGGGAAGGCATGATGCTGTGAGTTCGTTTTATTTGGTTTTTCGGGGTAGCAATATTCTAGTTGTGGTAAGTCAAGTTTTATTGGCTTGTTGTCGTTGACCTTGAAAATCTAGTCTTTTAATAGGTGTTTACTATGCTATTTTTAGGTTTCGAAAGGCTCAAGAGTGTTTTTGCATCGAATCGATACTAGGCGTGTACCTGAAAACGTAGAAAATAAGGTTTCAGCGAAAGTTGAAAACCTCACTGTCGACGCTACACGGGCGTGTGGTAGGTCATGTGCCCTAACAATGGTGTGTGATCGACAAGGCCAGGCCGTGCGTATAAGACACAGCCGTGTAATGGCTAGACAGGCCATGTGTGACACACGGGCTGGACTGATTTGGGTCGTATGGGCCACACGGGCGTGTGGGTCCACACGGGTATATGAGATTTTAGGCCAGGCCATGTGGATTTGGGCCGTGTGGGCCACAGGAGCTTGTGGGCCCACACAGGCAGGCCATATAGGCGTGTAAGCCCATTTTTACTAAAATGCTTGTTAAGGTTGCACAGGTTGCCCAAGTTAACTATAAACCTTCCGTAAGGTCGGTAAGCACTACTTAGACCCTATCTGTGTGAAACTGATTATGTGAATTATGTACTGAGCATGTTATACTTAAGCACAGGAGCTTGTAGGCCCACACAGGCAGGCCATATGGGCTTGTAAGCCCATTTTTACTAAAATGCTTGTTAAGGTTACACGGGTCGCCCAAGTTAACTGTAAACCTTCCGTAAGGTCGGTAAGCACTACTTAGACCCTATTTGTGTGAAACTGATTATGTGAATTATGTACTGAGCATGTTATATTTAAGCATCTATCTGATAGACCTGTGATAGTGTGACATTCCATTAATGTTGCATTGTATTGGGGTGAGTTGATTTTATTTGGAAGATCAGTACTGAAAGGCTCTTAAGCCTATTATATCAAGTGCAAATCAAATTGCAAAATTACATTTTTGCGCAAAGATTCTAGTACTATCTGGAGTGTAGGGATGGGTAGGTTGATTTAATCCCCATATGGAGTGTAGGGTTGGACGGAGATGGTGTGTAGAGGCTGGTTGGGTAGGACTTTGTTACTGAATACTACATGATCACACATCGACATCTTGTGATGGGCTAAGGCCCTCTTCGCATATTTGATATCAGATCTTGAAATGGGCTAAGGCCAAATCATATCGATATTGAAAAGGGCTTAGGCCTAGGACTGTTTTAACTATGTACTGTGAGGTTACACACTGAGTTTACGTAAACTCACTCTTTTGTTTAAATGTGCACAGGTAATCCCTAAAACTAGATGGATAGGTGCGGTAGAGAACTTGGCGGTGACCACGGTTTTGGACTTTTATGGTTTTTACCCCATATTTCGATTAATGGTTTATTTTGATGTAACTTGCGGACTTTTTGGGACTTTTACTTAATTTGGTTTTTATTTGATTATATGGATTTATAACTGCCAAATGTAGGAAAACTCGATTTTCAAAAAGGCAAAATTTTCCTAAACACACGATTTACTCAAAAACTGTTTTTTAAAGCTTCCGCAACGAATTATGTTTAAAACAGCCGACTAAACGAGTAAGGAGTTGGAATTAAGAAGAGATAAGAAAAGTAATTAAATGGAAATGGTTTTATCGTAGAAACTTAATTTTCAAACACCCTATCATGTGACATTGCCAGATTCGGTCATAACGTTTGGGCCGGGTTTGGGGTGTTACAGTAAAATAAAATAAAAGGAAAATTCATATAGAACTATACTTTTTTTTTTAAAATAAGGTTTTTCAAACTTGTTACACTTCATCTATTTGATATTAATTAGAATAAGGCGTTTCAACCTTACTACACTCCTATTAGAATATGGTTTTTCAAGCCTATAAATAGACATAGCCAACTCCTCTTGTATTCATTTGAATTCGACATAGTGAATTATTTTCTTCTCTACCCGTGATTTTTTTCTCGAAAGGATTCTACGTAAAAATCTGTGTTTTTTTTTTAATTTTTCTTTCTCCTTTTTTGCAATATATTGTCATTATCGACGTTTGATTTTTTAACACAATCTCTTCCTTTCCAAAACTATTTTATGTCCAATCTTTCTAAGCGTTCATTTGTTTAATTTTCATATTCGAATTCTAAACATTTTCAACAACTTGAAATTAGAACCCTCTATCATTCATATTCTAAACATTTTCAATCTCCTCTATCGTTTGTTTGTTTTTCACTTTAGTACTTGAAATTTATTTTGTCTCGATTTGGTACTTAAGCTATCATTTGGATACCTAATTCAATCCATTTTTTGTAACGATGTTAAAAAACCCGGTGAATATGTGGCACCAATTATAATATGCCACTTAGAATGAATCCTATGAAATTTAGGTTTTTCTTTAAATTAAAAAAAAAAACTTAAATTCAAAAAATAAAAAAAGCTGGAAAAAATATGTAAATATTATAAAAAACCTTTAAATTTTTTCCATCATTGACTAGACATTGACCGACAGTTGACCGACTTTAAATTTCAAATAATTTTTATAAATATAAGTTTTCTATAAAATATATTTTTTTGCAATTTTTAAAAAATATATTGAAATATTTAAAAATCTATAATATATAATATTAAAAAATAAAAAGATTTTTGTTTTTTGGGCCTATTGGGTTGTTTTAGGAATTTTTATTTTTGTTTGTTTTGTTTAAAGTTTTTTAATAAAAGCATTTTGTTGAAAGAAAAAAAAGAAGCTGGCATGGGGCGTTCTGATCCTACCATGCGGCACTAAATAAACTCACAAAGTGTAAAATGCAAATACAAGATAGTTGAAGTCATGAAGCTACAATTTTACAGCAGAAAAAGTACAAATTTATTCAAGAAACTTGAATTTCAAAGCGAAGAACACCACAACCTTCGTCTTCTTCTTCAATTGTATCTACCAAAACAATAGACCAAGAGAAGTATTAGTATGTTATATAAACACTTGAAAGAAAGAGAGAAAAAGATCTGCAAATGTATGATAAAAGATTCGCTTACACTGTTGTGGTTTTAAACAGACTTCATCATAATTCATACATCCTAATCCCATTCCCATTCCTCAATTCTACCATTTCAAAAGCCGAGCAAGGGGTCGAACAACGTTCTTAATATTGAAATTAGGGTGCTCCCACTCCACTGCTTCCCACCAATCTAATGGATACACTTCGATAATCTAGAGAGAATTAGAAGGAGATAGCTCTCCATCATCAATCTCAAGCTGTGGAAGATATAGAGGAATCCGCTTTAGCTTTGGACAATTATTTATTATAATGGATCGGAGAGAATCACAAACCATTACTCCATTTTCACTACAAATGCGCTGCAATTGATCTAGATTCCACAATTCAAACCTCCTCAGTTTGGGGAAAGGGAATTTGATGGTATCATTATTGGAACCCTATCTTTTTTCCTTGGATTCTGTTATTATTTCTTCCAATTCACTACAACAGCTAACATGGATCTCTTCCAAGTTGCTTAGAACCCAATCAGCTGAAAACAATTTCTTAATTTTACCACAAGAATCTAGTTCGATCCTTCTAAGGGAGGAAAATATGCCGGCTGATGATTCTCCAGCTCCAGCTCCAACTTCAACTATTACTTTCAAATTCTCTAAGTTTCTTAGATTCAAAGACTCGAGTGCTTGAAGCTGATCACAGTGGGATGAAATTACTGATTCCAACTCACAACAACCATCAAGTTCACATTCTTTCAAATCAGTTGCATCCCTCAACCCAATATCGTTTATACTTCTCACACCCCTGCATACCCATAGACTTAATCCCTCGATGCCGTATGGAAGTATAATTTCATCTCCAACATCAATTTTAATCCCTTTAAATCTAACAACATTACTAAAAATCAGGGGACGAACAGAGGTGATTTTAGAAGCCAAAATAGAGAATTTATAAAGCGTTTTTCTCTTACTTGCAAACGTGTTCAAGTCACCCACGTTATGGAACCAGCCCTCAAAAACCTCCAACTTATTCAATTCCCTCAAATCTTCTGCGCTTCTCAATTTTGAATGAATTGCCAAACACTGAAGCTGGCATAGTTTTGAGAGTGTTCCAGTAGGAATCCTTTTTAGATGAGTGGTACGTTTAAGATTGAGATATCTAAGATTCACCAAGATTTCCAAACCTTGAGGGATTTTCTTGATTCCACTGTTTTCAAGATCCAATTTCTTCAAAGCTTGAAGCTTCGATTGACAAGGCAAACTCTTTAAATGCCAACATCCCCTAAGTAACAATACTGTGAGTTTCTCCAAACTAGAAATAGAATTAGGCAAACTCTTTAAACGAGTATCAGAAAGATCAAGAATCTTAAGGTTAGGAAAGTGCTCAAAGAAAGATTCTAGAATTTCTATCAATGCATTATCTGAGAGCAACAATGTTGTGAGTTTTGGAAATTTCAGGCATTTCATGGTTTGAGGAATTGTTGAGATGTAATTTCCCATTAAAGAAACCTTCTCCAAATCTTCACCCCAGTCTTCCATGTTTGGCACCTCTTCTAACTGCATACCAGCTTTTACCAAAAATCTTTTCTTTGTGATATGCAATGCCATATCTCTAACAAGATCATGCATTTTTATACATGGCCTATCCTCAAGACTTCCTAGCAAACAATTATCCTGAACCCTTTCTAGCAAAGAGTTTTGTTCAAGCTTTTGCAAAATGGAATGACCGCTACCCTCCATTGCTTTTCTACTTCCCATTTCATCTATAAGCCCTTCGTCCATCCATTTTTCAATTATCTCATCTTTATTGATTTCATGATCTTCAGGATATAATGCACAAGACCTTGGTCTATGATACACTCTCGAAATTTTGAGTAAAGAATTGAGGAAGAGAAGAGAAAGAATATAGAAGAAAAGAGAGAGAGATCTGAAAATTTTCCCTTCAATATTCTCATAACCACTTCCCATGCATCTCATACAATTTAACAAGAAAAGTAACGTGGTGGTGTTTCTGTTATAAGCAAAACGCACCGTTTAAGTAATCTTTAAACTCCCCGTTTCATTTAATCCCTAAAACTCCCCGTTTCATTTAACTAAACCCCCCCTGTTTTATTTAAAAGAGTTGACTTCTTTCTGCTTGCATTTTGGCTCATAACAATACTCCCGCCCAAAAGAATATCCTTGACCTCAAGGATGAAAATGAGGAAATTTGGATTGAAGCACGGCAATGGACTCCCAAGTGGCATCTTCAGGAAAAGAATCGGCCCATTCGACCAACACCTCTGTAGTGGCCTGGTTCCCTGTCTTGACTATCCTCCTGTCTAAAATTTTAACTGGTTCCTTTGGTAAAGCACCATGAGCATCCACCAATGGTAAGTAAACTTGAGTCGGTGCGGACCCGATATGTTTCTTCAACTGGGAGACATGAAACGTGGGGTGAATACAAGACTCTTGTGGAATCTGAAGAGTGTAAGCTACTTCCCCCACCTTTTGAATCACTGGAAAAGGTCCATAGTATTTTGGAGACAATTTTTGGTTGAAGATTTTCCTGAGTGACTGCTGCCGATAGGGTTGCAACCGCAAGTAGACCAAATCACCAACTTGAAAGCTTCTTTCTAAATGATGCTTATCCACAAAGTGCTTCATGCAAGTTTGAGCTCTCTTCAAGCAAAACTGTAAGAGCTTCCTTGCTGCTTCCCGAGCCT
This sequence comes from Gossypium anomalum, assembly GCA_025698475.1. Lineage (NCBI taxonomy): Eukaryota > Viridiplantae > Streptophyta > Magnoliopsida > Malvales > Malvaceae > Gossypium > Gossypium anomalum. Next base: position 9,833,502 of record CM046965.1, on the reverse strand, counting down.
GTAAACTTCTATCCACCACTGCTACGGATGAAGCTCCAGCCAAATAGGGCATGTGAGTGGGAGGAGGCTGGCCATACAAAGCCTCATATGGAGTGAGCTGGATTGCCGAATGATACGAGGAATTATACCACCACTCCGCAAGTGGTAGCCACTGAGACCAATGTGCAGGAGTTTCACCAGACATGCACCGCAAGTAGTGTTCAAGGCATCGGTTAAGAACCTCGGTTTGCCCATCCGTCTGAGGATGATAGGCTGTTGATAGCAAAAGCTTAGTGCCCGCCCATCGAAATAGCTCTTGCCAGAAGCTACTAATAAAGATTTTATCCTGGTCCGAAATGATGGAGTCGGGCATGCCATGGAGCTTATAATTATGATTCAAGTATTCCTGAGCTACATCTTTAGTGGTGTAGGGGTGAGACAAGGCTAAGAAGTGACCATATTTGGTGAGATGGTGGACCACTACTAAAATAGAGTTTTTTCTACTTGAGTTCGGCAACCCTTCAATGAAGTCGAGACTGACCACTGACCAAGCTCGTTCAGGAATCGGTAATGGTTGTAAGAGACTAGGAGAAGCCACTATCTCGCTTTTGCATTTTTGGCAGACGACACATTCGCGAATCCATTTCTTAACATCTATGGTGAGGCCCTTCCAATATAACAAGCTCGACAGTCGCTTCCTCGTAACATGAACACCAGAATGACCGCTTAGGGCACTCGCATAAAAATGGAGGAACAACTCTTACCGCAACTGAGGAACCTTTCCCACTACAATTTTTCCTTTCCGTAGCAAAAATTGACCGTCCCACGAATATTTTGGATTCTGAAGTTGGAGCTGCAAAATATCTTGGATGAGTTTTTGCAATTTAGCATCACCCGCATAGGATTGTTGCACCTATCCCAAGAGGCTTGAAATGGCCGAAGTAGCTGACATTTGAAAGTATTGACCATGCTCTAACTGTGGTTGACGGGAAAGAGCATCCGCGACCCTATTGTTAATCCCTCGCGGTAAGAGACCTCAAAAATGTAGCCCAACATTTTCACTACCCAACGCTGCTGGAAAGGAGTAACAGCCACTTGGTCTGACAAAAATCGCAAGCTCTGATGATCCGTTCTGATTTTAAAATATCGGCCTACCAAATATGCATGCCACTTCTGAACAGCCAATAAAACCGCCAACATCTCTTTCTCATAGATCGAAAAAGCTTAATGGCGCACTCCAAGGGCCTTGCTAAAGAAAGCTATCAGTCTCCCTTGCTGCTGCAGCACCGCTCCTATACCAAAACCACTTGCATCCGTATCGACTGTAAACTCCAACTGAAAGTTAGGAAGCGCCAAGACAAGAGCTGTGGTTAAGGCTCTTTTCAAAGCTTGAAATGCCTCTGTGGCTCGTTCGGACCAGCTCCAACCATTCTTTTTCAACAATTCCGTTAAAGGTTTGGCAATGATACCGTAGTCCCTTATAAACCTTCTGTAATAGCCAGAGAGGCCAAGGAAACTGCGCAGCTCTCTAGCTGATCGAGGTGTTGGCCATGAGGAGATACAGTTAACCTTAGTAGTATCCATCGAGACAGTGCCCGCATGTAGTACATGTCCCAAATATTGAATTTGAGAAGACCCGAAACAATATTTAGACTGTTTAGCGTATAGTTATTGCTCCCTTAAAATAAGAAGGACTGACCTCAAATGGTGCAAATGCTCCGCCCATGATGTTGAGTACACGAGTATGTCATCAAAGAATACTAACACGAATTTTCTCAACAACGGCTTGAAAATCGAGTTCATGAGAGCCTGAAAACTAGAGGGGGCATTAGTGAGGCCAAAGGGCATCACGAGAAACTCATAATGCCCCTCATGTGTCTGGAATGCGGTTTTACGCACATCGAGTTCCCACATGCGGATTTGATGATATCCAGATCTTAAATCGAGTTTGGAAAATACTCTAGCCTCCCCTAACTCATCCAACAACTCTTTAATGATAGGGATAGGGAACTTATCCTTGATTGTATGCTGGTTCAATTGTCGATAGTCCACGCATAACCTCCAACTTCCGTCTTTCTTTTTGACCATTACGATAGGAGAAGCAAATGAAGTAGTACTGTCTCGAATTATCCCAGCTTGAAGCATTTCCTGGATAAACTTCTCCATTTCATTCTTTTGTATAGACGGATATCGATAAGGTCGCTTCTTAACCACAGCCCCTTTATTCTTTAAAGGTATTCGGTGGTCTTGCAGCCGATGTGGTGGTAGACCTTTTGGAACTTGGAAGATGTCATCGAATTGTAGCAACAACTCCTTAAGTCGATCATTAGGGTCCGTGATGTCCTTGGTTGAAAGTGCTACTTGTTTAGGAGAACTCAGAACGGCTGTATAAGGCCCCAACGACTGCCCCATGGCCACAAAACACTTCAGATTCTGCTCACTGTTGCCTGCTGCTAATGAACCAGGAACAATTCATTGAATAACACATGGTGTCCCCTTAATTTGAAACTGCATCGTCAGAGAACCAAAATTCCAGATAATATCCCCTAGTGCCAATAACCATTGTACTCCCAATACCATGTCGCAGCCCTTCAACGGTAATACCATAAAGTCTGTCTCAAACCAGTAGTTTTGCACCTCCCAAGAAACCCCTTTGCACATCCCTCTGGTGAACAAGCAACTACCATTTGCTACTGAGACCTTCAATTGTTCTTAGTGTAACACTGGTAGCAACAATCTATTGACCAGCCTTGTGTCGATAAAGTTATGCGTGCTCCCTGAATCCACCAAGATAATCGCCCAACATGACCTTACCCGAGCAGCCACCCGCATGGTATTATGCCCTTGTAGGCTAGTGAGGGCGTGCAACTAGATCATAGGAGACCTGGGGTTCTCTTCTTTAGTCTCACTCTCCTCTAGTTTGTCTGAGCACTCCTGAAATTCTTCTGCCTCGCTGTCAGAGATCGGTTCCAGCAAGAATTGATACAACTGAGATTTCATGCACTTGTGCCCGGCCTGATATTTGGCCCCACACCAAAAACAGAGGCCCTTTTGTTTTCTCTCAACCATCAATGCTGGCGATATAGTTCTCGATCCCGATTTATTGGTTGAAGCATTACTAGCAGTTTGTGAAACTGGAACAACTCGTGTAGGAGAAGGAGAATACTTGGAAGTGACAGAGGAGTTAGCTGACATTCTAGATGAACTCACCCCTGATGTCGTTATCCCATATCCTTTTGATGAATAAGAAAGGAGTACTTCAATCTTCTTGGCTAACTGAAAGGCTCCCATCAAGTTAGCTGGTTCAAACAAATCCAGGTAGTGGCCGATTTCCACCTTAAGGTTACTAAGAAAGATACTAAGTGCATAGGACTCCGGAAGATGTAGCTGGTTCAATAGGCCCACAAACGCATCTTGGTACTGCTCAACAGTACCTTACTGCTTCAGGTTCACCAACTCCCTCATCGGATCCCCAAACTGCCCAAAACCAAAACAGTCTTGGAGGCTCTTCATGTAAGCTGGCCATGTCAACATTTGTAAGCCACCATGACGTTGAGAATAAAAATGGTGCCACTACAGCCTTTGAGGTTCAACATCACTACACGGATCTTGCTGGAGTCAGTGGTCCCTTCCACTTCAAAATATTGCTCCAACTTGGTCCACCATCCCCGAAAGTCGGTACCATCAAACTTGGGACACTCCAATCGGCTGAACTTCGTGGATGCTCTATTCAGAGAAGATTGATGACGCAAGTGCACACAACTCGTATCTGCAACAAATGAATCCATCGGTGCAGGGGGATTCTCAGTGTCCCTCGATGGAAACCCAGGAGGAGCCCCTAAAACCCCTTTCCCTTTATCTGTTGCACCATTTACTGGGAGTCCCTTCGGAAGCGGCCCAAAGTACTATCCTAACAAGGATTGCAAGTCCTCCCTGAACTCACCTTTGAATTCCTGTAGACGAGTCTCCATTTTCGTCTCCAAACGAGCTACTTCCTCTTGGATTTTTGAGATTTCCTGTTGCGTGTTTCCAACTTCCTTCTGCAATCGAGTGGACACACCGTCACCGGCCATGGAAGGATCGTGATGGCTCTGATACCCTTGATACACTCTCAAAATTTTGAGTAAAGAATTGAGGAAGAGAAGAGAAAGAATATAGAAGAAAAGAGAGAGAGATCTGAAAATTTTCCCTTCAATATTCTCATAACCGCTTCCCATGCATCTCATACAATTTAACAAGAAAAGTAACGTAGTGGTGTTTCTGTTATAAGCAAAACGCACCGTTTAAGTAATCCCTAAACTCTCCGTTTCATTTAATCCCTAAAACTCCCCGTTTCATTTAACTAAAACCCCCCTGTTTTATTTAAAAGAGTTGGCTTCTTTCTGCTTGCATTTTGGCTCATAACAGTCTATTCGTTGCAGATGATCATAATTGAATTTTAAACATCTATGCACCCTATCTTCCATATCATTGATGTTTCTGATGTAGCCTCGTAATTCAGTTATAGCGTTTTCCCACATACGAGGATCAAATTTTCCCGCCATACAACCACCAAAGTGTGATAATCAAGCTGAGGAAGTCCATCACATTCCTCACAAAGAAGTTTCATTAACGATTCTAAAGTTGGATTGGGCAACATGTCTTGTCCAACTTTGCTTAAGAATAAGTTCATAGCTTCCTCCATAGAAAAACAAGGAACCTTAACTTTCTTAAATCCCATTGATTCAACAACCCTTTCTGAACGTGTGGTCAACACTAATTTGCATCCATTATTTGTTGTTGGCTCAAGGATTCCAACATCCTCAAGGGAAAAGCTTCTCCATACATCATCCAATATTAGCACATACCTCATTTGTCCTTTCAACATTTCGATAACTTCCCCGCACTTGACGATTGTATTTTCGCTCATCCGACAAGTTTCTCTCCAATTGAGAAGCGATGTCCTTTTGCGACTTTTCGAATATCGAAGACTTCAGATACGGCTACCCAAATCAATTTTTAAATTTACTCTCTTTCAACAACCTATTATGGACATCCTTCATAATGGTTGTTTTCCGATTCCGCCATCCCCACACACCAATCGATTCAATCGCATCTCCCATCAAGTACCGATAAATTTCTTCTCTAACATTAGTCGCACCTACTACTTCCTGGTGTAGGTAGATTAACCGCTATGGTAGAAGGATCATTAACAACCAATCCCCAGAGAAATTTCCTTCAAGATGCACTTCCTTCATTGCTCGAACCGCCTCATCAACAAGCTTCCCCAAGTATGAGCGGAAGAGATATTTTCCTTTACTGATTTTATCTTCAACATGTTGAGCATGACCAAGCTTTTGCTCTACTTTCTCAAACCATCTTTTAACTTCCTGCTTTGGCATTTTCCCAAAGTGATGCTCGCCTTTCAACTGCTGTTGAAAATCTGCCTTGTAATTCAGTTATAGCGTTTTCCCACATACGAGGATCAAATTTTCCCGCCATACAACCAGCCAGTGTGACAACTGCTAGTGGAAGTCCATCACATTCCCCCATAGCACGTTCCATAAATGGTTCTAAAGTTGGATTGGGCAACATGTCTTGTCCAACTTTGCTTAAGAATAAGTTCATGGCTTCCTCCATAGAAAAACAAGGAACTTTAACTTCCTTAAATCTCATTGAGTCAACAACTCTTTTTGAACGTGTGGTCAACACTAATTTGCATCCATTATTTGTTGTCGGCTCAGGGATTCCAACAGCCTCAAGGGAAAAGCTTCTCCATACATCATCCAATATTATTAGCACATACCTCGTTTATCCTCTCAACATTTCTAATAACTTCCCTGCACGGACGTTTGTATCTTCATCATCTGACAAGTCACTCTTCAATTGAGAAGCGATGTTATTTTGTAGCCTTCGAATATCGAAGTCTTGAGATACAGTTACCCAAATCAATTTTCTAAATTTTTTCTCTTTCAACAACTTATTATGGACATCCTTCATAATTGTTGTTTTCCCGATTCCGCCCATCCCCCACACGCTAATCGATCCAACTGCATCTCCCATCAAGTACTGATAAATTTCATCTCTAACATTGGTCGCACCTACTACTTCCGATGTAGGTAGATTAACCGCTATGGTATAAGGATCATTAACAACCAAGCCCCCAGGGATATTTCCTTCAGCATCCACTTTCTCCATTTCCTGAATCGCCTCATCAACAAGCTTCCCCAAGCATGAGCGGAAGAGATATTTTCCTTTCCTGATTTTATCTTCAACATTTTTAGCATGACGGAGCTGTTTCTCTACTTTCTCAAACCATTTTTTAACTTGCTGCTTTGGCATTGTCCCGAAGTGATGCTCGTCTTTCAACTGCTGTTGGAAATTGGCCTCCTTGGCAAGCAAATCCTTTTTTGCTTCATTGAAACGATCAACGTATTCCGTGAATTTCCTTTGGTAGTTTAGATATTTGCTAGCATTATGGCCGATGAACTTAATAACCTCAAGGATTGCCCCAGAGTGCTTAGCCATTAAAAAAGTCTAGTTTTCCTGCATCAAATTTAGCATATTAGTGATTAAGTTTAAGAATATTAGAAAATCAAAACTACACTTACAATAATATATACAAATAGAGCCACCTGAGCTTGTTTAAGTGATTTAATCCTCTAACCATATGCAGAACTTATAACTTCAAACAAAATTCACTTTAATTACAGATATGATGGGAGGATACACTACAGATCTGGCTGTTGACACCATAGGTCCCAACTCCAAACCACCAGATCTAGTCTTCAAATAATACATCTTCCCTTACAGACACAATAAGGCAGTTCATTTTGACATATATGCATATGAGATCCACATAAAGGGACTGAACAAAATGTCATATATGCAATATACGTAAGATCACATAAGACTTGGGTGTATTTAGAGATAATAAAAGAATAAAAGGCAACACAAGTAGCAGAGTATAAGATGCATGCTATGGCCAATTTATTGAAGCTTACTTGAATCTAGCTTGGAATAAAGAATGCTAGTGCCAAACTCTTTTCTCCACTTCAAAATATCCAACTAAAGAAGGAATTACTAGCGTTTGCTTAAGAATAGTTGAAATCAACGACTCCAAGAACAATCTTCAGTATTGTTCACTTAGACAGTAGTAGTCGAATAGTGGGGGGCGATGGGTTAAATCTTAGGCAAAATAATGCGTTACAGCTGGCAATAAAATCATAATTGTACCAATTAAGGCTGAAACCTTAGCATTTTCGATGTTTATCCTTTCTTTGTTGTTCGGAACTGTATAATTTTAATTTATTTTATATAAATTAATAATTTAGGGATGACTAGCTATCAATTATTTTTTATATGTATTTTAGATATAATATCAAATTTAGCCTTCAATATTTTTTTTCTTATCAATTTGGCTCCCAACTTAAAAAAAAAAAATTAACCATTAACCTTTTAAAAATAATTGATTTTTTTAAAATTAAAACACAAACTAAAACATTAAATGTTTAAACATGGCAACTAGACCTGCTCATAGGTCGGGCTACCCATCTCGGCCCGAACGCCCGCCCGCCCGAAATGTGGGAGGGTTTGGGAAAAAATTTAGGCCCGAAAAATGGGGTTGGACAAAAAAAATGCCCGTTTAAAAATGGGTCGGGCCTCGGGTAAGGTATTTTTAGCCCGAGCCCGGCCCGAATTCACTAAATGAAAAAAAAAATTTGCTATTTTTTTAATGTTATTTTCTTATTGTTTTCTCTCTATTTTGCTACCATATTACTATTATAATGCTACTATTTTGTTGTTATTGTTTGGATATTGTATAAAACTTATTTTATTATTAATTTTGTTATTATTTTAAAGGTATTTGTTAATTTTGTTATTATTTTAGAGGTATTTGCTTGTCAAGTTGTATCTATCTTATTGCTATTTAAGTTTACATATTTTTAAAAATTTATTTTCAATTTGTTGGAAAATATTTATTTTAATTTTTTTAGTATTTTGATGTATTATATATATTAAAAAATTATATAAAATAATATAAAAAATTAATACGGGCGGGTCGGGTCGGGCTTGGGTTTTAGTATTTTTATTTGGGTCGGGCTTGGGCAAAATTTTAAGCCCATTTTTTAGCCTGGCCTGGCCTGGCCCGAGCGCAATGAATGGGCCTAAATTTTTACTTGAGCCCTACTCGAACCCGGCCCAGCCCGGCCCATGAGCACCTCTAATGGCAACCCTATGCAAATCTACACATACTTTTTGCTTCTTTTTTTTTTTTTTAAATTCCTATGGACTTTTTATATATCTTTTACTTTTTTAATATTTTTAATAATTTTAAATTATTTTTTAATATAACATATAAGACAAATAATATCATGTCAAGTGTCAACAAAAAGTATAAATGGACTTCTACGCAAGTTGTCATGCTAACATTATTAAAAATTAATTAATTTTTTTAGTCAGCATTTTTGTTTTAAAACAACAATTTGACTCTTTTTAAAAGATTAATCTTCTAGTTTAACTCAAAATAAGAACAAGAATTAAATTGATAAACGATATAATAATTAAGAGTTAAATTTGACATTATGCATATAATTGAAAAAAAAATTTAAATGATATTATAAAAAGTATTGATTTTTTCCCATAATAATGAATATAAATCTACGAGTAGTTTGCAAAGGAAAATAATTGAAAACTTAGAAGACATACGTGACAATTCGAAAAATACACACAAAAAAGAATGAGAACCATTGAATATAACAGAATATCTATACCTCATATTATCCTTCAAAACAAAATATCTATGCCCTAAAAGTAGTATCTCAACTAATAAGTATTGGGTATCATGGTAAGATATATTGTATTTTTAGAGGGAGACCTAAAACAGACATTATTAATAAAGATAGTTATAATGCTAAACATGTTCCATAAAACGGATATGAATGATACAAAAAAGTAATCCCTTAAAGTCATGGAAACGTATATCTTCTTACTACTTCCTATATATCATATACAGGGGTGAATTTAGTACAGTTCAACAGTTTTAGAAAACATGGGCTTTGTCAAAAAAATTGTCACATTATCTTAGTTTAAAAAAAAAAATCTAATAATGCAATTCTTGATTTTTTTTCTCTTCATAAAAATTACAATGCATGCTCTATATTCATTTATACATTTATAAAGTGAATTAAATAATTAAATTAATATCATAATCATTTAAAAATCATTTTAAGTTGAGCCATTAAGTGTATAAATCATTTAAAGTGGTTAAAAGGAAAGTTAATAGGTAAAGCATTCTTATGCCTAATGTTTTGTTGTGTCATTTCTTCTAATTAGTTGCCAACTTTAATTAGTTATAATTGAATCATTACATACCTAAAAAATTTGAGTCATTACGATGTGTCAATATAATTTATTAAATTCATAACTATTAAATATTTATAATTAATAGCTTGTGTAGAATTGCTTCTTTTATGAATAAAATATTATAAAGTTTAATAAACTATTTTCTTAAAATTATAATTATGTGGTATGTCATTGAAAGCACAAAAAATAACCTATTTCTATGAAATAACGAAAAAGAATAGTATAAGGGAAGTAAAGTCAAATATTCAAAGATTGGATTGCTACAACTTTTTATTCCTCGAAATTCTGAGCACAATCGTGCCCAAGAAAAATGCTTGACCTAGTAAAAAAAACAGAATTAAAAATATGGACGAGTTGAATTTGTTCAAGTCACCCACGTTATGGAACCAGCCCTCAATAACCTCCAAATTATTTAATTCCCTCAACTCTTCTGCTCTTTTCAAATTATAATCAACTGCCAAATACTGAAGCCGTCATAGTTTTGAGAGTGTTCCAATAGGAATCCTTGTTAGATAAGTGGTACCTTTAAGATTGAGATATCTAAGATTCACCAACATTTCCAAACCTTGAGGGATTTTCTCGATTCCACTGCCGCTAAGATCCAATTTCTTCAAAGCCTGAAGTTTCGATAAACAAGGCAAACTCTTTACATCCCAACATCCTCTAAGTAACAATACTATGAATTTCTCCAAACTAGAAATAGAATTAGGCAAACTCTCAAAACAATTACGTGAAAGATCAAGAATCTCAAGCTTAGGAAAGTGCTCAAAGAAAAATTCTGGAATTTCTTTCAATGCTTTCAATGAGAGCCACAATGTTGTGAGCTTTGGAAATTTCAGGCATTTCATGGTCTGAGGAATTGCTGAGATGGAATTGCACATTAAAGAAACCTTCTCCAAATCTTCACCCCATTCCTCCATGTTTGGCACCTCTTTTAACTGCTTACCAGCTTTTACCAGAAATCTTTTCTTTCTGATATGCAATGCCATATCTCTAACAAGATCATGCATTTTTATACATAGCCTATCCTGAACCCTTTCTAGCAAACAATTTTCTTCAAGCTTTTGCAAAATGGAATGACTGCTACCCACCATTGCTTTTATACTTCCCATTTCATTTATAAAACCTTCTTCCATCCAATTTTCAATTATATCATCTTTATCGATTTCATCGTCTTCAGGATATAATGCACAATACAAAAGGCAATCTCGGTCTATTCGTTGCAGACGATCATAGCTGAATTTTAAACATCCATACACCTTATCTTCCATATCGTTGATGTTTCTGATGTAGCCTTATAATTCGTCTATAGCATTTTCCCACATACAAGGATCAAATTTTCCCCTCATACATCCAGCCAGTGTGACAACTGCTAGAGGAAGTCCACCACATTCCCTCATAGCAAGTTCTATTAATGATTCTAAAGTTGGATTGGGCAACATGTTTTGTCCAACTTTGCTTAAGAATAAGTTCATGGCTTCCTCTATAGAAAAACAAGGAACTTTAACTTTCTTGAATCCCATTGATTGAACAACCCTTTCTGACCGTGTGGTTAACACTAATTTGCATCCATTATTTGTTGTTGGCTCAAAGATTCCAACACCTTCAAGGGAAAAACTTCTCCATACAGCATCCAATATTAGTACATACCTCATTTATCCTCTCGACATTTCTGATAACTTCTCTGCACGAACGATTGTATCTTCATCATCTGACAAGTTTCTCTCCAATTGAGAAGCAATGTTATTTTGTAGCCTTCAAATATCGAAGTCTAGAGATTTAGTTACCCAAATCAATTTTCTAAATTTACTCTCTTTCAACAACCTAGTATGGACATCCTTCATAATGGTTGTTTTCCCGATTCTGCCCATCCCCCGCACACTAATCAATTCAACTGCATCTCTCATCAAGTACTGATAAATTTCTTCTCTAACATTGGTCTCACCTACTACTTTGGGTGTAAGTAGATTAACCACTATGGTAGAAGGATCATTAACAACCAAGCCCCAAGGGAAATTTCCTTCAGCACGCACTCCCTTTATTGCCTGAGTCGCCTCATCAACAAGCTTCCCCAAGCATAAGCGGAAGAGATATTTTCCTTTATTGATTTCATCTTCAACATGTTGAGCCTGGCCAAGATTTTTCTCTACTTTATTGAGCATTGGCTTGCAATGCAACATGTGACCAGCAGCTCAGCAAGCAGTCGAGCAATGGAGTAGAAACGAGAGCAGCAGCTAGTTAGGTCCATTTTGATTATTTTGTTCCTATGTAACTTAGTTTAGTTACTTTGTAACTTTTTGCTGAAGTTAGTAGGATTTGTATTAGATTTGAAATTGATGTAGTAGCTAATATATTAGCTTACTTGTGCTTATAATTCAAGTTTGTATTAGTGTATTAGTGGGAGCAGTTATATTAGTAGGTAACTGTCCAATTTGTTTTTGTAACTTACATATATTTTGAATCATCAATGAAATGATATGAGATTTTTTTTTCCTCATCTTTGTTGTTCAAACTTAGTACTCTCTCATTCATTCTTTGCTTCGGTTTCACTTTGCTTTATTTTGCAAATACAAATTTGTTTGTGTTTTGCTACTTTATTGCTGCCAATGTTCCAACATATGGTAATCAGAGCCTAATTCTTTGAAGGCCTCTATTTTTTGTTGGTTGCTTTGTTGAGAGAAACTAAGCTTGAGAAGAAAGAAATCGAAGCTATTGAGTTTGTTTCAGCAAGATGAGCTTTATACCTCCTCCACCTTTAGTGTTTGCTGGTGAAAACTACCACATTTGGGTAGTCAAGATGAAGACATAACTTTAAGCACAAGATTTGTGGAGTGTAGTTGAAAATGACATCGAACCACCTCCATTGAGGGCTAATCCTACAATTGCTCAAATGAGGCAGCATGTTGAGGAGAGTACAAAGAAGCACAAAGCCTTGGCCTGCTTACAGAATGGAGTGTCTGATGTAATATTCACTCGGATCATGGCCTGTAGCACACCTAAGGAAGCATGAAAAAGGCTGAATGAGGAGTTCATGGGGTCGGATAAGACAAGGCAGCAACAATTGATCAATTTGAGGAGAGATTTTGAGAACCTAAAAATGAAAGAATCAGAGAGCATCAGGCAATACTCAGACAGGATCATGGCCACTGTCAACATCATAAGGTTGCTTGGTGAAGATTTTAGTAATAGTAGGGTTGTTGAAAAAGTAATCGCCACTATGCCTGAGAGATTTGAGTCTAAAATCTCATCACTCGAGGACTCAAGGAATTTGACAACTGTTTCCTTGTCTGAATTGGTGAACTCCCTTTATGCATTGGAGCAGAGGAGGGCCAAAAGGCAGGAAGAGCATCTTGAGGGAGCTTTCCAAGCAAATGGCAAAGAGAGCCTAGTTCAAGTCAAAAAGGGAAGAAGCCTTGGCTCTATAAGAGGGAGAAACCAGTAAGAGATTCAGGCAAAAGGAAGTTTACACAATGTGTCCACTACAAGAAGACCACACATTTGGAGAAATATTGCTGGTTTAGGCCAGACATCCAATGTAGGAGCTGTAAGCAGTTTGGCCATGTTGAAAAAGTGTGTAAAAACAAGGAAAGGCACTAGCACAGCAGCAAATTCAATCCCAAGCTGTTGAGGACCTTCAAGCTCAGGAGGAGCATATTTTCACAGCCTCATGTTATGCCATCAAAAGCAAGGACAAATACAATTGGCTTGTGGATAGTGGCTGCTCACATCATATGTCAGCTGATGAGAGTCTGTTTAAGGATCTTGACAAAAGCTATGGCTCAAAAATTAGAATTGGCAATGGTGATCTGATTGAAGCCAAAGGCAAGGGCAATGTTGTGATCAACACTAGTTCAGGTAACAAAGTCGTTTTAGATGTGCTTTTTGTACCTGACATTGATTAAAATTTGTTAAGTGTTGGTCAGTTAGTGGAAAAAGGGTATTCACTAGTTTTCAAGAATGGTTCATGTGTTATTGAAGACTCTTATGGCCAGGAAATGATTACAATAGGCATGGTAAATAAGTGTTTCATGCTTGATGTGAATCAACTTGAAAAAAAGGCTTATGCAAGCCTAGCTGATAATGCTAGCCTATAGCATAAAAGATTAGGCTATGTAAATTTTAGATCACTTGATCTGTTGCATAAGCTAAATTTAGTTGAGGATATGTCCAAAGTTGAGGCAAGGGACACTGTTTGTGAAGTTTATCAGCTTGGTAAACAAGCTAGATTGCCATTTCCAGTTAACCAGGCATGGAGAGCTCGAGAAAGACTTGAGCTGGTGCAGTCTGATGTTTGTGGACCAATGAGGTCCCCTTCCTTGAATGATAGCAAATACTTTGTGCTGTTCATTAATGATTTGACCAGGTTTTGCTAGGTTTACTTCTTAAAACAGAAGTCTGAGGTATTTGATACCTTTAACAGATTTAAGGCACTAGTAGAGAACCAGTCAGGTTGCAAGATCAAGGCCTTGAGAACTGACAATTGTGGTGAGTACTTGTCTGAGCGGTTTCAAAAACTTTGTGAGTAGGCAGGGATCCATCATCAATTAACCACTTTTTATACTCTACAACAAAATGGAGTTTATGAAAGGAAAAACAGGACAGTCATGGATATGGCCAGATGTTTGTTATTTCAAAGCAAACTTCCAAGTAAATTTTAGGCTGAGGCTGTCAATACCTCAGTTTACCTACTGAACAAGCTTCCAACTCGAGCTGTGAAGGACAGAACACCTTTTGAAGCCTGGTATGGACTCAAACCATCTGTTTCTCATTTGAAAGTATTGGGATGTGTATGTTATGCCCTCATTCCAGTAGAAAGAAGATCCAAGCTTGAAAAAGGTCTATTCCTGGCATATTTGTTGGCTACAGTAGCACAAAAAAGAGCTACAGAGTGTATGATCCCTCAATAAAGAAAACTTTAGTGAGTAGGGACATCAAATTTAATAAAGAGAAGGTTTGTAGCTGAGAAGGTTCAGATGCTAGTCAGTTTGATGAAGATCAATTTAACATCAGCCTGGAGCCAGCTGAAAGTGAACCTGAAAATGCTAATATTGATGATCCTCTTGTAAGAGGAACCAGAACCATTGCTGACATCTACCATAGATGGAATACAGCAATAGTTGAGCCTTCGAACTATGAAGAAGGTGCAAGGGACAGATGCTGGAAGAAAGCTATGGAAGCTGAACTTGACATGATTCATAAGAATAAAACATGGGATTTGGTTGATAGGCCAGATCAGAAGAAAGTCATAGGTGTCAAGTGGGTTTTTAGAGCTAAGTTTAATACTGATGGCTCATTGAACAAACACAAGGCAAGGCTTGTGGTGAAAGGTTACAATCAGCAATATGGCTCTGACTTCATGGAGACATTTACTCCAGTAGCTAGGCTTGACACAATCAAGCTTTTGTTTGCCTTGGCTGCTCAGAAACAGTGGAAGATTCATCAACTTGATGTTAAGTCAGCATTTTTGAACGGTTTCCTTAAGGAAGAGATCTACATCGAACAGCCAGATGGATTTAAAGTTTCAAAAAAGGAAGGTAAAGTCTATAGGCTGAAGAAGGCTCTTTATGGACTAAAGCAGGCACCTAGAGCTTGGTATGACAGAATAGATGAGTATCTATCTAGGCTTAGATTTGAGAAAAGCCTGAGTGAGCCAACACTTTATGTGAAGAAAGCTGAAGATGTAACCTTGTTAATTGTTTCAATTTATGTGGATGATCTACTGGTGACTGGAAGCAAAACTGATTTGATCAATGACTTCAAGGTATAAATGCAGGACATGTTTAATATGACAGACTTGGGAATCATGACATACTTCCTTGGTATGGAAGTGAACCAGTCTGATCGAGGTATCTTCATCAGTTAGCATATATTTGCTTTGAAGATCTTGAATAAATTTTGCATGATAAACTGCAAAGTAGTGAGCACACCATTGGCTCAAGGAGAAAAGCTAATAAGCTTTAGAAGTGAAGAGAGAGTTGATGAGAATGAGTACAGAAGCCAAATTGGTTGTCTGCTTTACTTAACAGCAACCAGACCTGATCTCATGCATGCTGTTAGTCTATTGTCAAGAGTCATGCATTGTTGTGACACATCTTATTTCAAGGCAGCTAAGAGGGTACTCAGGTATGTTAAGGGAACCTTGAAGCTTGGAGTCATGTTTAAGAAGGAAAATGAGCTTAGGTTGATTGGATACTCAGATAGTGATTGGACCGGATCTTTAGATGACATGAAGAGCACCTCTGGTTACTTCTTCACACTTGGATCAGGAGTATTTTGTTGGAGTTCAAAGAAGCAACAAACTGTTGCCCAATCTACAGCTGAAGTAGAGTACATTGCAGCAGCAACAGCAGTGAATCAAGCCATTTGGCTTAGAAAGTTGCTATTTGATTTGAATGAAGATCAAAGTGAAGCTACTGAGATTATGGTTGATAATCAATCAGTAGTTGCCATAGCTAAAAATCCAATCTTTAATGGCAAGACTAAGCATTTTAAAATCAAATTTCATTTTGTTAGAGAGGATGAGCAGACAGGAGAAGTCAGCCTTATTCATTGCAGCTCACAAGACCAATTGGCTGATATTTTGACTAAGCCACTTGATGCATCAAGATTTGAGAATTTAAGAAACAAGATTGGTGTATGTTGCATACAGTCCAAGGAGGAGTATTGAGCATTGGCCTGCAATGCAACATGTGACCAGCAGCTTAGCAAGCAATCGAGCAATGGAGTAGAAACGAGAGCAGTAGCTAGTTAGGTCCATTTTGATTATTTTGTTCCTATGTAACTTAGTTTAGTTACTTTGTAACTTGTTGCTAAAGTTAGTAGGATTTGTATTAGATTTGAAATTGATGTAGTAGCTGATATGTTAGCTTACTTGTGTTTATAATTCAAGTTTGTATTAGTGTATTAGTGGGAGTAGTTATATTAGTAGGTAATTGTCCAATTTGTTTTTGTAACTAACATATATTTTGAATCATCAATGAAATGATATGAGATTTTTTTTCCTCATCTTTGTTGTTCAAACTTATTACTCTCTCATTCATTCTTTGTTTCGGTTTCACTTTGCTTTATTTTGCAAATACAAATTTGTTTGTGTTTTGCTACTTTGTTGCTACCAATGTTCCAACATACTTTCTCAAACCATCTTTTAACTTCTTGCTTTGGCATTTTCCCAAAGTGATGCTCGTTTTCTAACTGCTGTTGAAAATCTGCCTCCTCGGCATCCGCTTGTGCTTGATTGAAATCATCAACGCATTCTGTGAATTTCTTTTGGTATTTTAGATATTTGCTAGCATTACAACCGATGAACTGAATAACATCAAGGATTGGCCCAATGACTTCAACCATTAAAAATGTCTAGTTTTCCTGCATCAAATTTAGGATATTAATGATTAAGTTTAAGAATATTAGAAAATAAATACTAAAATTACAATAACATATACAAATAGAGCCACCTGAGCTTGTTTAAGTGGTTGAATCCTTTAACCATATGCAGAACTTATAACTTCAAACAAAATTCACTAAAATTACAGACATGATGGGAGGATACACTATAGATCTGATTGTTGACACCATAGGTCCTAACTCCAAACCACTAGATCTAGTATTCAAATAATACATATTCCCTTACAGACACAATAAGGCAGTTCATTTTGACATATATGCATAAGAGATCCATATAAAGGGACTGAACAAAATGTCATATAAGCAACATACGTAAGATCACATAAGACTTGGGTATATTTAGAGATAATAACATAATAAAAGGCAACACAAGTAGCAGAGTATAAGATGCATGCTATGGCCAATTTATTGAAGCTTACTTGAATCTAGCTTAGAATAAAGAATGCTAGTGCCAAACTCTTTTCTCCACTTCACAAGATCCAACTAAAGAAGGAATTACTAGCTTTTGCTTAAGAATAGTTGAAATCAACGACTCCAAGAACAAATTAAAACATTAAATGTTTAAACATGATTAGAGGTGTGCATGGGCCGGGCCGGAAGGCCCTCCAAAAAATGGGAGAGTTCAGGTAAAAATATAGGTCCGAAATATGGGTTTGGGCAAAAAAAGAGGCCCGTTTAGAAAATGGGCCAAGCTCGGGTAAAACTTTTTTGGCCCGGGCCCGGCCCGAATTATATACTAAATATATATATTTTTATTTTTAATCATATTTACATTTTATTTTTAATTTTAATATAATCAATTTTTAGTGTATTTTTAATTTGTGTATTGATTTAAGAATTGTTTTAATATCATTTTTTATTTGTTTCTTGTTTTAATATTTGTTTTAAATGTATTTGATGATTTATTATATTTAAAATTTTTTTATTTAATGAAATAAGTTAAAAAAATTTAATATGGGTCGAGTCGGGCCAGGCTCGGGCTTAACAATTTTATTTCGGGTCGGGCTTGGACAAATTTTTAGGCCCATATTTCGGGTCGAGCCGGGCCGGGGCCTAGAAAACAGGCTTAAAATTTTATCTGGGCCCGGCCCGAACCCAGCCCGGCCCGACCCATGCACACCTCTAAACATGACAATCCTATGCAAATCTACACATACTTTATGCTTTTTCTTTTTTTTTTTTTTTTGAATTTCTATGAAATTTTTATATATCATTTTACTTTTTTTAATATATTTAAATTATTTATTAATGTGGTATATATGACAAATAATGTCATGTCAAGTGTCAAAATGAAGTATAAATGGACTTCTACGCTAGTTGTCATGCTAACATTGTTAGAAATTTTTTTTTTAGTCAGCATTTTTGTTTTAAAACAACAATTTGACTTTTTTTAAAAGATTAATCTTCAAATTTAGCTCAAAATAAGAACAATAATTAAATTGATAAACGATATAACAATTAAGAGTTAAATTTGACATTATACCTATAATTGAAAAACAAATTTTAAATGATATTATAAAAAAATTGAGTTTTCCCCATAAAAATGAATATAAATCTACAGAAAATAATTGAAAACTCAGAAGGCATATGTGATAATTCAAAAAACACACAAAAAAAAGAATGAGAACTGTTGAATATAAGAGAATATCTATACCTCAGGTTATCCTTCAAAACAAAATATCTATTCCCTAAAAGTAGTATCTCAACCAATAAGTGTTGGGTATCATGGTAAGTTATATAGTATTTTTAGAGGGAGACCTAAAATTGACATTATTAAGAAAGGTAGTTATAAACGCTAAACATGTTCCATAAAATAGATATGGATGATACAAAAAAGTAATCCCTCAAAGTCATGAAAACGTAAGAATTGTGGAACTTTGAAGTTATATCTTCTTACCACTTCATATATATCTTATATAGGGGTGAATTCAATTCGGTTCGATGGTTTTAGAAAACATGGACTTTGTCAAAAAAATTGTCACATTATCTTAGTTTAAAAAAAAAAAATCTAATAATGCAATTCTTGATTTTTTTTTCTCTTCATAAAAATCACAATGCATGCTCTAGATTCATTTATACATTTTAAAGTGAATTAAATAATTAAATTAATATCATAATCATTTAAAAATCATTTTAAGTTGAGCCATTAAGTGTATAAATCATTTAAAGTAAAAGAAAGCTAATAGGTAAAGCATTCTTATGCCTAATGTTTTGTCGTGTCATTTCTTCTGATTAGTGGCCAACTTTAATTAGTTATAATTGAATTATTACATACCTAAAAAATTTGAGTCATTACAATATGTCAATATAATTTATTAAATTCATAACTATCAAATATATATATAATTAATAGCTTGTGTAGAATTGCTTCTTTTATAAATAAAATATTATAAAGTTTAATAAACCATTTTCTTAAAATTAAAATTATGCTTATAATTATAATTATTATATTTAAAAAATATCCACTTATTCTAATACAAAACTACACTTTTATAAAAATTTTTGTGAAATATTTCTATAATTTTAATTATTGTATCACCATATCTAGTTTTTAATAATAATAATAATAATAATAATAATAATAATAATAATAATAATAATAATAATACAGTTAAATTAATTACTCTATATAGACATTGAAATGATCAATTTATTATTGTATTAAAACTATTCCTTTAAATATAATTTTTTTTCATTTGAGTTTATTTGAATAAATCGGTTTTATGTGAAAAAAGCGAACCCAAATCAAATTATGCAGTTTAAGTGATAAAATCAACCCGAAAACAAATCGAACATTACAAAACCTGAACCAAATTAAATCAAATACATCGGTTCAAATCAATTTTCCAATTTCTTTGCCCAGCTCTAATCATATACTATAATGTTGAGGATAACTGGAATTAATTAAGGGTACTTGAAAAAAAAAGGATAATAATAGATGAATTTATAAAAATAGGGAAGATTGATTTGGAGAATAATTAATCGTTAATTTCATGTTTATTTTGTATTTTATATAATTTTTCATAATAATTTAATTTTTAAAAATATAAATTGCTGTAAATCTATTGATAAATGGATGTTCATAACCTCAAATTTATCCTATTATAATCTTTAAAAGATGCATGTCCATAACCCTTAAATTCATTATCTTGTAACCCCTAAATTATTTATAGGGCACCTTAATGTTGGTCCTTAATACTTTATAACCTATGATTTTTGAAGTCCTATAAATAGAGGGCATGCACAAGCGTATTGGATCCCAAGTAAAAGTTGAATCATCATTTCATCTTTTATTCTTCTCACTTGTATATTCTATATTTCTTTTAGTTTTATAATACGTTATCAGCACAATTTTATTCAAGAGTAATATGTTCTTAGTTTGTGCCAAAATTTTGTTAGAATCCAAGCATTGAAATTTAATTGTTTGGTTTGGGAATCATTAAAATCATGGCTATTTGATATTTGCTTGGGGATGATCTCTTTCTCTTCATTAGTTTAAAACCATATATATTTGAAAAAATTCAAAGTAAAAATAAGATACTTTAGTATGATCAATTTGAGTTATTAATTAACTTATTTAGGTCCCAAAAATATCATTTTAGAAAAAAATTAAATTTCTTTATATATTTATAAAGGTATAAAATTTAGAATTTTTATAAATAATTAGAAATTTAAAAATTATTTTGAACTTTTCAAAATTACTTTGAATTACTTTTTTTGTAATTTTTGTTGAGAGAGAGATTGGTTTGATCATTTTTAAAATTGACGGGGACCAAAATAATATTTACACCAATTTGTTATTCGAATTATTCAAATTGTAAAATTCAACTTGAATCGAAATCAAATTACTTATTCAAGTTGACTCAAAAAAATTAAATAACTCAAATAACTCAATTTAATTAACTCAAAATTTATTTTTTAAAAACTATTTTCAAATCAAATTAAATTTTACTTATCTCAAATAAAATCCCCATTTCTTTATTAATTATGATAGCTTTCCTATCCTAGGAAAAAAATTACAACAGCAATTAGGGTTGAGGAACTTGCTTGGGAAGGGAGTTTTGTAATCGTCAAGAAGAAAAACAGGTTTAATAGTGTGAAAACTAAATAAATGGAAATGAAAGTCTTTAGGGGTTAACATATTGCAACCCATTTATTATCATGTCATGCACAGGGCAGCTTGGAGGCAGTGCGACTTGTACGTGGAATGCCAGGATTAGGTCTCAAATTTTACTTTAATTATTTCACATTTTTTTACAATTTTAATTCATCTAAGTCCTTTCAAATTATTTTTATTTAATATTTAACAATTTTCATGAAATAAATTGTATAAAAATTAAAAATTAAAAAAGTATAAAATTTAACACTATATCAAATTTATAGATTTAGTCTTAGCTCGATTGACATCGACATTTTTGTCAATGCAAAAGAACGTAGGTTCAAGTATACTGAAGCGCATTATCTTCTTATTTAATGATTGAGGAGGAGTTATATGTAATTTTAAGTATTATATAAAAAAATATAATAAAAATATATAACAAATTTAATGTTAGAAAAAAAGTCCGAGTTTAATGATAAGCATATTTACTATTTACACATTTTAATAAAATGAATTTTATTTTTTATTTTGATAGTGTTGCCTTTAAAATATTAAAGGCGAGTAAAATTTCTTAATTTATAATAAAAAATAAAAACAATGTTAACGTAACATATTTATATATAAAATTTTAATTAACGTGGTTAAAAGATATTTTATTTGACTTGATAATTTTATAACCAATATTTAACTTAGAATTAAAAATATCAAATAACAAAATCCTTATCCTACATTTCAATAAAACCCCAACATCCAATTAAACAAAAATGCATGAAAACAAAATTAATTATAAGATGTAATTGACGGTTTGGTACTCGTTTATGAAAATAAAACACATTTTATAACTAGCTATTTACGTCTTTAAAGAACACCACAACCTTTGTCTCCTTCTTCAATTGTATCTACCAAAACAAAGACCCAGACAAGTACTAATATTTTATATAAACACTTGAAAGCAAGAGGGAAAGATCTGCAAATGTATGATAAAAGATTCGCCTACACTCTTGTGGTTTTAAACAGACTTCATCAAACATCTTAATCCCATTCCACAGCCTCAACAGGGGGTCGAACAACGTAAATTAGGGCGCTCCCACTCCACTGCTTCCCACCAATCTAATGGACGCACTTGGATTCTCTGGAGAGATTTAGAAGGAGATAGTTCTCCTTCATCATCAATCTCAAGCTGTGGAAGATGTAGAGGAATCCGCTTTAGCTTTGGACAGTTGCGTACTCTAATGCATTCAAGAGAATCACAAACCATTACGTCATTTTCACTACAAATGCGCTGCAATTGTACTAGATTCCCCAATTCTAAACACCTCTGTTTGGGGAAAGGGAATTTGATGGTATCATTACTGGAACCCAATCTTTTTTTCTCGGATTCTGTTATTATTTCTTCCAATTCACTACAATACCTAACATTCATCACTTCCAGGTTGCTTAGAACCGAATCAGCTGAAAACAATTTCTTAATTTTTTGACAATTCCATAGATTGATCTCTTTGAGGGAGGAAAATATGCCGACTGATGATTCTCCAGCTCCAACTTCAACTATGACTTTCAAATTCTCTAAATCAATTAGACCCAGAGACTCGAGTGTTTGAAGCTGATCACAGTGGGATGAAATTACAGATTCCAACTCACTACAACCACGAAGTTCACATTTTTTCAAATCAGTTGCATCGCTCAATCCAATATCGTTTATACTTCTCACACCCCTGCACTCCAATAGACATAATTCCTCGATGCCGTATGGAAGTATAATTTCATCTCCAACATCAATTTTAATCCCTTTAAATCTAACAACATTACTAAAAATCAGGGGACGAACAGAGGTGATTTTAGAAACCAAAATGGAGAATTTATAAAGCGTTTTTCTCTTACTTGCAAACGTGTTCAAGTCACCCACGTTATGAAACCAGCCCTCAAAAACCTCCAACTTATTCAATTCCCTCAAATCTTCTGCGCTTCTCAATTTTGAATGAATTGCCAAATGCTGAAGCCGGCATAGTTTTGAGAGTGTTCCAGTAGGAATCCCTGTTAGATGAGTGGTACGTTTAAGATTGAGATATCTAAGATTCACCAACATTTCCAAACCTTGAGGGATTTTCTCGATTCCACTGCCTCCAAGATCCAATTTCTTCAAAGCTTGAAGTTTCGATAAACAAGGCAAACTCTTTAAATCCCAACATCCTCTAAGTAACAATACTGTGAGTTTCTCCAAACTAGAAATAGAATTAGGCAAACTCTCAAAACAATTACGTGAAAGATCAAGAATCTCAAGGTTAGGAAAGTGCTCAAAGAAAGATTCTGGAATTTCTTTCAATTCATTCCAAGAGAGCAACAATGTTGTCAGCTTTGGAAATTTAAGGCATTTCATGGTTTGAGGAATTGTTGAGATGGAATTGCAATTAAAGAAACCTTCTCCAAATCTTCACCCCATTCCTCCATGTTTGGCACCTCTTCCAACTGCATACCAGCTATTACCAGAAATCTTTTCCTTGTGATATGCAATACCATATCTCTAACAAGATCATGCATTTTTATACATGACCTATCCTGAACCCTTTCTAGCAAACAGTTTTCTTCAACCTTTTGCAAAATGGAATGACCGCTACCCTCCATTGCTTTTTCTACTTCCCATTCCATCTATAAGCGCTTCTTCCATCCACTTTGCAATTATCTCATCTTCATCGATTTCATCATCTTCAGGATATAATGCACAATACAAAAGGCAATCTTGGTCTATTCGTTGCAGACGATCATAGCTGAATTTTAAACATCCATACACCTTATCTTCCATATCGTTGATGTTTCTGATGTTGCCTCTGTAATGACCCGAATTTTACCGATGCAAGAAAAGTGTATTTTCGGGTCTCCGTTTCTGAAAAATGGATTCGTAAATATTTATGAAATAAAATGAGTGGTCAATTAGAGTTTAATTAAGTGAATTTAATTTAATTAAGAGTAATTAAGTAAAAAAACCAAATTGAATGAAGTGTTAAAGTTTAATTATAAATTAAAAGAAAATAAAAAGGACCAAATAGGCAATTATGCCTAATGTATGAATTTAGGCGGCAAAAGATGAAAGAATCTAGGATTTTCTTAGATTAATTTATTATTATGATTTAATTGATATTAAATTATTTTATTATTTTATTAGGAAATAAAGAAAAGAAAGACAAGTGTATGGCAAAAATAAAATACATGTGTAATAATTATTGTAAATACATTTGTAATACATGTGTGTATTTATTTATTATTTAAATAAATATTAATGTATTTATTGGTATTAAATTGATATTATACAATGAATAAATTAAAATGTGACAAGTGTATGGAAATGATTGGTACAAGTGTATAAATAAAAATACATACATTTGTAATACATGTATTTGATTATAAAAGATATTTATTGATTAAATAATTATATTATAATATTTTTATATATAATAAATATATTAAATTATGACAAGTGTGTGGATATAAATGGATACAAATGTAAAATAAATATTTGATATTAATTAGATATTTATTAAGTTATTATATATATATATATAAACAAAGAAAAAAGAAAAAGAAAAAGAATATAAAGAAACAGAGAAGAAACGAAACAGGGGTGAAAGAAGGAGAAAAAGAAAGGAAAGAAAGGAAAAAGGGGAAATAGGGATTTTAAAGCTTGGAAGTTTAATATGTAAGTCAATTTAGCCCTTTTTACTTAATTCTGATGTTTTAAAAGCTTTAGAACAAAGTTTTGATGAAATTAAGTTGATATTTTGAAAGTTATTAGATTTCTAAATATTGTTCATGTTGAATAAAAAGATCAATTAGGGGTTAAATTGATAGAAATTCAAGTTAGAAATGAAATAAGGATTGAATTGTAAAGTAATTCATAAGTTTTATGTTGTAGGGACTAAATTGATGAAATTTCAAAATTAAGAAAATATGCTGGAAATTTAAAAGAGTTTGGACAAAATTTGGATTGAAATGAAGTATGAATTGAGATAGAAAAAGTAAGTGAATTTAGTTAAGATTAAATTGAAATTAAAGTAGAAATTGAATGGAAATTGTAATAATTAGATATAAATTAGTAGTGAATTAACGAATATGAATTGTTTTAATTCTCGTAGCTAATATTGTCTCGGGAAATCTCGGCTGAACAAGGAAAAAGACGAGGTCAACGAGGGTTAGCTTGAGAATTACGGTTTGTATTTCTATAATCCGAACCTAATACTTAATTGTTGAATTTATTTCTTAATATGTATATTAAGTGTTTTGAAGTAAGAATTATTGTGTTTTGCAATTGAAATGGGTTGATATAGTATGTAATGAATTTATTGAATTTATATTGATTGAATTGGTGTCTATATATATATATATATATTGAATATATATTGATTATTTGAATTGAATTGAATTATGAGTATATTTGATTATTTGAATTGAAATATAAATTGTTTGAAAATTTTAAATATGAGATTTGTGATATTTGAATATTTGTTATTGAAAAGTGAATTGAATTGTATTGAATTATGAATTTATGTGATTAATTAAAATGTGTATTGATTGGAAAAATTGAAAGTGAATTGAATACCCTATTAACAGTATCGGGCTGAGTCGTATATAGTTGGCATGCCATAGGATTGGAAGTGTTTAGGGATACTTCGACCTCTAGTCGATGAGACACTGGGTGTCACTATATTTCTTCGGATAGATTCGATGAGGTATTGGGTACCAACTTTACTTCGGCTAGGCCGATGAGACACTAGGTGTCAAATATTGCTTCGAACTATCCGATGAGGCACTGGGTGCCATATTGGTGTGTTTGGTTGGATCCGTGTATCCGCTAAGGTCCGAGTCTTGTTAATAGGGGTAAATAAGTGAAAAGATAAATCGTATGAATTTGATTGATTGAGCTATTAGAATGAAATGAGAAATTGAATTGGGAATTGAAATGTGAGATATGACATTGAAAGCATGAACCAAAGGTTCATGAAATGATTGAAATTTGAATTGATGATATATGATGCTATTTGATAAATTGAAATATGGTCTGAGATCTATAAATCATATTTATACAGTGAAAGCTATACAGGTTGGTAAGTGAAAAGAATGGAATGAGTTATAATGAGTTTATCTATGAATTAAATAATTGATTAATTGTAATTGTTTTATGATTTTAAGTGTTAGTTATATTTTATTAAGTGTTCGGATTATAGAAATACCACTGAGTATACCATACTCAGCGTACGGTTTGTTTCCGTGCGCAGGTTAATCAAAGTTAGAACGTTGAATCAGCATCCCAGGCCGATCCCTAATTCAATGAGGTAAAGCGTGTTAATAGTTGATAATGGCATGTACCTAGGATGTCTTAAGTGTGTCATTTGGATTGTGAATGTAATGGTGAAATAAGTAAGTTTAGGTTTGATAATGGCATGTATAGGGTTTAATTGAAAGGATGTGAATGTGTTATAAACTTAGTTATCAACATTTTTCACTAAAATAGTTTTGGACAGCAGCAGTAGTTCAAATTTGAAAAATCATCAAAAATTGTGAAAATCGACTTAGAGGTTGAATAAAATATTAAATTAAATTTTATTGAGTCTATTTTCATATGAAAGAAACAGAGTAAGCAAAAGAAGTGTATATTAAGAAATATTTGAATTTTAGTGAGACAGGGTCAGAGCAATTTCTAAATCCCCTGTTCTGACTTTATAAATTCACTAAAAATTGTACAAAACGAATTAGGAGTTATAGTTTATATTTCTAGATTCCTTAGTGAATATGCTTTCAAGAGAAACAAACGGCATGGTTATTTGAACTCCGTACAGGGAGAAAATTGATTCGTAGTGAGGAGAGGTCAGAGTAGTAGAACAGTGCAGAAGGGGAAAATTTAACTAATAAACTGTACTAATTGGCTAGGCCAAAAATTCTGGAAAAAAATTAGTAAGAAGATATATGAGTCTAGTTTCAGGAAAAATTTACAGATTTGAATTTCGAGTTTCGTAACTCGAGTTATGATTTATTTAGTGACTATGATGCAGATGGACAGTTTACTTGTGAAAGATGAAATAAATTGTTTCGATTTGTTTAAGTGATCGGAAAATTTTTATTGATTCCGGTTTGTTCCCGAACCGTTTCAATTGCATGTTTTAGGGTCTTGAGGGTCCTTTTTAGGAACATATTGAATGAATATAAATAAATTATTTTTAAAAGCAAATTTTATGCTTGAATTAGTAAGCTAAGTCCGGTAACGCCTCGTGCTCGACTCTGGCGACGGTCTCGGGTAAGGGGTGTTACATTTATTGGTATCAGAGATATCAGGTTTAGCCGATTCTTGGACTAAATCGAGCTCGAAATTGGGTCTAAAGGTACATGCCATAATTGAGTCGAAATTTGAATCGGGATCGGATGCTGATATATTTGTTTGTCTCTGTTTTGTAGTGAAAATGTTAGACGAAAATATTGATAGTATTGATAATGAAATGTATACTGAAAACAAAGAGTCCTGTGAATTAGATGAAAACTAAATTGACAACATTGAGTATTAATTTAATGAGTAATTAACAACTAAATGTTGAATAATAAAATAATAGAGAAAGAGATAATATGTAACTGTTTAGAATTATAACTGATGTTTTTCAGCGAATAGAAGAAACTGTATTTGTTACGATATCCATATCTCCTGTTTCTTAATCGGTTCCCGAAGTGCTTCAAGGTATAGAGTTTGTCTGAACGGGTAAGTTATCTACTGTTAATAATTTGTATGCATATAGTGTGGAAGAATTGAGAATTACAGCTGAAAATGATTTTGAAAGAACTGAAAATTGATTAGAGAATATTATCAGGGTTGTAAATGAATTGCTTTGTTCACCGAATAAATGTTAGAAATGTATGGTATTTTTGTTAAATGATTCAGCTTGCCAGTGGTGAAAAATATTGATTTATGTTGTGATTATGAAAAGGGGTTATTTGGAGATTTTATGAAAGAAAAAAAAAAAAAAATATATATATATATATATATATATATATATACATATCATTCAGAGATTTCTTGAGCAGAGATGCAAAGGAATTTTTGAAGCTTAACAGAATCATATGACTGTAATTGTGTCTGAAGGGAATTTGTTTGACTGAATAAGTATATCAGAGAGTGTATTCCGATAGAAACTGTAAGGTACAAATGGTTTGAAGATGGTTTAAATGAAGATATAAAGTTGAAGAACGTAGAATAAAGAGTGGAATATGTGTCGGATATGATTCTTTTGATCATTATCTTAGTGATTGCTTGGAAAAGTTGAAAAATATATTATTCAGATTTCAAGACTGAGTAACACAGCTACCAGAGATAGATCACCCCTGTAATCTCAGAAATACGAGTGAAAGCCGAAGTGTGACAAAGGATTTCACTATAAAATCTAGAGAATGAACATCAGCCAGGGTATATGTTAATTGTATATAAGAAGATTTATCTCTACCGGATGTCATTACAAGTACTTTCTTCTTTATCAACACTAATATGATAATTTTAAATTGATCTTGGTTTGACTATTCCTTTGATTACATAAGTTCAGTATCTATTAAAAATTTGCCTGTTGGGTTTGCTGAAATTTTTGGGTTGAAGCATTAAATTTCTCTGATCGATTTGATGATTAATATTGTTTGATGTGATTTCGAGAACGAAATGGTTAATTCTGCATGATATGGTGGTAAATTGTAAGCAAAAGTGTATTATACTGCAATGTTAGAACGATGAAATGTTTTGTTGAAACAGAGAAGATTGAGCTAATTGTCTATTGTGATATTGAACATGCCAACACAGATATATGCCGGAAAGGGGTTATGGTACTTACTTTGCTTATCTATTGGATATTAAAGTAATTAAGTTAAAATTTAAGTCAGTGGCAATAGTATGTGAAAATTTTGATATGTTTCCAGAAAAGTTACTTGAATTACTGTTGGTTAAAGAAATTGAATTTGCTATAGATCTTGTACTTGAAATAATGTTGAAAAGTATATATGAAATCAGAGGTTTTCTGAGACTAGTCAGTTATTATCAGAATTTTGAAAAGGGGATTTTTGGATGATATGATTACTACAGAAAGATGTCGAATTAGAATGATCTGATAAATGCCAGCAAGGTTTTGATCAGTTGAAAACTCAGTAAACTGAAGCACTAGTTCTGGTTGGTTTGAAATTCGGTAAAGAAAATTTGTGATTTACAGAGATAGCAGTGTTTGATGCAAGAAAGTGAACTAAGGGTTTATATTATTGAAAGTTAAAGTCACATAGGAAGAATTATCAGATACACGATTTGAAAGTGGTAACTATTGCTTTTGTATCAAAAGATTAAGATATGATAACTGGTTATCATCCGGGAAAGACAAATGAAGTTATGTATACTCAAAAATTAAAGGTTTTGCTTAGTGTTATGAATTATGAACGTCCAACTGTGATCATCTAAAGATGGCTCCATTCTAGTTGAGATAAAAGTTAAATTGATTCCTCTACAGCAAATCTGCAAAGCTCAGGAATGTGGTAATGAGTTATCGGTTAAATAGGTATAGTGTACAGATGATTTCTAAATAAATATTTCGGATTAGATATGATAGTTGTTTGCTATTTAGAAATAAAAGCTGAACAGAGGGATTCAGAACTTGTACAGGAGAATTTGCATGAAATTATAGTAGTACTATGTCTATGCATTCTGAAAGACTAAGATGTATAGTGATTTGAGACAGATGTATTGAAGACTGGGAAAAGAAAAGCAATACTTTGAATTCGCATATAAATGTTTATATTAGATACAGATGTCTTCAGAACTGTTACAACCAGTGGTGACATCAGAATGGAAATGGGATAGTATTTCTATGGGTTTGAATTGAAATTATCTATATCTTAGAAAAAGAAAGATGATATTTGAATAATCGTCGAAGGTATGGTGAAGTCTTTATATTCTACTCTGGTATGAATAAGTTTATTACTTAATAATGGTGTGAAATAAGGGTTTCTGAGATTGTTAGATCATATGGTATGCCAGTTTCTGTTATTTCTGATTAGTATACATGGTTCACGTTCTGAATCTAGAGCAAGTACAAGAAGTTTGGAGTACGCAATAACAGTTTTCAGCACTGTATGAAGTTCTGAATGATTATGAATGTAAAACTGCAAGGAATCTGATTGAATATAGTGAGAACAAGAATTTGCGAAGCTGTTTGATTCGTGAAATTGAAGAAAAGTGGAAGTAATTCAAGATAGACTGAAAGCAGTTTTGACAGACATAAATTATATATATAGACTTGAAACGTTGGGATATTGAGTATTTTGTTAGTGATATGGTATTTCTTAGAAATTCACCTTGGAAGAAAATTTTGAAGATCGGGTTGAAAGAGAAATTGAATTCTTGTTCTGTTGGGCTATGTGAAGTTGTAGAAAAGTCGGACTGGTAAAATATTGTTTGGTTTTGCTTCTGAAGTTACAGAAAGTTTATGATAATTTTTCATGATTTGAAATTCAGAAGATGATATAGATCAGATCTCTTGCATGTTATATCGACAAAGGATATTGAGATTTGATGTAATCTATAGTATGAAAAAGAGCCGGTTGAGATACTAGCCTGAGCGGTAATGTCATAATATTGAGGAAGCAATATGGGAACCGAGAGAAACAGCGAGATCTTCGTACTTATACCCCCACCTCTCTCAGGTAAATTTCGAGGATGAAATTTATTAAAGGGGGGAGAATTGTAATGACCCGAATTTTACCGATGTAAGAAAAGTGTATTTTCGGGTCTCCGTTTCCGAAAAATGGATTCGTAAATATTTATGAAATAAAATGAGTGGTCAATTAGAGTTTAATTAAGTGAATTTAATTTAATTAAGAGTAATTAAGTAAAAAGACCAAATTGAATGAAGTGTGAAAGTTTAATTATAAATTAAAAGAAAATAAAAAGGACCAAATAGGCAATTATGCCTAATGTATGAATTTAGGCGGCAAAAGATGGAAGAATCTAGGATTTTCTTAGATTAATTTATTATTATGATTTAATTGATATTAAATTATTTTATTATTTTATTAGGAAATAAAGAAAAGAAAGACAAGTGTATGGCAAAAATAAAATACATGTGTAATAATTATTGTAAATACATTTGTAATACATGTGTGTATTTATTTATTATTTAAATAAATATTAATGTATTTATTGGTATTAAATTGATATTATACAATGAATAAATTAAAATGTGACAAGTGTATGGAAATGATTGGTACAAGTGTATAAATAAAAATACATACATTTGTAATACATGTATTTGATTATAAAAGATATTTCTTAATTAAATAATTATATTATAATATTTTTATATATAATAAATATATTAAATTATGACAAGTGTGTGGATATAAATGGATACAAATGTAAAATAAATATTTGATATTAATTAGATATTTATTAAGTTATTATATATATATATAAACAAAGAAAAAAGAAAAAGAAAAAGAATATAAAGAAACAGAGAAGAAACAAAACAGGGGTGAAAGAAGGAGAAAAAGAAAGGAAAGAAAGGAAAAAGGGGAAATAGGGATTTTAAAGCTTGGAAGTTTAATATGTAAGTCAATTTAGCCCTTTTTACTTAATTTTGATGTTTTAAAAGCTTTAGAACAAAGTTTTGATGAAATTAAGTTGATATTTTGAAAGTTATTAGATTTCTAAATATTGTTCATGTTGAATAAAAAGATCAATTAGGGGTTAAATTGATAGAAATTCAAGTTAGAAATGAAATAAGGATTGAATTGTAAAGTAATTCATAAGTTTTATGTTGTAGGGACTAAATTGATGAAATTTCAAAATTAGGAAAATATGCTGGAAATTTAATAGAGTTTGGACAAAATTTGGATGGAAATGAAGTATGAATTGAGATAGAAAAAGTAAGTGAATTTAGTTAAGATTAAATTGAAATTAAAGTAGAAATTGAATGGAAATTGTAATAATTAGATATAAATTAGTAGTGAATTAACGAATATGAATTGTTTTAATTCTCGTAGCTAATGTTGTCTCGGGAAATCTCGGCTGAACAAGGAAAAAGACAAGGTCAAAAAGGGTTAGCTTGAGAATTACGGTTTGTATTTCTATAATCTGAACCTAATACTTAATTGTTGAATTTATTTCTTAATATGTATATTAAGTGTTTTGAAGTAAGAATTATTGTGTTTTGCAATTGAAATGGGTTGATATAGTATGTGATGAATTTATTGAATTTATATTGATTGAATTGGTGTCTATATATATATATATATATTGATTATATATTGATTATTTGAATTGAATTGAATTATGAGTATATTTGATTATTTGAATTGAAATATAAATTGTTCGAAAATTTTAAATATGAGATTTGTGATATTTGAATATTTGTTATTGAAAAGTGAATTGAATTGTATTGAATTATGAATTTATGTGATTGTACAGGCCAATTTTGGGCCACCCCCAAACCCATACCACAAAACCCAACATTAAAAATCCATAACCCAAACCCACCTAAATTAACCCAACTACCAAACCCATACCACAAAACCCAACATTAAAAATCCATAACCCAAACCCACCTAAATTAACCCAACTACTAAACCCACTAACCCACTAACCCCTAGGCCCATTACCAATCTAATGCCCAAACCCCAAATGACCCAATTAGCCCAAATTAGGGTTTCAGAAAAGCTGAAACCCTAATCACCCACTTGCGCCGCAATGTCCCATCGCCCATGCTGCTGCCACCACCTGCTCCACCGTCTTCAACCACCACCTGCACATCAAACACGCAAAAGCAACAGAGGGAACAGATAGACAGTGAGAATAGGCTATAAAGGCCATGACGAAAATGTAAAAAGGGGCTGTTTTTTTCTTTGAAGAAAGGTTAAAAAAATATATGAAATCATAGCACGAAAAGAAGTGTATTTGAAAGCACAACCAAGATCAGAAAATCAAAAAAATATTAAAATCAAGAACCGGAAAACTAAAGGTGATTATTTTTTTTTTCTCTTTTCATTTTAATTTTGGCCTTAGGCCTATTCTATACATGCATCTGTGTTAAAAAATACAAATAAATAACAGAATAAAAGGCAAAAAAAAAAAAAAAGGAAAAAGTCTGGAGGTTTTACCTCTTCCCAAGAATCAGCGTGCGTGGTGGCTTGCGCACAGCGGACGGCGGTCGGTGATTCACGGTGACCAAGCACCACCAGCCGGATTCCCTCTCCCCTCTTTCTCTCCCTTCCTCTTTCTTTTTTTTTTTCTCTTCATCTCTTTCAAATGATTTTTTTAAAATTTTTTTGTCTTATATAGGGGACCAAAACGCACCGTTTTGGTCCCCCCCTTTAACATCTGAAACGGTGCCGTTTAGGCCCAGGGTCGGGTCGACCCGACCCGCAAACCGCAAGGATCCGCGTGTTTTTTAGCGGAAGGGCAAATTGCGCGTTTGGCCCTTCCGCATTTTTGCTATTCCACAATCAGTTTTTTTGCTATTTCTAATTTGGCCCTGAGAGTTGTTGCGTAATTCAATTTGATCCCTCCACGCTGCGCAGCGTTTTAGCAGCTGGGAAAATTGCTATTTGGGCCCCCCAATGTTTAGCGCGTGCTCGAATTAATCCCCCTATTCTATTTTTATTCTAAATTTGCCCCAAAAATTTCGATTTTAATTCTATTTCGTCCCTTATCTTATTTTTTCTTATTTTTCTCATTTTAATATTATTGTATTAATTACTATTTGTATTATTATTATTATTTTACCATTTTATCATAATTATTGCTGTTTTTATTATACTATTATTATATTTATTAATAACATTATTAGTACTAATATATATTTTTTCACTTAATATTTATGTATGTGTCTACATATATATATATTTATGTATTGTACTAATAAATTTCTTTTTATGTTACTATGTCTAATATACGTATATATATATATATATATTTATATTATACATTATTTCTTTACTATTCCATGTTTATATTTTTGTGCCATATCGTGTATATATCTTCATTATTCCGATCATCATTATTAATATTAGCAAGTGTTTTATATATCGAATGTACATATATATCTTTATTGGTACGTTTCTATTTTTATTATGTACGTATTGTAATACGTATATATATATGTATTTTAATTAATTATATGTATTTTGCATACTATTTCGTATAGATATTTTTATATAATCCCTATTATTGTTACCAATGTTAATACATATATTTTATTATACGTATATATATATGTATATATATTTTTTATATATATAGTATTATTTTCATATGTTATTGTACTCATTAATTTACTTATTATTTTCCATATTGTCACTTATGGTATTAAGATTATTATATATTATATGATGTACATATATCTTTTATTATTACTTTATTTTACGCTATTATTATCAAAGATAGGTCTATTATTTATGTATATTGTATATGATCATTTTAAATATGTTATGTATGTATATATATATATATATGTACCCATATTAGTATTATTACGTAAACCTTTTTCATTCCTATTTTTTTCGTATATATACTTAACATCATCACTATGTATATGTATTCATTGTTTCTATTTCATATTCAATTCTAGTATTATGCTAAATGTCATATATATCTTTATCGTTTTTTGTCACATCGATTATTTGTTTTGATATATATCCAAATCTTTCATTTATTGATGTCTATTTCATATTATTTTGCTTTGCATTATTTCAAAATCATATTCTTTTTTGCTAATTAATTTCAATGATCAAGGTAATATACCGATTTAACATTAAGTCATCGAGTTCATCGCTATGTTGGGTGAATGTCGATTGACTCGTGTTAAAGCGATATACCCTTCTCAAAAGCCTGAATAAACCAAAATTTCTCTTCTTTTAATCGGATCACGACTAACTGTTACATTGAACTCGTATTTTTGAAAATCAAGACAACACGTGTTTATGAGATACCAATTTTTGGGCGTCGCGAGGGTGCTAATACCTTCCTCGCGTGCATAACCGACTCCCAACCCTATTTTTCTCCTCGGACTTTTAACGTAGACCTAAACTCGGCCTTTTTCTCGTTTTTAAAAAAAATCTAATAGGTTTCCGATCACACCTAGAAAAAAGGATCAGTGGCGACTCCCGATTTATTTTAAAATCAAATTTCACTTTCCAAGTTTTTAATCGCCACAATTAGCGACCCGATCGAGAGTTAAAATTTTTATGTCGCTACAGTGATTAATTAAAATGTGTATTGATTGGAAAAATTGAAAGTGAATTGAATACCCTATTAACAGTATCGGGCTGAGTCGGATATAGTTGGCATGCCATAGGATTGGAAGTGTTCAGGGATACTTCGACCTCAAGTCGATGAGACACTGGGTGTCACTATATTTCTTCGGATAGATTCGATGAGGTACTGGGTACCAACTTTACTTCGGCTAGGCCGATGAGACACTGGGTGTCAAATATTGCTTCGAACTATCCGATGAGGCACTGGGTGTCATATTGGTGTGTTTGGTTGGATCCGTGTATCCGCCAAGGTCCGAGTCTTGTTAATAGGGGTAAATAAGTGAAAAGATAAATCGTATGAATTTGATTGATTGAGCTATTAGAATGAAATGAGAAATTGAATTGGGAATTAAAATGTGAGATATGACATTGAAAGCATGAACCAAAGGTTCATGAAATGATTGAAATTTGAATTGATGATATATGATGCTATTTGATAAATTGAAATATGGTCTGAGATCTATAAATCATATTTATACAGTGAAAGCTATACAGGTTGGTAAGTGAAAAGAATGGAATGAGTTATAATGAGTTTATCTATGAATTAAATAATTGATTAATTGTAATTGTTTTATGATTTTAAGTGTTAGTTATATTTTATTAAGTGTTCGGATTATAGAAATACCACTGAGTATACCATACTCAGAGTACGGTTTGTTTCCGTGGCAGGTTAATCAAAGTTAGAACGTTGAATCAAAGATCCCGTGCCGATCCCTAATTCAATGAGGTAAAGCGTGTTAATAGTTGATAATGGCATGTGCCTAGGATGTCTTAAGTGTGTCATTTGGATTGTGAATGTAATGGTGAAATAAGTAAGTTTAGGTTTGATAATGGCATGTATAGGGTTTAATTGAAAGGATGTGAATGTGTTATAAACTTAGTTATCAACATTTTTCACTAAAATAGTTTTGGACAGCAGCAGTAGTTCAAATTTGAAAAATCATCAAAAATTGTGAAAATCGACTTAAAGGTTGAATAAAATATTAAATTAAATTTTATTGAGTCTATTTTCATATGAAAGAAACAGAGTAAGCAAAAGAAGTGTATATTAAGAAATATTTGAATTTTAGTGAGACAGGGTCAGAGCAATTTCTAAATCCCCTATTCTGACTTTATAAATTCACTAAAAATTGTACAAAACGAATTAGGAGTTATAGTTTATATTTCTAGATTCCTTAGTGAATATACTTTCAAGAGAAACAAACGGCATGGTTATTTGAACTCTGTACAGGGAGAAAATTGATTCGTAGTGAGGAGAGGTCAGAGTAGTAGAACAGTGCAGAAGGGGAAAATTTAACTAATAAAATGTACTAATTGGCTAGGCCAAAAATTCTGTAAAAAAATTAGTAAGAAGATATATGAGTCTATTTTCAGGGAAAATTTACGGATTTGAATTTCGAGTTTTGTAACTCGAGTTATGATTTATTTAGTGACTATGACGCAGATGGACAGTTTACTTGTGAAAGATGAAATAAATTGTTTCGATTTGTTTAAGTGATCGGAAAATTTTTATTGATTCCGGTTTGTTCCCGAGCCGTTTCAATTGCATGTTTTAGGGTCTTGAGGGTCCTTTTTAGGAACATATTGAATGAATATAAATAAATTATTTTTAAAAGCAAATTTTATGCCTGAATTAGTAAGCTAAGTCCGGTAACGTCTCGTGCTCGACTCTGGCAACGGTTTCGGGTAAGGGGTGTTACAGCCTCGTAATTCCTCTACAGCATTTTCCCACATACAAGGATCAGATTTTCCCCTCATACAACCAGCCAGTGTGACAACTGCTAGAGGAAGTCCACCACATTCCCTCACAGCAAGTTCCGCTAATGATTCTAAAGTTGGATTGGGCAACATGTCTTGTCCAACTTTGCTTAAGAATAAGTTCATGGCTTCCTCCATAGAAAAACAAGGAACTTTAACTTTCTTGAATCCCATTGATTGAACAACCCTTTCTGAACGTGTGGTCAACACTAATTTGCATCCATTATTTGTTGTTGGCTTAAGGATTCCAACATGCTCAGGGGAAAAGCTTCTCCATACATCATCCAATATTAGCACATACCTCATTTCTCCTCTCAACATTTCTGATAACTTCCCTGCACGGACAATTGTATTTTCATCATCTGACAAGTTTCTCTCCAATTGAGAAGCGATGTCCTTTTGCAGCCTTCGAATATCAAAGACTTGAGATACAGTTACCCAAATCAATTTTCTAAATTTACTCTCTTTCGTCAACCTATTATGAACATCCTTCATAATAGTTGTTTTCCCGATTCCGCCCATCCTCCCCACACCAACTAATCCAACTGCATCTCCCGTCAAGTATTGATAAATTTCTTCTCTAACATTGGTCGCACCTACTACTTCCGGTGTAGGTAGATTAACCGCTATGGTAGAAGGATCATTAACAACCAAGCCCCCAGAGAAACTTCCTTCAGCATGCATTTCCTTCATTGCCTGAGTCGCCTCATCAACAAGCTTCCCCAAGCATGAGCGGAAGAGATACTTTCCTTTACTGATTTTATCTTCAACATGTTGAGCATGACCAAGCTTTTGCTCTACTTTCTCAAACCATCTTTTAACTTCCTGCTTTGGCATTTTCCCGAAGTGATGCTCGTCTTCCAACTGCTGTTGAAAATCGGCCACCTTGGCACGCAAATCCGCTCGTGCTTGATTGAAACCATCAACGTATTCCGTGAATTTCCTTTGGAATTTTAGATATTTGCTAGCATTACGACCGATGAACTTAATAACATCAAGGATATGCCCGATGAGTTCAGCCATTAAAAAGGTCTAGTTTTCCTGCATCAAATTTTGCATATTGTTTAAGAATATTAGAAAATCAAAAGTACAATTACAATAATACAAATAGAGCCACCTGAGCTTGTTTAAGTGGTTGAATCCTCTAAGCATATGCAGTACTTATAACTTCAAACAAAATTCACTAAAATTACAGAGATGATGGGTGGATACACCACAGATCTGGTTGTTGATACCATAGGTCCCAACTCCAAACCACCAGAAATTGACAATGCAGCAATTAGGGTTGAGGAAGTTGCTTGGGAAGGGACTTTTGTAATCATCAACAAGAAAAACAGGTTTAATAGTGTGAAAACTTAATTAATTCTTGAGGCTGAAGCTATTTCAAATGGAAATGAAAGTCTTAGGGGTTAAGTTAACGTATATGTCGGTCCGTTTATTAATTTACTGCTTACTGTCAAGAAAGATGGCCAGACAGAATCCAGGAATGAAAGAATACACGAATTTCATTCCTGGCTTGGTTCTTGCAAGCCTTTTATTATCATGTCAAGCGCAGAGGCAGTGCGACTTGCACGTACGTGGAATGCCAGGATTAGGTCTCAAATTTTACTTTCATTCTTTCATATTTTTTACCATTCATCTAAGTCCTTTCATATTATTTTTATTTAATATTTAACAATTTTCATGAAATAAATTATATAAAAATTAAAAATTAAAATAATATAAAATTTAAAAATGCATCGAATTTGTCGATTTAGTCTTAACTTAATTGACATCGGTACTATTTACACATTTTAACGAAATAAACCTTATTTTTTTTATTTCAATAGCATCACATTTAATGTTTTAAATTCGAGTCAATTTTCTTAATTTATAATAAAAAATAAAAACGATGTTAACGTAACATATTTATATAAAAAATTTCAATTCACGTGGCTAAAAGATATTTTATTTGACTTAAAAATTTTATAACCAATATTTAACTTAGAATTAAAAATATCAAATAACAAAATCCTTATCCTACATTTCAATAAAACCCCAACACCTAATTAAATAAGAATGCATGAAAAAGAAAAGTTAATTATGAGCTGTGGAATAGTAGCTCATATCATCCTTTAATTATATAGTTAATATTCACGAGATTGAAATATATTTCATGATCAATTATTTATTTCTTTAAAAAAATATTCATAATAAAAAAATTTAATATTTTTCTTCTACGTAATAAAAAATATCCGTAATAAATAAAATTAGGACATAAAAATTACTTTCTTCTACTTTGCCACTTAAATTTTCTTAAGCATATAGATTAGTACCTAAGTACTTTCAAAATTGGGAATCACTCGTTTTAAAGGATTTCAAATTGAGGTTAGGGTTTTCAAAGGGAGAATTCAAAATACCTTCCATTTGTTCTTCTTTCTCAGTTATTATTCCATTTGTTGTTGCAGTAAGAGTTAAAGATAGGAAAATGGAATAAGACAATTATGTGAGCAAAGTAAAGTCAACAAACAATATTTGATACTGGCTTAAACCTAATCTATTATGTTATAATGGATAATTACAACCTAAAAGCCGAACTCAAAATGTTACAATTACTCTTCTCAATAACTTTACTTACATTCAATAGAAACTATCAAATAAAAGCCTAAAAAGAGAATTGAAAATATATTGAGAACACAATACAAAAATGACACTTACACCATGTTTGGTTGGGAGAAATGGAATAGCATTCCCCCTTATTCATTGAATGATAAACCATTCATTTGTTTGGTTGAACATAATATTCATTCAATGGAATGACCATTACTCCTCTATTACTTGTCTTCCCGTAATAGCTATTTCTTTTTCTCCAAAGATTGACTATCCCATGCAACATTGAATAACCAAAAAAAAAAATTTTTAGATTAACCCTTTAAAACTTGGACTTAGAAAATATAAAAATAAAATATTTGAAATTTTAAATAAAATATTTTTAATATAATTTAATATAAAAATAATTATATTAAAATTTTTATTAAATTATATATTATTTTTATTAAATTATATTTAGTAATAATTATATTAAAATATGATTAAATTATTTATAATAATAATAATAATCCTATTAAAATGAAATAACAATAACAATAATTAATTACCTACAAAAAATTCTACTAAGGGTACTTTGGTCATTTTATTTTTTTATGCTATTACAACATTCCATTCAACAAACAAAAGAATACTATCACAGTTTTATTACATTTCATTCAACTAAACAGTTGAATTATTGATTAAAGCTGATCTATTCCACTACAACGAACCAAACGTAGTGTTAGGCTTTATTTGATAAACTATTGAAAATTAATTTTTTTTATGCATGTTTGATAATCCAAAATAAAAAAAAAAAGTTGATAGAATATTTTCTATAAAAAAAAGTATGGAAAATACTAAGTAGATAAGAGTAACTTATCACTTAATAGAGAATATTTTCAATTATTTCAATTTTACTTTATATTTATTTCAATGTTATATTATTTAAGGGTTTTCAATCAGTTAACGACCCAAACTACCATTAACCGAATTAACCGACCCTTTTAAACCTTTAACCGTTAATCGAACAGAAATTTTAAAAAAAAAATTAACCAAACCGAATTTTTTTGGTTAATTCGGTTAGTTAACCAAATTAACCGAAATATATATATTGTTTATTTTTAGTTAAAACAAGTATAAAACATAAAAAAAATTAACCGACTTAACCGACCGATTAATTTATATTTCTAAAAAATTAACCGAACCGAACCGAACCGACCGAATACTTATATATTATAATATTTTTTATTAAATTCGGTTAACCGACCGATTAACCTAATTTGGTCGGTTAACCGAATTAATTCAGTTTTACCCGAAATTTGCACACCCCTAATATTATCTTATAAAAACTTTATGTTTAAAATTTTAATTTTTGTTTAGAACAAGGTGAAATGCTTAAAAAAATTAAAGATAAAATGTAGAATATAATTTTTTTATAATTTAAAATCTATATTTATCAAATAGTTTAATTATATTTCGTAATTAATTTTAAGTAGTATATCAAGTAAAGTTTATAACTTAACTTGATTAGTATCTAAATGTTCAACACTTGACTTTTCAATTTATCAAACAACACCTTAAAATGCACCATTCAATATGCGACACAAGCAGCCTATTTATAACCTCACCTTTGATCATCAAAACCAAATTTGAGATATACATCTCATTCAAATTTAAGTTAAAAATATCCCACTAGTTGAGTCTTAATTCGATTGGCATAAGCATTGTTGTTAATGTAGGAGGAGGTGAGTTTGAGTGCGCTGAAGTACATTATCCTCCTATTTATGGGTTGGGGAGGGACTATATGAACTATATCGTATGTTCACTAGCCCAAAAATTTTTAATTTTTTATTATATTATGCATGTCCATTTTACGGTTCCTATTCAGAGTTCGTGACTGCTCCTTTCAACAATATTATTTTCCTGTGAATAAATTTTTTTTAATTCAATACAATTTTGAAAGAGAAAGAAAGTGTTGGAACTAATTTATTTGACTAGAGATATAAATGATATAATTAAGATATGTGATATTATCAATTATTTTAGATTAACAAATTGGACCCCAATGATGCACAAATAAAGTAATAAATAGTTTGTATTTAAATTTTTAATTAACATTAATTTTGAATTTAAATTTTGTTATAG
Organism: Gossypium anomalum; assembly: GCA_025698475.1. NCBI lineage: Eukaryota > Viridiplantae > Streptophyta > Magnoliopsida > Malvales > Malvaceae > Gossypium > Gossypium anomalum. The sequence goes on along the minus strand of CM046965.1, from coordinate 9,791,900 downwards.
AATATAAAAGTAGTAATATTTTTTATTATTAAAAAATCTAACTCTACTCATTCAAACCACATACACCTTTAATTACAAATATTTTTTTCAGAATTTGGATTTTTTTTTATGTTTATAAATCTTCAATCAAGAATGATTTTGTGTTTGCATATACCTAAACCCAACGAATATTTTTCAAAGTTTAAGCTTTGAGTACATAGTTTTAAGGCATCATCAATTCAGCATAGTTTTGATTCAGAGGGTGAAATTATAGTGGATTGGTTGACCAAACTTGGGCTTGAAATCCTTGAATAAGGCCCCCATTTATAATTGATCTAAGCCTACGGGCCTAGTAAGCCACTCATCCTAAAAGAGTATAAAATTTGTTCTGTAATTCTTTACTTGATAAAACCCGATAAAAGTATATTAGGTACTGTATTAAGAGTTAAATTATATTTTGTTCCCTTAAATAAATGAGTAAATTAATTTTTATACATTAGATCAAATAGTAAATTAGTAATTTTTATTAAAAATTTCATTTATTTGTACTGTTAAAAATTAGCGTACATAATCAAATAACCGGACAATGACACATGGCGTGCCACATTTAACATATAGAGACCAATTTTCAAAAGTACAAATAGATGAACTTTATAACAAAAATGACTAAGTTACTCTTTAACCTAATGTACAAATACTAACTAACTCTTTAATCTAATGTAAAAATAAACAACCGAAGCAAGATATATCCAAATGGTCAATGACTTGTTCAAATTTGCTACACATGAGGAAGATGCCAAAAGATGCATGGCCCAGTATTTAAAACCCTCATTCCTCCATATACCAATCAATTAGAGTCTAATACAAGTATATCCTGAAAGCATATGCTTTTTCATGTGAATTATTCCTCAGAATATGCTTTTTATTGAAGTGTGGATGATGTTCGCAAAGACTTGCAGGTTTAGACCAAAATAGATAATCCTACATTATCAACTTATTCTCTTGATTTTACATGCAAGATTGGATATGTTCTTTTTCTTTTCATGAAAATGCATTGTTGAATGTGTTTGTTTATGGTCATCTAAGCCATTTTTCATCTCGCCAATTCTTTGTTCAAGCAGTTTTTGGATAATCGAACCGATAGAATACACCCGCAGAAATGATGTTTAGATGACCATCAACAAACAACTTCATCTTATTGCATCAAGTGTTTAAGATTTAAGGTTTTGTTACGGTTTAAAACCACCTTTTCTTTTTCAATCAACATTCTTCCCATCTCTACAAAAGTTTCGAGTGCCAAATCTTTCCATAAAGGTGAAATCAAGAATTTTATGTTGGGGGTCGGAATATAAAGGAGATGAATGGGATGGAGTTAGAAGTGACTGGAGATTCAAATCGAAACTGTAATGGGATGAGCTATTTTGCGGTTGTTATTCTCTTTGGTAAACTGTTTTACACTTGAGATAAACACGACACGAAAGAAAACATGTCATGATTGCCGAAGAACTTGGTTTCAGAGAAGCAATTCAGAACTGAAAAAAAGGGTAAGATTCTTTTGTTCTTCATGGAGTGAAACTCCCAGCTACTTGTATTAGCTCTTTGATATTATCTTAGCCTTTCCAATGTTTCCTTTTTTTGGAACTTCCAATGTTTTGTTTGTTCAAACTGAAGATGGATAAAGTGTCATCAGTTGAAGTATATCAATCTATCTATCTATCAACATATATATATAATCAACTTTAATGGCAATCAATTTGGAAGCAAGAATAGCAATGGTCCAAAGGACACATATGATTTATGTTTGCGCCATGGTGGGAAAGTTTTTGTCTTGTGAAAGTCAATAATATTGTTTAGGAGCACTCAAAAAAGTTACAAAATTTTAGGGGCCAAAGCTAAAATATTACCTTCAAAAGTCTAAAATTTACTATTTTAGGTATCAAAGATAAAAAATAGTTCAATAGAATTATTAATTTTTTAGAAAGGTTAAAATATAAATTTTCCGTTTAATTAACAGCTACAATTTTTTTAAAAAGACAAAGCAATTTTTATTAATTTTTAAAATTTAAATTGCAGAGAAGTTGATTTCTAAATTAGCAATTTAATTAAAAGATTTTAACTGTATTACTTATTTGGTTAGTATAATAAATTTATAATTAACCCGTACAAACGAGAATAATATGTATAGAGGAAAAAGTTAAACATGGTTTTTGGAACTAGCTAGATCGATAACGGTCAGGATATTGGTTCGTGGTTGGAAATAAGAGGTTAAATCATTTGGCTCGTAAATCAATATGTACCGGACAAAAAAATAGGTTTGAATGTATAATTAAATCAATTGAACTGATTTTTTTTAATATATTTTTTTCATTTGTATTAATTTTTAATCAAATCAGATGAATTGATTTGACTAAGGAACAAATGTTCTAACTAATTCAACCATTAATCTAATTTTCTAGAATATATATTTTAAAATTTAAGGTTTTTTTTTTACAATTTTCTAAAACTTAAATACCTATTTTAATTTATATAAAATTTTTAATTTTTATATATTATTTTGAAATTTATATTTATATTCTAGATTTTTATAAAACAATATGGGTAAACTACAAAAATAGTCACTTTTATTTAACTTAGATTACATTTTAGTCACTTATGTTTGAAATGTTACGTTCTAGTCACTTACGTTATCGTTTTGTTACAAAGTAGTCACTCAACAGTTAAACTCCATTACCTCCCTAACGGCAGTCCTACGTGGTAGTCCAAATAGGTTTTAAATGCCAACTTGGATGTCTAGTTGTTGGGATGGAAATAAGTTTTTAATTAAATAAATTTAATTTGGACTGCCACGTAAGACATCTAAGTTGACATTTAAAACTCATTTGGACTGTCACGTAGAATAGCATTTAGGGAGGTAAGGGAGCTTAATGGTAGAGTGACCACTTCGTAACAAAACGATAATGTAAGTGACTAAAACGTAACATTTCAAACATAAGTGACTAAAATGTTATCCGAGACAAATAAAATTGACTATTTTTATAATTTACCCAAAAAATATTTTTAAACACTTTTTTTTCATTTTTTTGAACTATTTGTATATTATATATGATTATTTTTATATTTTTAATCAATTAATATATAATATTAAAAAAATAAAAAGAAGCTGACATGAGGCATTCTCATAATGCCATGGGGTGATTTTTCTAACGCCGTGGACCAATTTGAATAAGGTGGATAGTTTAAGTGCCAAATTAAGATAAAAAAAGTTTTAGATGCCAAAATAAAAATACAGAGAGCCAAATTCAACATTAAGCTTTAAATCTATTATGAATTTACATATGATAATATACCAAATCCAAATCATATACAAATATGCAAACAATAATTGAATAATCTTTCTTTTTATTATACATTGGGATAAATCTAAAAACTATACATGAAATTTAAATTTAATGTGCAATTGTATACATGAACTTTAATTTGGTATAATTATACACGTAAAACTCTAATTGGGGCCCAAGTATATACTTGAAACTTTAATTTTGATTTAATCATACACATTTAAAGAAATAATACATTGATTTATTTTTATATTGGATAAATATAATTATTTATGTATGTAATATATAAACACAAAATGATGTTATATCAATAATTGTTTTAATAATTTACAAGAATTGGATCAAATTAAAATTCATATATACAATTACACATTAAACCATAATTCATGTATAATTTTAAGATTTATCCCTTATACATCCCATCCATTACTTTATTTTTATTGCAAAGTTGCTTCAATTCTACTCTCTCAACAAAAACAATGCCTTTAATTTGGGGAAGAAAAATATTGATTATATTAGTAGAGCTTTTAGACTTTACGAGTAGAAGTAATGATTGACAAGTGTTATATAGAGATATTAATAAATATTAAAAAAAGAAATATTTTAAAAAAATAAGTGACTATTTTTTAAAACTGTTTATGGAATAAAAAAAGAGAGTAAATTGTTAGTATACTAAAGTATAAATGCATCACCAAAATTAAAATTAAACCTTTTAAGAGCCAAATATGAAAGACTTATTAAATAACCTGTTTGGAGATCGACCCGTATAAACAACGGAATAGAAAAAGTAAAAAAAATCAAACACAAATATTACCTAAAAAATTCCTCTGAAGAGGATAAAAATCACGGACAAAAGAGGCTTCATTAATTCGACAAACCATTGAGGAGTACAAGATGAAAAAAATCAAAAACCAAAACAATAAAACCCAAATAATCACTAAAAGAAAGAGTACAAGATGCAAATACAAGATAGTTGAAGTCATGAAGCAATAATTTTACAGCAGAAAAAGTAAATATTTAATCAAGAATCTTGAATTGCAGCTAATTTTAAAAATTAAAACCTCTAGAATTGAAAAGCAAAGAACATCACAACCTTCTTCTTCTTCAATTGTATCTACCAAAACAATAGACCAAGACAAGTATTAGTATAATAAACACTTAAAAGAAAGAGAGAAAAAGATCTGCAAATGTATGATAAAAGATTCGCTTACACTGTTATGGTTTTAAACGGACTTCATCATACATCTTAAAACCATTCCCTATCATCGCAAAACCTGAGCAAGGGTCGAACAACGTTCTTACTATAGAAATTAAGGTGCTCCCACTCCACTGCTTTCCACCAATCTATTGGATATACTTGGATTCTCTGGAGAGAATTAGAAGGAGATAGTTTTCCTTCATCATCAATCTCAAGCTGTGGAAGATATAGAGGAATCCGCTTTAGCTTTGGACAAAAACTTATTCTAATGAATTGGAGAGAATCACATTCCATCACTCCATTTTCACTGCAAATGCGGTGCAATTGTACTAGATTACTCAAATCTAACCTCCTCAGTTTGGCGAAAGGGAATTTGATGGTACCATTATTGGAACCCAATCTTTTTTGCTCGGATTCTGTTATTATTTCTTCCAATTCTCTACAATTCATAACACTGATCTCTTCCAGGTTGCTTAGAACCCAATCAGCTGAAAACAATTTCTTAATTTTGTTACAATCATTTAGAGTGATCTCTTTGAGGGAGGAAAATATGCCGACTGATGATTCTCCAGCTCCAACTTCAACTATGACTTTCAAATTATCTAAGCCACTTAGATACAGAGACTCGAGTGTTTGAAGCTGATCACACTGGGATGAAATTACAGATTCCAACTTCCTACAAGCACGAAGTTCACATACTTTCAAGTCAGTTGCATTCCTCAATCCAATATCGTTTATACTTCTCACACCCCAACATCTCAATAGACTTAATTGCTTGATACCGTATGGAAGTATAATTTCACCTCCGACATCAAATGTAACATCTTCAAATCTAACCAAATTACTAGAAGTCGTGGGATGAAGGTCGGTCATATGATAACTTACCAAAATGGAGAATTTATAAAGCCTTTTTCTCTTACTTGCAAACGTGTTCAAGTCACCCACGTTATGGAACCGGCCCTCAAAAACCTCCAACTTATTCAATTCCCTCAACTCTTCTGCGCTTTCCAATTTAAAATGAATTGCCAAATACTGAAGCCGGCATAGTTTTGAGAGTGTTCCAGTAGGAATCTCTATTAGACGAGAGGTACGTTCAAGATTGAGATATCTAAGATTTACCAAAATTTCCAAACCTTGAGGGATTTCCTCGATTCCACTGCGTCCAAGATCCAATTTCTTCAAAGCTTGAAGTTTCGATAGACAAGGCAAACTCTTTAAACACCAACATCCTCTAAGCAACAGTACTGTGAGTTTCTCCAAAAAGGAAATAGAATTAGGCAAACTCTCTAAACGAGTATAAGAAAGATCGAGAATCTTAAGGTTAGGAAAGTGCTCAAAGAAAGATTCTGGAATTTCTTTCAATGCATTCCACGAGAGCAACAACGTTGTGAGTTTTGGAAATTTCGGACTATTCATCATTTGAGGAATCGTTGAGATGCGATTGTGCATCAAAGAAACCTTCTCCAAATCTTCACCCCAGTCTTCCTCGTTTGGTAGCTCTTCCAACTGCATACCAGCTTTTACCAGAAATCTTTTCCTTGTGATATGCAATGCCATATCTCTAACAAGATCATGCATTTTTATACATGGCCTATCCTGAACCCTTTCTAGCAAACAATTTTCTTCAAGCTTTTGCAAAATGGAATGACTGCTACCCTCCATTGCTTTTATACTTCCCATTTCATCTATAAGCTCTTCTTCCATCCAATTTTCAGTTATCTCATCTTTATAGATTCCATGATCTTCAGGATATAATGCACAATACAAAAGGCAATCTTGGTCTATTCGTTGCAGACGATTATAGCTGAATTTTAAACATCCATACACCTTATCTTCCATATCGTGGATGTTTCTGATGTAGCCTCGTAGTTCATCTATAGCATTTTCCCACATACGAGGATCGGATTTTCCCCTCATACAACCAGCCAGTGTGACAACTGCTAGAGGAAGTCCATCACATTCCCTCACAGCAAGTTTCATTAATGATTCTAAAGTTGGATTGGGCAACATGTCTTGTCCAACTTTGCCTAAGAATAAGTTCATGGCTTCCTCCATAGAAAGACAAGGAACTTTAACTTTCTTAAATCCCATTGATTGAACAACCCTTTCTGAACGTGTGGTCAACACTAATTTGCATCCATTATTTATTGTTGGCTCAAGGATTCCAACATCCTCAAGGGAAAAGCTTCTCCATACATCATCCAATATTAGCACATACCTCATTTGTCCTCTCAACATTTCTGATAACTTCCCTGCACAGACGATTGTATCTTCATTATCTGACAAATTTCTCCCCAATTGAGAAGCAATGTTCTTTTGCAGCCTTGGAATGTCGAAGTCTTGGGATACAGTTACCCAAATCAATTTTCTAAATTTACTCTCTTTCAACAACCTATTATGGACATCCTTCATAATGGTTGTTTTCCCGATTCCGCCCATCCCCCACACACCAATCAATCCAACTGCATCTCCCATCAAGTACTGATAAATTTCTTCTCTAACATTGGTCGCACCTACTACTTCCGGTGTAGGTAGATTAACCGCTATGGTAGAAGGATCATTAACAACCAAGCCCCCAGAGAAATTTCCTTCAGCATGCACTTCCTTCATTGCTTTAGTTACCTCATCAACAAGCTGCCCCAAGCATGAGCGGAAGATATATTTTCCTTTACTGATTTTATCTTTAACATGTTGAGCCTGACCAAGCTTTTGCTCTACTTTCTCAAACCATCTTTTAACTTCCTGCTTTGGTGTTTTCCCGAAGTGATGCTCGTCTTCCAACTGCTGTTGAAAATCAGCCTCCTTGGCACGCAAATCCGCTTGTGCTTGATTGAAATCATCAACGTATTTTGTGAATTTCTTTTGGTATTTTAGATATTTGCTAGCATTATGACCGATGTACTTAATAACATCAACGATTGGCCCAATGACTTCAGCCATTAAAAAGGTCTAGCTTTCCTGCATCAAATTTAGCATATTAATGATTAAGTTTAAGAATATTAGAAAATCAAAACTGCAATTACAATAATACAAATAGAGCCACTTCAGCTTGTTTAAGTGGTTGAATCCTCTAACCATATGCAGAACTTATAACTTCAAACAAAATTCATTAAAATTACAGACATGATGGGAGGATACACCACAGATCTGGTTGTTGACACCATAGGTCCCAACCCCAAACCACCAGATCTAGTCTTCAAATAATACATCTTTCCTTACAGACACAATAGTACAGTCCATTTTTAGATAAATGCATATGAGATCCACAAAAAGGGACTAAACAAAATGATATATATGCAACGTACGTAAGATCACTTAAGACTTGGGTGTATATGTGTGTTAGCACAAGTTGTTTTTCACATTTTGGTTAACTTAGAGATAAGACAAGAATAAAAGGCAACACAAGTTGCAGAGTATAAGATGCATGCTATGGCCAATTTATTGAAGCTTACTTGATTCTAGCTTGGAATAAAGAATGGTAGTGGCAAACTCTTTTCTCCACTTCAAAAGATCCAAGTAAAGAAGGAATGAATAGCGTTTGCTTAAGAATAGCTGAAATCGACGACTCCAAGAACAATCTTCGGCTATTTTACTAAAATAATCTAAAAAATTTTAATATTTATAAAAATGACCCAGGTTTAAAAACAATCACAAAAATAACTTGAAATAAACAGTAAAATTGGTTTTTGGCCTGTCAATGGCTGGCACCAACTCGTATTTTGCATACATTATTGCCAAATGATTGTGTCAGGTTTTAAAAAAATTAATTTTTTTAGTTTTGGCCTGTCAATGGCCGGAACCATGGTATTTTTTTTAAAAAATCGTATCATATTGGTATACAAAATACGAGTTAAAAAAATTTTTTTGGGTGCTGACCTGTCAATGGCCGGCACCTAGTACAACAAAAAAAAAATTCGATTTTTTTCAAAAAAATTGTTTTTACTCTCTAAAAAAATACGAGTTTTAAAAAAAAAATTTTTTTGGTCTTTGGCTTTGTCAATGGCGGCACTCCAGATCTAACAAAAAAATAGAATTTTTTTCAAAAAATTTTTTGAAAAAATTCTATTTTTTTTTTTGTTATCTTGGTGCCGCCATTGATGTGCCAAAGACCCAAAAAAATTTTTTTAACTCATATTTTGTATACCAATATGATACGATTTTTTAAAAAAATACCATGGTTCGCCATTGATGTGCCAAAACTAAAAAAATTAATTTTTTAAAGCCTGACACAATTATTTGGCAATCATGGGTGCAAAATACGAGTTGGTGCCGGCCATTGACAGGCCAAAATCCAATTTTACTGTTCATTTCAGGTTATTTTTGTGATTGTTTTTGAACCTGGGTTATTTTTGTAAATATCAAAATTTTTTAGATTATTCTAGTAAAATGGCCAGTAGTCGAATAGTGGAGGCGACGGGTCAAATCTTAGGCAAAATAATGCGTTTTAGCTGGCTGATCAACCATGGATCCAAATCTCAAGGCAATGAAGTCTTGGATTTATTAAACAAATACTAAAGTTTCCCATATAAATTAATAGCAAAGGCAAGCGTGCCTATTGCATACCCAAAAAAAGTCCTTCATGTGCGCAATTTATTTTCTATTGTTTGTGACCAAGAAAACCCCAAATCAATAGTACGACCAATACAATTTCGACCTCTCTAAATTAAGCTTTCATTCAAATTTGGAAGCATGACTCCATATAGGAATAAGGTTTGTGTTCAAGTTGGAAATACTTTTTAATTATAAACCTTTAGCTATGGTGTGTAACTATGTATATAGCTATATTTCATTTCAATTTATAATATGTAGGTAAGTGGGTTATTTACCGGTTGAACTTAGGTTTCTTCGCACGATTTTCATGCATTGTTCATAACAGGGAAATACTATACAAAATTTTACGGCATGTAGGAAGCGATGAAACTAAGTAAAACCCAGCAATTTTAGCTAAAATGTGTTTTATATTTGATGCATATTTGTGGTATATAATTTCATGCATTTTTGGTTGAAATTAGAGTATCCAATGCTGGTAGTAGTGGCTATTCTCTCTTGCCACAAGTCTTCTTTGAAGAAGTAAACAGTTGGCCATGAAATGAATTTCATGCATTTATGACATTTTTTAGTTCACTAAAGTGTATAGAATAGTTGCCATTTTTTAATTCACTAAAATGTATAAAGTAGTTGCCAATGAGGTGTTTGCATTGCGGGTAAAGACTAAGTCTCACTATATGCAATTGCAATGTGTAGATCTACCTTCCACACTATAATTATTAAGTAATTTTGTTAAAGTAATTACTAGGAATAAAATTTCTTGTTATTGGATCCACAGTCAATGTTGATAATGCAAAGTGGGTAGTTCCACATTGATTGAGAAAAGGCTTCTAATGGGGTTTAAATTTTGCCTTGCCTCTTATTCTCGTTGGGTAATTGGGGTTAAAGGCTCAACACACACATGTTGCCGCCCGATTTGTATGCTTGTTTCTTTTTGAATAAAATTTATATTCATTTTATTAGAAATATTTTGTTTTGTTTTTAGAATATTTTTTCAGCTGTAGAAAATCTGTTGGTTGTTGCAAAATATGTTGGTTTGAGAAAAATCCTCTGCTATTTTTAGAAATTGACATTGCTATTTTACCATTTTTTGCCTATTCAAAAAAAGTATAAATAGCAGGTCATTTCTTATTTTTCACAACAATAGGCAAACAACAATCTCTTCTCTGCCTTTCTTAGCTCGCCCGTTTTCTATTCAAAAAAAAATTTCGGTCTGATTTTCGACCAAGTTTTTAGCTTTAGTTTTCAGTGTACTTTTTCGAATACTGTTAAAAAAAGCAATACCATTTGTGTTTCACCTTTTTTGTTCAGGTGTACTATAACACCCCAAACTTGGCCTAGAAGTTAAGATTAAATCTGGAGAAGTTACATCAACACATAGAAAACTGATTTCAATATGTATCCAGAAAATGTTCAAAGATTACTCGATTAATAGCGAAAAATCTTTTCGGAGTCTTATTTTGAAAACTGAAATCCATTTTGGTCGACTTAACAATTTTTTAGCTTCGTGTTAGAAATTGTCAATTATTGACGAAATTAGCAAAACCAAAACAAGTTCAAAAATAGTTTATAATTCCAAAAGATCAAACATATTTACATTAGTGCAAAAATAATCTGAGCTCTCGGACGTCGTTCGATCCTAAGTCAGATGTTTACCTGAACAGATAAAGATAAGACAAAGTTGAGATACCAAGCATCGCGTATAACCAAACTCAAATGCAAATAGACAGATCGTAACATATAAATCATAATAATGCATAGGACTTAATAATAGTTTAGTAACCAGTACGAAACAATTCTAGAGTATCACAGAGATCTCAACAATGGTAGCACAACAGAACAGAACAAGACAAAACCATACAAAGCAGAACAAAACAAATCAAACCAGAGCAGAACTGAACAAAATAGTACAAAACATAACAAAAATTGTATGTCGATGTCAATGTAGTATTTTTCAAAACCAATCAGAGTGTAGATTTATCAGAAATCATCTTACCTAACTCCACTACACACCAAAATAAAGTTTCCTAGAACTCGTCCAATCAAGTCACACCAACAGATAACTGTGGATAGTGCCACCTGAATTTGCAGTGAAACTGCCATATCAAAAATATGTGGTCGAGCCACTATATTGCAGAGATACTACTAGAACAGAATTGTGGATAACCACTAGGTAATGCAGATAATTAAATTGCCGCAAATATCCTCCTTTCACATTATCTCAATCTCATGCAGTATTTCATGACATGCAAATACAGAGTCAATGTGCTAAGCATGTAGGTCACGCTATCGTACAATAACAAAATCAATAGTCATGAAAGTCCATGCTTTGTAAAACAGATATATCAAATCTCGACAAGTCGCATTAGATTGCCATGAAATCATATGCATGGTTATAAGTCAAAATCAATACCAATCAATTCAACATATTCGGATATCTCATATTCTAAATCACAGAGTAACGCATGGTTTACCATCAGACTTAACAGAATACGGGTCATACCTGGATAATTCGTATACATTAAACAAGAGCAGGTTACGTTCTGACTGATCCTACTTAGATTCAAACATAGCAGACATGCATACAGATCACAAGTTATTCATCATCAGATTATCAGATATCAAGTTATATAGCCTAATTCAGATTGTACGGACCCTACAATAGGCTTGCATTCGTTTCGAACGACGTTTGTGGCCCAAGGGAAAAATCTTAAATATTGGTCTACACGTCTATATGGTTTCACACGGCCTGGATAGTTGGCCCGTGTGCCTTCACACGACTTAGCACATGCATGTGTGCATCAAATTTTTGTGAGTAGTGAGCTACACGGCCTGACACACAATCGTGTGGCTCACATGGCCTACCACACGGCCTGGCACACAACCGTGTGGCTTCAATAGTCCCATTTTCTGATGACTAAAACTCAAAGAATAAGGGGTTTCGGCACCCACCTGATACAAATTTGATGTAGAAGCAAAAATGATGAATTCCCGTCCCTAAAATGACATTACAAAGAAAAATCAGACAACGTATTCGCACTCAAAATATTAAGATTAGCGCCCGAGACTGAAGTTAAGTTGAAGAACTTTAGACACAAGCTTTAAATCGAACTTACGGTACCAAATTGAGCCAGAAAGGAGAAGTCTGACCCCGTACAGAATCAATTTGGCATAACATAGTTTGAAGAGAAGAATCAAAACAAAGAGAAAATAAAGAAATAACGGAGGAATGATAGAAACATAAATGGAAAGTAAAAAGAAAAACAAAATAAATGCCCCAACTAGGAGGTTTCTAGGAAGTTTAATTAACGATCCGAAAATAACTACCACACAAAGCAATTCAAAAATTAAACATGTCCTATTGTTTTAACAGAGATTCAAACATCAAACCAAAGAGTACACAAAAACTTAACCATTGAACCAACAGGCTCATTCTTATTATCATTTGACTAAATTTAACTTATAACCTATGTGTCCAAAGATAAGGGTTTAATCAAAAGTAGCAAAATTTCAAAAGATAGGATTTGAACCAAGAACCTCTCACACACAAACACAACACTTAGCCACTGAACCAAAATAAATCACCTATAAAAAATTTCCAAAATCTAAACTCAAAATCAAGGTATGATCACTATTGGTTTCAAAACTCAATTTCTTCTAACCTAGTTTTTGGGATGTTACATATATTAATATTGAAGTATTGTGTTAACATTGAGGGGCGACGTCTACTACACGATTATACTGGTCAAGGCAAATTTATTTCTAAGGCAGTGGTTCTTCTACGACACAATGATTATTTTATTTATTTATGCTCAATTTATTTATCCTATCAGAACTAGCTATTTCATTTTGTAGTAATATATTCCCAATAAATGCCATGTGAAAATACAATCAATAACATTTAGCTTATCGTAATGGTTTTTTTGAAGATCACTAAATAAGTTTTTAAAAAAAAGGGAAATGGTCACCAATTTCTTTTCTTTAGGTGTAATTGGTCACCTATGAAAATTTTCATTTTAATAAAAATTTAAAATCAACTGGAAATTATTCATCTCTTTTGTCAAAATATTTTGATATTAAAGTCATGTCAATAAAAGAGGTAATAAATATTATCACTCTTAGGCTAGACGAAGTAATAGGTTGAGTTTAAACCTATGAATTGAATTTAAAAGAAGTAGAATGTAATCAAACACTATAGTAAAAACAGGTTTTTAACGGCTTTTTTTGCCTTTAGCGACCCTTATAAGCGCAGCTCCGCAAAAAACACCGCTAAAGACAACGCCACTAACATTTTGCGGCGTTTATGTAAAAAAAAGCCGCTAAAGAACATGATTTTTAGCGGCACTTTTCTCAAAAACACCACTAAAGAACGTGACTTTTAGCGGCGCTTTTCATTCAAACCCGCTAAGGAACATGACCTTTAGCGGCGCTTTTCTCAAAAACGCCACTAAAGGTCACGTTCTTTTGTGGCATTTTTAGTAAAAACGCCACTAATTTTAACAGTTTTCTAATATCCTATTTTCATTCATGTACAATCCTTCCTGTAACATCAAATCCAACCAATAACAACAAATCTAAATGATACTTCAAAAATCCAACGAAAGATATCTAAATTAATAAATGAAATAACAAAATATTCTTACAGTAATGTTAAAAGTTATATTGTTAAAACATTCTTACAATAAGAAAATAAACGTTTAAGATGGTGGATTCTGTGACTGCTGAAACATCTTCATCATATTCTGAAGTTGTTGCTGGAGTTCGTTATATTTTCTATTTTGCTCAGCTTCCCTCGCTGCTACCTTCTTTTTAAGTTGTAGCTGGAGTTCTTCATATTTTCTTTGAACCTCTACCTCTCTCGATACTGCCTCCGCTTTAAGTTGAGCAATTTTCTCAACTGTGCTCGCTTGTATCTGAGCCATCTGGTCTCTTAACCTCTGAACTTCAGCTTAAGCTTGACTCTCCAAAGGCATTTATTACTGTGAGCTGGATCCAAAATATTTGGTTGGGTTAACATTAGATCCTTGAAATCGAACCCTACCATACCTTTCAGGACCTAAAACTTCAGTAATAATTCTGTTATCAATGTCCTCAAGATTAACAGAACTATCACTCGAAGCAATCATTTCATACTCCGCCTTTTTATCCTTTAGTTTCTCCTAATAAATCAATCAAAAAGTTAGAAATAAAATATATAATAAAAACAAATGCAACATAACTTAACATTATTTAAAACTACTAACGACGAATTAAACCATTATAATTAAACCATTATAATTAAACATTATAAATATTTAAAATAAATCAAATTTTATTAAGTAAATATACCATAATTTCTCCAGCTTCAGAAGTCATTGGAGATCCATCTTTCTTCCTACGTGTAATGTCAAAAAGCTGAAGGCGTCCAACTTTTTGACCAGACGAGAGTTCTACAATATAGTAGTAAAAATATTATTTAATAGAAAGTAATTATATTTGACACAATTAATAAATTCAAAATACCTCGGCCTCAGCTACACAAACAAAACTTTTCAACCCTGCTGTGTGCATGAATTTTTATTTTTGCCTGCTGCTTGTTCCAACTCGCTCACGGTCCTTCATTATGAAATTATTATTACGTATATAGTAAATAATATAAACTGAAATAATTATAAGAGTTTGGAAGTACGTAATACCTCTCCTTTCTTTGAATTCCAGAATCTAACCGCATCTTCCCGTTGGTACCTCAGCATTCCCGGCGGGACATTTCACAATTTCTCTTCGAGCCTTATATCTTTCTTCAAATATTCTTTCTTTAAAGTGTTTTTATGGTCTCTCCATTTTTTCCCAATGCCTTCTTGATATAAGCATTCGAGACCTCTAAAGCAAATCTTTCCTAAAGAAACACAAGTTTAGAAAGTAAATATAAATGAAACTTAAACCAAAGTATTATAAATTACATTTATGTTTTGTTACCTAATATTATCGAGAGCTTGATATCAAGCATTTGATGCCATGATTCATAGTTGATAGGCAACATATTGGCATTTCGTGCTATAATGCCTAAATATCCTGCTAAAAGTCGAGCTTCTGATCCAACAGGCTGACCAAAATTGTTTCTAGATACTTTGACACGCTCGACAGGATTTAACTCGTATAAATCTTTAAGTAGCGTACGTCCTCGACTCTGCGTATCCCACAACTTTCAGCTAAAAAATGGTATATTATAATATAAGAATTTGAAAAAGAAATTAATAATAAAAGTCAACACGCATGTAAATTAAATTTAACATTACTTTGAATTTCTATAGGCTCGTTAGGTGTTTCCGGAACATTCGAAGATCCAATAGCAGTCTACTATTCACTATTTGTTTCTTCTGAATTTAGAGTATTCTGAATAATACTTAGATCTCGTAATCTTCTTCTAGACATTTTTTTCTGCAATACACATAAAATATTTGAAATTTTAATAAGTAATTACAACAATAATAGTACATATAAAAAGTTGAAATATTTAACAAGACTAAGATTTAAATTATAATATTATATATAATTAAAAAATCGTAAAATCTTACTACATCATAATTTGTAAATATCTTCGTCCACATTCTGACGAACCCATTGAAATTGTGCACTAGTACTAGGGATATTTTCATTTAAGTTTTGCTCTGGAAAAGTCAAATTTCCTGATCTTTCGACGATATCATCTCTACTTCCACTGCCCATGTCAAACAAGTCTCTAGGGGTGTTTGGGAGTACAACGTACCAACCCTCATCAGTTGGATCTTTCGAATAAAAAACTTAACTTGAGAAGAAAATACATACGGCTCGTCTATCAATTGCTGTCTAGTGTGAATCAAGTGAGAGAAATTCACCATTGTAAAACCAATTTGATGTTTTTTAATTCTGCGAGCAGTATTAACATTAGCCTAATCAAATCGAAATAAGACAACTTTCCATTTTCTATAGTAATCCAACTCAATAATGACAGTAAGAAGTCCGTAATACTCCACATTTCCTTCAACAGGATTACTGTCCCTAGCACTAGCATAACTTGTAATTGAAGAATTAACAACAATTTCACAATTTTGAGTTCTCCTCAATCTCTCGCGATA
Organism: Gossypium anomalum; assembly: GCA_025698475.1. NCBI lineage: Eukaryota > Viridiplantae > Streptophyta > Magnoliopsida > Malvales > Malvaceae > Gossypium > Gossypium anomalum. The sequence continues at coordinate 9,775,743 of CM046965.1, read as the reverse complement.
TTTTGTATGAAATTTGAATCCATTGATGAGGAAGGCACTATATCTTTTTACTACTCTATTTGGACCTTGGGAAAGCCATTTAACTTCATCATTGATGTCCTTCCCACTCCAAACCTATTGAATCTAAAGTAAATTAAGTAATTATAAATGTTATGAGAAAACATTATTATTTGATACAAAAATATCGTGATTTGGCTTAACTATTCATGAAAAGATTCTGTGAATAACTTATTAATCTCTCGATGTTGTAATCTTCGGAAGCGTGAACGAGATCTCAAGATTTGTTTGTACTCACTATGTTAAAAAGAGGTTTAATTGGTTAGAAGATAAACAAATAAAAAATATGAATATTTATCAAATTCTATAACTTACTTGCGTAATGGTTCAATTGAATCGTGGTGAAAAAGAACATATCGATATGCTTGTATCCAAGATCTATCATCTAATTCTGCAATTTCAACTTTACCGATTGGTTCTTAATAACTTTGAAATAAATAAGTTTTGGCCAAGTTATGATCAGTGAGCCCAACATTTATACTTGGTCTATTCAGTCTTATTTCAACATCTTCTAAATATCTAGAAGAGAAAGTCATACATTCCTCTGCCAAGTAACCTTCAGCAATTGATCCTTCTAGATAATGCTTATTACGACAATAAGACTTCAATTTGCATAGGAACCTAAACACTATATACAACATTATCAAAAGTTATAATTAAAGGTATAGAGGTGAATGAATGAATACTTTACAAATAAATTAGCACCTTTCTATAAGATACATCCATTGATAGAAAACTGGTCCACCAAGTATTGCTTCACGAGGGAGATGGATTAGCAAGTGCACCATAATAGTGAAGAAAGAAGGTGGAAAGATCTTCTCCAAATTGTATAAAGTCAAAGCTGCTCAATCTTGTACTTTCTCAAGTTCGTCAACATTCAAAACTTTGCCACAAATAGCTTTCATTATATTGGATAGTTCAATTATTCAGGACATCACCTTTTTTGACATACAACACCGTAAAGCAACTGTCAGTAAATCTTGCATCAAGATGTGATAATCATGTGATTTTAAGGAATATAGTCTTCGATCTTTAAGACTCACACATCAAGATATATTTGATGCATACGCATCTGAGACCTTTATATCCTTCAACACCATGCAAAACACTTCTTTCTCTTCCTTCAACATTGCAAAAATAGAAGGTGGCAACTGATATTCCCATTCGAAAGTACTTAGGGATGAAGATCACGCCGAATTCCCATGTCAACTAAATCAAGTTGACTCTGAAAATTATCTTTCAATTTTCTATCGACATTCAAAATTGTCCCAGTGATGTTCTCGCAAACATTCTTCTCAATATGCATGACATCAAGATTGTGTCGTAAAATCTGATGCTCCCAATAAGGCAACTCAAAAAAATACTTCTTTTTTTTCACAAGTCCGCCTCATTAGGATCATCCTCTTCATCAGATTTATCATCAGATTCATCCATCGATCTTTTCTTTGTTTGCGTGTTAGGTGGTTGATTCATCTTTCAACATGAATAAGATTTCAGATCCAATGGTCTACACAGGAGCTTCTCTAAACTCTTTAGTACCTTCAAATAGAGTCCTCTGAAATCAAAATTTATGATTTCCATCTAACCACCGACGATGCCCTATATAAGAGAACTATTTCCCATTATATAACCACTTCAAACATGTTTGCGCAGCACAACAAGGACAATCATAATGTCCTTTGGTACTCTAACCAAATAAATTGGCATAAGCTGGCAAATCATTAATAGTCCACAACAAAGTTGCACGTAAATAAAAGTTCTCCTTTCTCAATACATCATATGTCTCAACACACACCCATAACTGTTTAAGCTCTTCAATAAGTGGCTACAAATAAATATCAATATCATTTCCAAGACCCTTCTCTCCAGGGATAATCATAGATAAGATAAAAGAAGATTGCTTCATGCAAAGCCATGGAGGCAAATTGTAAGGAACAAGCACTACAGGCCAAGTACTGTACGAAGTGCTTATGATTTTATAAGGGTTAAATCCATCAGATGCTAGCCCAAGCCTCACACTCCGAGGATCACTTGCAAAGCTTGAAAATTTACTATCAAATCATTTCCAAGCTAAAGAATCCGCAGGATGCCTTAATAATCCATCATCGGTTCATTGATCATGATGCCACGTCATAGACTTGGCTGTCTTTGATGACATGAAAAGCCTTTGAGGCCTTGGTATTAACGGAAAATATCGTAAAATCTTTATTGTCTTCTTTCTTGATTGTGCCTCATATTCATCCTCATTCACATCTTCTGTATTTCTATTCATCCAACGAGATTTACCATAAACGTGACAAGACTGTTGGTTTTTCCAATCACCCCAATACAACATGCAGGCAAAGTTACAGTTTCTATGCCATGGAATATGGATATATATTATCAAAGAAGTCTGGAATATGCACCAAAATCTCATTAAAACATAGCATGAAATTTTAGCAAGGATAATCAAATAGTTGGGCTGCCTAGACAACTTGGAAAGTTGATACCCCTACCTGATTCAATGCAAAAGTTGCTTAGAGTGGCTGGTAAGTTTGACAGAAAAGAGCACTTGAATCCAAATAGGTTAAATTAAAGAAATAACTAATGGGATTTTTCAAACCACGAACAAGAACCAGAAAATCACCTTTGTTTATTCGCTTGCTTTTACTTTATTCATTTCTCATTCCTTAACTTTGTAAATGGCAACATAACTTTTCTTTTGTAGTCGACCAAATGCAGACCAAATCACCGGACATTGAACACATGTAAAGTTAAGCCACCACCTCACTAAACTAGATCCTTGTTAAATAGCATGGAATGCTTTCATAACAAGATATTAATGCACAGAAAAATTACGTATTTGCAAGTAGGCATGGTGAAAGCCTCCTTCTCATTTTGTTGTTCCGCTTTTGATACTTGTTTAATGCGCCAAAATCTATTTCAAGGCTACCGATTTAGGGAAAAATAGTTGGGCTACTGATTTCAGGTGGAAATTAGGGATTTCGGGGGGGAAAAAGAATAATGAGAAAAGGTTGGGGAAGAAAAGCAGAGGAAAAAAGGGTGGGCTATAAATTTTAGGAGAAATTTAGGGATTTCAGACTTTGGTTGGGGAAAAAAAGTAGAGGAAAGAAGAGGGAAAGGAATACATTATCATCGTGTTTATTGGTTGGAAAAAGGGGGAGAGCAAAATGACGACGTTTTGACTAAAAGAGATCATCTCTTGCGGCATTTTGATGAAAAAGCCACTAAAAATGTAATTAAACGACACCGTTTTGATTAAAACAAAGTAACCATTTGCGGCGTTTTTATAAAAAAAAACACCACTATTTCTTACCTTTTGCAGTGTTTATCATAAAAACGCCACTAATTTCAATCCAATTTTCTTCTTTGTTTATATATTTGAAAGATTTAATTATTTCTTAAATTCCTTTAATTTGTAAAATTTTATAATTGTGTATGAAAATAATTTTAAATAATATGAAAACCATAAACCCTAACCCCTAAACCCCTAAACCTTAAACCACAAACCTTAAACTATAAACCTTAAATCTTAAAACCCTGAACTCAAATCCTTATCCTAGAAACCACAAACCACTAAACCCTTAACTCTAAATCTTAAACCCTAAATTAGTTAGATAAAATTTGAATATTATATATTCTTTCAATATTTTAGGAAATTTAAATAACATTTTCAATTTACTAATTAATTTTGTTTCTCTAGAGATGCACGGGTTACCAATTTTTTAAATTTTAATATATATAGTTTATCTATCATCTCTTAAATAATATAAACTATAATTATAATTTTAATATATTCATATTAATATTATCTCTTTTACAATTATATAAGAAATTATGTACAATATAAATTTATAAACAATCAGTCATATACCCCGAAAACTTTAAAATTATTTTAAATAATAGTATTTTAATTTTTTTCATTTTTAAAAAAAATACTATATTCAATCTATTATTTTGATTCAAAAAAAAAATTCTATATTCAGTCCATTATTTCGATTTTTAGGATTCATTAACTCAAATACCACTTTCTGCACTTTAAATTTTATTATATTTACTACTGATATATAATTAATGATTCACAAATTTAATAGATATATGTTTTAAATATTTACAATAAGTTAAAAGAAATATTTTAAAATTTGATTATGTATATAATTATAAATATTTGCTTTAATTATAAGTTCGGTCGATTTAACTTTTGTGATCTTGTTCTGTTTTGATGAGGAAATGAAGCTCTTTTTGCACTATTAGTTTTGGCATCTTGTTTGGGTTGAGAGCTCAACTATTTATTTTGGGGCTTTTGATGTTTGTTTGGTTTCTCGGGACTGATGTACTTTTGTTGCCCCTGGTTTTCTTGACCAGGCCTTTTCGTCTCTCTTGTTAATGGAAGTTAGTTTTCTACCGTTCCAATAAATATAACCATTCCACCACGCTAAGCATTCCTCTATGTAGTGCTTAATTTTTTTATTTTCTTATTTTTTTTTTGCGGCATTGTGGTTAATTTTTTTGTGAGCACAGTTGAGCAAATTTTTTGTGGTGTTTTTCAAAAAGCGCCGCTAATGCTCGATCTATAGCGGCGTTTTTCGAAAAGCGCCGCTAATGCGTTTTTCAAAAAGCGCTGCTAATGCCACTAAAGCTCAACATAAAACAACGTCGTTGTGCTTAATTTTTTTGCGACCTTTTTCAAAAAGCGCCTCTAATGGTCGACCTATAGTGGCGTTTTTTAAAAAGCTCCGTTAATGCTCGATCTATAGCGGCGTTTTTTATCCAAACGCCGCTAAACAGGTTTTTTGCTGTAGCGAAATAAAAATGTTACTTGAAAGAACATTGTATTCAACGTGTAAAAAACTATTACAACAAAGAAACAAACAGTGGAGGCTATTGAAGACAACAATGAGCAAATAGCATTGCTTACAAAGATCATGAAGAGATTCTCTAAGAGAGAATTAAATCAGATGCTAGAGGGACTAGTAACCGTGACATAAAGTCTCACATAAAGAAAGAGAGTTCAAAAAAAAAAGAAGTTCAATGTTATGAGTGTGAAGGGATTTGATCTCCTTCAAGCCGTATACACCATGGTCGAAGAATTGAAGAAAATTTTGAGAAACTCATGAATTTTGAGTGTAGAATTGTAGAAGGGAGAGAGTCCGTTCAAGTGTCGGTCAAATTATGAAGCAAGAGGACTCGATAGCTTTGGGTTTGGGTTAAGCTTAGAAGGTTGAGAAAGTTTGTTGATATTTTTTTGCTTTCATGTTTGAATTTTGGTTGCTAAATTTATTGATAGTTAGTAATTGTGGATCGAAATATTTGGTGTTGGGAATTTGAGTTTTGGCATAATGTAATACTTAATACTTGCACGAGAATAAGGTAATATTTAGCCTAAAATTCTGAACTTAATTTGATATATTGATTTAATTAGTTCGTATTTAGAAATTTTATGTTATATTATGGAATTAAATTTTAATCTAAATTGAGTTAATATTTGACCATTATTGCAAATTCGAATTATAGAAACAATCCGTTGCTAAAATGAGATGTCTGCTTTACTCGAATTTGAAACTTTTGGTATGTATATAAATTTAATGTATTTTTATTATGTTTAAATCTTATTTGAATATATGTCATCAACTTGGTAAACATAAGTTAGAATAGTTGAATATAGGTGGCACATCACTAGGATCTAGTAGTATTTAGAAGCGAATTCAGGGGGTTTGATAGGGGTTCGGGCCTCCCTAAAATGAAAATAAATTAATTTAGACTCTTTTATAATTTATAAAATTTTAAATAAATAATAGTAAAATTATTCTGACCCTAAAAAATAATAAAAAATTAATTTAATCTTTTAAAAATTATAAAAATATAAATTATTAAAATGGTAAAATTACATGTTTACTATAATAAATATATATAATTTAATTCTGACTCCTAAATAAAAATTTGGCTTCATCCTTCACGATATTGCCTATTTTTATTATTTCGTGTTTGGATGGTTTTGTATTATGTGTACGAGCTTGGTGTATTTGGTTGGGGCGTTGTAAGTCATTTTGATATTTGAAATTCCATCATCTGCATATTCACACCAATTTTCCAATTGCTAACCATCGCGCTTTGTTGTATAAAAAAGAGTAATAAAATAATCCGGATGATTAGATTATTTCTTAAACCATTATTAAATAAATATATTCACAAATACAGTCAATAAATTGAATTACGTTAGTTAAGTGAGTGATAAAATGTTAAGAAATTTGATAAGATATATGCAATATATGTTTAGTTGTAATGTGATACTATCACCTTATTGATTTGGTAAATAAGTGGTAAAACTGATAAGTATGCTTGTGTGTAATTTATGTGCCATGCATGTGAGTGCAATTATATTATGTGTTTAAAGTCCTTAGAAAATCCATAATTAAATTATTCTGTTCTTCACTGATTAACATTTCACTTCCTTTCTGTTTGGAGGTCGATATTGACAAATTACTTCTATCTATCTAGTATTTATCTCAAAACATTAAAAAATTGTCAGAAAGAACAAATAATAATTAAAATATAATTGAAGAGTGTTATATAAATATTTTATTATTAAATGAATATCCATCAACATCAAAATGAGTCTGATGTACTTTAGGATTTTAATAGTAATTAGAAGTAGAGTTTTATATCGTGTATACTTTTTATGTCTATAAATATAAATTTTGGAGAAGCTAATCAATAAAATACATACTTCTCTTTTGTTCTTATATTTCTTTTATTATTTGCTCTTTTTATTCTTTTAGGGATAAATCTCAAAATTCTACATGAACTTCAAATTTGTGTAATTATACACGTTGTTGAGTATGACTCCTATTTCAGTCAAATTTGAGAAATAATCTTTCAGTTAAATTTTATTTATTTGTTTCAATCAAACTCTGATTAGTTTAGATTATTTTATTATTATTTGACCTATGAATTGAGCCTATAAATAGGCTCTTTTACTACCTTAGAAAACACAACCATTAGAGATTAGAACTCATAACACTTTTAGAAAATTTTGTATTTATATTTTGAGGGTTCTTTGTTTTCAGGGTTTAGTTTTTATCTCTATCTTTTGTACTCTTCGTTCTTTTCTCATTATAGTAAAATTATCTTTACCCGTGATTTTTTATCCTCTTTGGATGGGTTTTTCCACTTAAATTTGTGTGTTCAATTTCTCAATTTCTTCCGTTATTTTTACTTATTTGTTGCTTAATCGGGTCAATTCACAACAAGTGATATTAGAGCTAATTCAATTTTTGTAGATTAGCCCGTTTAGAGATGACAACAACAAGGTTTGAAATTGAGAAGTTCGATGGTGTCACAAAATTTCAATCTGTGGCAAGTTCGGATGATGACAATTCTAGTTCAAATCGGCCTGAAAAAGGTTGTTACCGAGAAAAATCCTGAGAATCTAAATCAAACAGAATGGGAAGAACTCGATGAAAAGACCTTGTTTGCAATGCAGTTGTGCCTCGCGAATACAGTATTATAGAAGGTATTAATGGAGAAGACCTTATCTGCCTTGTGGAAAAGGTCAGAAACTCTTTATGCGACTAAGACTCTGGCTAACTGTTTAGTGTTGAAACAACGTCTATTTACGTTTTGCATTAACGAAAGTGAGCTTCTTAAATATCACATCAATTAATTTATTACTTTTTTAAATGATTTAAAGAATGCTGAGGTTTAGATTGACAATGAAGATCAGCTATTATTGTGCTATTTACCCCATATACAAGTCTTTTAGGGAGACCTTGATTTATGGTAGAGACAAACTCTCATTCGAAGATATGAAGGGTCATTTGTTAAGTAGAGACAAACTTGACAATGAGTTTGGTTCAGAAAGCAAAACAGATAGGCAAGCTTCCGTTTTGGTAGCATCAAAGAAGCAAGACAAAAGGTGTCACTATTGTAAAAGGTTAGATCACGTCAAAGCATATTGTTATAAACTGCGAAATAAAAGAGCTGCTGAGAGTAAAGGGGAAGATGTAGCTGCTGCTAATTTGGCCGATGAAAGTAGTGATGATTTCTTGTTAGTGTCAACGAGCGATAACTCCAAGCTTACGTCCAAGTGGATCCTAGATTCGGGATTTTCTTTCCACATATGTCCCAATAGAGAATGGTTCTCCACATACAGTTCGGTTGAAGGTGGAGTTGTGTGCATGGGAAATGATTTATCCAGTAAAGTAATTAGTATTGGTACTGTTAAAATTAGGATGCACGATGGGACGATTAGGACACTCTCAGATGTCAGGTATGTACTTGATTTACAAAAGAATCTCATATCCTTGAGTACTTTAGACTCGTAAGGATGCAGAATCAACATTGAGTCGAGCGACATTAAGGTATCTCGTGAAGCTCTTGTTTTGTTAAAAGGTAAAAGGACTGACAGTATTTATATTCTAGAAGGTTCTACAGTGATCGGTGAAATCGAACGTCCCTCATCCATTACAGAGTTGAAGTCAACTCGTTTGGAGCGGAGGCAACTTGGTCATAGGAGGGGAAAATGTATGACCGTTTTATTGAAGAGATGTTCTCTTTTGGATGTAGGTTTTGAAAAGTTAAGACACTGTGTTCGTGAAAATCACACCCAGGTTAGTTTTGATTTGGCAGTGTACAAGTCGAAGGCTAGAAGTCTTTCAATTTCTAAGCACATATTCGACTCAGTTAATTCCCTGCATAGTTCAAGATAGGCCAATGGTGGGCTTTAGCAAAGATGGCGTTGTGGAAATATGAGTCAATGTGGAGATTTGTTGAGTATGACTCCTATTTCAACCAAATTTGAGAAATAATCTTCCAGTTAAATTCTGTTTATTTGTTTCAATTAAACTTTGATTAGTCTAGATTATTTTATTATTATTTGACCTATGAATTTAGCTTATAAATATGCTCTTTTACAATATTAGAAAACACACCCATTAGAGATTAGAACTCATAACACCTTTAGAGAATTTTGTGTTTATGTTTTGAGGGTTCTTTGTTTTCGGGGTTTAGTTTTTATCTCCATCTTTTGTATTTTTCGTTCTTTTTCCATTATAGTAAAATTATCTTTACCAATGGTTTTTTATCCTCTTTCGAAGGGTTTTTCCACGTTAAATTTGTGTGTTCAATTTCTCAATTTCTTCCGTTATTCTTACTTGTTTGTTGCTTAATCGGGTCAATTCACAACACAGGCAAAACTCTAATTATGGTTCAAATGTATTCTTGAAACTTTAATTTTGATTTAATCATGCACATTTAAATAAATAAATACATCAATTTAGTTTTTTGGTACAAAATAAGGAAACAAGGAAACTGAATTCTAATTACCCCTTCTCCACAAGTTCCCTAAGGTTCAAGGCTCACTGGGGCCATCTCAAGACGAACCAGACCTCTCTCGTTGTTTTGAGCTAAATTCGCTAAGTGGCCTGCGCAACTATTTCCTTCACAATGAATGTGTCGAACCTCAGTCACCCATCCTTCATCTATCAAGTTAAAACAATCTTTAATCAAAGTACCTAGAGAATAATTCTTCTCAAGAGGTCGTTGAAGGGATTGAACCACTAGCAGTGCATCTAACTCACCTATGAGTCGATGAATCCCCAAGGATTTTGCGAGACAAAGACCGACTCGCACCCCCCATAACTCCGCTTGAATGCTATTCTTTATCCCAATATTCACAATTTAATGAGCCTCGCTATCACGAATGAGACCCTCGACTGAAGCTAAGTATTAGCGAGATTTTATAACCCCATCTGTGTTGAGTACGTAACTTCCATGAGGTGGTTTGTCCACTTAATCTAGTGTGGGCCTCAAACTAACCTTGGAGTGACAACACTCATGGCAACAAAGATGCCTGTAGCAAACTTTTGAGCATGTAGCAACATTGGCAAACTTATTGGGTTTTTCCCTTTAAAGACAAAATTATTTCTACTATTCCAAAGTCTCCAAATAATGGGAATAAATAGAATACCCCCAAGGCAAATTTAATTTTATTTGGCATTTGGATATGTTATTTCGTTGCATTCAGACATGAAATGGGACAAAGAAGAAATTGGGCTACCAAGTAATGACCTTTGATTTTGACCCACCATTGAGCGATGTTGATCAACCATTGACTGACTTTAATTGGATGTTGATTGACTGTTGACCAATCACTAATTTGAATTTTAAATATTTTTCATAAATATAAATTTTCTAAAACTATATATATGTTTTTTGCAATTTTTTTAAAAAATATATTTTTTTAAAAATCTATATTTTTTTATTTTTTTATTTTTAATGCTAAACTTTTTGAATTTTTTAATTTCTAAAGTTTATATATATATATATATATATATATATATATGTCTATATTTGAAAATTTGATATTATTTTGAATTTTTAGAATTTAAAATTTCAAGAAAAATTAAAATTTTTGAAAAATTTTCTAGAAAAAAATTATTTATTTTTTATTGCAATTCTCTAAAACTAAATACCTATTTTAATTTATACAAAATTTTGAATTTTTATATATTATTTTGAAATTTATATTTAGATTTTAGATTTTTATAAAAATGATTTTTTAACTTTTTTTTATTTTTTGAATTATTTATATATTTTAATCAATATAATATATAATATTAAAAAAAAAAGCTGACATGGGGCGTTATGATTGCGCCATGTAGTAATTTTGATTTTTCTAATCCCGTGGACCAATTTAGATAAGGTGAATAGTTTAAGTGTCAAATTGAGATTGAAAAAAAAAAAAGTAGATATCAAAATAAAAATGCATACATTATTCGAGAGCGAAACTCAATTAAGCTTTAAATCTATTATGAATTTACATATGATATTATACCAAATCCAAATCTTATACAAATATGCAAACAATAATTGAATATTGAATCTTTCTTTTTATTATACATTCCATCCATTACTTTATTTTTACTGCAAAGTTCCTTCAATTCTAGTCTCAACAATGCCTTTAATTTGGGAAAACACAATTTGATGGTATTATTATTTTTGGTATTGGTATCATACATATAAGTATTAAAGAAAAATATTTGGTATTAGATTAGTACAGATTTTAGACTTTATAAGTACAGACAGGGATTAACAAGTATTTTATAGAGATATTAAAAAATATTAAAAAAAGAAAGATTTTTTAAAAAATAAGTGACAATTTTTTAAAATTTTTTATAGAATAAAAAAAAGAGAGTAAATTGTCAGTATACTAAATACTAACTTGAAGTATAAATGCATCGTCAAAATTAAAATTAAACCTTTTAAGAGCCAAATATGAAAGACTTATATAATAGCTTGTTAGAGATTGACCCATATAAACAACTGTACAGCCCAATTTTGGGCCCAAACTAAAAAACCTAAACACAACTACCCAAACTCAAAATTAAAAAAAAAACCCTAGCCCAATACATTAAAAGATCAGAAAAAAAGAAAAAACCCTAGCCCCTTATGTTCACCACCGCCCTAGGACCAATCGCCTCTCACCCCACTTTCTGTGCACCGCCCTGGTCACATCCACCATTCAAGTTGCACCTGCAAGATTAAGTGAAGAAAAGACAATAAGTAATAAAAAAAGGCTTGTAAATGGCTATAAAAGCCAAGTAAAAATGTATTGGAAAGGTCGGCAGTTTCTTTTCTTGACAATACAAACATTTAGCAGTCATTTATCAACAAGAAATAGATTTAAATACGAGCATAAAATCGAAGCAAAAAAAAAACACAAAGGAGAGTTCAAAGGTTTTGAATAAAAGGTTTATTATTTTCGTTTTTTTGTTATTTTATTTTATTTTATTTTATTTTATTTTTTTTCTAGAACCTATTTCCTCTTTTTTTTTTTTACTAAATACATATATATAAATATTTTTTTTTAAAAAATTACCTTTCGGAGTTCCGGCCACCGTCCATGGGTGGTCGACGACGATGACGACCTACATCAAGATCTCTCGCTGGCTTGGCTTTGAGGGGAGGGATACTTGAGAGAGAAGAGAGAGCTTTTTGAAGGTTTTTTTTAAAACAAAGGATGAAATGATTTTTTTTTCCCAAAAATTTGACTTATATAATCCCCCAAAACGAGTCGTTTTGGGGCTGGCCTCAAATGCCTAAAACGACGTCGTTTTGCTCTTGGACCGACCCGATCCGACCCGCTCCGGCCTAGGATCCGCGTGTTTTTTTACGAAAGGGCTAATTGCACTTTTAGCCCTTCCGCCTTTTTATTGTTTCAAAATCAGGTTTTTTTAGTTTTTTAAATGTGCCCGGTAATTTATTTTGGTTTCCACTTTGGTCCCCCTTCAGGCTGTGCGTTTCAAGAGGGAGGGAATATTTCCCTTTTGGTCCTCCACTTCTTTCGCGCATTACAATATGGACCCGATCTTCTCATTTTATTCCAAATTCACCCCAAACTTTCACTTTAAGTTCAATTTAGTCTTTTTTTTTGTTTTGTTATTTTTAATATTTTAATTAATTTAATATATTATTATACTAGTATTTTTTATGATCATTGTTATTATTTTATTTTTATTACTATTTTTTTATTAATATTATTTGTTACATCTAATATTATTATTGTATATTATAATTGCTACTATTATTATTCTTACCATTGCTATTATGTTTTATCATTATTATTTTCTATTATTATCAATGTTTTATTATTATTATTTATTATCAATAATTTTATTATGGTTACTATTATTATTACTATCATTTATATTTCATTATTATTAGCGTTACTATCTCTATTATTGTTTTTTTTTTGTTTTTTTTTACTTTTCTTTAAATTTTATTGTTATTTTTATTTTTATTTTTTATTTTTATTTATTTGTTATTGTGGTTGTTATTATTATTACGTCATTATTTATTATTTTATTATTCGTTTATTTATCACCCTTTTTGTATATTAAAGAAAATACATTAGATTATATATGTTTTTTATATTATTTTATTTTTAAACTTGCTATTATTATTATTGTTACCACTACTATTATTACTATTATTATTTTTACTATTCTCTTTTTATTATCACTATCATTATTAACACATTATTATCATTATCCTTGTTAGTATTTTTCTTATTAACAACATATTATCATTGTTAATGTATTATTATTTTATTTTATTTTATTTTATTAGTATTATATTGTCGTTATTACGTTATTCGAAATGAATAAATATTATTACTATTATTATTATAATTACTATTATATTATTAGCATATTATTATTATTTTCTTTTATTATTATTATCCTTATTAACACATTTTTACCTTTTTGTCAACATTATTATTGTTTTTCTTTTACTATTTTTTATATTACTTATTTATTTATCGGTTTACTATTAAGTTTCCTTTTTTACTTATTCTTATTATTCTTAAATTATTTTTATTGTTATCATTTTTATTATTTTTACCTATTATTTTCCTCTTCAGTTACATAGCTTGTTTGTTTCTTTCATTTTTGTCATTCATACTACTCACCTATTATTACGTTTGTTAACATCATGATTTATTTCTTCTCGTTTTTACAAATTTGCGTTATGTCATCCTTTACCCGACAAAAATAATTCTTTCATAAAAGTAATATTCCGTATTTAGAAATTCGAGAAAATCGTGCCCTAACTTACTGGGTTCCGATTTTTCTCATTTAACCGAAATCACGGAATATTCTTTTAAATCACAATATGATTTTTGAATAAAACGTTTATTCTCGAAAATACGAGATGCTGTGCCCTAACTTACCAAGTATGACACCTTGTTACCTCGAAATAAGCTTTTTTGTAAATAAAGGCAATATTCGGTATTTGGAAATTCGAGAAAACGTGCCCTAACTTACTGGGTTTTGACTTTTCTCGTCCACCCTAAATAACCGAATTTCCTTTTAAAAAGGGGGCTAAAATACATGAATTTTAAATAAAGGCAAGCTTGTTCTCAAAGTTCGAGATGTCGTGTCCTAACTTACTGGACGTGGTGTTTATTACTTCAAGATGAGAAGGTCTTTAACATTTGAGCATTTTTTACAAAGAGGGATCGTATTTCAAAGTCTTTCAAGCTTTCAATCTTCGACACTAAGACACTAATTAATCAATTAGGTACTAATTTTTGGGTGTATCGAGGGTGCTAATCCTTCTTCGTGTGTAACCGACTCCCGAACTCATTTTCTGATTTTCGTAGACTAAAAATTATCGTTTTAATAAATCGTAACTTTTATTAAAACGATTAATTTAAGGTGACCCGATCACACCTCATCAAAAAGGATTGGTGGTGACTCTATTCGTTTTCATTTTCAAAATTTAAGTCGATTCGTTTTTTCAAAAAAATGGTTACGACAACAACAAAATAAAAAATATAGAGAAAACGAACCCAAATATTACATGGAAAACTCCTACGAAGAGGATAAAAACCACGGACAACGAAAATTTCACTAATTTGGCAAACCAATGAAGAGTACAAGATGAAAAAAATCAAAACCTAAAGAACAAAATCCAAAATAAACTCACAAAGAAGGTGTAAAATGCAAATACAAGATAGTTGAAGTCATGAAGCAGCAATTTCTAAACTACCAAAACAATAGACCAAGACAAGTATTAATATGTTATATAAACACTTCAAAACAAAGAGAGAGTAAGATCTGCAAATGTACGATAAAATATTAGCTTACACTGTTATGGTTTTAAACAGACTTCATCATACATCCTGATCCCACTCTCATTCCCATTCCTCAATTCTACCATTTCACAACCTCAACAAGGGGTCGAACAACGTTCTTAATATTGAAATTAGGGTGCTCCCACTCCACTGCTTCCCACCAATCTAATGGACGCACTTGGATTCTCTAGAGAGATTTAGGAGGAGACAGTTCTCCTTCATCATCAATCTCAAGCTGTGGAAGATATAGAGGAATCCGCTTTAGTTTTGGACAATCACTTATTGTAATGGATTGGAGAGAATCACAAACCATTACTAGACAAAGCTAAAATAAATGATTCGTTTCCTGAAGAACAATTCTTTGCTATATCTGATTCTGAGGTACCTTGGTTTGCAGACATTGCAAATTTTTTAGCCGCTAACATCATCCCAAAAGGGTTGACACACCAGCAAAAGAAGCGATTCTTTAATGATGTGAAAAACTACTTTTGGGATGACCCTTTTATTTTCCGCATATGTGCAGATCAAATTATTAGAAGATGCATTACAAGGTAAGAAACATCAAAGATCTTGGAACATTGCCACTTAGGACCGACTGGAGGACACTACAGTGGAACTAAAACCGCACATAAAATACTTGAATCAGGTTTTTATTGGCCTTCGTTATTTAAAGATGCTAACAGGTACGTTACTTCTTATGACAAATGCCAACGGACAGGTAACATCTCCAAACGTGATGAAATGCCTCAAAACTATATGCTTTCATGTGAAATATTTAACATTTGGGGTATCGACTTCATGGGTCCATTTCCTAGTTCATTTGGGAATAAATACATCTTAGTAGCAGTTGATTATATGTCTAAATGGGTGGAGGCCCAAGCCTTACCTACTAATGATGCTAGAGTGGTAGTACGATTCCTTAAGAAACTCTTCTCTAGATTTGGAACACCTAGAGCAATTATCAGTGACAGGGATACTCATTTTTGTAACACTCAATTTGAGAAAACCCTTAAGAAATACGGAGTCCATCACAGAACAACTACCCTATACCATCCTCAAACTAGTGGACAAGTTGAAGTGGCAAACCGAGAAATCAAAAGGATCCTTGAAAAGATAGTAGAGTCAAACAGGAAAGATTGGGCGATGAAAGTAGATGATGCTTTATGGGCTTATAGAACTACTTTTAAGACTCCCATAGGAACATCGCCTTACAGACTTATTTATGGAAAAAGTTGTCATCTACCATTCGGACAAGAGCATAAAGCTTTTTGGACTATTAAATTTTTAAACCTTGATCCCGAACTTGTAGGTAAAAATAGGTTGATACAGTTGAACGAGCTAGATAAGTGGCGAGCCAGTGCATATGAAAACTCAGACCTATACAAGGAAGTAACAAAGCGGCACCATGACATTCGTTTAAAGCAACGGAAACAATTTAAAGCCGGATATTTTGTCTTACTATATAATTCGAGACTCAAATTGTTTCCTAGAAAACTTAAATCACGATGGTTAGGACCTTTCGTAGTTCAATCTGTTTTTTCATATGGCACAGTAGAGGTAAGTCACCCATCACAAGGAACTTTTAAGGTAAATAGCCATCGTCTCAAACTTTACAATGGTGAGAATTTTAAGGATGATGGAGAGGAGCTACAACTCCACTAACCTTCCTAAATACACCAACAAGGGAAAATCAAGCTTAGACTATAAACGAGCACTTCTCAGAAGGCAACCAGAGTACTAACAGTTTTCATTTATATAAATTTTATTTAAATTTCAAAATTTTAATATCTAGATCACTAACTGAATCTTTGAACACAGGTTCACAAAAGCCACAGGGCCATGCACACGGGTGTGCCTTAGGCTGTGCCTGTAACACGAGAAAAGACACAGCTGTCCCATACGGCTGTGTAAAAACAGAGTAAAATTTTTCTTCAAAACATGGGATGCGATAAATTACCACGACCGTGTGAGTGGGCCGTGGGCAAAACTGCCAAAATTACACGAGTGTGCGACACGCCCGTGCGTAGCACCCATTGTCGACACTGCTAAAAAAACACAGGCGTGCGCATAGGTACACGGGCGTGGGAGAAGCGAACCACATCGCACACGGTCGTGCGATACTATCATGTAGCCACACGGCCTAAACACACAGGCGTGTCCTTAGGTCGTGCGACGAACTCTCACTCGCGATAAACACGGGCGTGTAATACGACTGTGCCACTTGCAAAATTTGATTATTTCTTTTATTTTATTTTTACTTCTATTTTTAGTTATTTTTAAAGATTCATTTGTTCTTAAAACGCGGCTTATCTTTATGATTATTATCAAATTATTTCCTTAATTCTTCCTCAGAATCATGCCTTCCCTCCAGCTCTATTTTCAATTCTCGTTCTCTCTAATCCAGGGATTCCATCCATTCATAACTCAGGAAGTTTCACTTCTCTCCTTATCTTATGATCTTATATTTTGATTTTTCAATATATTTATCTTCGTACATTGAGGGCAATGTACATCTTAAGTGTGGGGGGTATTCATTTCATTATAAAAAAAAAATCCCTGAATATTGCCTTGTTCTCTTGCAAATCTATCATATCATTTTTAGGATGAATTTTGATTAAATTATGATTTTTATTGATATATCTTGAATTAAAACATAGGCAGTCACGTATTGATTATTTAAACTTTAAGACATTAGAGAATTAAGCATGATAAGTTGATTTTTGAGAATTTAAAAATTTAGGTTGTTTTTCCCAAGTTTAGGTATTATCTTGAATTGAAATCCACAAGTTTAAACATCAAAAAGCCATAATTTTTGTGAGATTATTGAGCCTTTAAGAGCATCTATTATTTCTTTCATGCTCACTTTTATTATTGCTTTGAGTGTGTCAATATCGAATTGTTATTCTAGAACTTGCTTGATTATGCATGTCAAGACCACACCATTTGAGTTGATATGTCAATATGATAGAGGCATTTAGGATTAACCCACTCATTCCATGAAAAGCTACCTCCACGATTAACCCTTAGTAAACCCCTTTGAGCATAACAAGCCATTCATTGCATACCCTTAATATTAATCCTTAACTCATTATTGTTGAAATCCCCTCAATTAATTTGATCCTTATTTTTGTTGAGATTTGATTTGAATAAATTGCTTAGCTATGTCTTGTTCTTGGAAGTTAGTCTAAATATTTGACTTGTTCTTAACCAAATAATAATAATAATAATAATAATAATACTTGTATACATATTAGTAGTAGTGATCTTTTGTTTTTGACCTTAAGTATTTAAATTTCATATTCTAAAAAGAAGCTTTGTTTTACGCAAGTAATATTAAACATTTTTCTAGTTAAGTAATTTTTCAATTCAATCTCGATTCTAACCTTTTCTTTAAGCCTATGACCACACCCCCTAATCGAGCCTCATTACAACCCTCTAAAGACCTTTTGATTGATGTATCATCTCAATTTGTAGTGGTGGAGATTTGATTTTCACGCAAGCCTATGGTAGTAACTTTTCATATTGACTGATGAGTGCTAATTTCATTGTCCTTAAACACTTCGAGTGATTTGAGTGAATCTTTAGTGAGGATGTTAAACTCTGTGAGATTTCGAATCGATGGTAACTACTTAGATAAGGGGGGATGCCTATATTTTTCATGATTAAATGCTCAACTTGGAATGTTTGAAACTTTAATGTTCTTCTAGTTGAATCTTCAATGTATGATTACTTATGGATTAGTTTGAGATATTATTGATAGAAATTATAAATTGAGATAAAGGAATTCTTAATCATGAATTGTGGATTTTGCTTGAGGACAAGCAAACGCTTAAGTGTGGGGGTATTTGATAAATCATAATTTATACATATTTTTATCCCCTGCTTAACACATTTATGAATGATTTCTCCTTAGATTTGATGAATTTGATGCTCTTAATCCTTTAATTTCATGTTTTATACTTAGGTGAGCATAGGAGAGCGAAAAGGACAAGAAACGGGCCAAAAACGGAGAAAATGGGCTGACGTGGGAAAACAACACGGCCTGGACTTCCTCACACGGGCAGAACACACGCCCGTGCCATTCCAACAAGCTCGACCACGTCCTAAAACAACCTTAACACTGGCGTGTTGATCTCTCAGCCTCGACCACGGCCTAAAGTAATCGCACACGGGCATGTCCCTGCCGAGCCCTAGTTAAGTTCTATTCGGAAAAAGACGATTTTGAGGGCTTTTAGGCATTCTAAACCTATTTAAACACCCTAGAGGAGGACTAAAGGGGGGACGAAGAGTAGGGAGCAAGGAATTACTCCAAGAAAGTCGATTGATCCATCTCAGAAGTCGGATTCATCATCAAGACTAAAGATCTCTCCTCAATTTCCCTTCAGGAGTTTTAGGTTTTCTTTATGTTTTTTATTCATTATTCTTCTGAGATGTTTTCCTATTTAGTTATGAACTAAAACCCCTAAATACCTAAGGGGAATGAAACCTAAGACGAATCTTGTTATTATTTTCTGAATTATATGATAAATATTTGACTTGTCCTTAAGTATGTGTTCTTAATTCTTTTTTCGGTATTTCAGGATATTGATTCAAGTTAATGCTCTTAGTTGGAGGATGAATAGTCCCTGTCTAAGAGTGACTTTGTCATAATTAAGCAGAGTTGATTGTGCGCCTAGAGATAGTGTGACAAGATTTTGCTGGATTAGGGTGAAACCTAATAAGGGGATCCATAGATCGAGTTAATGCAACCCTAGAGTGTTAATTAGAAAGAAATTTCAATTATTCAATCTAGGGTTAGACGTTATTAGTCTTGAATCGGATTAATAACATAACTTAGGGATTTCTACGGAACAAGTTAAATGAATAAATCGTCCGATTCGGAGCCAAAATAACAAGTGAAGTCTAGGTGGATTTTTCCTTAGGTATTGTCTTAATTCAATCGTTTTCCCAAAAGTAATTCCCCAGATCTATTTTCTGTGGTTACTTAGTTTAGTTAATTAGTTAATTAAAACAAACCCTATTATTCTATTATTCTTAGGCTAGATAGTAAAAAGACAATCATTACTAGTACTTTTAGTTCTTTTGGGTTCGATAATCCGGTCTTGCTAAAGCTATACTACTGTTCAATAGGTACACTTGCCTACATCGTGATAATAGTTAGTTTCAAGAACGATTAATTATAAATTTATAAAACTTATCACGGAAAATCACTATCAGGCATGTCACCTAGACCACACGGGCGTGTGGTACTGTTCATAAAAGGGAAATTTTAAGAATTTTATGAAAAATTTTATAAGCTTCCAATGGAGTCTCGGTTTGATTCTAACACGCACTTTAAGTTTCAAGGACCCATTAAAAGGACAATAAGATATATTTTATGAATTGAATTATATTTCTTTCTCTATTAATCAAAATCAAACTGTAGTGACCGGTAGTACTCCATAATCCTGTTCCGGCTACGGGATAGGGTTAAGGGGTGTTACAACATAAAAGGTGGACATGAGAAAAAAAATGGGCGGCTAGAGCGTTTCGCTCCATTATCATGTTCATTATCTAACCTTAGAGCTGGCAACCATGGCAGCTTAAGCCTCTCACAGGTGAACCAACGTGAAAACCAGATGCAAATTAGCTCCTGATGAGGAGACCTAAGTGCGTAATAAGAGGGAATAGAGATATTCAATCGAGTTTTCTAAGGACAATAATCTCCATTCGATTCTTTCTTATTTCTTTCTTAATGCTGGTGATTACTCTCTGATTTCTACTTGTATGGAAGTACTGATGAATTCTTGGTGAAATGTTATCTTATTTAATCTTGCTTTTATTGTTTAATCTTGGGGTTTGAATGTTTTTTAATATGGAAGTGTTATTGTAGTCACTGACACTGGAAAGTGCAGTGACAGTTTGAGCTAGTAAGCATTTCAATAGAAGTTGAGTGAGGATTAGAGGAATTTAGTCCACTTGTTTTTAATAGTGTTATATTGCCTTCATCGGAAGGTGAGGTTAATATGCATGCTTAAGTCTTAGATTAAATAGAAGAGTAATGTTGGGTAAGATATACATTAAATTTTATTGCATCGACAATCACTTAGTATTTTGCTGAAGTTTCATGTTAGAGATCCTAGTTTATCATCATCATAGTTTATTTTATTATTTTTAAAGTTATTGCATCGATAACTATCCTCACAATTTATCTCGTTTATATCCAGTTATTGCACCTACATTAATAGACAAAAGACTACCATCCCTGTGGGATCGATATTCAACACACTCACATCTGTCTACTATACTTGCATTGACAGTGTATGCTTGCACATTATTGCTGTGACGTTAAACAGCCGATCAGTTGGTATGGAATGCCAGAAAGGATCATATCTGAGGCCACCAGAGGTCTGAGTTCCCTAAGGGACAAGGTTTGAAAAATGGTTTTTCGGGCATCTCAGTGGCCACGGCGGAGACTCACCATCGTTAGGGTCGGACGAATAAGAGAATTGAGGGAAAAAGGAAAAAAGAAGAAAAAAATTTAAAACAGAATAGGGAAATGATTTTTTTTTTTTTTAGTTTTTTTAACTTATATAAGGGTACTATACGACGTTATTTTGAGGTGTAACTTAAAATGCCCAAAACGACGTCATTTTGAGGGCCGACCCGATGACCTGATCTGGATCCCCTAGGATTCGCGTGTTTTTGTGGAAGGGGTCTAATTGTTGCCCAAGTCCTTCCACTTTTAGGCACTATTTAATATGGTCCTAATTTTGATTTTTTTTTCTTCTTTTTAATTTCGTCATCTAATTTAAATATGTTTCCACTTCAGTTCTCAGATTGTTAACCCCTTCTGGGAATGACACGTGTGCTAGGCTGGGGAAAATAACATCCTGGGCCCTTGAACATTTCTATTTTGTTTTAATTTAGTAATTTATTTTTATTTATTTTCTTACAATTCGGACTTCAATTTTGTTTAGGGTTTCAATTTAGTCCTTTTTTAAATATTCAGTCCATTTACTTTCTGTTATTTAAATTCCAGCATGTTTAAATTTTTACTTTTTTTGCCCTTTAAATTACAAATTTTACAATTTTACCCTCAAATTTCTCAATTATTTCCTTTTAGTCTTTTATTTGCTTCTTTGTTTTTTTCTCTAATTTTCACTTTAAATTTTGTTTAAATTTCAATTTCGTCCTTTAGTTATTTTATTCAGCATGCTTATTTCTTTTTTAATTCCCTACACTTTTAATCTTTGTTATTTATATTTCTACCCCTTCAATTTGTATAAGTTATTATTTAGTCCTTGATTATTATCATTAATTATTATTATTAGCACCAATTAACATTTTTTAAAACATTATTATTAGTTATGATATATTGTATTATTCATGTTCTTATGACATCATATAAAATATTTAAACATACTCGTGTCTTATATAATGTTTTATGTTCGAATAAGTCCATAGTATGTCATATTGGAAGCTTCATTTTCATACATTGTATATTTAGCAATTCGAACCAAAGCGATATTCGTTATTTTGAGGATCAAGAAATTGTGCCCCTAACACGGGGTACGATATTTTTCCTTGAACCGAAATAATTGAACGTCCCTTCTCTCTTTAAAAAAAATTAAAAATATAATATTTGGGCAATAATTAAATGGTGAGCGTTCTTATTTTCAAGAATTCGAGATTTTGTGCCCCAACTTACGGGACATAATTTTTCATCTTGATCGACCCGAAATGAGAAAATCTCCTCATTAAAAATTCAATCTAGATAGGGACTTTTTCAATACCATCAAATAACATCGCACGAAAGAGATCACATTTTAAATTCTCTTCGGATTCTCAATTTTTGACATCAAGATATTAAGTAATCAACTAGGTACCAATTTTGGGCGTCATGAGGGTGCTAATCCTTCCTCATACGTAACCGACTCCTAAACCCAATTCTTGAATTTTGTAGACTGAAAATCATCATTTTAGTAAATCTACCATTTTATTAAAATGACCAAGTTTTGAGGTGATCCAATCATACCTAATTAAAAGGGATTGGTGACGACTCCATTTTCGTTTTTTTAAATAAAAACTCAATTTCCAAAAAGGTTTCGACATTCACAATAGACAAATTCGAATTTATTAATTTAATTACAAATTATCTCTCAATTAATAGGTAATGTTTTAAATAATTCGGATCTAATATTTTTAGTAAGTACATGACTCTATCTAGATTTCAGTTTCGTTGCTAATACGCTATGTTTGTTTTACCCAAATTTAAAAAATTTGGTATGTATATAAATCTAATGTATTTTGGTTATGTTTAAGGGTGGATTTAGATGGGCAATTAGTTGCGGTGCATTGCGTTTAACTTACTTTTTGTCTCATGCTATAATATCGCTACAATATTTAATCTCACTGTCACCACTATTTTTATACTAATCGTAAGTAAATGCATCGCCCATCCAAACTCACCTTAAATCTCTTTTGAATATATGTAAAAATATGTTAAACTGAATTTGTTACTCAAAGACCTTGGTAAACGGAGGTTAGAATACTTGTATATAAGTGGCATGCCACTAAAATCTAGTAGTACTGCCCATTTCTATTATTTCGTGTTTGGATGGCTTTGTATCATGTGTATGAGATTTTCTAGAGTTTTGGCACCATGCGTGCATTTCTGGAGTTCAGGCACTTCTTATGTGCTTGTTGTGTTTGGTTGGGGCATTATACGTCATTTTGATATTTGGACTTCTGTGATTTGCATATTTACAATAATTTTGTAATTGTTTATCATAGAGCTTTATTCTAGAAAAAAATAATATATAAAATAATTTGGATAATTAGGTTATTACTAAAACAATTATTAAATAAATGCTTTTTTACAAATAAAATCATTAAATTAAATTAGGTTAGTTAAGAGATTTGATAAGGTTTTTGCGATTTATGTTTAATTGTAATATGATACTATCATCTTATTTATTTGGTAAATTAGTGGTGCAACTGATAAGTATGCCTGTGTGTAATTTATTGTGCCATGCATGTGAGTGCAATTATATTATGTGTTTAAAGTCCTTTGAAAATTCATAATTAAATAATTTTGTTCTTCACTGATAACATTTCACTTCCTTTCTGTATGGATGTCGATATTAACAATTTACTTCTATCTAGTATTTACCTCAAAACATTGAAAATTATTAAAAACAAAAAACAAAAATAATAGTTAAAAAATTATTTAAGAGTATTATGAATATTTTATTATTAAATAGAATATATATTAATTATGAATCTCTTTGTATTATTAAATATTTTGATTTAATCAAAATTTCAATTATGACATGATTTGACGATTACAATATTGATTTGACAATTTTTCCAACATCAAGAGGAGAGAAATAATAACTGGATAAATAAAATAGTTAGAATGAATTATTATTATTTAAATCCTCGTAGAAAGTAAATTGAACTAGAAGTTCGCAAAAGATAATTCACTTTATTACAAGTTAATTGCTAGGCGCATTTACTGACCTAATGAGAATAATCAAGTGTTATATACTAGCTAATGTTTTTATTTGAATTGAAGTCCCAATAGGACAACTTGTTAGAATAATTGAAGGTAATGCATGCTTAGAATATGGTAGATTGATTGGTTCTAAAAATGAAAATTCTCGTTAAAAAAAATAGTAAACCTATATAGTCATATGGTGAAGGGGGTGCTCCTAAAGAGACTTAAGGCATAATTAATTATTAAAACTCTAGAAGAGATTTCACCAAAAAAAATTCTAGAAGAGATTCAAGTACTTGAAATTGAAGATGGAAATAGTGAAATTGAAGAGATCACGATAAGTTATATCAATACAAGAAAATATGAAACCTTGAAATAGAATAGTTGTCGATAATAGTTTTGTATGCAATAATATTATTGAGATAATGAAAGAAAATGGGGATCTTCAATAAATATATCAAGAAATATAGACATGGAATAGATTGGTCAAAATGGAAGACTCAATTCAAATAAAATTAAATTTGTGAAGTTTTTGGACTAGTAGTCTAAACATCTAAAGGTATAAAGTTAGTGAGGGTACTAATTGAGTTGTTTTGCAAAAAACAAAATAAGAAAAATGAAGTTCTTCGTTAAGTCCTGACATTGAAAAAATATTATTTTTGGTGGATGTAATAAACTTTATATATCTTATTAGTCTCAGTTTACGAAAGGTTTAACATGCGTCTAATCATTGTTGTTATAAACTTTTATATGAATCACTATACAATGGAAGTGGATATTAAAATCTTTGAAGGATTTAGAACGTTGAAAGCATACAAAAATTCCTAAGAAAATATTCAATACAGTTGTGTAAATATTTATATTAATTGATTTGAACATATGTATTAGTATAAAATGATCTAAAATATCTATTTGTATTTTTATAGAAGGATCGTGATCAAAGTTTACTACGATTATTGTTGAAACTCTTAAAAATATCAAAATATATCTCTCCAAAATTTTTCCTTACTCATAACTTTCAAAAGAATGGTGATTGCCTAGCAAATCCATTCAATGATCATTTGAAAAGTTAATATTCAAGATAGGAATAAATAGAATTTAAGATATCATGTGATTTTGTCATTAGAGTAAATACGCATTGTACTATTTTTTCCTTGATCGAGATTTGATCCTATTGGATTTTCCTGATAAGGTTTTTAATGAGACAGTGTGTTATGCGTAGTATAAATATATGTATTTTTTCCCTTTTACTAGGAATTTTTCCCCATAAGGGTTTTTTTATCTTAGTATAGTTTTATTGAGGCACATTATCTACCAATAGACATTTAAGGGAAAGTATTATGAATATTTTATTGTTAAATGGATATCCATTAAGATTAATATATACTTTAGGACTCTAATAATCATTAGAAGTAGAGTTTTATATCGTGTACAAAATAATTTCCCAACACAATTTGAAGATATTATTATTGGTATTAGCACCTACATATTATCATACAAAAGGTAAAAGTATCATGGAGGTTCTCCTACTAAGAGTTAGATTGTATTTTACCTCATTTACAAAAAAAAAAATGGACAATTTGTCTCTGTATATTAGATCAAAAAACAAATCAAATCTTCCTATAAAAATTTTCATCAATTTCTATGTTAAAAGTTAGTGGGATTGATAGAATAACTAGATCATTTTAAATATCTATTAAAATATCTTGAATTACAACTAGTTTTAAAAATTAAAACCTCTAGAATTGCATAGTAAAGAACATCACACCCTTCGTCTTCTCCTTCAATTGTATTTATGTATCTAGCAAAACAGATAACCACAAGAAGTACTGGTAATGAATTAATACATGAACACATTGGCAATTGTATAATAAAAGACTTGCTTACACTATTTGAGGAGACGTCATCAAACATCTTGCTTTCATTGACGTGCGTCATCCAAAAAGAAGAGCAAGGGTCGAACAACATTCTTAACATTGAAATTAAGGTGTTCCCACTCCACTGATTCCCACCACTCTCTATTATTCAATAGGATTCGGTCGAGAGAATTAGAAGGAGATAGTTCTCCTTCATCATCAATCTCAAGCTGTGGAAGATATAGAGGAATCCGCTTTAGCTTTGGACAATCACATATTGTTATGGATTGGAGAAAATCACAAACCATTACTCCATTTTCTTTACAGATGCCCTTCAATTGTACTAGATCAAACAATCTCAATCGCCTCAGTTTTGGAAAAGTGAACTTGATGGTATCGTTATTGGAACCCAATCCTTCTTTCTTGGATTCTGTTATTATTTCTTCCAATTCCCTACAACTCGTAACATTGATCTCTTCCAGGTTGCTTAGAACCCAATCAGCTGAAAACAATTTCTTAATTTTACCACAATACGATAGAGTGATCCTTCTAAGGGAGGAAAATGCACCTGCTGATGATTCTGCATCTTTAACTCCAACTATGAATTTCAAATTCGGTAACTCTTTTAGTTTTAGAGACTCGAGTGTTTGAAGCTGATCACACTTGGATGGAAATACAAACTCCAACTCATCACAACGATAAAGTAGACATCTTTTCAAATCAGTTGCATCCCTCAATCCAACATCATTTAAACTTCTCACACCATGGCAATCCTTTACATGTAATTGCCTGATATCATATGGAAGTGTAATTGCATCTCCACGATTAATTTTAATCCCCTGAAATTTAATGACTTTTGCAAAAGCCGAGTGCGAAAATCTAATGAATTGATGATATGACTGGGGACACACCACAATGGAGTATTGATAAAGCATTTTTCTCTGACCTACAAACATGCTCATGTCACCCACGTTAGAGAAGCGGCCTTCAAAAACCTCCAACTTTTTCAATTCCCTCACCTCTTCAACGTTTAATACTGAATGAATTGCCAAATACTCAAGCCGGCATAGTTTTGAGAATGATCCAGTAGGAATCTCTGTTATATGAGAGGTACGTTCAAGATTGAGATATCTAAGATTTACCAACATTTCCAAACCTTGAGGGATTTCCTCGATTCCACTGCATCCAAGATCCAATTTCTTCAAAGCTTGAAGTTTCGGTAGACAAGGCAAACTCTTTAAATCCGAACATCCTCTAAGCAACAATACTGTGAGTTTCTCCAAACTAGACATAGAGTTAGCCAAGCTCTCAAAACAATTATGAGAAAGATCAAGAATCTTAAGGTTAGGAAAGTGGTCAAAGAAAGATTCCGGAATTTCTTTCAATGCATTCCACGCGAGCAACAACGTTGTGAGTTTTGGAAATTTCGGACTCTTCATCATTTGAGGAATTGTTGAGATGCGATTTTGCATTAAAGAAACCTTCTCCAAATCTTCACCCCATTCTTCCTCGTTTGGTAGCTCTTCCAACTGCATACCAGCTTTTACCAGAAATCTTTTCCTTGTGATATGCAATGCCATATCTCTAACAAGATCATGCATTTTTATACATGGCCTATCCTGAACCCTTTCTAGCAAACAATTTTCTTCAAGCTTTTGCAAAATGGAATGACTGCTACCCTCCATTGCTTTTCTACTTCCCATTTCATCTATAAGCCCTTCTTCCATCCATTTTTCAATTATCTCATCTTTATAGATTTCATGATCTTCAGGATATAATGCACAATACAAAAGGCAATCTTGGTCTATTCCTTGTAGACGATCATAGCTGAATTTTAAACATCCATACACCTTATCTTCCATATAGTGGATGTTTCTGATGTAGCCTCGTAATTCATCTATAGCATTTTCCCACATATGAGGATCGCATTTTCCCCTCATACAACCAGCCAGTGTGACAACTGCTAGAGGAAGTCCATCACATTCCCTCACAGCAAGTTTCATTAACGATTCTAAAGTTGGATTGGGCAACATGTCTTGTCCAACTTTGCTTAAGAATAAGTTCATGGCTTCCTCCATAGAAAAACAAGGAACCTTAACTTTCTTAAATCCCATTGATTCAACAACCCTTTCTGAACGTGTGGTCAACACTAATTTGCATCCATTATTTGTTGTTGGCTCAAGGATTCCAACATCCTCAAGGGAAAAGCTTCTCCATACATCATCCAATATTAGCACATACCTCATTTGTCCTTTCAACATTTCTGATAACTTCCCTGCACGGACGATTGTATTTTCGTCATCTGACAAGTTTCTCTCCAATTGAGAAGCGATGTCCTTTTGCAGCTTTCGAATATCGAAGACTTCAGATACGGTTACCCAAATCAATTTTTTAAATTTACTCTCTTTCAACAACCTATTATGGACATCCTTCATAATGGTTGTTTTCCCGATTCCGCCCATCCCCCACACACCAATCGATTCAACTGCATCTCCCATCAAGTACTGATAAATTTCTTCTCTAACATTAGTCGCACCTACTACTTCCGGTGTAGGTAGATTAACCGCTATGGTAGAAGGATCATTAACAACCAATCCCCCAGAGAAATTTCCTTCAGCATGCACTTCCTTCATTGCCTGAACCGCCTCATCAACAAGCTTCCCCAAGCATGAGCGGAAGAGATATTTTCCTTTACTGATTTTATCTTCAACATGTTGAGCATGACCAAGCTTTTGCTCTACTTTCTCAAACCATCTTTCAACTTCCTGCTTTGGCATTTTCCCAAAGTGATGCTCGCCTTTCAACTGCTGTTGAAAATCTGCCTCCTTAGCACGCAAATCCGCTTGTGCTTGATTGAAATCATCAACGTATTCCGTGAATTTCTTTTGGTATTTTAGATATTTGCTAGCATTACGACCGATGAGCTTAATAACATCAAGGATTGGCCCGATGAGTTCAGCCATTGAAAAGGTCTAGTTTTCCTGCATCAAATTTAGCAATTAATGATTAAGTTTAAGAATATTAGAAAATCAAAACTACAATTATAATAATACAAATAGAACGATAAACAGAAAGTATAACTTGAAACAAATTTCACTAAAATTAGAAACATGATGGGAGGATACACCACACATCTTTCATTACAAACACAATCATGCAGTGCATATTAACATATATGTATATGAGATCCACACAAAAGGACTAAATGAAATGATATATATATATATTTAACATACACAAGATCACATACGATATGGCTGTATATATGTGTCAAAACAACTTGTTTTTAACATTTTGATGGGTTTATCAAAGCTTACCTTAATTTGGCTTGGAATAAAGCAGTGAATGCTAGTGGCAAACTATTTCCTCCACTTCAAGAGATGCAACAAAAAGAAGGAATTAAAAGGTTTTGCTTGAGAATAATTGAAATGAAGAACACCAGAGAACAATTGGAACAAAGCCAATAACATCCTTCAGTTCTGTGGTCGATATTGTATGGGTCAAATCTAAGACAAAATAATGCGTTATCGCTGGCAACAAAATCATAATTATACCAATTAAATCCAGTTGAAATCCCATTCGTCCAAAGAAATAAAATTTGTAAAGGCTGAAATGATTAAATTAAATATTAGCAATTTAAATCACCGGAATTAAGTGAGATGATAAAGATTTTTCTTATTTTAATTAATGGTTGAAAGTTTAATCTTCGTCTTGAGTATGAATTAACTTTAAAACTTATGGTAAATATCTATCTTTAATGGACTTATAAAATACGAATAATTAATTACTAGATTTATTCCGATAGATACGTTGACAAAAAAAAAAAAAAACACCTAACAATTTAAAACCACATTTGATATTATGCGACTCAAGATTCAGCTTAAGACTACATGACTTGGTCCGAGCTTAACATTGGGCTTGATTTGAATTGCCATTGAATTAATTTATAAAAATTTGTAATTGAGGTTGCATTGGAGTTTCTTTAGGTGGTTATCCTTTCTTTGTTTCTCGGAAGTCGGAAGTGTAAAATTTTAATTTATTTTATATAAATGAATAATTTGGGGACGATTGATTAATTCTATCTTTTTTATATGTTTTTTAGATATAATGTTAAATTTAGCAATCAATGTTTATTTTTTTTTCTTTTTTAATTTGGCTCTCAATCTTTAAAACAAAATTAAATTTAACAATTAATTTTTTTAAAAAAGTTGAATTTTTTAATTAAAATACAAATTAAAACATTAAGTGTTTAAACATGACAACCCGTATGGTAATTTATACATACTTAATTTTTTAAAATTTTTTATGAACTTTTTTATTTTTTATTTTACTTTTTAATATTTTATAATTTTTAAATTATTTATTGATGTAACATATAAGACAAATAATGTCATGTTAACATTAAGTACAAATGGACTTCCATGCAAGTTATTATGCTAACATAATTAAAAATTAATTTTTTTAGTCAGCATTTCTGTTAAAAAAATTTGACTCTTTTTGAAAGGTTAATCTTTAAATTTAGCTCAAAATAATAATAATGGCTAAATTGATAAATGATATAAACATTAAGAATTAAATTTGACATTGCACCTATAATTGAAAGACAAATTTTAAATGATATTATAAAAAGAATTTTTTGGTTTTCTTTTCCCATAATAACGAATATATATCTACGAGTAGTTTGTAAAGTAAATGTAACACCACAAACCTGGCCTAGACGTTATGGCCGAATCTGACGATATCACATGGAATGGGTTTTAAAAACAACTAACACGATAAAACTATTTCGGATCGGCTAACTCTATTTGCGTAGAATTATTATCAAAACGTTCATTCCTGTTTAATTAACTTGCTTTAAAAGTGTTTAAAAGCAGAAGCTTAGGAAAAACCATTGTACTTAAGTAAAACCGTTCGTGGTTTTAGAAAACATTTACTTATGGTAAAATCTCGATTTTTATCGAGTTTTGCAGTTGTAAGATCATAAATACTGTAAAAACCCAAATTTAAGCAAACAGTCCATAAAGTCCCAATTACAAAAGAAATACCCAACAAATTAAAATAAAACTATAGAACAAAAGTGAAATAGTTTTAAAAGAGTGGTCGCCGTCAAGTCCACCGTTGCACCGATCCCCCTAACTCTGTGGATTACCTGTACAGAACAGTTAGAAGAAAAGGTGAGTTTACGTAAACTCCGTGTGTAACCCTACAAAATTAAGCATGCACACATACAGAATAACAGATATCAGTCAAATACAGTCTTGGGCCTAAGCTCTTTAAAGATTCAGATGCATATTTGGGCCTTAGCCCATCTCAAATACAGATACAAATATGCAGTCAGAAACAGAAATCAGGATCCTACCCCCAGCCTCTACCCACCATCTCCGACCATCCCTACACACCATGTGGGGTTTAAAACACTCACCCAACCCTACACACCATGCTGTACCAAATACGGCACATATTAGATATATTGCAGCTGAGCTGCCAGATAATAGGCGTAAACTCCTCTTAGAACACTTCCTCCAATATATATACCATCCCCAACCCCAAAACAGATATAGTAAATGCAGAACCAAACTTACAGAATAACCATGCTTACATGCTTAATTACAAATAAAGATTTATGAAATAGATCAGTCGGATATACATGATAATAACATGCTCAAAACACAATATCAGTCATGCAGATCATACAAGTTAAGGTCTAATTACCCCTTATCGATTCTACAGTAGGCTCACAGTCGTTTGGGACGACCCATGCAACCCTAGAAAATATTTCGATTAAATGGGCTCACACGCCTATATGGCTAGCCCGTGTGGGCCCACACGCCCAGATTGGCCTTGGCCGTTGGATCACACGGCCTGACCCAGATACCACACACCCGTGTGGCATGCTCGTGTGCTCCCACAAGCTCAATTGGCGCAACCCGTGTGGCCCACACGATCACAACCTGGCCATCACACGGCTGTGTCTTACACACGGTCTGGCCTTCGTCGACCACACGGCCGTGTGGCATCGACAGAAGGGTTTTTTGGCTTCTGCCAAATCCCCTTTTTCTGTGTTTCAAGTACACACCTAGTATCGATTCGATGTGAAACCACTCCCGAGCCTTCCAAAACCTATAAGCGGAGTATCCAACCTCAATTTAGTAACTTGCTTTAACGAATTCACTACTTGAATCAATATAGAATTGACTTACCCCCGATGACAAATTGCCAAAAGTGCACTAAACCGAAGAGGTGCAATTCCCTACCCCACAAACTGCTCCTAAATAGAATTAACACTTTTCGATTACTATAATTTGCCATTGCTCAAAAGCGAAAACCAACAATCACAAGAGCGTAAATTTCACTTACCAACCAATTTAGAAACCTATGAATCAAGGCACAATCCAACGATAACATCACCAACACAGTCGAAAAGGAAGGAAGAAGAACGAAAAAAGAGTTTTATCGGCAGAGAAAAACGCTAGAACCCAACAAGAAAATTAAAGAGAACATCAGATTGAAAATTTGGATGACCGAGCAAAAATAATACCCACGCTCGCGCAAGGATTCGATCACAAGACCTTCAGCATAACACAATACATCCTTACCACTCAAACCAGCAAGCTCATTCTAATATAGTTTTACAAATAATTTAATGTAAGCCCACTGAGCAGAGGTAGAGCTTAATTCCAAAAGTAACAAAATTTGCCCGAGTTAGGGCTTAAACTTGGGACCTCACACACACACTCAAAACATATGACCATTAAAGCAAATACACAATTGTGTCACATTTTCACAAAAGCCAAAATAAGAATTTTGGGGCGTTATAGGAAAATAATTGAAGACCCATAAGTCACAATATTCCAAAAACACACAAAAAAGAATGAGAGCCATTGAATTTAAGAGAATATCTATACCCCACGTTATCCTTCAAAACAAAACATCTATACATTACATTAATAAATAGTATCTCAAGCAACAAGTGTTGAGTGCAATGATAAAATATATTGTATTTTTAAGGAAAAATTTAAGTTCGAACATTGAAAATGACATTATTAAGAGGTGTAATTACAAACCATAAACATGTTCCGTAAAACAGACATAACAATGCAAAAATGTAGTCCCTCAAAGTCCTGGAAACCTAAGAATTTTGGAAATTTGAAGTTATATCTTCTTACCACTTCTTATATATCATATATATATATAGGGGTGAATTCGGTTTGGCTCGGTGGTTTATTGAAAATTTGGGCTTTGTCAAAAGAAAATTGTCATCTTATTTTGGTTCCAAAAACAATTTAATATTGTAATTCTTGATTTTTTTTCATAACAATCATAATACATGCTCTAGATTCTTTTATACATTTATAAAGTGAATTAAATAATTAAATTAATATCATAATCATCCATAAGTTCATTTAAAAATCATTTTAAGTTGAACTATTAAATTTATAAATCATTTAAAGTTACTAAAAATGAAAGCTAATACATAAATCATTCATATATCTAATGTTTTGTTGTGCCATTTCTTCTAATTAGTTGCTAACCTTAATTAGTTATAATTAAGTCATTACATACCTAAAAAACTGAACCATTACGATATGTCAATATAATTTATTAAATTCATAACTATCAAATATATATAATTGATAGCTTATGTATAATTGTTACTTTTATAAATAAAATATTATAAATTTTAATAAATTATTTTCCTAAAATTAAATTATGTTTATAATGATAATTATTATATTTAAAAAATATCCACTTATACTATTACAAAACCTCACTTTTATAAATTTTTTTATGAAATATTTCTATAACTTTAACTTTTTGTATGATGATTAGTTTTTAATAATAATAATGATGATGATGATGATGATGATAATAATAATAATAATATAGTTAAATTAATTACTCCATATAGATATTGAAATGACCAATTTATTATTCTATTAAGACTACTCCTTTAAATAAAGATTCTTTTAATTTAGTTTGATTTGAATAAAACAAGTTTCATGTGAAAAAACTGAACCCAAACCGAATTATGCAATTTGGGTGACAACATCAACTCGAAATCGAATCAAATTGAATTGAATACATCGGTTTGAATCAATTTTTCAATTTTTTGGGTTTCTTTCCTCAACTCTAATCATATACTATTGTAACACCCTAAATCTGGCCTAGAAGTCTAAGCCGGATCTGGACAAGTTATACCAATGTAGTAAAAACACAGTTCTTTTTAGAGTTTTAACTTTGAAAACCATAAATTCATTTTAGTCGATTTAGACAATTTTGTATTTCATTTTAGACTTGGTAGATACTGAGAGATTATAAAAAGAAAAATAAGAAACAAATTACAAATCCAAAGGATTAAATTGTAGTTATCTCAGTGCAAAACAATCTGAGCTCCTAAATGCCATCCGATCCTAAATCAGATGTCTTCCTGACAGATAAAAGTAAGACAAATGGTGAGTTACCAAGCACCGCGTATAACCAAACTCAATACAAATAAACAAAACATAACATATAAATCGTAGTAACGCAAGCATTTGATAACAGTTGTATAACTAGTACGGAATAGATCTAGAGTATCATAGGTATTTCAACAGAGGTAGTACAATAGAACAAAGAAAAACAAAACAGAGCAGAATAATGCAATTCAAACAGAACAGAACTGAATAGAACAGAACAAAACAAAATGGAACAAAACAGAACGGAGCAGAGCAGAACATCGTATGTATGTTTATACAGATGCGGTATTTTTCAAACAGATCAGAATGCAGATTTATCAGAAACAGTCTTCCCAAACTCTATTACATACCAAAATAGAATTCTTCCCCAAACTCATCCATCCAAAACACACCAATAAAGTCATCCCAGGTTGCTCGACAATGATGACCCACCACCCCAGGTTTCCCAGTAACAATGGTTTATCAATATGCAGTTAAATTACCAATCAGATATATGTGGTCAAGCCACTATAATAAAGTTGAACTGTTGGAACAGAATGTGGATAAACCACTAGATAATGCAGATCATTTAACTGCCAGAAACTTCCTCCTTTTACATCAACCCAAGTCTCATGCAATGTGTCATAACATGCTTATGCAGACTGAGATGTAAGTCATGCTATCTCTCAATAACATAATTAGCAAATATGGGAGTCCATATTTCGTAAAACAGACTTATCAAACCTCAACATACCATATTAGATTCGCCATGAAGTCACATGCACGGTTATAATCAGAATCAGTAACAATCAGTCTAACATGTTTAGATATCGTATATTCCTCATCAACAGAGTAGTGCAAAGGCATACTAACAACTTAATAGAATACAGATCGTATCTGATAATTCACACATATAGACAATAGCACATTATGTTCTAACGGATCCTACTCACATAGGTTCAAACATAACATATATACATACAAATCACAAGTTGTTCATCATCAGTCTAACACGTTTAGATATCACATATAACATCCATATATCAGTCTTAAAGCATCAGATATCCTTTTACGATCAAATTCAGATCATAAATACATTGTGAAGGTCAGTGAAAGTCAGTGCTCGTGTTGGGTAACACTCACAGCCTTGAAAATAAGATTCGGATCCTATTCATATGCCACACAGCCTAGACACACACCCATATCCTTGCTTGTGTGGCTCACACGGCTTGGGCACACACTCGTGTTGTCTGTCCATGTGGTTCTAAATCATAAATAGTGAGTTATATGACCTGGACACACACCCATGTCCTTGCCTGTGTGGCTCACACGGCCTAAACACACGACTATGTCGTTGCATGTGTGGCTCACATGGCCTAGGCACACGCCCATGTCATTGCTCGCGTATCTCACACGGCCTGGACACACGCCCATGTCCCTGTCCATGTGGTTCTAAAGCGTAAATAGTGAGTTACACCGCTTGGACACACGCCCATGTCCCTAGCCGTGTGGCTTTGACGGTCCCCTTTTTTGACAACTGAGAATGTTGAAAAAGAGGGGTTTGGGCACCCACCTAATAAGGACTCGATGCATGAACAACAAGGATGAATTCTCGTCCCCTCACACGAAGTCAATAGTACAAATTTAGAACGTTGAAATAACGTTACTCTTGAGAACTTCATAGTTTGATTGAAGATTAACTTGA
Source organism: Gossypium anomalum (assembly GCA_025698475.1). Classification (NCBI taxonomy): domain Eukaryota; kingdom Viridiplantae; phylum Streptophyta; class Magnoliopsida; order Malvales; family Malvaceae; genus Gossypium; species Gossypium anomalum. The sequence continues at coordinate 9,739,571 of CM046965.1, read as the reverse complement.
CGTAACAATTACAGAAAGGTTCAACGATAAAATAACAGAGCAGAAGAAAGAAGGAAAAATAATAATATTGAATGGAGAAGAGCAAAAACAAAAAAAGAAAAATAGAAGGAGAAGAGAACCTTCTGAATATCCCCTTCGGGAGTTAATTAACTTGTTTTCTTTAAAAATCAAACAAAACAACTAAATTACAAAATGGTGCAAAATATGCCCCCATTGCATATACAGAGACTCAAATGCAAGACCAAAGGATATACAAACACTTAACCATTAAACCATCAAGCTTATTCTTTTCATTAGTTGATTGGAAGTAGAACTTATGCCAGAAGATCAAGAATAAGGGTTGGATAAAAATAACAAAATTTCAAGGAACAGGGTTCAAACCCAGAACCTCTCACACATGACTAAAATACTTAACCACTGAACCAAATCAATTTCCTTGTCAAAAATTTCTAAAATCTAAACTCAAAATCGAAGGATGACCATATTTGATTTCAAAATCCAATTTATTCTAACCTTGTTTTTGGGATGTTACAACTATAATGTTGAGAATAATTGGGAATTAATTAAGGGTACATGAAAGAAAAAGGATAATAATAGATGAATTTATAAAAAGAGGGGAGATTGATTCACAGAATTTATAAAAATTAGGTTAGCAAAATATTAAATTTACTATTTAATCAAATTTTCATTTTGAGATTTTTATACGTTTTTATTTTAATATGCACAATTTATTACCTTCATCAGTTGTATATATTAATAATATTGTTAATTAAGATGGTGTCACAAATTAATTCGACACCAACTTAGGATTAATGACAACACCATGATAAATAATTATATTCATTTAGTAATCTTAATATGATGTATTCATGTGCTTAAATTTAGTTCTACTTATAATTTAATCTAATTTTTTTAATATTGTATATATTTCATATGTTATTTTTAATTAGTTTCAAATCATATATTTCACTATTTTTTGTATGTTAATTTTAAACCTATTTTGTGTTCTAAATACATAATTTTCACACACATACATATATGATAGAGTTTCTAGTTTTATTTTAATATATTTAATTTAATAAAGCGAATTTCATCATTTAAGGTATTTTTATCCGATCAAAATATACTACTTCAGATAATATATATTACATACATTAGACTTGGAGAAGGATCAAAGCCTAAAAATATATATGAAATAGAAAAGATATTTAAGACAGAAAAATATTGCAAATAAAAATTTACCATGCGAAACTTATATTATTTCTAATTATCGAAGAGAAAAAACCTGTATAGTGTTAAACATATACAAAGAGATTAATCTAATTGAGGCAGGGATGGTAATGGAGCGAGGTGGAGCAGATATTATTAAATTCATCATTGCGTTATAGTTGACACGTTTTGCTCCATCATCCGCCTTGCTTTATTATGGATATACAATTTTGAAAATCACTATCACTTCCGTGGATGTTGGATGCATCCATTCCCAGCCGACCCCACCCCACCCCGCTCTGCTTCAATTTAATTTTTGTTACCTTTTTAAAGTCAAATAAATATTTAAGCATATTTCTTCAAAACATTTTAAACATAAAATATTTAGTTTTTTTCTATATTATGTTATTACATTTTTACCTTTTTAATAGTTTATATAAGGATAAAATTGTAATTTAATATTGTTGGGATCGACCCGATTAAGCAACGAACAAGTAAAATAGCGGAAATTTTGAAAAATTGAACACACAATTTTAATGTGGAAACCCCTTCAAAGAGTATAAAAAACCATGGCAAAAGAACGAAGAGTACAAATAATGGAGATAAAAACTAAATCCCGAAAACAAAGAACCCTCAAAACGTAAACACAAAATTTTCTAAAAGTATTATGAGTTCTAATCTCTAATGGGTGTGTTTTCTAAAGTTGTAAAAGAACCTCAGAGTTTGATTGTAACAAATAAATAGAGTTTAACTGAAAATTTATCTCAAAAAATATGAGTCATACTCAACAAATACACTGGAGTGGGTCAAAATGGAGTAAGTAATTATTATAATAACTACATATTCACTATCTAAAAGAAAATTTCACCTTCCACTTGCATCCACTTTTCAAAAATGGAATAGATTGACTGAGAATTTATTGGACAATTTGAATTTTATCATCAGGCTTAAAATTGTCAAATAATGAGAAAATTATAAACAAATTAATAAATACGTGCGAGCAAAGACACATTAATGTCTATTTTGATTAATCTACTAAGAATATGCTTACTTGTTATGCTTCCCAAAATGGGATTAAAATTTTAAATATAATATGTATGGTATATATATCAAAATTAGTATGGTTTTCACTCATGTTTCGCGTTAGGTTAATTATCTGTTTCTGACTAAATTATAATATAAAAATTTAAAGGTTATAATTTGCTCAAAGTTTTTGTACTCTTCGTATATTTAGAATTTAATTTCTATACTTTTGTTTTTAGGAATTTAGTTTTTATACGTTTCGAATTTAAAAATTTAAGTCAATTTGTTAATACTGCTAGAATTCTTTTGTGCTGGTGTGGCATTTTGAAAAAAATAAAATAAACTTGGTATCCATATAACAAAAAAATTAACGTTGTAACGGATCTGAATTTAATAAAAAATTTTAACGGTGCTAACAAATCTTAAAAATTCACATAATCATTTTAATTAGAATAGAGTATTTAGACTAACTAATGACATTATAAAAGTTGATGTATCAAATTATATCAAAATTAAATGATTGAATCTCAAAATTTGAATGAAATATTGATATTAAATTAAAATTTAACCATTCTTATAATCAAAAAAATAGAGGGATTGGAATTAGAATTTATCCATAATGTTTTCATATATATATATAAAACACGGACAAGCGTCCATTATTGAAGGCCTTAGGGTCTTCCTTTTACATGTAGATGTATAAATGAATATATGAAGGCACGCACTTTTATTTAAGTTGAATTAGTTGTCAAAATATGTAAAATATCACAAGAATTGGTGGTCCTGAAATGAAAATTCAAAATTTTCTTCACTTGATTTACACACAAATTATTAAAAAATATGAAAATGCCTTTGTTTCTACTTAATGTTCTCACTATTCTTATATCTTCCGATCCAACAAAACTACTGAACAAAGTAAGCAATATGCCAAAATAAAGAAGATGTAAACCATTTTTTGTTAATATAGTTCAGATATAATAATTTTATATCTGTAAAATTTTGCTTAAAGAAGGATTATATTCAACAATCCAATTGAATTATCTATTGATTAAAACCCAAACATTTCTTTACAAATACGGATATTTGTAAATTCGATAATAATTTAAATTAGTACAAATCACTCTCTTCAAAACCATCCTCACTTACAAACAAAAATAAATCACTACTATATAATTATGTTTTATCTTTAATTTCAAAAATATAAATTCAAATTTAATATTATTGAACAGCGATAAATTTGTTTTCAAAATAAAAATCATTGTGAAAACCAACTGTAATCCTCAAATATTAAAAAAAAAAAAAAATCATTTCTTTCATGAACATGGGAATTTTTTTTATGATGAATAATTATATAGGGTCATAGTGAAAACCAAAAATTGACTCCCAAAATTCTTATCACTTTACAACAATGACCCCTAAAGGCACATTTAGCACATAAATATTTGAATAGCATGTAAACGACCCTTATTCAATTATGCGTGAAAGCAAAAAAAGCTAAAATTAAAATTTATGGTTTTCTTCAAAACAAAATTAAAATTTATGAATGAAAAAAAAATAATTAAATTCGATATTAAAAATCAACTTTCGTTGTAACTTTTTTTTTCGAATGGAACAAAATTATTATTTAAAAAATAATATAGAATTTTCACAAAAAACTCGACAGTAATTTGCAGACAAAAAGAATTTCTACCATAAATAATTATTGAAAGTTTCAATAAAATCTTGACAATTATGTCAAAATTATGATCAAATGGAAATTTACATTATCTATTTTTATAAAAATGTAAAAATTGAATACTTGCAGATGCACATATAATAACACTAATAATAGAATTATTTTATTATGAAAGCATGCTTTTCAATTTTCATAATCAATACTAAATAGTGACATAATATCAATAATAATAAATATACATATTTAAACAATAATCTTAAACAAACTAAGTGACATAAAAAGAAGAAGTTAAAATGACCCAACAAACAAAAGACTTGGCTGGTGTACTTCTTGGCCCATTGGCCTGTTGCTTCTCTTTGGGCCAGCTGATAGCTCCCGTCCGTGAATGGGTTGTTTCTGCTTGGCGCCCCACTTCTTTCTTAAATTTACTTCATTTTTTTTCTTCATCTTTATCAAACAAAAAACCTAATTCTCTCTAAACCTACCTTCTTGCCACCGCTCTTCTTCCGTTGACGGTGCTTGTCGGTAGAAATGGTCATCGGAATAATTATTTTTTCTAAAGTATTATATATATTGTTCTGATTTTTTTTTAAAATTCAATTATTTGATGTTGGGCATGTATAGATGTTTTTCACAATTGTATATATCTTTCAAGTGTAAGTAATTTATGATGTGATTAAATTGCTCCATTTAGGCTGAAAGTGGCTAAATTATTCATAATCTATTAGTTTATTAAGCGAAATAGTTAAATATAGTTATCAATGGTCTTTCTCTGTTTTAATTTTTAATACCAGATCCACAAAATTACTTCATTTCCTTTTAATTATTTTACAATTGCATTTCTTAAAATTTAGTATTTATATGAAAAACTCATTGAGTGTTATGAGTTAATCAGATATTAATTTAATTGAAAAAAAACTTAATATATCCTTTTAAACAATAACTAAATTTATTGCAATGATATTTTTGTTTTTCATATTTTATATAATCTTTAAATAAAGGAATAGTAAAAAGACCGCTCTAGTCTCTCTCAATTTTGATATTGAGCAAATTGGTACTTTTCGACAAATTGAAACAATTTAATCCATGTTAATTTAAAAAATGAACAACTAAGGACAATTAGTCATAACATTAATAAAAAGGAAGAAAATTTATTGTCCGAGATTAGTTTGAAGCTGGAATCTAAATTGAACTTGAAGTTAGAGCATCGTTGCAACAATTTATTTAATCTTATTTTGTTTTGTTTATTTTACTGCAATTTCAACTTTTATGTATTTATGTTATTTTTATTTTTAGTCAGATTAAACCCTCCTTTTTAGTTTTCGCACAGGATTGGTATAGGGTGAAATCGGGTTATATGCTTTCTACTTGAAAATTCTCCAATATTGAAGATTTCTTTGTTGATGGCCCTTGGTTGAAATTTTGGAATTGTCATATTTCATTAGAAGTCAAAAGACTTCATTTGGAGATGTTTGAAAGGCCTCGTGCCTTGCAAGACATACTTAGTAGAGAGGAAAGTGCAATTGGACTTGGATTGTCAAAGATGTGGATTTCTTTTCTTTTTCTTTTTTTAATAAAATGGTGAGTTTATGCTGTTAAAAACTTAATTTTTGAGTTAAGTTTGTTTTATGAATTTGGTTGATGCTAGAATGAGGAGAAGAGTCTAAACTAGAGTTAAAGTCATGACATCAAGATATTGATGTCGCGACACTAATGTCTTTGTCATCAACTGAGGAGTTAGATTTCACCAAATTGCACATTTGAGTAGATTGTCTCTGAAGTTGCGACACCAACATTTTAATGTCGTGACACTAGCTCCTAAGGTTGCAACTATGGCCTAGTAAGGTCACAACAGCAGGCTCAACCCCTACAGATGAATAAGTCAAGTTACTTGAGGACGATATCGTGACACCAAAGGATTGTTGTCGCGACACTGAAACCCAAAAGCATATCTAAAGTAATCTGTTGTTGGTGTCGTGACTCCAATATATGAGTGTTGAGTCTTTGTTTATTAAAATGAAACATAACTAAATAATTTTAAATAAAATTTGTTTTGTTGATTGAACTTTAATTTAGTTTGCGTTGTTTCTATTGCACTCGTTCAGAGGATATGAGTTTAAATGCATTTGAGTGCATTTTCTTTAATTTAAAGGTTAGGAAGAAGGCTTAAGTAGAATTTTTTAACATATATATATATATATATATATTTATTTATTTATATATATATATATTAAAAATAATTACAAAAGAGAATTAAAATAAAATGGGATTCAAGTAATGGATATTCAATGACTCCTATTTAAATCTAGGCTTAATGCTAAATTTAGCCCTTGATTTATGCTTGTTTTTCATTTTAGTACTTAAATTTTATTTTGCCTCAGTTTGGTACTTAAACTATCATTTCATTACTTAATTCGATCCATTTTTTGTAATGTCGTTAAAAAAAATTGGTTGACATGTGCCACCAATTAGAATGTGTCATGTGGCACATCTAACTAATCAGAATGAGTCATATAGCATTTTAAATTCAAAACATAAAAAATTTTAAATATTAAAAAAATATTTGACTTTGACTATGACCCATTGTTGACCAAGTGTTGACTAATGTTGACCGACCATTGATCGACTTTGACTGGGTGTTGATTGACTATTGACAAATATCTGACTTTAAATTTCAAATAATTTTCATAAATATAAATTTTCTAAAAATTGTACTTTTTTTTGCAATTTTTAAAAAAAAATCTATATACTTTTGTTTTTTTAAAATTTTTAATGTCAAAACTTTTTCAATTTCTAAACTTTATATATATATATATATATATTAAGTTTTTGTCTATTTTTGAAATTTAGAAATTGTTTTGAATTTTTAGAATTTAGAATTTTCATTAAAAATAAAATTTATGAGAAATTTTCTAGAATATGTATTTTTAAAAATTTAAGGTTTTTTTTTTTTTTTGCAATTCTCTTAAATTTAAATAACAATTTTAATTTATACACAATTTTCAATTTTTATATATTATTTTGAAATTTAAATTTAGATTTTAGATTTTTATAAGAATATTTTTAAATTATTTTTTGGATTATTTATATATTATATATTTTTATTTTTCTATTTTTGATAAATATAATATATAATATTAAAAGATAAAAAGAAGCTAACATGGTGCGTTGTGATAGTGCCATATGGTAATTTTTATTTTTCAAATGCCGTGGCCAATTTGGATAAGGTGATTGTCGAAACCATTTTTTTGAAAAACGGGAATCGACTTAAATTTTGAAAATGAAAACGAACATGGGAGTCGCCACCAATCTTTTTGATGAGGTGTGATCGGGTCACCTCGTAAAAGCGGTTGTTTTTAATAAATGGTTTGATTTATTAAAACAACGATTTTGGTCCGCGAAATTTGAAAAACAGGTTCGGGAGTCGGTTACGTGCGAGGAAGGATTAGCACCCTCGTAACGCCCAAAAATTGGTACCTAGTTGATTAATTAGTGCCTTAGTGTCAAAAATTCAAAATCGGGAATAAATTTAAAGTACGATCCTTTTTATTAACATCGATTTAAAAAAATGCATGAAGTAGATCAAAAAGATTGCTAAAGATTTCCTCGTCTCAAGATATCGGAGTATCACATCACGTAAGTTAGGACACGATACCATGAACTCTCGAGCGCAAGTTTGTCTTTGATTTTGATTAGAATTTCGTGTATTTAAAACTCGAAAGGGTATTTGGCTATTTAGAATCAACGAGAAAACCGAAACCTCGTAAGTTAGGGCACAATTCCTCGATGTTTCAAAATGCGAAACATTGCCTTATTTTAAAATTTTTGTTTTGAATAGTAGCGAATTAGATATTTAATCGACGTGTTATTAGTTTGGATTAAAAAAACAAGTGATTCAAGTTGGATAAATATGTTGAATCAATATATGATATGACTTAGGCTAGATAAAACGAAAATATAACATGGATTGTGGAATAATATAACATGAATACAATATTATACATGCAAATAATAATAATGGAAATATGAATAAACGAATTATAACGTACACAATGGCATTAATCACATAACACATGCCACTTAGATTCCAATATTAATAATCAAAGAAAATGGAATGAAATAATAATATCAAGCAATTTCAAGTAAATGGTGGTTTGAAATAAATAATGTAGGAGAGTAATTCCAAAATAAATAATAAAAAGGTCTCAAAATAAACAATATATATAAACTTTAAAGTAAATAATAATAAAATAGTTTGGAATAAACAAATAAAAGATTTACGATAAATAACATATAAAATAACTTGAACTACATAATATATGAGGATTTTTAAAATATAATATGTAAAAGTTTAAAATACATAGCATATATACAAACATAAAATAAACCATTTATATAAAGAACAATAAATTAAAATAATACATAATGATGCCTTTTAACATAACTAGTTTTAAAAAATATATACAATAACAATTTGAAATGGGCACTATAAATCAACTTAAAGTAGCTGACATATAAAATAGTTTGAGTGAACTAATTATGTAAAAAAAAAAATCTAAAACAAAACAAAATTAAAATAAATGGTGTACAAAACAATTTAGAGTATGTAATATATGAAATAGTTTAAAATAATATATATCTGTAGGACCAAATTTCTGCCCGAGCCCAATCAAACCAGCCCAAATTAAACACCCCACTAAACCGACCACTAACTCCATCATCCTACTAAACCATCCACTACCTCCATCACCTCCATCACCTTACTAAACCATCCACTACCATCCATCACCCCCACACCCTACTAAACCATCCACTACCTCCATCACCCCCACTAACTCCATCACCCTACTTGTTATAAGTTGTAAATTTTTGCTATAAAAGCCATGGAAAAACTATTGTAAGGGGAATTTTTTTTTTTAGAAAATACACATACGAAATCAAAGAGAATACAAATCAGATTTTTAAGGTAGCTTTTTATATTATTCAATTTTGTTTACTTTGGCGTTCACATTTTTTCTTTACACAAACGAAAGAAAGGAAAAGAGAGGAGTTTACCTCTGATTTTATTTCCTTTACGATTGGGCATAAAGTTATCATTTTTAATTCAATTTAACCCCTTTTTTATTTTTGTTATTTTATCATAAATTAATTAATTTGAGCTTTATTCTCATTATTTTTATATTTGTTATTTTTATTATTTTCTATTAATTTAATTAATTTGAGTTATGTTTCATATTATTATATTATTTATTTATTATTATATATTTATTATGTAAATATATATATTTTTAAGCGAAGTTAATTATTTTAAATATAAATTTCTATTATACATAGACTTATTATATTTTTTTTATATACCATTGTTTATTATCGGTTACCATTTTTATATCAAATTATTATTATTTACTATTTCTTACTATTACTAATTTAACATTGTTATTCTAATTTTTTTTTTTTACTATTATCCCCATATTTAATGTTATCACAACATATTTTTTGTTATTATCATCATGTTTTTAATATTATTGTTAATACTATTAGCACAATGTTTATTACATTATTGTATTTATTATTACTGTTGTTTTATTAATTATTTCTATTAATTACTATTATTATTATTTTTTATTATTATTTATATATGGTTAGCATTATTCTCATATTATTATTTTCATGTTGTTTATTATCATCATTTTTTTAAAAAAATCTATGTCCTTAATTCATTTATCTATTGATCTTCTCTCAAAAATTTTTAAAATAAAGGCAATGTTCGGTATTTAAAGAATTCGAAGAATCGTGCCCTAACGTACTGGGTTTCGCTTTCTTTGTTTGTTTTGAATATTCGAATATCCTCTTAAGGCTAAAACGCATGTTTTAAAGGCAAGCTCACAATTGAGGGTCAAAAATGTTGTGTCCTAACGTCATCGGATGTAATGTTTTACCTTGAGGTGAGATGGTCTTTAATACACATTTGACTTACCTAAATGTTTTAAAAGCCAATAAAAGGAGGATCGCGTTTTGAACTCTGTCCAAATCCTTAATTTTCGACATTAAGACATTAAATAATCAATCAAGTACCAATTTTGGGCGTGTCGAGGGTGCTAATCCTTCCTCGTACGTAACTGACTCCCGAACTGGTTTTCTATTTTCGCAGACCAAAATCATCGTTTTGAAAAAATTATTTATTTATTAAAAACGACCGTGTTTTGAGGTGATCCAATCACACCCTATTAAAAACGATTGGTGGCGACTCCCAACTTTTCATTTTCAAAAGTCGATTTCCTGTTTTCAAACAAAATGGTTTCGACAGCTTGGCGACTCCACTGGGGACATCAGAGAGTCGAGCTATAAATTGATTGTTTTCTGTCTTCTTGTCAAAATTTATAAATTTGGTCTTTCTAAAAATACACGATCCTCGCTTTGCATTTCCTGTGTCCTTGTTAAGTTTGTTTTTTCGTTGAATTTCTTTATGTACTATCGCATCATATCTCATGACCGTTGTGGTCACACCTCTTAAGTGGGAGTGAGAAACTATGCTTTCGTGAGGTTTTCACCTCCGCATGGGCTAGGGGATCGCTTCCGAAATACATCCGTACTTATGTCTTCGTGAGGTTTTCACCTCCGTATGGGCATAGGGAAATGTATTCCCCTGAACCGAACTTGATCCATATGAGCCTATAATGGGTGAGAGTTGAGGAATCTGCTGGTTCAGGTACCCTTTTCTTAGAACCGAGCCACATATAGTGAACTTTAGGATCCCGCCCTAGGTAGAGCTATGTTGAACCCTAACGATTACCCAGTTAGGTGTTTGATTATTTTCTATTTGCTTTGATTTTTATTTTTCGATACTAACTTGTTTTTTTTTGTTTTGTTTATGACCGCATTGCATTACATCATCATAGAAAGGAGGTGTTGATTCATATTCGATTGCTAAATAGAACAGTTTGTCATGAGAAAATGAATTTCTTGATAAAGTGAATTATAATACGGTTGTCTAAATATGGTCCAAGTAAGCACGATGAAAGAAAACTGATAATTTGTGGAGGAAAACAAGACTTTACCCGAGGATTCAAGCTAATAAAGATTGTTCGAGAGCCGTCGCGTCTCGACTTTCTTAAAGGAGCAAATTAACATCGCGAGGATAATAAGTCGCGGTCTGGATCAAGCAAAAGGAGCTAGTAGAGGCATCTATTGGAAGTTTAGGAGATTTGAATTTTACGAAGAAAGGAAATTGGTGTCTTCACCTAGAACATGAGGGCAGGGTCGCATATGTAATCCGTTTTATGTAAAGGAATTTATTTTCTAGAAAAGTTGTTCTAATAGAATTGAATTCAAAATCAACGCCTTTCTTTCTTTTGCATTCATTCCATGCATTTGCATTCCATGCATTTGCATTACATTGCATCATTGCATCATGTATATTAGATTTTCACAAAAGGCCCCTGATTAATTGAAATCATTTCAGTTAATCTGGAAACCGATAAAAACTTACCAACCAAGCATCGCTACCGTACCCGTGCTATGACAAAAGATATGGACCAAAGATTGGAAAGACTTAAACAACTTCAAAGAGAAATGCATGATCGGTTACAAATGCAATTGCAAGAGCAACTGATGAGGATACGGCAAGATATGAGAGACCAAGTGCTAGAGTCTTAAAAGAATATGATGAACCAGTTGTCCCAATTACTGACTAAGGGGCTAGAAAAGAGGGAAAGCTCCATGATTAGTGCTGGGGTGGATAATGAGGAGCCTCTCTATTCTCTGGGTTTCACTCTGACAAATGCACAGGCATGTTTGCAAGGTCTACCAATTATCAGAGCTCAGCAAAATCAGGCTAGTACCTCAGCACCAGTGAATTATTTGATCGGCTCAGACTCTAATCCGGGGGGCAATCCAACTACCTTTGTTGTTCCTGATTTGAACAAAATAGGAAAAGCAAAGATGGAATTGCCAAAACAACTTGAGGATCGGCATCGGTGGTTGGAGGAAAAATTCAAGGCGATGAAAAATGCTGATGATTATTGCAGAATTGACGCCAGGGATCTGAGCTTGGTTCCGGACTTAATACTTCCCTACAAGTTCAAAATGCCTGAATTTGAAAAGTATAACGGGACTAGCTGTCCAAAAGCTCACATCACCATGTTTTGTAGACGAATGACTGGGTATGTCAATAATGACCAATTATTAATTTACTGTTTCCAAGAAAGTCTGGTTGGGGCAGCATCCAAATGGTACAATCAATTGAGCAGTACCTAGATCAATTCATGGAAAGATCTAGCACAAGCTTTCATGAAATAGTATAGTCATGTAACGGATATGGCTCCTGACAGGATCACTTTACAAAGCATGAAAAAGAAACCGAATGAGAGTTTCAGGCAATACGCCCAAAGATGGAGAGAGATAGCAACACAAGTTCAACTGCCTCTTTTGGAAAAGGAGACCTCAATGCTTTTCATCTATACCCTGAAAGCCCCGTTCATTGACTATATGTTGGGAAGCACTGCTCTGAGTTTTTCAGATATAATAATATTCAGTGAGATGATTGAAAATGCAATAAGGAGTGGGAAGATAGATGCGGGAGAAAGCGCCAAGAGGTCAACCCAAAAGAGAAATGAAAATGAAGTGAGCATCGTGAGCATGCCTTCTAAATTGGTCAATGTAGGCCAGTCAAGGGTTGTAACCACTAGCTATCTATCCCAATGACATATCGCTGGATCTGAATGATATTTCTCAAGAGGGAACCGGGAAATGAAAATTTCTAAACCCTTATGTTCTTGGGAGTGTTTTGAATAATGGGATTGTGGAAGAAATCCCTGTATTTTTAGAGCTAATCTAAAGTAATGTTCAAAATACGCTTATTGCTTTAAGCCTAGGGGCAATAAGAACCCTTTTGTGAAATAGGCTTGTGTTCAAAGTCTTTATTTCAATCAAATCTTTTTGAGTAAATGTTCTTTCATTTGTGACATATTATTTTATTCTTTGGACTCTCTTTTGAATATGTTTTATTTTTCATTCATGATCATGCCATATCAATAACATCCTTAGAATCATTTGTTCTTTGGAAATATGCCTTTGTACCTACAATAGGTCCCCCGGATATCAACGCATGAGAACAACATATGTGAATCTCCTTTTGGGGTGAGATATGTGTTTAAGCGGATCTCAGGACTTTAAAGATGACAGAGATTGTAGCTTATCTTTTGATTTGTTAAGGATGGTAGAACAAGATGAAAAATAGATCCTGCTCTACAAAGGGTCAATGAGCATTATAAGTAATAAGGCAAAGATCGGAGTCTGAGTCACCGTAAAGACAAAGCGAATCGTCATTGAGTTATTTCAAGAATTCAAAGATGTTTTCTCATAACCATATCAAGATATACTTGGAGATGTAGAAAATGTCTATATGGGTGCTAGAAGAACATATGTTAATGGCTTCACGGTAGCCATACTAATCATGATGTTTGGGTACTATTGAGACAAGATCCATGTGCCTCGTTTATTTCTTCACAGTCTTTCTCTATGTGGGGCATGGATGTTATCGGTCATTCTCGACTAATATACATAGACTCATCTTGGCGATTGTCGATTACGTCGAAGAGGAGGGTAAATGTTACTTCATATGTTAATTTTACAAAGTCATCAAACCCCCCCCAAAAAAGTGAAAGGCGACTGAAACTTATAAAGATTGGCGTAAAGAAGTTATAATTTACCGTCTTTGTTTATCGAACATCAACTAGGACTCGTTGGGGCAACATATTGCTCATTGATTTATGGGATAAAAATGATATTGAAATCGAGATTCCTTTTCCCCAAGCTTTGATTGAGTCGAGAAGCTGGATGAAGCGGAAGGATTCAATGAACTTAATTGAAGAGAAGAGGGTGAAAGTTACCCGTCATGGCCAAAATATACAAAAACAAATGATGCAAGCTTACAACGAAAAGGTTCGTCTAGAAAACTCTGCGAGGAGGACCTGACATTGAAGATTTTTATATAAAAGGACTTCAAAGGAAAATGGATCCCAAATTGGGAAGGACCTTATGTAGTAAAGAAAGCCTGTCCTAGAGGAGCATTGATATTGACTGAGACGGATGGAAAAAACTTGTCCAATCGGTGAATTCAGATTTAGTCACAGTTAGCAGTTTCAAAAAAAGAAAAACACAAAAAAAGAAAAGAAAAGAAACAGGAGAGGCCAAGGCGAAAACCCACAAAGGGCGCCTTGAGACCAAAGGGGATTTGAGTTGAAAACCCGAAAAGGGCGACTCAAATTTGGACCAAAGTGGGGTATACAGTAGTCTTGCTATGCCTAAATTAACAATGAAGAAGTATGCTATGTCTGGGGGCATTGACAAAGTACTCTGGATTCTCTAAACATAGATTGAGCTCAAAATGGTCCTCAAGAAGTTAGTACAGAGAAGCTCAAGCTGTGATATCTGGGGCACCTAGTTTTCTATTTTTGGATTTGATATCTTTGAATATCTTATTCTTTTCAAGATACATCCCAATAAATTTCCTTCTTAATTGTATTTTGCCATCATTGGTTATCTTACTTGCTTCGAGCTATGTTTCTAATCCGCTGTTATGATATTTTTCAAGCATTTTGCATTGAAATAATGATTAATGGACACTTTCATAAAAGGAGTTTTGCATATTACTCTGAAGTATTTAAATAATCAGAGCTCACAAACGGGACTATTGTTTAAAACTCACCAAGCTTAAGGGTTGGAAATATTTAAGCCCAAATTGAAATTATCTCCTTAGGTTTCCTATCAAAGACATTGGTTGACCAAAAAGAAAATTACATTGGTGCCGTAATCCTGGCAAAGAATGAGTAATGGGATTATTCTCAAGAAAAAGAAAATGGTATTCTATATTCATGCAAATATCAGGCATATATATCTTTTCATTACACCCGGGGAATAGTGTAATAGATCAAATTGATTGAAGATGATGTAAATCCTGTACCTCGATTTACTGTGAGGGATGGATAGAAGAAATCAAATGATTATTTCTTTGAAGTTGCGATGGGAAGTATAAACTTTATGTCTCGAAAAATACAGATGGAAGAGACTTTGAAAGCAGCGATGGGGGCAAGCCAGTTGAGCAAAATGAGTTGTTTCTCTGGGTTTTCGTTGGAAATGCTAGCCGAGCAAGAAGGCAGCATAATATGATAGTGATAAAACTCTGATGAATAACGAGTGATGTCACTTTAAGCATTTAAAAGGAATCATTCTCATGACATTTCTACATTCAGCATTTATACAAATGTCATTCATAATACATCTAGTTAGGAGCATTTGATTTTGATCATAACATCCTAATTATTTGGCATAAACATAGACATGAAACCGAGTCTACAGGGCATATTCCCTAGAGGACAATGTAGCAACATCGGTGAAATTACAGATCTTATCTCCCGGAGCAATAGTGGGGCGGATAAAAAATAACGAGCTTTAACTCCACTAGCGAGGGGTAACAAGTCAAGATGGCGAGCTTTAACTCCTAAGCGGTAGGGTAACAGCTAAAATTTATAAATCCACGGCTCTCCGAGCGCGATGTTAGAAGCGGATCAAGGATACAAGCCTTAACCCCTGCGTATGGGGTAACAGCTAAAATTTACTGATTCGGCTCTCCGGCGATGGTAGAAGCAGTCGAAGACCCGCCTTAACCCCTAAGCGGTAGGGTAACAGGCTAAAATTTACAGATCCTGGCTCTCCGAGCAGTGGTAGAGCAGGTTGAAGACTCGCCTTAACCCCTTAAGCAGTAGGGTAACAGGCTAAAATTTACAGATCCTGGCTCTCCGAACAATGGTGGAGCAGGTAGAAGACTGCCTTAACCCCTGCGATAGGGGTAACAGCTAAAATTTACAGATCCTAACTCTCCGAACAATGGTGGAGTAGGTCGAAGACTCGCCTTAACCCCTGCGGTAGGGTAACGGGCTATATACTAGATCTTATCTTCACGAAAGGAGCGGAGCAAATCAAATTTTGGTTAATCTTATCTCCACGTCTGGCGATGGAGCGATTCCAATCATCGACCTTTATCTTCACCGAAAGGAGAGTGGGTAGGCTAAATACCAGGTCTTATCTTCGCTGAGAAGGAGCGGAGCAGACCAAATTTTGGTGAATCTTATCTCCACGTACCTGCGATGGAGCAGATTCCAATCATCAGCCTTATCTTCACTGAGCAGGAGTGTAACAGGCTATATACTAGATCTTATCTTCGCTGAGCAGGAGCGGAGCAAATCAAATTTTGGTGAATCTTATCTCCACGTACCGGCGATGGAGTAGATTCCAATCATCAGCCTTATCTTCACTGAGCAGGAGTGGAGCAGGCTAAATACCAAGTCTTATCTTCACGAGAAGGAGGCGGAGCGCGACCAAATTTTGGTGAATCTTATCTCCACGTACTGCGATGGAGCGATTCCAATCATCGACCTTATCTTTCTCGGGCGAGAGTGGAGCAGGGCTAAATACGTGTCTTATCTTGGCGAAAGCGGAGGCGGAGCGAGATCAAATTTTGGTGAATCTTATCTCCACGCATCTGGCGATGGAGTAGATTCCAATCATCACCTTATCTTCACCGAGCGAGAGTGGAGCGGGCTAAATACTGTGTCTTATCCTCGTTGAGCGAGGCGGGAGCGAGATCAAGTTTTAGTGAATCTTATCTCCACGTACCGGCGATGGAGCAGATTCCAATCATCAGCCTTATCTTCACTGAGCAGGAGTGGAGCAGGCTAAATACCAGGTCTTATCTTCGCTGAGCAGGAGCGGAGCAGATCAAATTTTGGTGAGTCTTATCTCCACGTACCGGCGATGGAGCAGATTCCAATCATCAGCCTTATCTTCACTGAGCAGAAGTGGAGCAGGCTAAATACCAGATCTTATCTTCACTGAGCAGGAGTGAAGTAGATCGAATTTTAAAGAGTCTTATCTCCATGTATCGGCAATGGAGCAGATTTCAGCCACCAGCCTTATCTTTACTGAGTAAGAGTGGAGCAGGCTAAACATACCAGATCTTATCTTCACTGAGCAGGAGTGAAGCAGATCAAATTTTGGTGAATCTTATCTCCACGTCTGGCGATGGAGCGATTCCAATCACCACCCTTATCTTTCTTGCGAAAGAGTGGGCAGGGCTATATACTAGATCTTATCTTCGCTAAGCGAGAGAAGCGAGATCAAATTTTGGCAAGTCTTATCTCCATGTATTGGCAATGGAACAGATTTCAACCACCACCTGACCTTATCTTCACCGAGCGAGAGTGGGCAGCTAAACATACTGTGTCTTATCTTTCTTGGAGCGGGAGTAAAGTAGATCAAATTACAGCAGATCACATCTCCGTGAAGTAGCAACGGAGCGTTTTGAAGCAATAATGTGCGGTGGGTTACGACAAAAAAGACAAGACTCAGCCAGCCCAGGCAAATTTGGCCCTTCTAAAATCTTTGCTCTATTCTCGTTACACGACAATGAGCAAAGAGGGGCAGCTGTAGGACCAAATTTCTGCCCGGGCCCAATCAAACCAGCCCAAATTAAACACCCCACTAAACCGACCACTAACTCCATCATCCTACTAAACCATCCACTACCTCCATCACCTCCATCACCTTACTAAACCATCCACTACCATCCATCACCCCCACACCCTACTAAACCATCCACTACCTCCATCACCCCCACTAACTCCATCGCCCTACTTGTTATAAGTTGTAAATTTTTGCTATAAAAGCCATGGAAAAACTATTGTAAGGGGAATTTTTTTTTTTAGAGAATACACATACGAAATCAAAGAGAATACAAATCAGATTTTTAAGGTAGCTTTTTATATTATTCAATTTTGTTTACTTTGGCGTTCACATTTTTTCTTTACACAAACGAAAGAAAGGAAAAGAGAGGAGTTTACCTCTGATTTTATTTCCTTTACGATTTGGCCATAAGTTATCATTTTTAATTCAATTTAACCCCTTTTTTTATTTTTGTTATTTTCTTTATTAAATTAATTAATTTGAGCTTTATTCTCATTATTTTTATATTTGTTATTTTTATTATTTTCTATTAATTTAATTAATTTGAGTTATGTTTCATATTATTATATTATTTATTTATTATTATATATTTATTATGTAAATATATATATTTTTAAGCGAAGTTAATTATTTTAAATATAAATTTCTATTATACATAGCCTTATTATATTTTTTTATATACCATTGTTTATTATCGGTTACCATTTTTATATCAAATTATTATTATTTACTATTTCTTACTATTACTAATTTAACATTGTTATTCCAATTTTTTTTTTTTTACTATTATCCCCCATATTTAATGTTATCACAACATATTTTTGTTATTATCATCATGTTTTTAATATTATTGTTAATACTATTAGCACAATGTTTATTACATTATTGTATTTATTATTACTGTTGTTTTATTAATTATTTCTATTAATTACTATTATTATTATTTTTTATTATTATTTATATATGGTTAGCATTATTCTCATATTATTATTTTCATGTTGTTTATTATCATCATTTTTTTAAAAAAATCTATGTCCTTAATTCATTTATCTATTGATCTTCTCTCAAAAATTTTTAAAATAAAGGCAATGTTCGGTATTTAAAGAATTCAAGAATCGTGCCCTAACGTCTCTGGGTTTCGCTTTCTTTGTTTGTTTTGAATATTCGAATATCCTCTTAAGGCTAAAACGCATGTTTTAAAGGCAAGCTCACAATTGAGGGTCAAAAATGTTGTGTCCTAACGTACTGGATGTAATGTTTTACCTTGAGGTGAGATGGTCTTTAATACACATTTGACTTACCTAAATGTTTTAAAAGCCAATAAAAGGAGGATCGCGTTTTGAACTCTGTCCAAATCCTTAATTTTCGACATTAAGACATTAAATAATCAATCAAGTACCAATTTTGGGCGTGTCGAGGGTGCTAATCCTTCCTCAAATGCATCGACTCCCGAACCGTTTTCTATTTTCGCAGACCAAAATCATCGTTTTGAAAAAATTATTTATTTATTAAAAACGACCGTGTTTTGAGGTGATCCAATCACACCCTATTAAAAACGATTGGTGGCGACTCCCAACTTTTCATTTTCAAAAGTCGATTTCCTATTTTCAAACAAAATGGTTTCGACAATATCTAAACAATTTAAAACAGTCTGGTTATGAAATTTAAGAGAAATAAAATAGTTTAAAACAAATAAAAAAATAAAAAGACTAAATTTATAAAAAGGGTAAATCACAAATAAAAGGAAAATTTAGAGTACGAATTGAAAATAAAAAAAAAACTAGGGAGGATCCAAGTGAGAAGCGCTGAAACGAGTGAGGGACTAAATGGACAAATAGTCCAATTTTAGGGCTACGTCCCTTCCCCGTAACTTGGCATACTCTGGACTAAATCGAAACGTACGTGAAATATTTGGGCGAAATTTAAAAGAAAATGAAAGGTGAATAAAAGGATTAAATCGCAGCATACTGCGAGGGTAAGGGACCAAAGGGATAAATATCCCAAAAGAACAAAACACGCGGACCCCCTGGAGCGGGTCGGGTCACACACGGTCTGCTTCAAACGACGCCATTTCGGCGTTGGTTGCCCAGGTGCAAAACGGCACCGTTCTCCCCCTATTATTTAAGTTAAAAAAATTTTGAAATTCATTTTTTACACTGCTTTTTTTTCAAAAACTTTTAAACACCCCTCCCTTTTTTTTTTTTTCTCTGCTAGGGTTAGAGAATAACCCATCACTTGCCGCCGTTTGACCGTCGTCCCTCCACCGTATAGGGTGGTTGAGGAGCCACGAAACGGTCTCTTCAGCTTTGTTTTGACCGGATCTAGAGGTCTAACCCCTTATTTGCGACAGAAAACGAATAAAAGAGGACCTTTGGTCCCTTTAGCTAAACCTTAAGAGGTTGTGGGGCCCTCGGCGCCGGTGAAACTCCCACGACGACGAAGGACGTAAGGCTACTCAGGTAAATTTATTTCTCTCTTTTTATATTCGAAAGATTTTAGTATATAAAAAAATAAAAAATAAATGAAGCAAAACGAAGGACCTAATTTTTGGGATGTTACAACTATAATGTTGAGAATAATTGGGAATTAATTAAGGGTACATGAAAGAAAAAGGATAATAATAGATGAATTTATAAAAATAGGGGAGATTGATTAGGAGAATTTATAAAAATTAGGTTAGCAACATATTAAATTTACTATTTAATCAAATTTTCACTTTGAGATTTTTATACGTTTTTATTTTAATATGCATAATTTATTACCTTCATCAGTTGTATATATTAATAATATTGTTAATTAAGATGGTGTCACAAATTAATTCGACACCAACTTAGGATTAATGACAACACCATGATAAATAATTATATTCATTTAGTAATCTTAATATGATGTATTCATGTGCTTAAATTTAGCTCTACTTATAATTTAATCTTATTTTTTTAATATTGTATATATTTCATATGTTATTTTTAATTAGTTTCAAATCATACATTTCACTATTTTTTGTATGTTATTTTTAAACCTATTTTGTGTTCTAAATACATAATTTTCACACACATACATATCTGATAGAGTTTCTAGTTTTATTTTAATATATTTAATTTAATAAAGCGAATTTCATCATTTAAGGTATTTTTATCCGATCAAAATATACTACTTCAGATAATATATATTACATACATTAGACTTGGAGAAGGATCAAAGCCTAAAAATATATATGAAATAGAAAAGATATTTAAGACAGAAAAATATTGCAAATAAAAATTTACCCTGCGAAACTTATATTATTTCTAATTATCGAAGAGAAAAAACCTATATAGTGTTAAACATATACCAAGAGATTAATCTAATTGAGGCAGGGATGGTAATGGAGCGAGGTGGAGCAGATATTATTAAATTCATCATTGCATTATAGTTGACACATTAATGTCTATTTTTTCAATAATACATTCATGTATGCTTTGATTAATCTACTAAGAATATGCTTACTTATTATGCTTCCCAAAATGGGATTAAAATTTTAAATATAATTTGTATGGTATATATTATCAAAATTAGTATGATTTTTACTCACTAAATTATAATGTAAAAATTTAAAGGTTATAGTTTGCTCAAAGTTTTGCACTTTTCATATATTTAGAATTTAATCTATATACTTTTATTTTCAGGAATTTAGTTTTTATATGTTTCGAATTTAAAAATTTAAGTCAATTTGTTAATACTGCTAGAATTCTTTTGTGTTGGTGTGGCATTTTGAAAAAAATAAAATAAACTTGGTATCTATATAACAAAAATTTTAACATTGTAACGAATCTAAATTTAATAAAGAATTTTAACAGTACTAATAATTCTTAAAAATTCATATAATCATTTTAATTAGAATAGAGTATTTAGACTAACTAATGATATTATAAAAGTTGAGGTATCAAATTATATCAAAATTAAACAATAGAATCTCAAAATTTGAATGAAATTAAAATTTAACCATTCTTATAATTTTAAAAATAGAGAGACTGGAATTGGAATTTATCCATTATGTTTATATATATATATATATATATATATATATATATATATATTATAAAAAAAAAAAGAACAAAGAAAAAAGGGACAAGCGTCCATTATAGAAGGCCTTAGGGTCATCCTTTTACATTTAGATGTATAGATTAGATTCCACGTGAATATGTGAAGGCACGCACTTTTATTTAAGTTGAATTACTTGCCAAAATACGTAAAATATCTCAAGAATTGGTGGTCCTGAAATGAAAAATCAAAATTTTCTTCAGTTGATTTACACACAAATTATTAAAAATATGAAAATGCCTTTGTTTCTACTTAATGTTCTCACTATTCTTATATCTTCCGATCCAACAAAACTACTGAACAAAGTATGCAATATGCCAAAATAAAGAAGATGTAAACCATTTTTGTTAATATATTTGGGACACAATAATTTAATATCTGTGAAATTTTACTTAAAAGAGGATTATATTCAACAATGTAATTGAATTAACTATTGATTAAAACCCAAAAACTTCTTTACAAGTATGGATATTTGTAAATCCGATAATAATTTAAATTATTACGAATTTCTCTCTCCGAAATAATCCTCACTTATAAACAAAAATAAATCACTACTATATAATTATGTTTTATCTTTAATTTCAAAAATATAAATATAAATTTAATATTATTAAACAGCTATAAATTTGTTTTCAAAATAAAAATCATTTCCTCAAATATTAAAAAAAAATCATTTCATTCATGAACATGGGAATTTTTTTATGATGAATAATTATATAGGGTCATAGTGAAAACCAAAAAATGACTCCCAAAATTCTTATCACTCTACAACAATGACCCCTAAAGGCACATTTAGCACATAAATATTTGAATAGCATGTAAACGACCCTTATTCAATTATGCGTGAAAGGACAAAAAAAAAACTAAAATTAAAATTTATGGTTTTCTTCAAAACAAAATTAAAATTTATGAATGAAAAAAACATAATTAAATTCGATATTAAAAATCAACTTTCGTTAACTTTTTTTTTTTTTGGCGAATGGAACAAAATTATTATTTAAAAATAACATAGAATTTTCACAAAAACTCGACAGTAATTTGCAGACAAAAAAAAATTCTACCATAAATAATTATTGAAGGTTTGAACAAAATCTTGACAATTATGTCAAAATTATGATCATATGAAAATATTACATTATCTATTTTTATAAAAATGTAAAAATTGAATACTTGCAGATGCACATATAATAACACTAATAATAGAATTATTTTATTATGAAAGCATGCTTTTCAATTTTCATAATCAATACTAAATAGTGACATAATATCAATAATAATAAATATACATATTTAAACAATAATCTTAAACAAACTAAGTGACATAAAAAGAAGAAGTTAAAATGACCCAACAAACAAAAGACTTGGCTGGTGTACTTCTTGGCCCATTGGCCTGTTGCTTCTCTTTGGGCCAGCTGATAGCTCCCGTCCGTGAATGGGTTGTTTCTGCTTGGCGCCCCACTTCTTTCTTAAATTTACTTCATTTTTTTTCTTCATCTTTATCAAACAAAAAACCTAATTCTCTCTAAACCTACCTTTTTGCCGCCGCTCTTCCTCCGTTGACGGTGCTCATCGGTAGAAATAGTTTGTTAAGGGAAATAGTTAAATGTTATCAATGGTCTTTTTCTTTTTTAATTTCTCACAATCTAATAGCAGATCCACCAAATTGCTTCTAGCCCTATAATATAAACACATAATAAAATTGCATTCCTTAAATTTTAGTATTTATATGAAAAATTCTTAATTAAGTGTTATAGGTTGATTGGATATTAATTTAGTTGAAAAAAAAAAGTAATATATCCTTTTAAACAATAACTAAATTTATTGTGATGATGTTTTTGTTTTTTTTTTTTCATATTTTTATATAATCTTTAAATAAAAGAATAGTAAAAAGGCTGTTCTAGTCCCTTTCAATTTTGATATTGAGCAAATTGGTCATTTTCGAAAAATTGGAGCAATTTAATCGATATCAATTTAAAAAATGAGCAATCAAGGACAATTAGTTACAACGTTAATAAAAAAGGAAGAAAATTTATTGTCCGAGATCAATTTGAAACCGGAATCTAAATTGAACCTGACGTTAGAGCATCGTCACAATAATTTATTTAATCTTATTTTGTTTTGCTTATTTTACTGCAATTTCAACTTTTATGTATTTCTGTTATTTTTATTTTTAATCAGAATTTAGTTTTCGCACAGGGTTGCTATACGGTCAAATCGGGTTATATGCTTGCTACTTGAAAATTCTCCAATATTGAAGATTTCTTTGTTGATGGCCCTTGGTTGAAATTTTGGAATTGTCATATTTCATTGAAAGTCAAACATTTCATTTGGAGATGTTTGAAAGGTTTCGTGCCTTGCAAGACATGCTTAGTAGAGAGGGGAGTGCAATTGGACCTTGATTGTCAAAGGTGTGGCCTTGTTGAAAGTCTCGACCACGTCTTGATTGAGTGCCTTTGTGCGAAACATGTTTGGCAGTACACTGGCATTGATACAGTTGGTCTAACAATCACAAACTTACTTAATAATCTCCTTAACATTGGAGCTCTTGACCGTATGGAGACTACTTGTTTATTAGTTTAGAGTCTATGGTGGTTTCTAACCATAAATATTCATTGGAGCTCTACTGCTCATATTCATTCTTTTGCTTTGAAGTAGGTGCAGGATTGGAAGGTGGCAAAATCTAAATTGGAAAGATCTTTTGGTCCTATCAACTTAACCCCGGACACAGTAAAGTGGACTTTGCCCGTTGTTAATGGGATGAAATACTGCACGGGTGCAGTAGTAGGACGCTCAAGGACAAATAAGGGCGAGTTCATTAAAGGCTTGTTGGGCACTTGACAATGGTTGTAAATCCTGAACTTGCTGAAGCTGTACAGTTGGCTTATCCTTATTTGCCTAATCTTGGTCTAGTTATTAGCGATTGTTTTTATCTTAAGAATCATCTCACTAATGTGTCTTTCATGGACTCGTACTAATGCTAATAAAATCGTTTACGCTTTGGCAAAGATAACTTTAGCTTATGTGAACATGTAAATTTGGGACTTTATTCCTTCGTTTTTAATTGATATTCTAAATGTTGATTGCCTAGACGGAGGTTTTGAACCTTAGGCGTGGGCGTATAGAAAGAGCCTATTGGTTTGAGCTAATCAACAAAGCTGGCAAAACATGCTCGAACTTGAAAGCCTATTCGTGTTAATTAGAACTTGTAACGATTCAAGTCCAAAAAAGTTCAAGGCTGTAACAAATTCAAGCCGAGAAAGCTCGAGACTGAGAAAACCTAAGTTCAAGAAAGCTAAAGTCCGTAAGAATCTGAGTCAGAGATTAATCCGACCCAAAGCCCAAAAAAATTAAATTTATAATTGAACTGCCATAATATACATTAATAATTAATATAATTTTATGATATTACTTAAAATACAAATAAATAACAATTATTCATTTTATGAAAATAAGTTTATAAACATTACATATTTATATTAACATTTTATTAATAGCAAAGGTAAATGATAATAATAAATTTTGATGTTAAATTATAAAGTGAAATAAAATTTTAAAAATAATAATCAAATATAAAATATTTTTAATATTATAATTATATATGTATAATAAATATATAAACTTAATAACTATTAAAAACTATAAAATTTAAATTTAATGAAATATAAAAATATATAATTACACAATATACTATTTTAATACTATGGTAGTTAGTGCTATATTTATCACAAATAATTAAAAATGACTTATTTTGCAATACTAATAACATTATTAATAAATTTAGTTTTAATGATTTGGAAATTTAAGTTTTTTTATGGTTTGAGAATTTAGGTTTTACTTTTAGTTTTTTTATTAATTAATGCCGAATGTTATTATTATCATTATCTTTATATTAATTTTTAATTTGAAATTGTTCTATTTTTTATTTAGGTTGAGTTTTGAATGAAGATTAAATTGGGCCTAAGTTTGAGTTTGGATTTTGTTGGTATTGGATTTGAGTTTAAATACATATTATATTTAATAAGTGTAAAGTTGGTTAATTTAATTACTTTAAACGGTTTTAAATTTTAAAATCAAAATCGAATCGAAAAAATTAGATAAACCAGTTACCTAACCTTACCTTAATCTATATATATAAACTATTAATATATTATATATGATATGATAGCATTATATAATATAATAGGTTGACTAACTTTCAAATGTACAAAAAGTATAGAGACTTGTAGCATATTTCAACCAATATAATAATAAATAATAAATAAATTATGTATTACAATTATAGTATGTGATATAGTATTACATAATGTAATAATATATTTTAAAACTATTAATACATATATATATAACTATTAATTTTTATTTAATAAAATATTTTCTCTTGTTGAACAAAAGAAAACTATTAATTGGTCGAAAATTAAAACTGAAATTATCAATCAATTGGCTTGATTTTTAAAAACGCGACGTGTGTCACGCGTTGATTAGCCCATCATTGTCATGTCAAATTTCGTAATTGTTTGGGTAAATTCTTTGACGAAATCAAATCATAAGTACTAAGTTTAGAAAAAAAAAAAAAAAATACCACATTGATGAATGAGATATATTTAGGGGGGAAATCACCATTTAACCCTAAATTTAATTTTAATGATTTGAAAACTTAGTTTTTACTTTTAGCTTCTTTTTATGATTTGTGAATTTAGGTATTAATGCTTAATGTTTTTATTATTATCTTTATATTAATCTTTAATTTTAGTTTCTTTTTATGATTTTTGAATTTAGGTTTTAATTTTTTTATTGATTAATGTTTAATGTTTTATTATTATCTTTATATTAATCTTTAATTTAGAATTGATTTGTTTTTATTTAGATTTAGTTTTGAAGCAAAATTAAATTGAGTTTAGATGTGGTTGGTATTAAGTTTAAAGATATATTATATTTAACAAGTGTAAAGTTGGTTCATTGGTTTAAACAATTATGAATTTTAAAATCGAAATTGAATTGGTTACATCAAATCTATTACATCTCAAAAATCGGGTTAGAAGAAATTGGGTTGGTGAAACTAAGAACGGTCACGTCTTGTTTTTGAATTAAAGTTGTGGAAATTTTGTTAAGTAGTTCGATTTGGTTTAGTGGTCAAGTGTTGTGAGAAGAGTGTGAGAGGTTCTAGGTTCAAATTCATTTCCCTTGAATTTTGTTAAATTTTTGTCTAATCCCCTATTTGGGACCTTCTGGCTTAAGTAATATTTTTGTTCAACTAATAATAAGAATGAACTTGTTGGTTTAGTGGTAAGACTTCAATTTACCCTTTAGTCTTGTGTTCGAATCCTCGTGTGTCACACGGGTTGGGTCAATTGGGTCGTGTGGGCCCATTTTTTAAAAAATTTCACCTAGATCGTTTGATTCGGAAATTCATAATTAGACTTTTCATAGGGCCCATATTGCTTAATTAAGGCTTGGAAACAAGGTATCTATTAATATGCTTTTGTGTATGATGTGTTTAACGTATGTGAAATATATCTGCATGATCTGATACTGAAAGTTCTGATGGTATGTCCTAATTCGCTATGCCTGTGTATGTGTGTATGATGTACGATTATGTTAATTTGTAATTTTGAATCGGCTATATGACCATACATGTGACATTGTGGCTTTTCTAGTTAAGGTGATTTGTAACTCTGATATATCTTTCTGCAAAGCATGAAATCACATGCTTACTGGTTTCTATTAAGAATATGAATGCATGTTCAACATGCTTATCATTTTGTTTCAGTTATGCATGTCATGTCACATTGCATGGGGTTGGGATATTATAGTATGGAGGAAGTTCTGACAATTTAATGATCTGCATTATCTGATGGTTTATCCACATTTCTATCTGGCAGCTTGTCTGCATTTATGGTGGCTCGACCACATACATATGTTGTTCTAGCAGCTTGGCTGCAATATAGTGACTTGTCCATATATATCAGATCTAACACTTTTAACTGCAGTTCTCTGGTGGCATTGACTACAATTTTTCTGTTGGTGTGATCGGATGGACGAGTTCTGGGGAACTCTATATGGTGTGTAGCGGAGTTGGGTAGAATGATTTTTGAAAAAAAAACTTGCATTATGTTTTTTGAAAAATATTGTATTGGCATAAGCACACATTCTCAGTTTTGCTCAAATGATTGTTATGAAATTCTCTGTAATTATGTGAATTGTTGGTTGTGTTATTTGAGTTCTTGGTTTGAGTTTGATACACATTGAGCTTTATAACTCACCCATTTATTTAACATCTGATTTTTCAGGTAATCTTTGGGCTTAGGATCGAACGACGTGCAAGAGCTCGGATTGTTTTTCTCAATTAATTAAAATATGGTGGTTTTCATAATTATCTATTTTGGATTTTCGGGACTGTAATTTGTTTTTAGGCTCTGTTTTAGTTTTGTTTTATTCATCAGTATTTGATATTTTCAAACGTAAAACGACAAAATCACACGAGTTAGCAAAATGGATTTCGGTTTTCAAAACTAAAGCTCTGAAAATTTTCCGCTGCAAATTAAGTAATTTCTTAAATGTTTTTCTCTAAACGAATAAATAGTTTTTAACGAATGTCTGCCATATTTATATTTTCTAAACACTCACTAAAATCAAAAGTTTTCAAACAAGACTAAGTTAAGAGCTATTTTGAAAAATAAATAAGTTCTGTACGTAATTTCCAAAATAACATGCAAGTGTTTTGCTAAAAATAATATTTTCAAAATTCTCGATTTCTAAAGCTAGGATTAAACTTCTGTTTTTTTAAATTAACTAATATAATTACTCCAGATTCGGCTATATCATCTAGGTCGAGTTTGGGGTGTTACAAAATCAACCAATTACCTTACTTGAACTTAACACACATATGTAAATTATTAATATATGATATGATATGATATGATATGATATGATATGATATGATATGATATAATATAGCATTATATAATATATATATATATATATATATATATATATATAGTAGAAGGGCTAACTTTCAAATGTACGAAGAGTATAGGGACTTAGAGCATATTTCAACAAATGTAATAATTAATATATTATTTATTACTATTATAATATGTGATATAGTATTACATTAAAACTATTGATACATATATAACTATTATTTTTTATTTAATAAATTATTTTCTTTCACCAAGCAAAAAAAAAAAAAACTATTAGTTAGTCGAAAATCAAAATTGAATTTACTAACCATTTTTCTTGAATTGGCTCGATTTGGTTGATTTAGTCGGTTTTAATTGTTAACTATAATAGATGATATACTATTACATAATATAATAATATAGTATATCGGGAGGGATCCACTTACATTTGTGTAAAAGTACACAATTTCATATCTCTTTATATGATTAATATTTTAACAATCAAACCGTTGAATTTATCGATAAAATTATACTTTTATGCATGTAAAATTTCGAACTAATCTGATGTCTCTGTCATATTAATCTAAAGTACTATATATATAATAATATTTATTGAATAGTTGAAAGTTTTTACATAAAACAAATAGTTAGAAATTTTTATTTTACATTAATTTTGACATGCATGATCTGTATGAAAGAAATATAAAATGTGGTGGTTGAATAGTTAAAATATTAATCATACAAAAAGATACAAAAAGGTGTAAAACTACTTTAGTTTTACATCAGTGTAAGTGGATCCCTTCCCATAGTATATAACAATTTCTAAAACTATTAATCCATATATATAACTATTATTATATATAGATTATAATAAAAGATGTAGTATTAAATAATATTATAATGTTTAATCATTAATGCATATTAAGCCCGATCCTAGGGGTAGTTTAGAAGGGTGACCGCCCATGGCTTAGGGTTGGAAGGGGCCCAAAAAAATTATTTCTTTAGCTTTTAATGTGGGAAAAAAACTTCAACCTTTTAAGTCTTCTGATCTACGCTTCATTGCAGGCAGAAAAAAAAAAAAGAAATGAAAATAAAAGGGACTTTTAATTCATTGCCATAAATGCTTCATCTCCAACTCCTTGACTTTTTCAAACCTCCTCTAGTTCTCAAATTCCAACTCCTACAATTAAAGCTAATGGAGAATTTCAATTTTCCCCCAAAAAATCAATGGTTACTAGCATTCAACATTCTTTATTTTCCCATAACCATGGCAACGGGAGAAATTTTCTATAAGTTAAATAAGGTCAAATTTCATTTGATTAATACATCAGTCATTAGCATCAATTAATTGAAGTTATTAATTTTTCCTTCATATCTGAGAGATTGAGAGCCTCTCATCCGCGGTTTGTTGAATCTGCCATTGTTGCAGGTATAATTCTCCCTCCATCCTCTTTTTTATTGTAATCTTTTCATTCTTATTTTGATGACATCTTTGGTTTTTAACTAATAAAGTCATTAAGTCAACCTTATATTTAGCTTCTCCCCCTAATTCCTTTTTTGGTGAACCATAGTACACTATACTACTACATATCCTTTCTTTATGACTTTATGTGATTGATGTAATATCCCCTTTTTTTATGTTTCGAAAACAGTAGTTTCAGGACCACAATTACGACGAGTAAATTATTATTTCATTATTATTTTAATGTCTTCATGATTATATTAAGGTCATATTAAAATCTTATTAAGAAATTTTAATGTTTAAATGCTTAATTAAGTGAAAAGGATTAAATCGTAAAAGGTGAAAAAGTTGAGTTATATTAGTTAAAAGGGTCAAATGGCTATGAAACCTTAAATCAAATGACTTGAATGTCAAAAAAGCTAAATTAGTAAATATAACTAAAATAACCTAAGAAATCATGTTCATCTTTTTCATTTATTCCTATCTCCACCAAAAATCACCATTGAAACAAGCTAAGGTATTCGGTCAAGCTTATTTCCTTGCATGTAAGTGTATTCAAGCCTCGTTTTTAATTATTTTTATATTTTTGAGTGGGTTTTAGCTTAATCTAGCTAGCCCGGATTATGTCAATTTGTAAAACTATTAAAGGTTTAAGGTTATGTCATGAATGTTCTTGAATGATTTTTTATATTAATTGATAGATTATGAATCCTTGTTGAGAAATAAACAAGGTTAAGTGATTTTTTATAAAAATGCATTTAGGGATTTATTTGTGAAATTAGTAAGACTTCATGTTAAAATTATGAAATGTTGGTTTAAATGAATTGGTATAGGTCCCTATGAAATTTGGCTAGCTTGAATAGAGGATTAAAGCGGTTACATTTCAAATTACAAGCTTAAGGACTAAATTGTAAAAAGTTAAAATAGTAGGGGTAAATTGGTAATTTTTCATAAATATGAAATGTGAAGTAAGTTGAATACTAGAAGTGTTTAATTGATTGCAATTATCCATTTAGATGAAGATAAACCATGTTCGGACTTAGATCAGGGAAAAACTAAAGCTTCAGATTAGTTGATCTAACTTCTATGCCCCTAACTGTCGAGGTAAGTTCATATGAACAGCTATCGTGTTAACGATATTTAAATTGAATGTTTACTATGTTATGTTTAATGAAAATGATCGATATATATATATATATATATATATATATATATATGTATCAATGCTATGATGAATTGGCGGATGTTGAGTTCCGGTTGAACCTTAGGAATTCGTAGGATACAAATGACATGTCATTAGTTATTTCATGTTTCGGGTGCTGGTCTTGAATGTCCTACCGATGGGTGAGGTCCTGCATTTGTTTCGGATTCTCCATAGCTCGTGTGAACAGGCCCATTTCGCAGTTCGTGTGAGTAATAATGTAAAGGAAATGTTACGATTATATGTAAAGGCACACTTCGTGTGAGCTTTCCCGAGTATCTGATGTAATTCTTGTAACGCCTCAAATTTTGGGCTTGGAAGTTCTAGGTTTTGACTGTAGGGGCAATGAGAAGGTTGCGCATATGTGTTTAGTTGTGTATTTTAGTGACAAGAATAGGCCTGCTGGTCTGGTAGTTAAGTAGAGTGTTGGAGTGTTGGAGGTTCTGAGTTCGAGTGCTAGTGTGAACTTTTTAGAGAGTTATTTTAGTACTTTAAATTTATAGTTATTAATTTATATTTTCTTAAATTTTTATTATTTTCCTTAAAATATTATTTTTGATATTATTTTTTTATTTTTCTCTTTTTCTCTCTGTTAGTTTCACATTTTTTTCTTCTCCTCTCCCTCTTCCCTTTTCTTTTTGGTTTTTCGGTTCTGACTTGTGAATTCAGGATTTTCACTCCTCTGTCGCCATCTCCTATCGTAACTAGCAGGTGTGGGACTCAAACTTGATGACATTGTTGGTTTCGCTCGACTATTTTTGCAAATATCTATCGGTTTTCCTTGATTGAGCTTTAAATCGGAAATTTGAGTGTTAGTCGTGGGAAGTGATGGAAAAATTCCATTTTCTGGTGTACTTTGTTAGGGTGAAGAATTGGGACTATTACAGTGGTCAAAAAAGTATTTTCAAGACTAAATTAGGGCGGTTTCGTAGCCTCATCGACGGCCACACGGGCATGTGCCTAGGCACACGACCGTGTGTATTTGTGAATTTGGGTTTTCAGTCAATGTTGGGTACCACATGGCCTGGTCACACGGTCGTGTAGCCGATTTAGGGAAAGTTGTCGATTTTCACACGGCCGTGTCCCTTGGGCACACGGGTGTGTGAATTTGAGAATTAGGGATTTAAGATTTGGTGTCACACGGCCTAGCCCCACGGCCGTGTGGCTGATTTGGAGATTAGGGATTCCACACGGGCGTGTGCTTCAGAGTACACGGCCGTGTCTGGTGGGTACACGGGCGTGTGAGACCCTTACACGGTCGTGTCTTCCCTGCACTTTATTTAGTGATTTTGGACAGAGAGTTACACGGCCTGTTCACATAGCCGTGTCCCTGCTTCACACGGGCGTGTGCCTCTGTCACACGGGCGTGTGCTACCCTTCACATGGGTGCTTGGACCCCCACACAGCCGGGGCACAAGGGCGTGTGGCCCTATCTCTCCAAACTTTGGTTTTAGGTCAAAGGTAAGTGCAAATACGACTTTGTGTGTTCCAACCCTTGACTAAGCCTTTCTGAGGGTATTTATGACAGTGATCTGGGATTGATATGTGTGCATTTGTGATTGGTTGTGTGATAAGTGGTTACTGAATTTGAGATATGAAGGTACACATGTTTGATTTTGAACCCGATTAACTGGGTGAGTATGTATGTAATGGGTACTATCTGATTGATTGGATGTGATTGTCTACTTCTGATTAATTATCTGACTGCATATATACATACATATGCATAAACTATTTTGGGTGGGATATCAAAGAGAAGGGAGATTTACGATTTGACAGTTTATCTGCATTCTGATAGTCCCAATACCTTGAGGGTCGTGGACAACATGGATGGTCATTATTGTCGGGCAACCAAGAATGACATCATAATAGTACAGGGGATAACCGCATTGCATTGTACCGTAAGTACGTTAGCTACGCTTCATACCTTTATCTGATTCGGCAGTTCATACTGCACGTCTGTACCGCGGTTTACCACATTGCACTGTAAAACTTATATGCTAGCATTGCTGCGTAATATATGAGACTGGCAGTTTATTTGCACACTATTAGCCCTAGTTCCCAGAGGGTCGAGGGCGGTCCCAATTCCAATAAGGGTCGAGGACCATGCTGATGATCATCATTGTCGGGCAACTCGGGATGACATCCGATGAAGTATAAGGTTGGATTGGCTTTTCGAGGTCCTATTTAGAGTGCAAGGATGGGTGGGTTGATTAAATCCCTACAGGAACCCTACAGGAAGTGTAGGGTTGGACGAAGATGGTGTGTTAGCTGGATGGGTGGGTTATTTTATAACTTATTTGCACTCATATGTATTTGATTGTATCCGTGTGACTGAATGTGACTGTACTACTCGATAAAGATGTTTGAATGATATGTTTGACTGAACGTGATACTGTGTTTGGATGTGACTGCCTGATTGATTGAAAGGCTCTTGTGCCTAAGAGGATTCCGTAGATATGATTGTTACTGTTTGACTGGATAGTTACTGAGAGGGACTAAGGCCCCAACTAAAAACTGACACTGATTCTGGAAAAGGGCTTAGGCCCAGTTTGTGACTACTGAGAATTACTGTTACTGTGTAAGACAGAGCCATATGATTGTAAAGTTACATATGGTCTGTGGTTTAATTGGTTTAATCTCACACTGAGCTCAAGTAGCTCACCCCCTTTTCTGTTTTCCCCTTTCAGGTACATTTTTGGATTTTGGATACTGGATTCCGTATGCGGAGGTCTCAGACAGTCTCGGCAAAAATTAGTTATAGTTTTTATTTTCAAGTTTTAAATTACTACTGGTTTAAGGTTGAACTATAAAGTCTCACAGTAATATGGTACAACTATTGTTTAAAACTTTTATTCATACTTTTATTTCTATTAAACATTTTAATTTGTTTTGAGATAAACAATTTCAGAAAATGAGATTTCAAGCAACTCGTTTTATAGTATTTTCTCACGATCACTTCAGTGATCAATGTAACATTCTGAATTCGGTCTAAACTTATAGGCCGGGTTTGGGGTGTTACAATTCTGGATGGTTCAATAGGTAAGAAAAGGAAATGAAATGGTAAGTATTCAAATGGAATTAAGCATAATCTTATAGAAAGAATGCATAAACTAAATGATGTATTTCATATGAAAATTACCTTATCTTATGGTTAATTCATTTGGATTATGTAAAAGTGTGCTAACTTGTGAATTTGATGATGATATATAGGCTTATTCCAAGCTATGGTTTTGGTTGACATTATACTTATGCTTTATGTTATGCAACTGCAATGGTAAGTTATCTTTTGGTTTATACGAGCTTACTAAGCACCCGTTGCTTATGTAGTTTCTTTTCTTTATTTTATAGATTATCGGAAGCTTGATCGGTTTGGAAGCTTGTCAGAGACCTATCACACTATCCATAAGTCTTTTTGGTAGTTTTTGAGCATCCTGGCCAAGGTTTATAGTAGCATGTATAGGGTGATTAATGATATTTTAATGAATGTGTTGTTGGTGTCTTGGCATGTATAAACTTTTAGAAGATATGTTGGTTTGGTACCATTTGATGTTTTGACAAATTGTCTCACTTTAGTTATCTTGTTATGCATGTTTATAAGATCCTTTATGGTATGTTTTGATTGGTTTGTTAATGGTCAAATTTGTGGTATGTTTTGGTAAGTATTGAACTAGAATATGATGCTTGAAATATGGTAATACTGACATGTTTATGTAGATGTTGTTTATATGCTTTTGAGGTGCCTTTGAATGGCATATTGGTTAGTTGATGTAACGCCCCAAAATTTTTATTTCTGCTTTTGTGAAAATGTGACACAAAATGTGTATCTCCTTAAGTGGTTAAGTGTTCTGAGAGTGTCTGAAAGGTCCCAAGTTCAAGTATTATCTTTAGCAATTTTGTTATTTTTGGGAATTAAGCCCTACCTCTGTTTAGTGGGCTTCGTTTAAATTATTTGCAAAACCATATCAGAATAAGCCTGCTGGTTCGAGTGGTAAGGGAGTCTATGCATTGTGTGGAGGTCTTATGTTCGAATCCCTACGTGAGCGTAGGAGTTTATTTTTTCTTATTTGACCGAGAGAGTTTTGGTCAAACAAGAATTCTGAGGAAGTTATCAGTAGTGGGGTAGTGGAGTGAATTAGGGGATTTATGAGAATAATTTGATTTTATTCTCTTTTCAAAATTTTCCTGTTTCCAGAAAAAAAACTAGCGTTCCTTCTCTTCTTCCCCTTTGCCGAAATTTTGTCACTTCCTCTCCCACCTCTTTTGATTTCTTTTCTGAATCCGTCTTCTCTTTTGTGCAACAATTGATTGTGTTCGTTCGGTAAGTATCGTTCTACCACTATTTTTTTGTTTTCATGGCTTAGTTTTGATGAAGGTTTGTGTTTGATTTTCGATTAGGGAAAGGTCAAATTCCTGCTGGTGCCCCTGCAGTGATTTGAGCTTTTGGAAATCCTTTTCGTTATCGATAAGTATTCGACTGTATAGTTGGATTTTGTGAGTTCTATTTGTGGAATTTTTTGTTAAAGTTTCAAAGGTGTAACTGAAATTGGGCTTTTGATGCACTGATTTTAGGTTTCGGAAGGCTTAGGAGTGGTTCGCATCAAACCGATACCAGGTGTGTACCCGAAATGCAGAAAAAAGAGATTCGGCAAAAGTTAAAAAACCCCACTATCGACGCCACACGGCCGTGTGATCGACAAAGGCTAGACTGTATGATGGCTAGAGTGTGGCCGTATGGGCCATACGGGCTACGCCAAATTAGGCATAGGCCCAAACGGGTACGTCACACGGGCGTGTGATATCTGGGCCAAGTCGCATGATCCACACGGGCAAGGCCAATTTGGGCGTGTGGGCCACATGGGCAGTGGGCCCATTGTACTAAAATTTTTCGTAAGGTTGTA
This sequence comes from Gossypium anomalum, assembly GCA_025698475.1. Classification (NCBI taxonomy): domain Eukaryota; kingdom Viridiplantae; phylum Streptophyta; class Magnoliopsida; order Malvales; family Malvaceae; genus Gossypium; species Gossypium anomalum. The sequence continues at coordinate 9,703,597 of CM046965.1, read as the reverse complement.
CGGGTCGTCCTAACCGACTATGGGCCTACCGTGGGGTCAGTAAAGGCTTACTAAACTATAACACCATGTGTTCTGTTAGACTGATGAACTGTTATGAGCATGCCTATGTTTTTATCTGTTATCTGTTTACGAAAGCATGATTTATTTGTTAATTCTGTAAGCATGTACTATTACTGTGATTGGGGTGGGATGATATATATATTGGAGGATGTGTTCTGAAAGGCAGATTATACCTAGCATCTGGCAGCACAGCTGCAATATATCTGATATGTGCCTCATCAGTATAGCGTGGTGTGTAGGGCTGGATGGGTGTTTTAAACCCCACATGGTGTGTAGGGATGGTCAGAGATGGTGTATAGAGGATGGAGGTAGGATTACATTATCTCGATTTGCATATCTCAGAATCAGATCTCAGATCTCAAATGGGCTCAAGCTCAATCAGATTCAGATCTAAAATGGGCTCAAGCCCGAATTTGTATCTGTATCTGACATGGGCTCAGGCCTGATTGTGAATCTGTCTGATTTGTGATATTTTGTATGTGTACATGCTTAACTCTGCTGGGTTACACATTGAGTTTACATACGCTCACCCCTTCTCTGTTTGTCTGTATAGGTAACTCGTAGTCTTAAGTGGATCGGTGCAGCGGAGCCCCTCGGTGACCACATGTTTGAACTGGTTTAATTTTTATGATCTAGTTTATTTTGGGGTTTTATTTTATGTAATTGGACTTTATGGACTGTTTTGTTTTTAATTCGAGTTAGACTGCGAATTTATAATTTTATAACTGCAAAGCGTGACATAACTCAGATTTTATCAAAAGCAAAGTTTTGCTAAAAACTTGTAAGGTTTCCTAAGCACGAACAATTTTATTTGAAAATAAGCTTCCGCTTAACTGGTATGATCTAAGGCAATGGACTAATTGAAAACATGTTTTGAATTTAACGAAACTAATAAAGGGTTTATGAGTTTTAGGTTTTTATCAAGTTAGACATTTGCAAAATCCCTTCCATATGGCATCGCCAGATTCAACCATAACGTCTAGGCCGGGTTTGGGGTGTTACAGTTGATTTAGGATCTTGAAATGACATTTTGATGTGCGTTTGGATGATGTTTAGGTCCCTTTAAAATGTGCACAAATGGATTAAATGTGTATGCATGGTTAGGTTTTGAAATGACTTGATTTTATGTGAGATTTGGGTTCACACGGCCTGAGACACGGGCGTATGACTGAGCCATGTAAGGCACACTGTCTGGTGACACGGCCGTGTGTCATCTGATGATTTCCTTAGGGTGTAAGTCAATGAGTTACACGGCCTAACACATGGCCTGGCACACGGGCGTATAAGGTAACTTAAAGAGTTACACAGCCTAGCACACGGTCATGTAACCCTACTCAAAGAGTTACATGGGTAAGGACACGGGCTGGGACACGACCGTGTGTCCCTTGTTTGAAAGTTACATAGCCTAGAGCTATGTCACATGGCCGTGTGACCCCTGTTTTAAAAATTTTACATCTTTTCCCTAAACTTTCCAAATTGTTTCAAATTGGTCCCAAATTGCTTCTAAGCTATTTTTAGGGCCTCAAGGGCTCGATTTATGGACAATATACATGTGTATGAATGGTTTATAATGCGTTTAAATTATTGAATGATAAAACGTTTAAATTTTTCCAATTGTACAATAATGCTCTGTAACCCTAATTCGGCGACGAAGATGGGTTAGGGGTGCTACAATTGAAGTTATAATTGTTTTTGTTACTCATTTAATTTTTTAGTTGCATTTCCCTCACAAATAATTGGATATTGTTAATTATAGTGTCTATTTGTAATTGATTATTATAATTATATTTAAAGAATTCCAGCGACTCTATTTGACTTTTAGAATTAGCAAATGTGAAAGCAAATATTCAACTTGGAATTCTTCTATCAGATGCTATTGTTTTATTTTCTTGTGTTACTTGAGCATCTGATTTATCTTTTATATATAATGTTTCCTAAAAAGCATTTATCTGGAAGTGAAAAAAAGGAAAAAGAGAAAATGTGCTGAAGAGATTAAAAAATCACAACTATTGATAAATTTGTTTTTCAAAAAAGTAGTTTTTAATGAAAATTTGGATCAATCAAATGAAAGCTTGCATAATGATGTCAATGAAAATGATGAAATTAATGATCCAAATGAGCCTAATAATGTGCCAAATGTATTCAATATTGAAAATGTTGGTCTTAATAGAAAAAAAAACAATTCCTCCTGATATTGGTATTGATGAAGAACAAACAATTCCTTCTTTAGATATTCATGGTTCTAGAAATTTGGCTAATATTGATAACAAAACAATGGACATTTTAGTTAAAAAGGAGTTTATAAGAGAAATGAATCCTAATTTTCCACTCAATAATAATAAATATTTTTCATATGTTTATTTTTCTAGGAAGTTGAGCAATAATAAAAATAGGGATAGAAAAATTCGAGTTTGAACGAGTCCAAACCTAGAAAAATTTGAACCAAAAAATCTAGCAAGAAAACCCGATTGAAAATTTTTGAGTCCAAGCTAATTTCAACCAGAAAAACTGAGGCCAAAAAATTCGAATCAGGAAAAAACACGATCCAAGTCCTTCACCTCATAAATGCTTGTTTTTTGTTCCTTTATTAATACATTGCTTATTTCGATATAAGTAGCCAAAACAGCCCCATATAAAGGGTTTAGGGTAAAACAACCTTAACAAACACAAACCACTCTTTAGCTACCTCGGAAAAATGGAAAAATTATTCTGTTATTTTAGGGCATATCTGAAGTATGTGAAAGGTTGATAAGACAGAATATAATTAGATTCTTAATTTTAATAATAAAAGATTAAATCCAGACAACCTTAAAGATAAAAACAAACAAACAAACAAAAAAAGTAGTATGATTTTCAAGTTAATACGTTCTCTTGATTAGTTTTATTATGCAACAAAATCAAATTATTCCAAGATGATATCTCTTGTAGTACGTGAACCCACAAAAATAATTAGATTAAACAGGAATTCAAATTAAAGATCCACGTCAACTTTCAAAATTTTAAACAATTGTTTCTCTTAAAATAAATGAACCAATCAAATAATTAGATCAAATTAATGATTCATGTCAACTTTCAAATTGTTGGATTGATTCTCTTAAAAATCAATTGAAATAGTGTGTTCAAATCCTCAATTGAAATACAGATTCAAATTTTTAAACTAATTTTTTCTTTAACAAGTTTGAAAAGAAGGGTAAATTAGGAGTAAATAAAACTTTACATTCGATTCAAAATTTTTTTAATTCAATTCAGTAATTATTGAAATAAGCTCGAATTCTAGCTGTCTTTTAAACTAAATTCGAATTTAGTATTATTCAATTCGAACAGCTCGTGAGCCTTATCGAACTTTTCATTTTTAATATATTGTTATTGTAATAGGCCAATTTTGGCCTGGCCTAATTTACAAAATAAAGTCCAAAAATAAACACAATAAATAAAGGCTCAAAGTTTTAACAGTCTATGACCCAAATTAAAACCCAATTACCAACCCAAATTAAATCAGGCCCAAACTAAACCCTAGCCCACAAAACTAAACACTTTTAGCCAAACAAAAAAAGAAAACCCTAGCCACCAAGCCTTGCTGTCGTCGCTCCTAGCAGCCCCCTAGGCCTGCCCCTGGCCGCCGCACGCCTCTGACACCTCCACGCGCGTCTGACACCTGCAAAGCAAAAAGAACACGCAATAGAAGCCAACAAGCAGTAAAAACAAATAGAAAAGGACAAAAAATAGAAAAGCAAATAGTTTGTAATGATCTATAAAAACAACAATAGCCATTTTTTTTCTTCTTCTTTATGAACACATAAGGAAAAAATCAAAGAGTGAACTGAAGTTTTAAAGGTTCTTTCTTTCTCATATTTATTTCATTTTCGGTTTACTTTTATCTTTTACATACAGTCTTTTTAAAAAAATAATAATAATAAACATAGAATAAAGCGAAAGGGGAAGACGAAAGTGAACCTGAATGACCCCACGATTTTGTTGTTGGAACCTCCTTTTTCTGTGCCGAAATCGGCCTAAAGGGGTCAAGAGCCATCTCCCTTCGACTCTTCAGGTTTTGAGGGTTTGGCCTTCAAAGGTGTTTCAAAATGAGGGTTAAAAAACCCATCTTTCGTGACGCCGGCCATCGGCCACGGCGGTGGTGCGATGGACGCCGGGAAGTCTATTGATTGGATGTGTGGGAAGTTTTGAGAGGAGAGGAGAGTGTTTTGTTTTTTTTTCTAGTGTAAGGTTACAAATGATTTTTTTTTTTTAAATTTGGGCTTAAATAGCCCCAATGAAACGACACCGTTCCATTCCTTCCCCTAGATGCCAAAACGGCGTTGTTTTGGGGGAGGAACCCGTGCGACTTGACCTGTTTAGCGATGATCTAAGCGTTTTCAAGGCCCAAATGGGCAAATTGCTGTTTTATTCCCTCCAAATTGGTGCTATTTTACAATTTCGCCTAATCGTCCATTTTTTTTAAAATTTTCCCTTTTATTTTATTTCTTGCGCGATTTGGTCCCTTTATTTTGAATATTTTTCGTGATATTTGTTTTAAACTATTTTTTATATATCTATATTATCTATTTTAATTTTTATATGTTAGTTAGTTATACTGTTTTAAATTTTTATTTCTCCTGAGTTAACATGTTTTCTTTTGTTTTGATTGCATTGCATTTTCATCATAGAAAGGAGGTGTTGAGTCACATTCGATTGCTAAATAGAAAAGCTTGTCATGGAGAATGGATTTCTTGATAAAGTGGAATATAATACGGCAATCCGAATATGGTTCGAGTAAACAACAAGAGAAGGCTGATAGTCCATGAAGGAATACACGACTTTGCTTCATTGCCTGAGGATTCAAGCCAACAATGATTATTCGAGAGTCGTCATGTCTTAAAGAAGTTGACGAGCATCGCGGGGATAAGTGAACAATGGGCCGCGATCCGGATCGAGCAGAAAGGAGATAATAGAGACATCTTTTGGAAAATCTGCAAGATTTGACTATAACATCCGGATATGAAGAAAAGGATCGGTGTCTTCTCTTGGAATATGAAGGCAAGGCCGCATATATAATCTGTTTTATGTAAAGAAATTTATTTTCTAGAAAAGTTATTCTAATGGAATTGAATCCAGAATCAACGCCTCTCTTTCTTTTTGCATTCATCTCATGCATTTGCATTGCATTTCATCACATCACATGCATTAGATTTTCACAAAAGGATCCTAATTAGGTAAAATTATTTCAACTAACTTGGGAACCGACAAAAGTCTACTGTACTGAGCATCGTTGCGGTACTCACCCAAGAAAAAAGCCATGGACCGAAGGTTGGAAAGAATAGAACAAATGCAAATACAGATGCAGGAGCAATTGACCAAAATTCAACAAAAGATGCGAGAACAAATGCTCGAATTCCAAAGGAATATAATGGGCCAGTTAACTCAGTTAGTAGCCGAAGGACTTGAAAAAAAGAGTGGCCCAATGCTCAACAGTGGGGATGATAATGAAGACCCCATCTATTCCCCATGTTTTTCTCCAATAAACGTCCTGACCCAACCAGACATGCATCCGCAAGGGGTACCCGTCATTATCAGACCCCAATATCAGACTGATACATCGGCACTGTTAAACTTCTTGATAGGTTCAGGTTTTAAACCGGAGGATGATCGAGCCAAACCGGTTGTTTTGGCAGAAACAAAGGAAATGGGAGAGTGGACTTTAAAGGCCCCGAAGAAAAAAGAAAAGAAAGCGAATAATACGAGTAGGTATAATAAGGGCTATTCGAAGTTATTACAGTAAGCCAGCCAAGAACGACAACTATTAGCCATCAGGTCCCCCCAAGGCAAGAACCCAATCCAAGACCGAACTCAGAAAAACCCCAGTTCGCGCCTATCCCAATCACGTATAGGGAGTTGTATCAAATTTTAGTTGACGCACATGTTGTATCCCTTTTTTTTATGTAAAACCAATACATCCCCCACACTCTAAATGGTACGACGTAAATGCCCAATGCGAATACCATGGAGGAATCACAGGGTATTCGATCAAGAAATACGTCGCTTTTAAAAAGATAATCAAAAGACTCATCAAATTGGGTATCGTAAAATTCGATGATCCCTCTGGCGCAGAAAATCTGTTGCCTAACCTTTCTGTTAAAGGGGTAAACATTGTGAGTTCCATAATAGATAGGGGCATGAGATCCAAGAATGCATCGAGCTCAGGGCCCTAGTGCAAGGCCTGATGGATAATAAATTGAAGAGATTAAGACCCGGTGGGAATGTTGGGGAATCTAAACACTAACGATATATTCGAAAAAAGAACCGGGGAATAGACTTTTCCAGGCTTCTACCCTTACGTACTTTGGGTGTTTTGAACAATGGGACTGTGGAAGAGATCCTTCTATTTTTAGAGCTAATTTAAAGTAATATTCAGAACACGCTTGTTGCTTTAAGCCTAGAGCCAAGAAGAATCCTTTTGTGAAATAGACTTGTGTTCAAAATATTTATTTCAATAAAATGCAACTTTTTGAGCAAATATTCTTTTATTCTCTATATATTCTTTGGTTCTTTGGACTCTCTTTCAAATATGTTTTTATTCTTCATTCATGATTATACCATACAAATAATCATCTTTAGAATCATTTATTCTTCAGAATCTACCTTCGTACTTACAACAGGTCTCCAGATATCAGTGATGTGAGCGACACTGTCACTGACTCAGAGTCTCCTTTTGGGTGAAATATGAGTTTAGGGGGATCTCAAGACTTTGAAAATGATAGAGATCGTAACTTATCTCCTGATTTGTTAAGAATGATAGAATAAGATGAAAAATAGATCCTACTCTACAAAGGGTTAATGGACATTGCGAGCCTAGGAAAGAGGTGAAGGTCAAAGCCTAGCTCACCAAAAAGAAAAAGCGAGACATCATTGAGTTATTCCCAATTCAAAGATGTTTTCGCATGATCACATAAAGATATGCCTAGGCTACTCAGACATGAGGATGCTATGGGGTGTTCGAAAAGCACATGATTTCGATGGCCAGGCTAATTATGAGGTTCGGGTATTGCTGGTCCACCATGGAAGGGGATTGCATCAGTTATGCCATAAATGCCGGATTGAGGAAGACAAGACTTTTATGCCTCCTCTATTTCTGTACAGATTTTTTTACATGTGAGGCATAGATGTTATGGGGCTGATCTCGTCAAAAGCTTCTGGCCAACACCGATTCATTCTTGTGGTCGTCGGTTACTTCACTAAGAAGGTAAAGGTAGCTTCATATGCCAATATTACAAGGTCGATGGTTATCAATTTCAAATTCAAATTCAAAAACAAAAAATAAAAAAAGGGAAAAGAGATCAAGTGCCGGCAAAGAATGCCAAAAAGGATCATGTCTAACAATGTACAACTGCATAATATCAAACGTTTGCAGTCTATTCAAAGATCAGATGCCATATTATAGTGCAGCAAAGGCTGTAAAAAAAGAAGAAAAAAGAAACACAAAAAATAGCAAAAACAACAAAAAAGAATCGTGAAAGATAACCGAGATTGGTAAAGATTGGCATAAAGAAGTTACCATTTACACTCTATGCTCATCGAACGTTAGCCAAGACCTTTGTTGGGGTAACACTTTTCTCACTAGTTTATGGATTAGAAATAGTTTTGCCCATTGAAGTCGAGACTCCTTCTCTCCAAGCTTCAATTAAGTCAAGAATTGGATGAAGCAGAATGGGTCTAGTTTCAATATAATCAAGTGAACCTGATTGAAGAAAAGGGTTTGAAAGTACCCATCATGGTCAAATGTATCAAGAACGAATGATGCAAGTTTACGACAATAAGGCTTGCCCTAGAGAATTCCATGAGAAGGACTTAGTTTTGAAAATAATCCTTCATATACGAAAAGACTTTAGAGGAAAGTGGGTGCCGAATTAGGAAGGACCCTATATAAAGAATACCTTATCTGGAAAAGCGTTGATTTTAACCGAGATGGATAGCAAGAACTTGCCCAATCCCATAAATTCAGATTCAGTCAAGAAGTTTTCAAAAAAGAAAAAAAGAGAAAGAAGAAAAAGAAAAATAAGAAGAAGGAAGAGAAAAGAAGAATAAAAGAAATGAGAGGCCAAGGCGAAAACCCGCAAAGGGCGCCTTGAGACCAGAGGAATTTTGAATTGAAAACCCATCGAGGGCAATTCAAATTTTGATAAAAAGTGGGGCATTCAGTAGTCTTGCTATGCTTGAATTAACAATGAAGAAGTATGCTACGTCTTGGGGCATTGACAAAGTACTCCGGATCCCTAAACACAGATTGAGCTCAAAATGGTTTTCAAGAAGTTGGTACAGAGAAGCTCAAGCAGCGATATCTAGGGCACATAGCTTTCCATTTTACCCATTTTGAATTTGCTATATTTGATTACCTTATTCTTTTCAAGATACGTCCCAATAAATTTACTTCTTAATTACAGTTGCTATCCTTGATTAACTTACTTGCTAGAAGCCATGCTCCTAATTAATTTCCTTCCGGTCCATTGTTATGATATTTTTCAAGCATTTTGCATTGAAATAACGATTAGTGGACTAATAATACTTTCATAAAAGGAGTTTCGCATATTACTCTAGAAGCTTCTAAATAGTATAGGAACCTGAAACAGGACCATTATTTAGAACTCACCAAGCCTAAAGGTTGGAAATATTTGAGAGAGAGGAGTATAAAATTATGGCTATCTCTCGAGATTCTTTGTTAAAGATATCAGTTGCGAAAAAATAAAGTATTGTGTCAGTGATGCCACCTCGACAAATAATGAACAACGTCAACCCAAATGTAAAAGGGGGTCATTCTCGAGAAAGAAAAATAATACTCTGCATTCATGCAAATATCAGGCATATACATCTGGTCATTACACCCAGGGAATGGTGTAGCAGATCAAATTTTTTGAAGATGATACAAATCATATACCTCTGAGTTGCAGCAGGATGGACGGAAAAAACCAAATGTTATTCCCCTGAAATTGCAGTGGGAGGTACAAACTTTATGTCCCAGAAGGTACAATGGAATGGACTCTGAAATTACAGTGGGGCAAGCTTGCTGAGCAGAATATGATTATTTCTTTGGGTTTTCTGTCAAGAATACCAGCCGAACAAAATGACAGCGTAATACGTCAGTGATAATGCCCTAATGAACAACGAGCGATGATACCTTAAGCATTTAAAAAATGGATCATTCTCATTTCTGCATTCATATATCATTCATAACATGTCTAGTTAGGAGCATTTGATCCATTTTGATCATAGCATCCTAATCATTTGGCATAAGCATAGGTACATGAAACCGATTCTGCAGATCATGTCCCTAGAGGAAGGTGTAGCAACATCGGTGAATTCACAGATCTTATCTCTATGAGGTAGCATTGGAGCAGATCGAAGACGGCGAATCTTATCTCCCTGAGGTAGCAATGGAATAGATTGAAGCCACTAGCATTGTCTCCTTGAGCAGCAGTGGAGCAGACTGAAGATTGTAAATCTTATTTCCATGAGGTAGCAATGGATCAGATCGAAGACGGCGAATCTTAACTCCCTGATGTAGCAAGGGAGCAGATTTAAGCCACTAGCCTTGTCTCCCTGAGCAGCAGTAGAGTAGGCTGAAGATTGTAGATCTTATCTCCATGAGATAGCAATGGATCAGATCAAAGACGACGAATCTTATCTCCCTAAGGTAGCAAGGGAGCAGATTTAAACCACTATTCTTGTCTCCCTCAGCAGCAGTGGAGCAGGTTGAAGATTGTAGATCTTATCTCCATGAGGTAGCAATGGAGCAGATAGAAGATGACGAATCTTATATCCCTGAGGTAACAAGAGAGCAGATTTAAGCCACTAGCCTTGTCTCCCTGAGCAGCAGTGGAGCAGGTTGAAGTTTGTAGATCTTATCTCCCTAAGTAGTAGTGGAGCAGATCGAAGACGGCGAATCTTATCTTCTCGAGGTAAAGGGAGCAAATTTTAGCCAACAGCCTCATCCCTCTGAGGTAGCAAATGAGGCAGATTTAAGCCACTAGCCTTATCTCCCTGAGCAGCAGTGGAGCAGGCTGAAGTTTGTAGATCTTATCTCCCTAAGCATTAATGGAGCAGGTCGAAGAAGACGATCTTATCTTCCCGAGGTAGCAGTAGGGCAGATCGAAAGCGGGGAATCTTATCTTCCTAAGGTAGCAAAGGAGCAGATTTTAGCCACCAGCCTCATCTCTCTGAGGTAGCAAAGGAGTAGATTGAAGTTAAAGATCTTACCTCCTTGAAGTTGCAGTAGATTAGATCAAATATGGTGAACCTTATCTTCTTAAATTTTTAGTGAAGTAGATTGAAGCTACCAGTCTTATCTCCTTGAAGTTGCAATGGAGTAGGCTGAAGATAGTGAATCTCATTCCACTGAAGTTGCAGTGGAGCATATTGAAGCTACTTGAAGAAAATAAGTGCCAAAAGAAGTGAGACTCAGCAGGTCCAGGCAAAATTGACCCTTTTATAGTCTTTGCTCTATTCTCATTACACGACAATGAGCAAAGAGGGGCAGCTGTAATAGGCCAATTTTGGCCTGGCCTAATTTACAAAATAAAGTCCAAAAATAAATACAATAAATAAAGGCTCAAAGTTTTAACAATCCATGACCCAAATTAAAACCCAATTACAAACCTAAATTAACCCAAGCCCAAACTAAACCCTAGCCCACAAAACTAAACACTTTTAGCCAAACAAAAAAAGAAAATCCTAGCCACCAAGCCCTGTTGCCGTCGCTCCTAGCAGCCACCTAGGCCTGCCCCTGGCCGCCCACACCTCTGACACCTCCACGCGCATCTGACACCTGCAAAGTAAGAAGAACACGCAACAGAAGCCAACAAGCAGTAGAAACAAATAGAAAATGACAAAAAATAGAAAATCAAATAGTTTGTAATGATCTATAAAAACAACAATAGCCATTTTTTTTCTTCTTCTTTACGAACACATGAGGAAAAAATCAAAGAGTGAACTGAAGTTTTAAAGGTTCTTTCTTTCCTATATTTCTTTCATTTTCGGTTTACTTTTATCTTTTACATACGAGTCTTTTTAAAAAAATAATAATAATAAACATAGAATAAAGAGAAAGGGGAAGACGAAAGTGAACCTGAAAGACCCCACGTTTCGTCGTCGGAACCTCCTTTTTCGGTGGCGAAATCGACCTAAAGGGGTCAAGAGCCATCTCCCTTCGACTCTTCGGGTTTTGAGGGTTTGGCCTTCAAAGGTGTTTCAAAACGAGGGTTAAAAACCCCATCTTGCATGACGCCGGCCATCGGCCACGGTGGTGGTGTGACGAATACCGGGAAGCCTATTGACTGGATGTGTGGGAAGTTTTGAGAGGAGAGGAGAGTGTTTTGTTTTTTTTCTAGTATAAGGTTACAAATGATTTTTTTTTTTAAATTTGGGCTTAAATAGCCCCCATGAAATGACACCGTTTCATTCCATCCCCCAGATGCCAAAACGGCGTCGTTTTGAGGGAGGAACCCGTGCGACCTGACTCGTTTAGTGATTATCCGCGCGTTTTCAAGGCCCAAATGGGCAAATTGCTGTTTTAATCCCTCCAAATTGGTTCTATTTTATAATTTCGCCTAATTGTCCATTTTTTTTTAAATTTTCCCTTTTATTTTATTTCTTGCGCGATTTGATCCCTTTATTTTGAATTTTTTCGTGATATTTGTTTTAAACTATCATATATATATATATATATATATATATATATATATATCTATTTTAATTTTTATATTTTAGTTAGTTATACTGTTTTAAATTTTTTTATATATTTTTTATTATTATTTTGAACCTTTTATTATCATTTATTTTAAGATTTCATATATATTATTAAACTATTATATATATATATATGTATTTTATATGTTCTTTATTTTAAATTTATTTTTTTAATATATTATTTATTTTAAACTCTTTATCTGTTATTTTTTTTATAAATTATTTATTTTAAGTTATTTTATATATTATTTTATTGCTTTGAATATTAATGATTTTTAATTATTTTATACTATTTACTTTAAATTGCTTTTTATAGTATCCATCTTAAGTCTTTATATATATTATTTATTTTAAATAGTTTTATTATTATTTATTTTAAGCTTGTCACATATTATGTATTTTAAATTATTTCAAACTTTTACCCATTTTAAATCTTTTATATATTATTTACTGTAAACCGTTATATATATTATTTATTTTAGATTTTTTTTTATATGTATCCTTTTTTTTAAACCTTTTTGCATATTACTCATTTTAAATTACTTTTTACATATTATCTATTTTGAATGTTTTATATATATTATTTCAGATCGTCTTATGTATCATTTATTTTTGATCGTTTGGTATATTGTCTATTTTAATTTGTTTATATATTATTATTTTTCTAAAAATGCTTATGTTATTTGCGTTAAAATTGTTTATACATTATTTTGTTTTGTTTTCTTCGTTTGTTAATGTTGATATTAACATGGTGTATTAGGTGAATATTGTCATTATATGCTTTAGGAATTATTTATTAATATTTAATGTTGTTGACATTCATTAACATAGCTTTTAATTCATGTATTATTATTCCATGCTCTATATTGTCTTTTTTTTTTTTTACTTTATTTTGTTTACATCACATCGTGTATGAAGTTCCAACGTATTTATCCAATATGGCTCGTTTCATTTTATTTCAAAAAAAATAAACGCACATTGCTAAGTGTTGTGCTCGTTATTATTCAAAAAGAAAAATCTTCAAACTAAGGTAATATTTTGCGTTTCAGGAATTCAAGAAATCGTACCCTAACTTACGGGGTTTCGATTTTCTTGTTAAACCTAAATAGCCAAATACCTTTTTGGATTTCAAAATACATGAAGTTTCGATAAAAATTAAAGGTAAACTTATTCCCGAAGATTAAAACGTCGCATCCTAACTTACGGGATGTGGCATTTTGTTATCTCGGGACGAGTGGGCCTTGGATGATCATTTCAATGAAATTCAAGCGTTTTAAAATTAATATTCATAAAAAGGGATTGTATTTTAAAATTTCTTTTAAAATCTTTTCAATTCTCAACATTAAGACGTTAATTAATCAATTAGGTATCAACTTTGGGTGTGACGAGAGTGCTAATCCTTCGCACGTAACCGACTCCCGAACCCGTTTTTTCAAATTTCGTAGATAAAAAATCATTGTTTTAGTAAATTGAAATATTTTATTAAAATGACTAAATTTCTAAGTGATCCAATCACACCTAAATAAAAAGGATTGGTGGCGATTCCATTCTCATTTTCGTTTTCATTTTCAAAATCAAAGTCGATCCGTTTTCAAAAAAATGGTTTCGACAGTTATGGACTTTAACTGTTTGCCCTATATAATTTTTTCATTTTCTGTTTGAACAACAATTAGAACAATAGTTTGTGAAAGTTTTTGTTGACAATTTTGATTTGTATAAAAATAATATTGATTGCTTATATTTTTTTAAAGCAACAAATGCAAGTTGTGTTGGATGCATTTTTATGTACAAGGGAGTCAAATGTAAAAGAGTTTGAGTTCTCTTTTATGTGGCAGCATTGTTGAAGGAATTAAAGTAGCTTAACTTTGACTAGAATTCTATCTTGCTTTCTTTAAGGATAAAGAGCTGATCAGATTTAAATTGACTTCAAGTGAGAGACTTATTTGCTAATATGCTAATCGAGTTTATTTCAAGTGAGATTGAACTTGCTAAAGGGTAACCTATCCTATTTCAACTAGGTATAAAATTACTCAAAGCCAATTTATAGGCTATACATGCACTGTAGAGTGTGCTTTTGGAGTTTTCTTTTGTTGAGTATTTTACTATATCGTACTTAATTTTGGCACTCTTTTCTTAACCATTCTTTGGAGAGTTTAATCAATTGTATCTTGAGGTTTTTGGGGAGAGTGATTGTAACAATTTGACAATAAATTTAAGGTTGCAATTATTCATTGGTGTGAAGGTAGATTGAAATTAAATCAAAAGTTTTATTAAATTAATTATTGAATAAAACCATTTTTTGAATTAGACTCCTCAGAGATAAGATCTTGAATCTAGACCTCCCTTCACTTTCTTTTGCAAAACTGGTTTGTTATTTTGTTGTTCCAACTATTGTTGCAACAACAATTAGAATATTTATTTGGAACATCTAGCAAATCAAAAGCCTTTTCATATAAAATTTAATTTTTATTATTAAATTATGTTATTGTCCTTAATATATTATTAATCCAATCTTAATTATTGAGTCAAGCTTGAGCTCAAGTAGCTCCATTACATCTTGACCTAGCTCAAGTTTAAAAATAGATATTTAATCAAGTATCAAATATTGAGTCGAGTTTGAGTTTACCAATATTTAAGCTTAACTCAACTTGATTACAAAAACTAAGATAAATGTTAAAACCAAGATAATGGTAGCTAGTTAGGTTACTTTTGACTAATTAGTTTGAAGCGTATGAAGAAAAAATATATATGTATAGAAAAAAAAAGGGTTTATGTTTGGTTCTCTTCTTCTAAATTTATTTTATTTAGGTTTATTTTATCAACTTATTCTAAAAAAAGTTTATTTTTCAAAAAATATTTTACGAGAATTTTTGACATAATGTCTAGAATTACTTATTATCCCTCCCTAACTCATAAATAGGAGGATAATACGTTTTAGAGCACTCGAATTCACGTTCTCTTACATTAACAATAACGTCTATTCCAATTAAATTAAGACTCAATCAACATATTTTACGAGAATTATTATAGGTGAAACAAACTAACATATCCTATATGAAATATATTCAATGAAGAAATTAATTTATTTGACCTTGGATCACTATACTTGGATCCAATTTTATTGGAAACAAAAGCCCTTACTCTATTGTTAGGAAATCCAAGCATCTTTCTTATAACAATCGAATCAAAATAAAAATCCTACGAATTATTCATATTTCATAGTTTAATCTATGGCTTTCAAATGTTTACAATTCCAAGATATATTCTAGCATTGGAATTGACAAGCTAAACATGCTGAGAATAAAATCTAGGATTTAAGCACCAACGTATCTTTCATATGAATTTACTAGTTTTGTAAAAATATAATATAAAAACAAATAAGATGTTATATGATTCAAAAATAATATAAATATGATAGAAATATATAAATATATTAAATTTTATATAATATGATTATGGTTAAATGCACCAATTAAAGTCAATTTTTTTAGAAATTATTAGGGTTAAACGTTCAAACTGAAAAAAAAAAAAGAGTCAATTTTTTTGAAGATGCTCAAATAAGAGGTTTTCATGCACTTCACTCCAATTTACTGTATGAAGTTAGGTGAATGATGATATATTTAGAATAGAACATATGACAGTTAAATCATAAATTACTTGAAAAGAAAATAAAAACATAATTCGAAACCTGATATATGATATTTGAAAAGTCCTTATTAGAGCATACTTGAAAAAACTTGGCCTTTATTTAGTTATTTAAAAAAAATTAGGACTAATTTGAGCATATTTGAAAAAAAATTTACCATTGTTTAATCATTTTAAAAGTTTTAACTTTTATATGAATCACTCATAAAAAAAATTAACCCATTTTAAATATTTAACCACAAATTATTAGATATTAGAAAACCATAAATTTATATAGATATAGAATTTTAATTTTTTATGAATTACATAAGGAGGACAAAGTTCTAATAGCAACACAACTAGCATGACTCGAATCTAAACCACACTTAAAATGATGAATACCCTAATCATCAAGTCAACACACAAATTCTATGTAGAAGCCCAAATTAGCCCGGGCCTTTTACAAAAATAAACCCAAAACTAACAGCCCAAACAACAATAACCTAAACCTAAACCCTATCTCAACTAGCCCAAAAAACACAAAACAAATCAGAAAAAAAACCCTAGCCCCCCCTAGCCGCCGCCTCTGTCCCATCATCTCTGTCAACCTCCATTTCACCGCCATCAACTACTCTGCAAAATGGAGCAGACACGCAAGTAGCAAAAATGGTTAAAAAACAATGTAAATGGCTATATAAGTCGAACAAAAACATTCTAAATATGTGGGGGTTGATTTTTTTTTGTTGTTGTTATTCTGTTTTAGAAAAAGAAGGAAGATACTGTTAGACACGTATATTAAAAATCAAAAAGCAAAACAACAGAAGAAAGAAAGGTTGATTTTAATCTCTGTTTCCCTTATTTCTTTAGTTCATTTCGTTCTTTACTTTCTTTTTTTCGATTTATATCATTATTTTCATTATAAATCATTTTTAAATAAAAAGAAAAAAAGAAAAACTTACCTGGATCTTGGTGGCTTTGACCACCGTCGACGGCGGAGGCATCAGCGGCTTCAAAGAGCCACGACGACGGTGGCACAAGTGGGTTTTGAAACCCTAACCGAAAGGGGAAAAAGGGGGGTGGGGTGTTCTCTGTTTTGTTTAAACAAGAATGAAGCAAAGAATGAAAAAAAGAAAAAGAAAAAAATAAATTAAATACTTTGGGTCAAACGGTGCCATTTTGCACTTGGGCACCCAACGCCTAAACGGCGTCGTTTAGACTGTGCCCGTGTGCGACTCGACCCAGCTAAAAATTTACCCAGTTGGTCCCTCCGCCTTTTAATTACTCCACAATCTACTTTTCTTTATTTTTTAATTTGGCCCCAAAGTAGATATTACTTTGCGATTTAGTCCCTCTTACTGTGTTGCGTTTTGGGGGGAGGAATAATTGATTTTTTAGTCCTCCCTTGTTTTGTGCGCATCCAAATCGATCCTATTTTCCTTTATTTCTTTTTAAAATTACCCCAAAATATTGTTTTAATTTAAATTTTATCCTTTTTCACCCTTTTTTACGTATTTTATTTTATTTTAATATTATTTATACTATTATTTTATTAATATCATTATTATATTTATTATCAATATTTTGTTGTTATTATTGGTACTAATATTAGTTTCAATTAGTATTTATGTGTATATATATATATATATATGTATATATTTGTATAGTACTATTAATGGTTATTTTTAATATTATTATTATCATTTTGAATATATATATTGTATATGTTTTTCATATATATTATGTATGTATTTTTAATATTTTTAATTATATATTTTAATATATATTATGTATATATTTTTAAATATCGTACTATATTTTTACGTTATCTCATGCATATATTTTTAATACTATTAATTATATATTTTTATACTATTTCCTATATATTTTTATATTATCCTTATTAATATTATTATATATTTTATTATATATGTATATATCTTTAATATATATAGGTATATATTTATGTAATATTATTAATAGGCGTTTTAACATTACTATTTCTAATACGTTATATATTATGTAAATATTTTAATACTATATTATGTATACATTTTTATATATATTACATATATATATCTTTTTAATATTGTATTTTTATATATATCATGTATATATTTCGAATACTATATTATATTTTTACATATTATCTTATGTACATATTTTTAATACTATGTATATACTTTGTAATACTATTATTATGTTTATATTCTAATATTTATATATATTTATGTATATAGGTCACATTATTAGTATTTTTTTATCATGTTTCCATCACTTTACTAAATATTATTATATGTATATATATATTCATTGTTTTTATTTCGTGTTTAGTATTATTGTTACGTTTAATATCGCATGCATGGTTATTGTTTTTTAATATTATTATCATAGTTGTTATTTACTTCGATGTATTTCTAATTCTTTTTTTTTCTTACCCTCTGTATCAGCTTGCTTTTCTTATTATATTATTAGCATATCATTTATTATTATTATTTTCTTTTTATTGTAGATATTGTTTTTATTATTATCCTAATGCTCTTATATTATATGTTAATATTTTTTTCATTCATTATATCGTTGTTTGCACCGTTTATTTATTTATGAATTTCTATTTTTTTTAAAAATATTTTTATTCATTTTTTCAATAAATAAGGCAATGTACCGATTTAACGTTAAGTCATCGATTTCATCGCTATGTTAGGTGAAATTAATCGGCTTATGTTAAAAAAAGGGACACCCTTCAAAAGAAACCGAAATTTTAAAAAATTCTCGTGTTTTGATCAGATCACGATTAAAATTTAAATTGAATTCGTATTTTTGAGAATTAAGCAACACGTGTTTAATAAGATACCAATTTTGGGCGTCGCGAGGGTGCTAATACCTTCCTCGCGCGTAACCGACTCCCGAACCCAACTTTACTCTGGATTTCGACGTAGACCTAAACTCGGCCTCCTTTTTGTTTAAAAAATAAATTTTCTTTAAAAAAAGAAGGATTTATTAGGTGTCCGATCACACCTAGAAAAAAAGATCGATGGCGACTCCCTTTTTTTTTGGAAAGTCAGTTTTCAAATTTTCAATAAATCGCCTCAATTAGCGCAATCAAGGGCGAGAAATTTTACGTCACATACCGCGACTCACTGAGACCCATTTTTGAGAGTTGAGTCGAGGTAAACGCGTGTTGTCAAAATTTTCGAATTTCCTTATTCAAATTAATATTTGTCGTGATCCTCAAATTTTGTTTTAAAAAAAAATCATGCATTTACTTCATGTTGTAAATATTTTTCTAACTTGTTTTATCTTTTGTCTTTCAGCTCTAAGTTTTTATAGTTTTAGTTTCGTAGTTTTAAATAAAACGTAAAGGTTTGTGAGTTTCTCCCCACACACCGTACACTTGCATTTTTGCATAACATGAGCTCTCTACCCGGGCTCCGTCCGTTTAAGTGGAAGTAAACGCTATGCCTTCGTGAGTTAACTCATCCCTCCGCACAGGCTAGTGAATACTTTCGGGTAACATATGACTTATGCTTTCGTGAGTTAAACTTGTCCCTCCGCATAGGCATAAGTAAATGTAATTCCTCGAATTGAACTCGTGAGCCTGTGATGGGCTACGACCGAGGCTTCGTACTAGTCTTAGTAGACGACAGTACGAATAATTTGATTACCTATCTAGAACCGAAACCGCATATAGTAAACTATACGAGCCACCTAACTAGGGCCATGCCAAACCTCTGTCCATTAATAATCACCAAAATAAGTACACGGGAGAAATGCCTTTTACCTTTCTTTTCTTTTACATTTATACTTTCGCAAAGGAATCGGGTCTATGGACCAGGTAAATTAATTTGTTAGATTCTCCATAGTTTTTTCTCTATTCATATTTATTGTGATTACTAACCAAGGTATTTGTCTTTGTTTTTATCTTTGCATTATGCATCATAGGCATCTTATTAGGAAGGTGTTGGTTAGAGATTGGTTGCCAAAAATGGGTTTCTGATAGAGGAGTCAATTACCCAAGTAACCGAGAAAAATGTCGTGGTTCGAGACTGGTCTTTGAAAACTCAGAAAGCAAAAAGGGACAGTTTAATGGAAGGATGTATCTCTCATCTTCCTGAGCAAGTAACTACAAATGTTCGTCAGAACAACCTAGAGGATTTGACTCGGATTTGGAAACAGTGGGATTCAGACACTAGGGGCATCTTCACCGAAAAGTACGGGGATATAGTTCACTTGATCACCGTCAATGTAGACGAACAACTGATTCAAGCCATGGTTCGATTCTGGGATCCAGCTTACTAATGTTTCACTTTCAATCATGAAGATGTGACTCCGACCATAGAAGAATATACTGCTTTGCTTCTTGTTGACAATGTACAATTCAATAAGATATACGTGAAAGAGCCTAAGCCAATGACCTTCAAGAAAAAGCTAGTGAGGTTGACCGGAATGACCGATATATGGGCTGAAAAACAGATAAAGAAAAAGAATGAAGTTAGTTGTGTTCCGTAGTTTTCTCTGCGAGATTTAGTTCAAAACTATCCAGATATTGTGAAAAGGATTGATCTGTTTGCTTTGGCCATTTACGGATTAATTATTTTCCCAAAAATTCTCGGGTATATAGAAGTCGCGGTAGTGGATTTCTTTGAAAGATTGAAGTAAGGGATCAACCCCATCCCAAGTATCTTGGCTGAGACTTTTAGATCTCTAAGTTGTTGTAGGAAGAAAGGGGAAGGATGTTTTATCGGATGTGCATAGTTACTTAATGTTTGGATTCTAAGCCATTTCTGGAAAGTGGAGCTCACATTGAGAAAGATTGGCCGAAAGATGTCACCGAGCAGCACTGGGTTTTAGTTTTTCAAAACCTTCACGCTGAAGAGATAACCTGGAGAGCACCATGGATCCGTCCTTCAATTCTGATATATAAATGCGGAAGCCAAGATTGGGTGCCTTTACTCGGATTATGGGGAGGGGCTGGATATGTTCCATCAATGGTTCAAAGGCAGTTTGCTTCACGACAGTTCATACCCGCCACCGGAGGGTTGGCACAGTCAGAGTTTGCCTTTACAGGTGATAGTTACATGAAAAGAGTCCGGGATGCTGCAAAGGCTTGGAAAGAAATTCACCTAATAGAGTTAGCTCTTTATGCTGATACTATCACTCAAGATTATGACATATGGAGAAAATGACAAGTGAATAGTCAACAAGTCTCATCAACGAATTACATTTTCCAGAATCCTTTTTCAGAAGAAATGCCATCCGAGCTGGAAGTAACAAGACACGAATTTGAACGTGAAAAGGCTAAGTTGTTACGGGATATCAGCTCTCTTTAAGAGGAAAATTACCAGCTAAAGATCGACGTTCAGATTGAAAAGTCCTAAACCGTGAAAATCCAAAGAGAAGCTGAGTTCGTGAGAAATGACTTAAAGGACCTTCATTTGGAAAATAAGAAATTAAGAAGCACTATAAAAAATAGTGGGTTGGGCAAATCGTTGGCAGAAAGGAAAGAAGAGCTAAGCAATGTCAAAGGGGGGATGGAATTTTGAAAAGGGAAAGCAAAGAAAGAAGAGGAAAACGCTGCGCCTGCTATGATAGAGTTAAGAAAGAAGAATGCTGAGTATGAAACTATGACTGCAGAATTTGTGACTAGTCAGTCCGAACATCAAGAGCAAAGAAGGAAAATACGAGATCTAGAAAATACGCTGCAATCTCGTCAGCAACAGTTAGATACTCTTCTAAAAACTCTAGAAGAAAAGAATGATCAATACGATAGAGACACTCGCACTTATGAAAGAGCTCTCCAAGAAAAAAAATGCAACTTGGCTTTTTGATCAACGAAATTCGCAATGCAGCTAAGCAAGTTGTACAGTTATCAGATGAAGCCGAAGCTCTCAGTTGCCAATTCCCTCTGAGTCAAAGATCAAGCATATCAGAATTCTTAGAACGAGTGAAGAAACAAGGCGATGTGGCTAGGAAATTTGTTTAACTGTCGAATAAAAAAAAATGGCGAAACGTTTTGTAATAGACTCTTCTGATAAATGAAATGCCTAAGTATGAGGCTATCTTGAAATCAACACCAAATTCTTACATATTTATTCATGACTAACATTCATTCATCATTTATTCAACATTCATTTGTCATTTGTTCATTCATCCATTCATTGCATGTACATATCCCATAATCATTCACTGAGGTTAAAACCGTATAATCCGCAGTTGCGACACATCAAGTCTGGAATCACGCCATTCTTATAGAATGCGTTTAAGAGCTAGAACCATGGAGGCCGAATTCAATGGGAGAATTGAAAGGATGGAAAGAGCCTAAAGAGAACTGCAAGAGCAGTTGGCCAAATCACAACAGGAAACGAGAGATCTAATGGTAAGATCTCGAGAGGAATCGCTCGAGTAAAGAGATCAGATGGCCAAAATGATAGAGATGATGACAGCTTTGGTCAAAGGAAAATGACCTATGCAGAGCCCTGACACTATGGAGCCCCAGCCAAGAACTAATCATGATCAAGATCCACTCTATCCCCTAGGATTCACTCCACTTCACGCCTATGCAACACAAAGAGGACATCCTCCAGGGGAACCTGCAAGCTTGGAGTAACGACCTGTACCCCCTGCTCATCTAGGGCAAGGTATATTTGTATCGAACCTCAGAGCTAATCCTGCCGATCCAATTATTCCAGATTTGGATGATCCGGTAGAAATAGCCAGGTTGAAAATAGATGATCATGATGCCCGGGATAAGTATAGGAGTTTGGAAGAAAGACTCAAAGCGATAGAAGGTACTGAAGCCTTCTCTGCATTGAGTGCCAAAGAGCTCAGTTTGGTGCCTGATCTGGTTCTGCCTCCAAAATTTAAAGTACCAGATTTCAAAACATACGATGGAACAAGATGTCTAAAAGCGCATCTTGTCACATTTTTTCAGAAAATGACGGGTTACGTGAATGAAGATAAGTTACTCATACACTGTTTTCAATATAGCTTGGTCGGATCAGCCCTTTAATGGTATAATCAACTCAGTAGAGAAAGGATCCGATCATGGAAAGACTTGGCATCAGTATTTTATGAGCAATACAAGTATGTATCTGACATGGTACCTGACCGGCTGACTCTACAGATGATGGAAAAAAAGTCGACGGAAACTTTTAAGCAATACGGGTAAAGGTGGAGGGATATCTCGGCTCAAGTAGAACCTCCATTGACTAAGACTGAAATAACGGTCCTCTTCATCAACACTTTAAAAACGCCATTTTATGATAGGCTCGTAGGAAGTGCCACGAAAGACTTTACAGATATTGTAATATCTGGGGAACTTATAGAGAATGCCATTAAGAGTGGAAGGATGGAAGGTCTCAAAAGCTCAAAAAGGGCAGCGCCCATGAAAAAAAGGAGCCAGAAACCTATATGGTGGGAACTGAGAGCCACCACACTTCTGATCCTTACCCAATCCAACCACGACCTCGATATCACCCACCTCCAAACTTCTATTTTCCTCCCTAAAGCACTTACTATCAAGCACCACCTCATTAACCTTCTTACCCCGTTTACACCACAAATAACCAAAGACCAGTCACCATGTTCCCACCAAATACCATGTCAGCTCAAAGCCAACCCAAAAATGAACAAAGACCGACAAGATCCAATCTTGAAAAACCCCAGTTCACCCAAATTCTCGTGTCATACGGAGAGCTGTACCCAAAACTGTTAGAAAAACATTTAAGATCCCCGCATTATATGGGACCCCTGAAGCCTCCATACCCAAAATGGTACGATCCTAATGCTAGTTGCATGTACCACGCTGGAAACCAGGGGCATTCTACAGAAAATTGTTTGGCTATTAAAAAGGGGTTCAAGGTCTTATTGATGTAGGCATTCTACGATTTGATGGTACTGGCAATATGGCTAGAAATCCGCTCCTTAACCACACTGAAGGGAACATGAATGCAGTGATAAAAGAAGACAGGTGGCGTGCCAAAAGTTGTGTTTCTGAAATAAAGACACGCTGTGAAAGATTTGGGACTGTAATGGTTGAAAAGGGACTGTTCTATCACCCCAACAGAATTTTCAAAGAAAGAAATACAAAAAGTCAGTGTTTTTGTGATTTTCATAGGATCGAGGGGCATAATATCCATTCTTGTTCAAGACATGATGGATAACAAGGAAGCTGAGATCCTTAACAAAATTAAAGAGGCCGATGAAGGAGAAGTATGCACTTCTGAAAATCAATCATCAGTTTTCCCTTATAGAGCCGATCGACCATTGGTGATTTATTATGATACAAAAAAGGAGCAAGTGAAACCAAAGATGATAATTGAAGTACCATCTCCTTTCCCTTACAAAGACAACAAAGCAGTACCATGGAAATATGATGTCAACATTATCATACCTGAAGGTGAAAAATCCAAAGTCACGACCGAAAATGTTGGCGAAGTAGGACATTTCACCCGCAGCGGGAGGTGTTATTCTAATATGGTCAAACCAATGAAGAAGATTAATGATTTGAAGCAGAAAGAAAATGCACTAATGCATGAGGTAGAGCTCGAACTTGAGACTCCGTCCGAATAAGAAGTTAAAAGCCTATGAATGAGGAGGAAGCACAGGAATTCTTGAAGTTCATCAAACATAGTAAATATAATGTTGTGGAACAATTGAATAAACAGCCAGCACGAATCTCAGTATTGTCTTTACTGTTGAATTCAGAACCACACTAAAATGCTCTGCTGAAAGTGTTAAATCAAGCTCATGTGGCAAATAATATATCTGTTGAAAAGTTGGATAGGTGGGTGAATAACCTGAATGCGGATAATTTTATTTCTATTAGTGATGACGAAATACCGCCAAATGGTAGGGGCTTCGTAAAAGTATTGCACATCACAACCCGTTGTAAGGGTTACATAATACCGAATGTACTCATTGATAATGGGTCTGCACTCAATGTCATGCCTTTGGCCACACTTTCTAGAATTCCAATTGACCTGTCTTATCTAAGGCCTTGTCGCTCCACAGTAAGGGCATTCGATGGGACACGATGAGAAGTCATAGGAAAGATCAATATCCCTCTAGAAGTGGGCCCCCTACATATATGATGTCAAGTTTCAGGTCATGGACATCACGCCTTCGTATAATTGCCTTTTAGGAAGGCCTTGGATCCATTCTACTGGGGCAGTTCTTTCATCTCTCCATCAAAAAGTAAAGTTTATCATGGATGGCTGTTTGGTCACAGTCGCAGGTGAAGAAGACATTGTCGCATCTATCTCTGTTGATGCACCATATCTCGAAGTAAGCAAAGATGCAGTAGAATGTTCCTTCTGATCCCTCAAATTTATCAATGCTACGTTTGTTGTTGAAGGAAATAGAATTCCCATGCCTAAGCTTTTAAGGAATACCAAGATGGGAATCAAACTGATTGTAGGAAACGGAGCCCGAGCGAGGAAAGGTTTGGGAAGATATCAGCAAGGGATAGTTAAAGCTCTCAAACCAGTGCCCCATAAGGCTCGATATGGTTTAGGGTTCCAACCGGATATACGACAAAGAAGAAAACAATTACAGAAAGATCAAGAAAGGAAGGTTGCAAGAGCCTTAGGCTGAGAATTAGAATGGGAGCCCATAACGTACCCTCTTTTGTCAACAACATTTACATCTGCAGGAATGATATACCCCGGGCAAGATAATCCACGAAGCACACTTTTATTAATTTAAAGGGGTCTTCAGAATGTCAGTATAAATGTCATTGACAAAGGAAATGATGCAATTAAAGATGTTTCAATGATACGCCCTTGTCCTCCTGGATTCGTTTGAACAACTGGACTGTTGTGGATCTCCTTATAGTTTCTAAGTCTTCTCCAGAGTAATGCTCAATGTTAACACTCTTCTTTTTGTATGTCCCTAAGTAATAGTAGGGATTCTTTTGTAAGAGCTTATGGTTTGCTCTTTATCATTTAAATGGACATCAATAGAGATGCATTTTGTCATAGTCTTTTTATTAAATTCATAATTTTTCCCTCTTCTCACAGCCTGTCATTGCATATATCTCACATCATGCCATAATATTATGCTTGTCGATCCCCATACTTTGATGCTCCTCTATAGTTTTCTTTTCCATTCAACTTTCAGGTGCTTAGATATTGACGACATGAAAAAACCCGTTACAAGTCTTAAAATTGATTTTAAGAAAGCTATTTGTTTAGGAGAGTTCGAAGTTGAAGAAAATGTTGAAGACTATGTCTCCTCTCCTGACTTACTAAGAATGGTAGAACAAGAAGATAAACAGATTCTACCTCATCAAGAATCTATTGAGATAGTAAACTTGGGAAATGAAGAAAAGAGGCAAGAAGTGAGACCTCCATTTCAGATAACACCAAACATGATTTGATCGCTTTACTTCATGAGTACAAAGATGTATTTGCATGGTCGTATCAGGACATGCCAGGATTGGATGAGGATGTAGTGGTCCATAGACTCCCACTGAAACCAAAGTGCAAACCCATTCAACAGAAGCTAAGACGGATGAGACTTGAAATACTGTTGAAGATAAAAGAAGAAGTCAAGAAACAATTTGATGCTGGCTTCCTGCAAGTCTCCAAATATCCAGAATGGGTGGCTAACATAGTCCCAGTACCGAAGAAAGACGGAAAAGTACAAATGTGTGTGGATTATCGCGACCTTAATAAAGCAAGTCCTAAGGATAATTTTCCTTTGCCACACATCGATACATTGGTGGATAACACAATCAAGCATTCATTGTTTTCGTTCGTGGATGGATTCTCTGGTTATAATCAGATAAAGATGGCTCCTGAGGATATAGAGAAAACTATTTTTGTAATGATGTGGGGAAAATTCTGTTATAAGGTGATGCCATTTGGATTAAAGAACGCTGGGGCAACATATCAGAGGGCCATGGTGATGTTGTTTCATAACATGATGCACAAAGAAATAGAAGTCTACGTCGATGATATGATCTCCAAATCAAAAGGGAAAAGAGAGCATGTTGGGAACCTCAGGAAATTGTTCGAAAGACTGAGAAAGTTCTAGCTAAAGCTTAATCCAGCCAAGTGTACGTTCGGGGATACCTCGGGAAAATTGCTAGGTTCATCGTCAGTGAGAGAGGTATTGAAGTTGATCCAAATAAGATAAAAGCCATACAAGAACTACCACCTCCATGCGCGCAAAAAGAAGTCAGAGGATTTTTAGGGAGGTTAAACTATATCGCTCGGTTTATTGCTCAACTTACTAACTAGTGTGACCCAACTTTTTGACTCCTTCGAAAACATAATCGGGGAGAATGGAACGAGGAGTGCCAAATGGATTTTGACAATATAAAATAGTATTTGTCTAGTCCCCCGGTGTTAGTACCGCCAACTTCAGGAAGACTGTTAATATTGTATCTGACTGTGTTCGAAAATTCAATGGGTTGCGTACTGGGGCAACATGATGAGTCGGGGAAAAGAGAAAAGGCGATTTACTATCTCAGCAAAAAGTTTACAGAGTATGAGGCAAAGTATTCGTTAATTGAAAAATTCTGTTGCGCATTGGTTTGGGTAGCTCGAAGGCTCAGGCAATATATGTTGTATCATACGACATGGTTAATTTCAAAGCTGGGCCCAATAAAGTACATGATGGAATCACCTGCACTTTCAGGAAGAATGGCACGATGGCAGATCCTATTATTAGAATACGACATCGTCTATGTGAGCCAAAAGCCGATAAAAGGGAGTGCAATAGTGATTTCTTAGTAACTCAAACAACGGAGGAATACGAGCTATTGAGATTTGATTTCCCAGATGAAGACTTGATGTACATTACAGAAAAAGAATGTGAGTCATCAAAAGAGAAGTCATGGAAGATGAGTTTTGATGGTGTGTCAAATGCATTGGGGCATGGGATTAGAGCAGTCTTGGTATCACCAGAAGGGAACCATTATCCGTTCACTGCCAGGCTGAATTTCTTCTATACCAATAGCATAGCGGAGTATGAGGCTTGTATCATGGGACTTCGTGCAGCTATTGAACGAAATGTCGAAATTCTAGAAGTGTACGGAGACTCAGCTTTGGTGATATACCAAATCCGTGGAGATTGGGAAGTGAGAGATTCTAAATTAGTCAAATACAGTGATCTAGTGGCAGGACTGATTAAAGAATTCAAAGAAATAACTTTTAATTACTTTCCACGAGAAGAAAACCAATTGGCTGATGCCCTGGCCACTTTGGCTTCAATGTTCAAAGTGAATAGAGAAACAGAGGTAATGCCTCTGCAAATGAGCATATATGAAGTCCCTGCACATTGTTTCAGTATTGAAAAAGAGCCAGATGGACGACCATGGTTCCATGATATCTTAGAATATATCAAGAATCAAAGGTATCCCGAACAAGCAAATGAGAATGACAAAAGAACAATCAAAAGAATGGCAGCGGGATTTGTTCTTGATGGGGACATTCTGTACAAAAGAGGAAAATATCAAGTGCTCTTGAGATGAGTAGATACTTTTGAAGCCAAAAAAATACTTGAAGATGTCCTTAAGGGAATTTGTGGGACACATGCCAATGGTTTTACTATGGCCAGGAAGACTATGAGACTCGGTTATTACTGGATTACGATAGAAAGCGACTACATTAGTTTTGCACGAAAATGTCATAAATGTCAAATTTATGGTGATAAAATTCATGTAGCCCCTTCGTCCCTTCATGTCATGACTTCTCTGTGGCCTTTTTCTATGTGGGGCAGGGATGTTATAGGGCCAATTTCCCCAAAAGCTTCTAATAGACACCGATTCCTTTTTGTGGTGATAGATTACTTCACGAAATAGATAGAAGCTGCTTCATTTGCTAATGTGACGAAGACTGCAGTTTACAGGTTCTTAAAAAGGAAATCATTTGTCGATATGGTTTACCTGAAAGAATCATTTCAGATAACGCCTTGAATTTGAACAACAAGATGATGAAGGAAGTGTGTGAACAATTTCAAATAAAGCATCATAACTCCTCACACTATCGCCCGAAAATGAATGGAGTAGTTGAAGCGGCCAACAAGAATATTAAAAAGATTATTGGGAAAATGACCGAGACATACAAAGACTGGCACGAGAAGCTACCGTTCGCTTTGTATGCATGTCGCATATCTGTGCGGACATCTACGAGAGCAACTCCTTTCTCTCTAATCTATGGAATAGAAGCTGTGCTACCTATAGAAGTTGAGATCCCCTCTCTACGAGTCTTAATGGAGTCGAAACTAGAAGAAGCAGAATGGGTTAAAGCTCGATATGACCAGCTAAATCTTATCGAAAAAAACGCTTAAAGGTAATTTGTCATGGACAGATGTACCAGAAGAGAATGATCGCGGCCCATGACAAGAAGGTACGGCCAAGAGAATTCCACGAAGGAGAACTCGTGCTGAGAAAGATTCTCCCAATACAAAAAGACCTGCGAGGAAAATGGGCATTAAATTGGGAAGGATCATATGTCATAAAGAAGGCTTTCTCTGGTGGAGCTTTGATTCTCACCGAGATGGATGGGAAGGAGTTACTGAATCCAGTGAACTCAGATGCTGTGAAGAAATATTATGCTTGAAAAAAAGAAAATCAAGATGAAAACCCTAAAGGGCATCTTAAAAAAAAAAGATCAAGGTAAAAACCTGAAAAGGGCGTCTTGGTACACAAAAGATTAGGATGAAAAACCTGAGAAGGCGTCCTAATGAAGCAAACCCAGGCTTAAAGAGCAAGGCAGTTAAACGGTGGGTCAAACAGCAAGATTACAGTATTTGAAGCATTTTCAGCAGCTCGAAATCTTCTACGTAAGAAGCCATGTTTGAAAAGATTCTTGATTGAAGAACGTGGAAGAGTTCATGTGTTAAATATCTAGAGTATTTGTATCCGTTGAATGCGATCCCTTTTCTCTTTATGACATTCTTTTACTATCATTGGTTAACTTTCTTCGTTTGCTACATTTGAAATAAATAAATGTGAGGTACCCTTTTTTGTCCCTACCTGACCATTTTCATGCATCTCATTATGTGGTTTATTTACATGATAAATAGTGAAATGACATACTCTAAACAAAAGAAATGTTAAGCATTACCCGGATAAGAATTCGATAAGTACAAGAGCCTCAAAGCGAGGACAAAGTTCAACCAGGGGCAAAAGAGTGATATCTGAGAAACGTAGATTGTTCGTGAAGCTTGAGGACAGGTACAGGGCCTAAAGAGAAAGTCAAGAGCCGAAGTAAAGAATGCAGATCATCATAAAAATCATGACGAATAAGCCCAAGGGGCATAGCATAATCATGTAGGTATAAAGGCATTTAAGACAAACATGTGCATATCATGATAATATCATGCATGACATATACAGGTACTCCAGCAGAGCAAGAGGATGCGATGATAGCTGTACTGAATAAAGGAAAAGACACATGAGTTCCACCAGATGACAGGTTTTGGTATTTTGATGTTTTTATTTCTGTTTTCAAAAATCAACTCATATTACGAGAGGTGAGTTGAGCCTCAAGACACGTTGAGGTATTTTCAATTTCTGTCTTTCAAAAAAAAAATCAACTCATTGCGAGAGGTGAGTTGAGCCTCGGTACACGCTGAGGTAATTTAAATTTCTGTTTGTCAAAAATCAACTCATTTTGCAAGAGGTGAGTTGAGCTTCAGGGCACGCTGAGGTATTTTCAATTTCTGCTTTTCAATTTTTGCTTTTTTTTAAAAAAAAAAATTAACTCATATTGTGAGAGGTGAGTTGAGCCTCGAGTCACATGTCGAAGTATTTTCAAAATCTGCTTTGCAAATTAAGTTTCAAAAACCAACTCATATTGCGAGAGGTGAGTTGAGCCTTGGCTCACATGCTGAGCTATTTTCAATTTTTGTTTTTAATGTCTGTTTTTAAAGACTCAATTCATATTGCGAGAAATGAGTTGAGCTCAGGATAACATGCCGAGTAAAGAATAAAGATTGGAGCTGATTGAAGACACCAGATTTTGTCTCCCTGAAGTTGCAGTGGAGCTGATCGAGGATATCAGATCTTGCCTTTCTAAAGTTGCAGAAGAGAAGACTACAAACCTTATCTCACTGAAGCGATAGAAGAGCAGATTGAAGTTGTAGATCTTATCTTTCTGAAGTTACAGTGAAGCAGATCAAAGCCACAAATCTCATATCCTTGAAGTTACATTGGAATAAATTGAAGCTACAAGGCATATCTCCGAATTTGCAGTGGATTGAACCAAAGCTACAAGATGCGGTGGACTGGAAAGAGACTACCTGAGAAAGAAGAGCACCAAAGCAAGTCAAAACTCGGCAAGACTAGGCAAATTTGGTCTTCCTTGAAAGTCTTTGCTCTATTCTTGTCGTACAATAATAAGCAAAGAGGGGCAGCTGTAGAAGCCCAAATTAGCCCGGGCCTTTTACAAAAATAAACCCAAAACTAACAGCCCAAACAACAATAACCCAAACCTAAGCCCTAACTCAACTAGCCCAAAAAACACAAAACAAATCAGAAAAAAAACCCTAGCCCCCCTAGCCACCACGTCTGTCCCATCATCTCTATCAACCCCCATTCCACCGCCATCAACTACTCTGCAAAATGGAGCAGACACGCAAGCAGCAAAAAATGGTTAAAAAACAATGTAAACGGCTATATAAGCTGAACAAAAACATTCTAAATATGTGAGGGTTAATTTTTTTTTTTTGTTATTGTTGTTCTATTTTAGAAAAAGAAGATACTGTTAGACACGTATGTACAAGCCCAATTTTGGGCCCAACAGAAGCCTACCAGAAACCCTAAATTACCCACTAAACCCAAACCCTTTTTGACCCAGACCTAAAACAAATAAAAAACCTAAAGCCCAAACTAAACAAACCCAACAAATAAATTAAAATACAAGCCCACATGACCCAACTAGCCTAAGTTTAGGGTTTCAGAATCTGAAACCCTAAACCAACTAAAAACCCTAGATGCCGCCTCTGTCCCCTCCCTAGCCTAGCGCCGCCAAGTCACATTGCCCCCAGGCCAGCCACCTGCTCCACCTACACCCCCAGGCCAGCCGCCGCTCCACGCGCACCTGCACACATTAATGAAGAAATGACAGAAGACAATGAGAGGAGAAGTGTAAATGGCTATTTAAAAGCCGAATAAAAAATGTAACAATGGGGAGATTTTTTTGTGAAATAAGAAAACCACATCTGATTCTAAGAATACAAACCAAAAATAGATTCAAACAACAGCACAAAATCACCACAAAACAGATCACAGATCGAACCTAAGGTTATTCATCTTCCCTTTTCGTTTCTTTATTTTCTTTTCGATTTTCTCTATTACATATTAAGTGTAAATATATAGAGATAAAAAATATAAAAAAAAAGAGAAAAAAGAAGGAAAATTTCTACCTTATGATTTCCACCACCGTACACGGTGGCCGGAGAGCGACTGCTGGCGACAGCGAGTCCAAAGAATCGAGCTGTGCAACATGATCGGGAAGGGGAGAGGATTTCAAAGCCCCTGTTTCTTTTTTTTTTCTGAAATGAATGGGAAATGAAATTTTTTTTTTTTAAAATGGCTTAAATAGCCTTAGTGAAACGGCGCCGTTTCACTTAGGCCTTCATAACACAAAACGGCGCCGTTTCAAGCAAAGGACCAAGACCCGACCCGCCTATGCCTGGGATCCGTGTTTTTTTAGACTGAGGGGCTATTTGCGCCCTCAGTCCTTCCGCTTTTCCAAGATTTTACAATTAGGTTTTATTTAATTCTAATTTGGCCTAAAACTTCATTTTGTCTTCAATCTGGCCCCTATTCGAACGATGTAGTTTAGGGGGGCGGGGATAATTTCACTTCTGGACCCTGTATATTATTAGCGCTTTCGAATCGGTCCCTTCCCCTTTTATTTATTTCCAGATTTGTCCAGAACCTTTGTTTTAAATTCAATTTAGTCATCAGTTTAGTTATTTAACTCCTTTATTATTAAATTAATTATTTTATTATTCTCTTACTATTATATATTACATATATTTCTTTAATACTATGGATATGTTCCTCCTATATAGTATGCACATACTTTTAATATTACCGTATATTTATTTTTTAATATATGTATATACATCAATATAATATCATTAATATTTATTATTATTTTTAGCATATATATATTATGAAAGTATTTCAAATATCGTATTTTATTATGTATGTATCTTTTAATATTGTATTTTATTGTTATGCATGTACCTTAATACTATATCATTTATGCACTTTTATTTCTCATATTATCTTACGTTTATGTTTTTCTAAATAATAGCACGTATATGCTATTACTATCTGTCTATTTATGTAGTTATTAATAGTTGTTTTTTATGTTGTGATTATTTCTAATGTGTACGTATTATATATTTTTAATACAATATTATATATATATATATGTATATTATATATGTATTTTTCATTACATTTTTATGTATATATATCTAAATATCACATTATTCGTATAGTTTTATATTATTCCATGTAAATACTTTCAATATTACATTATACATATATTTTTGTCTATATTATATATTTTTAATACTCAATACTATGATTATGAATATGTTCTTGGTATATGTACGTATATATATTTCTTTATTCATATATCATTATCATTATTTTCCACTTTGTATTATACTATTTTTGTACATATTTTTAACATCATTATATAAATTTTCAATGTATATACGTGCGTATTTATGCAATATTTATTTTCCAATATTATTATTATTTCTAGTATGTATATATTACGCATATTCTTTATGTATTTTGTCCCTATTGTTACATATTTTTTTTATGCACCTATGCATATATGCATGTATCGTTTTATGCTATTATTGTTTATGTCATTATTATTATTATTGTTTTCATTATCGTCGCCATGCCTCCACATTTTATTCATTTTCTTAGTTATTCATGAATTCGATCGTCTTATTATTTCTCATACATTTGTTTATATTCACATATTACTAACCATTCCGTCATCGGCTCTATTACAAATCGTGTTTTTTATCAATATATATTCAAAGCGATTCTTTCATGAAAATAACTAGGTAATTTGAGATAATCGTGCCCTAACTTACTGGGTTTCGATTTTTTCTCATTTTTCCCTAAATAACGGAATATTCTTTTAAATCTATTCAAGTTTTGAAAAATGCTTATTCTCGAAGAAATGAAGCATTGTGCCCTAACTTACCGGGTATGACATTTCGTTACTTCGAAATAAGATTCCTTTTGCAAATAAAGGCAATATTCGGTATTTGAAAATTCGAGATATCGTACTCTAACTTCTTCTGGTTTTCGATTTTCCTCGTTCACCCTAACTAACCGAATATCCTTTTAAAAAGAAAATACATTAATTTTAAGTAAAAGGCCAGCTCAGTCACAAAGTTTGAGATGACGTGTCCTAACTTACTGGGGATGATATCTTATTACTTCGAGATGAGAGAGTCTTTAACATCCTTTTTAATTTATTCGATCATTTTTAAATCGTCATTTTTATAAAGAAGGATCGTATTTTAAATTCTTTCAAGTTTTTAAATTTTCGACACTAAGACACTAATTAATCAACTGGGTACCAATTTTTTGGACGTATCGAGGGTGCTAACCCTTCCTCGTGCGTAATCGACTCCCGAA
The DNA here is from genome assembly GCA_025698475.1 of Gossypium anomalum. Classification (NCBI taxonomy): domain Eukaryota; kingdom Viridiplantae; phylum Streptophyta; class Magnoliopsida; order Malvales; family Malvaceae; genus Gossypium; species Gossypium anomalum. The sequence goes on along the minus strand of CM046965.1, from coordinate 9,669,543 downwards.
CTCGTTTTCTGATTATCGTGGACCAAAAGTTATCGTTTTAGTAAATCTTAAAATTTATTAAAATGATTAATTTAAGGTGATCCAATCGCACCTCATCAAAAAGGATTGGTGGCGACTCCCCGTTTTTAATTTTCGTTTTCAAAATCCAGTCGATTCCCGTTTTCAAAAAAATGGTTTCGACAACGTATATTAAAAATCAAAAAGCGAAACAACAGAAGAAAGAAATATTGATTTTAATCTCTCTTTCCCTTATTTCTTTAGTTCATTTCGTTCTTTACTTTATTTTTTTCGATTTATATCATTATTTTCATTATAAATCATTTTTAAATAAAAATAAAAAAAGAAAAACTCACCTGGATCTTGGTGGCTTTGACCACCGTCGACGGCGGAGGCCTCAGCGTCTTCAAAGAGCCATGATGACGGCAGCACAAGTGGGTTTTGAAACCCTAACCGAAAGGGGAAAAAAGGGGTGGGGTGTTCTCTGTTTTGTTTAAACAAGAATGAAGCAAAGGATGAAAAAAAAAATAAAAGAAAAAATAACTTAAATACTTTGGGTCAAACGTTGCCGTTTTGCACCTGGGCACCCAACGCCTAAACGACGTCGTTTAGACTGTGCCCGTTTGCGACCCGACCCAGCTAAAGTCGATCCGCGTGTTTTGCATTTGAGGGGCTGTTTACCCAGTTGGTCCCTCCGCCTTTTAATTACTCCACAATCCACTTTTCTTTATTTTTTAATTTGCCCCAAAGCAGATATCGCTTTGCGATTTAGTCCCTCTTGCTGTGTTGCGTTTTGGGGGGAGGAATAATTGCTTGTTTAGTCCTCCCTTGTTTTGCGCGCATCCAAATCGATCCTATTTTCCTTTATTTCTTTTTAAAATTACCCCAAAATATTGTTTTAATTTAAATTTTATCCTTTTTCACCCTCTTTTACGTATTTTATTTTATTTTAATATTATTTATACTGTTATTTTATTAATATCATTATTATATTTATTATCAATATTTTGTTATTATTATTGGTACTAATATTAGTTGCAATTAGTATTTATGTGTATATATATATATATATATGTATATATTTGTATGGTACTATTAATGGTTATTTTTAATATTATTATTATCATTTTGAATATGTATATATTATGTATGTATTTTTAATATTATTAATTATATATTTTTATATATATTATGTGTATATTTTTAAATATCGTACTATATTTTTACGTTATCTCATGCATATATTTTTAATACTATTAATTATATATTTTTATACTATTTCCTATATATATTTTTATATTATCCTTATTATTAATATTATTATATGTTTTATTATATATGTATATATCTTTAATATATATAGGTATATATTTATGTAATATTATTAATAGGCGTTTTTAACATTACTATTTCTAATACATATATATTATGTAAATATTTTAATACTATATTATGTATACATTTTTTATATACATTACGTATATATATCTTTTTAATTTTGTATTTTTATATATATCATGTACATATTTCGAATACTATATTATATTTTTACATATTATCTTATGTACATATTTTTAATACTATGTATATACTTTGTAATACTATTATTATGTTTATATTCTAATATATATATGTATGTATATAGGTAACATTATTAGTAATTTTTTATCATGTTTCCATTTACTAACTATTATTATATGTATATATATATATTCATTAATTTTATTTCGTGTTTAATATTATTATTACGTTTAATATCGCATGCATGGTTATTTTTTTTAATATTATTATCATAGTTGTTATTTACTTCGATGCATTTCTAATTCTTTTTTTTTTCTTACCCTCTGTATCAGCTTGCTTTTCTTATTATATTATTAGCGTATCATTTTTTATTATTATTTTCTTTTTATTGTAGATATTGTTTTTATTATTATCCTAATGCTCTTATATTATATGTTAATATTTTTTTCATTCATTATATCATTGTTTGCACCGTTTATTTATTTATGAATTTCTATTTTAAAAAAATATTTTTTTATTCATTTTTTCAATAAATAAGGCAATATACCAATTTAACGTTAAGTCGTCGATTTCATCGCTCTGTTGGGTGAAATTCATCGGCTTATGTTAAAAAAACGGGACGCCCTTCAAAAGAAACTAAAATTTTAAAAAATTCTTGTGTTTTGATCGGATCACGATTAAAATTTAAATTGAACTCGTATTTTTGAGAATTGAGACAACACGTGTTTAATAAGATACCAAATTTAGGCGTCGCGAGGGTGCTAATACCTTCCTCGCGCGTAACCGACTCCCGAATCCAACTTTACTCTGGCTTTCGACGTAGACCTAAACTCGGCCTTCTTTTTGTTTAAAAAATAAATTTTCTTTAAAAAAAAGAAGATTTATTAGCTGTCCGATCACACCTAGAAAAAAAAATCAATGGCGACTCATTTTTTTTTTAGAAAGTCGATTTTTAAATTTTCAATAAATCGCCTCAATTAGCGATTGAAGGCAGAAATTTTTACGTCACTACGTTCTATAAATATAAAATATTTTAAATACAATTATAATACAATAAAATAATTCAACATAATGTGAACACACAATCTAGCAAAAAAATAAATGTGAATACACATTTTCAAATCCATATATTACGCACGAGTCTTAGTTCAAAAATTCGTGTTTGAATCTCTTTTCCCAAAAATTTAAAAACATAAAATTCCCGGAAGATAAGTGATTCTTAGTTTTGCTCCGAAATTGGATTAATTTATTTTAATTTTTAAAAAATAATTTTAATTTAATTTAATTGTAAAATATAAAATAATGTAATTAAAAATAAAATAAGATCAATCAATTGAGTTTTAATTCGATTGATATGAACATTATTGCAAATGCAGGAGGACGCGAGTTCGAGTGCGTTGAAGTGCATTATACTCCTATTTAAGGGTTAGAGAGGGTTTACTGGTAGCTCTAGGCATTGTGTCAAAAAGAGAAGATATGAGAATTTATAATGAGAATGTTCAAAATTTAAATAAAATAAGATCATTGATCCTAGCAAACCCAAATGTTGTACAGAAATGTATGTGATAACGAATTTAGCTCTTAATTTTTAAATTTTTTATTAATTTAACTATTATTTTCAGTCAATTTTAATTAGTGATTTTTAAACTAAAATATTAATTTTTAACGATATTGACATGATAACTTGCGTAGTAATTCAAATGTAATCCATACTAACATGACACTTTGTATTATATACTATGTTAACAAATAATTTAGAAATTATAAAAATAGTCAAAAACTAAAAATGATAAAAATGTTTAGAAAAATTAACATGAAGTATATGTGATTTCCATACAGGTTGTGTAGCGACGTAAAAATATTGGTTTCGGGTCGCTAATTGTGGCGATTTGTTGAGAGTTCGAAATTGATCATGAAATTTGGTTTTAAAACAAACCAGGAGTCGCCACCGATCCTTTCTTCTAGATGTGATCGGACACCTATTAGATTTCTTTTTTTAAAAGCGAGAAAAAGGCCGAGTTAAGGTCTACGTTAAAAGCCGGAGAAAAATTATGGTTCGGGAGTCGGTTACGCGCGAGGAAGGTATTAGCACCCTCGCGACGCCCAAAACTGGTATCTCATAAACACGTGTTGTCTTGAGTTTCTAAAATACGAGTTCAATTTGAATTCCAATCATGATCCGATTTAAAAAATTTTCAATTTTTGACCTTTGAGAAGGATATATCGCTTTAACACGAGTCAATTGACGTTCACCCAACATAGCCATGAACTCGATGACTTAATGTTAAATCGGTATATTGCCTTGATTATTGAAATTGATTTAAATCATGAATAAGAACATTTTTTGAAATAATGCAAAGTAAAATAATATGAAATAAAAATCAATAAATGAAAGAGCTAGGAATATATTGAAACAAATAATCGAGGTGACAATAATATTAGAAAAGATGAAGGTATGATGTAATAATAGAATTGAACACGAAATGAAAATAATGAATGTATACACGTAATAATAATATTAAGAATGCGTGCATAAGATGATATATATATATTTAGCAATATTAAAAATCCATACAACACACATAGAACATATACAGTATATGCATACCTTAGAAATGATAAGAATAATAATAAAACTATTTTGTACACTACATAAATACATGCACACATATATATAGATATATAAACAATAGTATATACAATATAATATTAGAAATATGTGTATAATAGTGTAAAAGAAAAATATAACTAATAATATTAAAATATATACAATGATATATACAAAATATAATATTAAAAATTTATATACATAACGTATGTGTAAAATACATATAATAGTAAAATATTTACATATTATATACATATCGAGATAAATAACAACTAATAATAATACTATTAGAAATATAATGAAGTATATGTATTAAAAATAAATATAATATAATAGTAATATTAAAATAAAGTTATTAAAATAGTACTATATATAAATGTACAACTATATACATATATAATATACATATATTAATATTAATATTAATAATAATTATTATTATTTGTAATAATAATACTTTTAAAAATAATTAATGTATCAATAAAATAACAGTAATGAAAAAAAGAATAACTATAATAATAAAGATAATAATAGAAATAAAATAGTAGTAATAATACTAATAATATGTAAAAAATTTGAAAATACACGACTAAATCGAACTAAGAACGGAATCCTGGGGCAAATTTGAATAAAAACTAAAGAAATGGATGAAATTATAACTCGCGCTCAACGTAGAAGGGCCATAAACGCAATAAACCCCCTTCCTCAAAACGCAGCGCATCGTCAGTGATGAAATCAGAAGTCGAAATAAACAGTTGGGGCCAAATTAAAAACAACAACGAGTTTGATTGTAAAATTATAAAATGCGGAAGGGCTGATTGCGCAGATAGCCCTTCCGCTTTAAAAAACACGCGGATCTGACCTGGTGCGGGTCGAGTCGACCCGACCCGCATTCAAACGGCGTCGTTTTATTGGTTAAGGGGGGGACCAAAACGCACCGTTTTGGTCCCCTATAAAAGTTAAAAATTTTTGTTTTTTTTTATTTGTGCAGCTGAAGGGAAAAAAAAATGGAGAGGAGAGAAGGAAGAGAGGAGAAGGGGGAGAGGAGAGAGCTCCGCCAGGGGCTGGATCACCAGGACGACGGCCAGCCGGAAGCTTCATGGCATGCACGCCAATCACCGTGGAGAAGGTAAAAAATTAGATTTTTTTTATTTTTTTATTTTATTTTATTTTACTTGATAGTATAATATATAAATATATGTATATATATATATATATATGTTAGATTATAAAAGAAAGAAAAAAAAAAAGGCTAAAAGAAAGAAACAGATTCCGAAAAAGGAGAAAAAAGGTTTCTTTTTTATCACCTTCTTGATATTGATCTGTTGTTGTTCCTTTGTTAATTGAAACTAATGCATGTATGATATTTCTTTGCTGAATGTTCCCTTTTTTATTTTTTCGAAAAAAAATCCTCCTTTACCGTTTCTGAATCGGGTTTTTTATAACCCTTTACAAGCTCTCTCTCTTTTCTTTCCGTCTTTTCATGTTTCTTGCAGGGTATGGGCATGGTGGAGGTGACCAGTGGCAGAGAGTGGGTGAACGGTGAGATGGGGTAAGTGGGAGTGGTTGCGGCGTTGCAGGTTAGGGTTTCAAGAACTGAAACCCTAAGTTAAAAGTTGGGCTTCTGTTTGGGTTGTGAGTGGGCTAGATTTAGGTTAGTGGGCCAGGAGTGTTGGGTTTATTGTGTTGGGTTAGATTTAGGTTATAAAAAGGTCTGATGGGTTTGTAACCGGGTAGTGGGTTTAATGGGTATTGTATTGGGTTGAGGGTTAAGTATTTAGGAATGGGTTAGGGGTAATTTGGGTTTGGGGCTTTACTGTTTTTGGGTAGTAGGTATGGTTTGTAAAGGGTTTGAAATTGGGCTTGATGGGTTAAAGTTGTAAACATATTTGGGTCAAATTTGGGTTCCTACAGCTGCCCCTCTTTGTTCATTGTCGTTCAACAGGAATAGAGCAAAGACTTTCAAGGAAGACCAAATTTGCCCAGTCTTGTTGAGTCTTGGCTTCATTGGTGCTCTTCTTGTTCAGAGAGTCTCCTTCTATTCCATCGCATCTTGTAGCTTTGGTTCAATCCACTGCATCTTCTGACATACGCTTTGTAGTTTCAATCTACTCTAATGTAGCTTCAAGGATATGAGATTTGTGGCTTCGACCTGCTTCCATGCAGCTTCATAAAATAAGACCTACAGCTTCAATCTGCTTCAATCAGATGTGGTTTGTGGTATTTTCTTCTGCAACTTTAGAAAGGCAAGATTTGATATCCTTGATCAGCTTCACTACAACTTCAGGGAGACAAGACTTGCAACTTTGACCTGCTTCACTGCAACTTCAGGACTTTGCTACAACTTCAGGGAGATAATATCTGGTGTCTTCAATCAGCTCCAATCTTTATTCTTTATTTGGCGTGTGATCCTGAGCTCAACTCATTTCTCGCAATATGAGTTGATTCTTTAAAAACAGACACTAAAAAAATAGAAATTGAAAATAGCTCAGCGCATGAGTCAAGGCTCAACTCACCTCTTGCAATATGAGTTGATTTTTGAAAACTAGAAATTAAAAACAGATTTTGAAAATAACTCGGCATATGACCTGAGGTTCAACTCATCTCTCGCAATATGAGCTGATTTTTGACAAACAGAAATTGAAATTACCTCATCGTGTCCTGAGGCTCAACTCACCTTTCGCAATATGAGTTGAATTTTGACAAAAAGGAATTAGAATTACCTCATCATGTCCTGAGGCTCAACTCACCTTTCGCAACATGAGTTGATTTTTGAAAAACAAAAATTGAAATTACCTCATCGTGTCCTGAGGCTCAACTCACCTCTCGCAACATGAGTTGATTTTTGAAAAACAGAAATTGAAATTACCTCATCGTGTCCTAAGGCTCAACTCACCTCTCGCAATATGAGTTGAATTTTGACAAAAAGAAATTGAAAAAAATAAATTTTGAATATACCTCGACATGTAACCCGAGGCTCAACTCACTTCTCGCAATACGAGTTGATTTTTGAAAAATATAAATTGAAAGAACGGAAATTGGAAATTCCTCAGTACGTGAACCAAAGCTCAACTCATCTCTCGCAATATGGGTTGATTTTTGAAAAACAGAAATTAAAAATACCTCAGCGTGTCCTGAGGCTCAACTCACCTCTCGCATTATGAGTTGATTTTTGAAAAAACATAAATTGAAGTTACCTCAACGTATCTTGAGGCTCAACTCACCTCTCGCAATATGAGTTGATTTTCTTGAAAAGCATGAATTGAAAAGCAGAAATTGAAAATACCTCAGTGTGGCCCGAGGCTCAACTCACCTCTCGCAATATGAGTTGATTTTGGAAAAGTAGAAATTAAAGGTTCAACCCACCTCTCGCAATATGAGTTGATTCTTGAACAACATAAATTGAATGTAGAAATTGAAAATACCTCAGCGTGACCTGAGGCTCAACTCACCTCTCGCAATATGAGTTGATTTTTTTGAAACATAAATTGAAATTACCTCAACGTGTCTTGAGGCTCAACTCACCTCTCGCAATATGAGTTGATTTTCTAAAAACATGAATTAAAAACATCAAGATACCAAAACCTGTCATTTGGTGGAACTCAGGAATATTTTCCTTTGATTCAATACAACTATCATCACGTCCTCTTGCTCTACTGGATTACCTGTATATGCCATGCATGATGTCATCATGATATGCACATGTTTGTCTTAAATGCCTTTATGCCTACATGATTATGAAGTGCTCCTTAAGCCTGTTTGTCGTATGTCTTGTGATGATCCGCATTCATTACTTCAGCTCTTGACTTTCTCTTTAAGCCATGTACCCGTCTTCAAGCTTTACAAGTAATCAACGCTTCTCAAATATCACTCTTTTGCCCCTAGTTAAACCTTATTCTTGCTTTGAACCTTTTGTGCTTATCAAATTGTCATCCAGGTAATGCTTAACATTTCTTTTATTTAGAGCATGTTATTTCGCTATTTATCATGTAAATGAACACATAATGAGATGCACGAAAAAGGTCAGGTAAGAACAAAAATGATATTTCATATTCATTTATTTCAAGTGTGGCAAACAAAGAAAGTTAACCAATGATAGTAACAAATGTGCAAAAGAAAGAAGAGATCGTATTCAACGGATACAACTGCTTTAGATATTCGACACATAAAGTCTTCCACGTTCCTCAATCAAGAATCTTTTCGAGTCTGGCTCCTTGCGTAGAAGATTTCGAGTTTTCAGAGATGCTTCAAATACTGTAGTCTCACTGTTTGTCGTACAGTTTAAAAATACCTTGCCTTATAAGCCGAATGTTTGCTTCATTAGGACGCCCTCTCAGGTTTTCATCCTAATCTTTTGTGTTTAATCAAAGCGCCCTTTTTCGGGTTTTCGCTCTGATCCCCTTTTTCTTTCTTTCTTTTTTTTTTTTTAAGATGCCCTTTTCGGGTTTTCATCTTGACTTTCTTTTTTTCAAGCATAGTACTTCTTCACCGCATCTGAGTTCACTGGATTCGGTAGCTCCTTGCCATCCATCTCGGTAAGGATCAAAGTTCCTCCAGAGAATGCCTTCTTTACGACATATGGTCCTTCCCAATTTGGTGCCCATTTTCCTCGCAGCTCTTTTTGTATTGGGAGAATTTTCCTCAGCACGAGTTCTCCTTCATGGAATTCTCTTGGTCGTACCTTCTTCTGTCATGGGTCATGATCATTCTTTTTTGGTATATCTGCCCGTGACAAATTACCTTGAGACGCTTTTCTTCGATGAGGTTCAGCTGATCATATCGAGCTTGTACCCATTCTGTTTCTTCTAGCTTTGATCCCATTAAGACTCGCAGAGAAGGGATCTCAACCTCGATGGGTAGCATAGCTTCCATTCCATAGACCAGAGAAAAAGGAGTTGCTCCCGTAGATGTTCGCACAGATGTGCGATATGCAAACAAAGCAAATGGAAGCTTCTCGTACCAATCTTTATATGTCTCAGTCATTTTCCCAATGATCCTCTTAATATTTTTATTGGCTGCTTCAACAGCCCCGTTCATCTTTGGGCGATAGGGCGAGGAGTTATGATGCTTTATTTGGAATTACTCGCACACTTCTTTCATCATCTTATTGTTCAGATTCGTGGCATTATCTGAAATGATTCTTTCAGGCAAGCCATATCGGAAAATGATTTCCTTTTTCAAAAACCTGCAAACTGCAGTCCTCGTCACATTGGCAAATGAAGCGATTTCTATCCATTTTGTGAAGTAATCGATGACCACAAAGATGAATCGATGTCTGTTTGATGCCTTTGGAGAAATTGGCCCTATAACGTCCATGCCCCACATAGCAAAAGGCCACGGAGAGATCATGACATGAAGAGGAGAAGGGGCTACATGAATTTTATCGCCATAGATTTGACATTTGCGACATTTTCTGGCAAAATTGATGCAGTCACTTTCCATTGTCAGCCAATAATAACCGAGTCTCATGATCTTTCTGGCCATATTGAATCCATTGGCATGTGTTCCGCAAATTCCCTCATGGACCTCTGCAAGTATTTTCCTAGCTTTAACATCATCCACACATCTCAAGAGCATCTGATCCTTTCCTCTTTTATACAGGATATCCCCATCACGAACAAATCCCGCTGCCATTCTTCTGATTGTTCTTTTTTCGTTCTCATTCGCTTGTTTGGGATAGCTTTGATTCTTGATATATTCTAAGATATCATGGAACCATGGACGCCCATCTGCTTCTTTTTCAATGCTACAACAGTGTGCAGGGACCTCGTATATGCTCATTTTGAGGGGCATTATTTCTGCTTCTCTACTTGCTTTCAACATTGAAGCCAAAGTGGCCAGGGCATCAGCCAATTGGTTTTCTTCTCGTGGGAAGTAATGGAAAGTTATTTCCTTAAATTCCTTGATCGGTTCAACCACTAAATCATCAGTGATTTAATCAATTTTGAGTCCCTCACTTCCCAATCTCCACGGATTTGATAAACCACTAGGGCTGAGTCCCCATACACCTCTAAAATTTCGATGTTTTGTTCAATAGCTGCGCGAAGCCCCATGATACAGGCCTCATATTCTGCGATATTGTTGGTACAAAAAAAGTTTAGTCTTACAGTGGATGGATAATGATTCCCCTCTGGTGATATCAGGATTGCTCCGATTCCATGCCCTAAAGCATTCTACGCACCATCAAAACACATCTTCCATGTTTTTTCTTTTGATGACTCTGATTCCATTGCTATGATGCACATTAAGTCTTCGTCTGGGAAATCAAATCTTAAAGGCTCATATTCTTCCGTCGTTCGAGTTGCTAGAAAATCGGCTATTGCGCTTCCTTTTATTGACTTCTGACTTACATAGGCAATGTCATATTTCGAGAGGAGAATCTGCCATCGTGCCATTCTTCAAGATAGTGCCGGTGATTCCATCATGTATTTTATCGGGTCTAGCTTTGAAATCAACCATGTCGTGTGGTACAACATGTATTGTCTGAGTCTCCGAGGTACCCAAACCAGAGCGCAACAAAATTTTTCGATGGACGAATACTTTGCCTCATATTCAGTGAACTTTTTGCTGAGGTAGTAGATCGCCTTTTCTTTCTTTCCTGACTCGTCGTGTTGCCCCAGTACGCAACCCATCGAATTTTCGAACACGGTCAAATACAATATCAATGGTCTCCCGGAGTTAGCGAAGACTAGTCTTTGGAGGACTAGACAAATATTGCTTTATCTTATCAAAGGCCACCTGGTATTCCTCATTCCATTCTCCCAGGTTATGTTTTCGAAGAAGCCGACAGATTGGATTGCATTGGTTGGTAAGTTGAGCGATAAATCGGGCGATGTAGTTTAATCTCCCTAAAAATCCTCTAACTTCTTTTTGCGTGAGTGGAGGTGGTAACGCTTGAATGGCCTTTATTTTATCTGGATCAACCTCGATACCTCTTTCACTGACAATGAAGCCTAGTAACTTCCCTGAGGTAGCCCCAAACGTACATTTGGCTGGATTGAGCTTTAACTGGAACTTTCTCAGCCTGTCGAACAACTTCTTCAAGTTCACTACATGCTCTTCTTCCCCTCGGGATTTAGCAATCATGTCGTCGACGTAGACCTCTATTTCTTTATGCATCATGTCATGGAATAACGTTACCATAGCCCTCTGATATGTTGCCCTAGCATTCTTTAGCCCGAATGGCATCACCTTGTAGCAGAATGTTCCCCACATTGTTATGAAAGTAGTTTTCTCCATATCCTCAGGGGCCATCTTGATCTGATTATACCCCGAGAATCCATCCATGAAAGAAAACAATAAATGTTTTGCTGTGTTGTCCACCAACGTATCAATATGTGGCAAGGGAAAATTATCTTTTGGGCTTGCTCGATTCAGGTCACGGTAATCCACACACATTCGTACTTTACCATCTTTCTTTGGTACCGAGACTATGTTAGCCACCCATTCTGGATATTTGGAGGCTTGTAGGAAGCCAGCATCAAATTGCTTCTTGACTTCCTCTTTTATTTTCAACAGCATTTCGGGTCTCATCCGTCTTAATTTTTGCTGGATGGGCTTGCATTCTGGCTTTAATGGGAGCTTATAGACCACTAAATCTTCATCTAACCCTGGCATGTCTTGGTATGACCACGCGAAAACATCTTTGTATTCACAGAGTAAAGCGATCAAATTATGCCTGGTTCTCTCTGAAATAGAAGTTCCAATCTTTACTTCTTGTTTCCTCTCTTCAGTGCCCAAATTTATTGTTTCCACAGATTATTCGTGAGGCAAAATCTGTTTATCCTTTTGTTCCACCATTCTTAACAATTCAGGAGACGAGACGTAATCTTCAGCATTTTCTTCGGCTTCAAATTCTCCTAAGCAAATAGCCTTCTCAAAATCAATTTCAAGATTCATAACGGGCTTATTCATGTCGTCAATATCTAAGCACCTGAAAGTTGAATGGAAAAGGAAGCTATAGAGGGGCATCCAAGTATTGGAACCAACAAAAGAAATGTCATGTCATGGCAATGAGGGAAATGTGAGTATTGGCTATGAAATGAGAAAATGATTATGAAATTAGTGATAATGCGAAAAAAATATGACAAAATGCATCTTCATTGATATTCATTTGAATGATAAAGAGCGAATGCAAGCTCTTACAAAAGAATTCTATTATATCTAAGGACACAATAGAAGGTTAATGTTTAGCATTACTCTGAAGACTTATAAACTACAAGAAGCTCCTCAAGCGGTCAATTTGTTCAACATGAAACCAGGGGGACAAGGGCGTATCCTTGAAACGTCTTTACTCGCATCAGCCCCTTTGTCAATAACATTTATACTGACATTTTGAAGACCCTTTTCAATTGTCCACAGCGTGTTTCGTGGACCATCTTGTCCAGGGTACATCATTCCCGCAGATGTAAATGTTTTTGACAAAGGAGGGTACTCTATTAGTTCCCATTCTGGTTCTCGGCCGAAAGTTCTTGCAATCCTTCTTTCCTGATCTTTCTTCCACTGTCTTCTTCTTTGACGCATGTCAGGCTGGAACCCCAAACCGTATCGGGCCTTATGGTGCACTGGCTTTAAAGCCCTGACTATTCCTTGCAGATATCTGCCTAAACCTTTTCTTGCTCGAGCTCCTCTACCCACGGTCAATTTGACACCCATTCTAGTATTTCTCGATAGTTTTGGCACTGGAATCTTGTTTCCCTCAACAACAAAAGTGGCATTGACAAATTCAAGGGATCGGAAGGAACATTACAAAGCGTCTTTGTTCACTTCCAAGTACGGTGCATCGGTAGAGACAGATGCGACAATATCTTCTTCTCCTTCGATAGTGACCAAACAGCCGTCCATAATAAATTTCACCTTTTGATGGAGGGATGATGGGACTGCTCCGGCAGAATAGATCCAAGGTCTTCTCAAAAGGCAGTTATAAGAGGGTGTAATGTCCATGACCTGGAACTCAACATCATAAATGTAAGGGCCCACTTCCAAGGGGATTTCGATCTTTCTCATGACTTCGCACCTCGTCCCGTTGAATGCCCTTACTATGGAATGACAGGGCCTTAAGTAGGACAAATCCATCGGTATTCTGGAAAGCGTGGCCAATGGCATAACATTTAACGCTGACCCATTATCGATGAGCACGTTTGGTATTATGTAGCCCTTGAAGCGAGTCATAATATGCAGCGCTTTCACCGAGCCTTTACCATTTGGCGGTATCTCATCGTCACTAAAAGAGATGAAATTGTCCGCATTCAGATTGTTTATCCACCTATCAAGCTTCTCAACGGATATGTTGTTAGCTACGTAAGCTTGATTTAACACCCTTAGCAAAGCGTTCCGGTGTGGCTCTGAATTTAAGAGTAGAGATAGAATTGATATTCGCACTGGCTGCTTGCTTAATTGTTCCACCACACTATACTCACTATGCTTGATAAATTTCAAGAATTCCTGAGCTTCTTTCTCGTTCACAGGCTTTTTAGTTTCTTGCACGGGTGGAATTTCTTGCTCGACTTCGACTTCGTGCATCACTGCTTTCCCTTTTTGTTTCCAGTCACAATTCTTTTTCACTGATTCGACTTCTTTCGAATAACAACGCCCACTACGGGTAAAATGACCTGCTTCCCCAATGTCTTCAGTTGTGGCTTCGGGCTTTTCCCTTTCAGGTGTGATGATATTGACATTGTACTTCCATGGCACTGCTTTATTGTCCTTATAAGGGAAATGGGACAGTACTTCGATTATCACTTTTGGTTTCACCGGCTCCTTCTTCGCGTCATAATAAATTATTAACGGTCGGTCGGCGCTATACGGCAAACTTGATGATTGATTGTCAGAAGTACATATTTCTCCTCTATCGGTTTCCTCGCTTTTGTAAAAGATCCCAATCTCCTTGTTATCCATCATACTTTGCAGTAATCCTCTGAACTCATCGCAAGACTGAATGTCGTGCTCTTCAATGCCATGGAATTCACAAAAACTGTGACTCTTTGCATCCTTTCCTTCGAATACTCCGTTAAAACGACAAATCAACCCTTTTTCAACTAATACCTCCCAGATTCTCTGCAGAGGTGTTTTCACTTCAAAAACCCATTTTCTACTTTGTCGTTTATCCTCCTCTCCTACTGCACTCACATTCCCTTCGGTGTAGTTTGGGAAAGGATTTCCGGCTGTACCGCTAGTACCATCAAATCGCAAAATGCCCGCATCGATGAGCCCTTGAACTCTCATTTTGAAGGCAAGACAGTTCTCAGTAGAGTGCCCCTGGTTCCCGGCATGGTATGCACAACTAACGTTTGGATCGTACCATTTTGGGTATGGAGGTTTAAGGGGTGCCATGTAATGGGGAGAAATCAGTTGTTTCTCCAAAAGTTTTGGGTATAATTCCCCATACGACACAGGGACGGGAGTAAACTGCGGTCTCTCGGGATTAGGCTTTGCTGGTCTTGGCTCATTTCTGGTTTGGCTTTGAGTAGGTATCGTGTTTTGTGGGAATGAGGTGACGGGTCTTTGATTGTTCGTGGCGTAAACGGGATAGGAAGGAGGTGGTGCTTGATAATAAGGGGTTTGAGGAGGATAATAGAAATTTGGAGGTGGATAATTTCGAGGTCGGGGTTGGTTTGGATATGGATTAGAGGCATAACGGCTTCCCATTCCCACCATGTGGGCTTCTGGTTCTTTCTTCTTCATAGGTGCTGCCCTTTTTGAACCTTCTGAGCCTTCCATTCTACCGCTCTTGATGGCATTTTCTATGAGCTCACCAGATATTACAATATTTGCAAACTCTTTCGTGGCACTTCCCACTAGTTTGTCATAAAACGGTGCCTTTAAGGTGTTGATAAAAAGAACGGTTGTCTCCGTTTTTGTTAGTGGGGGTTCCACTTGGGCCGAGACGTCTCTCCATCTCTGCGCATACTATCTGAAGGTTTCTGATGGCTTTTTCTCCATCATTTGCAAGGTTATCCGGTCTGGCACCATATCCGACACATGCTTGTACTGCTCGTAAAATGCTGACGCCAAGTCTTTCCAGGATCGAATCTTTTCTCTACTGAGTTGGTTGTACCATCGAAGAGCTGACGCTGTTAGACTATCTTGAAAGCAATGTATAAGTAGCTTATCCTAATTCACGTAACCAGTCATTTTTCGACAGAACATGATGAGATGTACTTTTGGGCACCTTGTCCCATCATACTTCTCAAAATCAGGCACCTTGAACTTCGGAGGCAAAATTAGATCAGGTACCAGACTGAGTTCCTTGGCACCTAGTGCGGAGAAGACTTCAGTGTCTTCTATTGCTTTGAGTCTTTCCTCTAGACTCCTATATTTTGCGTCATGGTTATCCAATTTCAACTTGGCTACCTCTGTTGGGTCATCCAGATCTGGTACTAGTGGATCAGCAGGACTAGCCCCTGGGTTCGACGCGAATATTCCTTACCCCAAATTAGCGGGTGGAGCAGGTGGTATAGGTCGATGTTCCAAGTCGGTGGGTTCCCCTTGAGTATACCCTCTTTGTGTTGTATATGAGGGCGGTGGAGTGAATCCCGGGGGATAGAGTGGATCTTAATCATGGTGAATTCTTAACTGAGGTTCCATAACATTGGGGTTCTGCATGGGTCCTTTTCCTTTGACCAAAGTTGTCATCATCTCCATCATTTTGGCCATCTGATCTCTTTGCTCGAGTGATTCCTCTCGAGATCTCACCATTAAGTCTCTCGTTTCTTGTTGCGATTTGGCCAGTTGCTCTTGTAATTCCTTTTGAATCCTTTCCATCCTTTCAATTCTCTCATTGAATTCAGCCTCCATTACTCTAGCTTGTCGGCACGTTTTATAGGAATGGCGTGGTTCCAGATTTGAAGTCTTGCAACTGCGGATTATACGGTTCTTTAGTTTTGGTGGATGATTATGGTGATATGTACATGCGATGAATGAATGAATAAGTATACGAATGGATGAATGTCCAAAGAATAAATGATGCATAAATGTTAGTTATGAGTAAATATGCAAGAATTTGGTGTTGATTTCAAGATAGCCCCATATTTAGGCATTTCATTTATCAAAAGAGTACATTACAAAAAGTTTCCATTTTTCTAACAGTTACACAAATTTCCTAGCCACATTGCCTTGTTTCTTCACTTGCTCTAAAAACTCTGATATACTCGATCTTTGGCTCGGAGGGAATTGGCAACTGAGAACTTTAGCTTCATCTGATAATTGAACAACTTGCATAGCTGCTTTGCGAATTTCATTGATCAAGAAGTCGAGTTGCATTTCTTTTTCTTGGAGAGTTCCTTCATACGCGTGAATGTCCCTATGGTACTGATCATTCTTTTCTTCTAGAGCCTTCAGGAGGTTATCTAATTGTTGTTGACAAGATTGCAGCATATTTTCTAGATCTCGTGCTTTCCTTTTTAATTCTTGATGATCAGACTGACTATTCGCAAATTCTGCAGTCACCATTTCATACTCGGCGTTCTTCCTTCTTAACTCTATTGCAGCGCGCGCCGCCTTTTCCTCCTCTTTCTTTGCTTTTTCCTTCCAAAATTCCATTCCTCCCTTGATATTGCTAATTTCTTCCTTCCACTCTGCTGTCGACTTGCTTAACCCACTGTTCTTTATAGTGTTTCTTAATTTCTTATTTTCCAAATGAAGGTCCCTTAAGTCGTTTCTCACGATCTCGGCCTCCTTTTGTACTTTTTCAGTTCTGGACCTTTCAACCTGAACTTCAATCTTCAGTTGATAGTTTTCTTCTTGAAGGGTACTGAGGTCCCTAAACATCTTAGCTTTTTCTCGTTCGAATTCTTGTCTAGCTACTTCCAGCTCGGACGGTATTTCCTCCGAGAAAGGATTCTGGATAGTGTAGTTTGTTGACGAGATTTGCTGACTGTTCACCCGTTGCTTTCTCCATAGGTCGTAATCTTGGGTAAGGGTATCAGCATACAAGGCTAATTCCATGAAATGAATTTCCTTCCAAGACTTTGCAGTGTCTCGGACTCTCTTCATATATCCTTCACCCGTAAAAGCAAACTCGGACTGTGCTAGTCCTCCAGTAGTGGGTATGAATTGTCGTGAAGACAATTGCCTTTAGACTAAGAGTGGGGCATATCCAACTCCTCCCCATAATCCGAGTAGTGGTATCCAGTCTTGATCTCCGACCCTGTATAGCAGAACTGAAGGGCGAATCCACGGAGCTCTCCACGTTATATCCTCGGTATGAAGGTTCTGAAAAACTGAGACCCACTATTCCTCAGTGACTTTTTTTGGCCATTCTTTCTTGAGATAAGCTTCCAACGGGAAGAATGTCTTAGAAAATATATGGAACGGGGTACGCTCCACTTTCCAGAAGTGACTCAAAATCCAGACATTTAGTAACTGTGAGCATCCGATGAAGCGCCATTTCCCCATTTTCCTACAACTGTTTAGGGATCTGAAGGTCTCGGCTAGGATAGTCGGGACAGGTTTGATTCCTTGTTTTATCCTTTCGAAGAAATCTACTACTGCAACTTTAAGATGTCCGAGAACTTTCGGGAAAATAACCAAACCGTAAATAGCCAAGGCGAATAGATTCACCCTTTTTAGCATGTCGGGATGATTCAGAACTAATTCTCGTAGGGAAGACCATGGAATGCAAATGGTTTCATTCTTCTTCTTTATCTGTTTCTCAGCCCATGCATCAGTCATGTCTGTCAGTCTCACTAACTTTTTCTTGAGGGTCATCGGCTTAGGTTCCTTCACATATATTTTGCCAAATTGTACATTGTCGATGCGGAGTAAGGCAGCATACTCTTCTATGGTTGGAGTCATGTCTCTTGATTGAAGGTGAAGCACTGATAAGCTGGGTCCCAGAATCGAACCATGGCTTGAATCAACTGTTCGTCTACACGGATGGTGATCAGGTGAGCTATATCTCCATACCTCTCAGTGAAAATGCCCTTAGTGTCTGAATCCCACTAATTCCAAATTCGAACCAAATCCTTGAGGTTATTTTGGCGAACATTCAAAGTTATTTGTTCGGGCAAATTGGCAACACACCCTTCCACAAGACTATCCCCCTTGTCTCTCTGAGTTTTTAGAGACCAGTCCCGAACCACTGCATTCTTCTCGGTTATTTGTGTAATTGACTCCTCCATCAGAAACCCGTTTTTTGGCAACCAACCTTTAATCAACACCTTCCTAATATGATGCCTATGATGCATGATGAAAATAAAAATAAAAACAAACAAACTTGGTTAGTAAACACAACAAATATAATTTGAGAAACAAATTAAACTACCCAATCCAATTCTTTTACATAAACAGTGTAAATGAAAGGCAAAAGGCATTTTTCCCGTGTACTTATTTTGGTGACTATAAGCGGACAGAGGTTTGGCATGGCTCTAATTGGATAGCTCGTATGGTTCATTATATGCAGTCTCGGTTCTAGATAGGTACTCGAATTACCCGTACTATCATCTGCTAAGATTAGTACGGAGCCTCGGTCATAGCCCATCACAGGCTCACGAGTTCAATTCGAGGGATTACATTTACTTATGCCTATGCGGAGGGACAAGTTAACTCACGAAAGCATAAGTCATATGTAACCCGAAACTATTCACTAGCCTGTGCGGAGGGACGAGTTAACTCACGAAGGCGTAGCGTTTACTTTCACTTAAACAGATGGAGCCCAGGTATAGAGCTCATGTTATGCAAAATGCAAGTGCACAGTGTGTGTGGAGGAGAAACTCATAAACCTTTACGTTTCATTTAAAGAAACTAAACCAGAATTAAAACCATAAAAACTGAAAAACAAATAAATAACAAGTTAGAAGAAATATTTACAACACGATACAAATGCATGGATTTTTTGAAAACGAGATTTTCGGATCACGACCAAATATTTATTTTGAACAAGGAAATTTGAAAATTTTGACAAAACCTGTTTAATTCGAGTCGACTCGCAACTCGGGTCCCCAGTGGAGTCGCCAGCTGTAGCGACGTAAAAATTTTGGTTTCGGGTCGCTAATTGTGGCGATTTGTTGAGAGTTCGAAATTGATCATGAAATTTGGTTTTAAAACAAACCAGGAGTCGCCATCGATCCTTTCTTCTAGATGTGATCGGACACCTATTAGATTTCTTTTTTTAAAAGCGAGAAAAAGGCCGAGTTAAGGTCTACGTTAAAAGCCGGAGAAAAATTAGGGTTCGGGAGTCGGTTACGCGCGAGGAAGGTATTAGCACCCTCGCGACGCCCAAAATTGGTAGCTCATAAACACGTGTTGTCTTGAGTTTCTAAAATACAAGTTCAATTTGAATTCCAATCATGATCCGATTTAAAAAATTTTCAATTTTTGAGCTTTGAGAAGGATATATCGCTTTAACACTAGTCAATTGACGTTCACCCAACATAGCCATGTACTCGATGACTTAATGTTAAATCGGTATATTGCCTTAATTATTGAAATTGATTTAAATCATGAATAAGAACATTTTTTGAAATAATGCAAAGTAAAATAATATGAAATAAAAATCAATAAATGAAAGAGCTAGGAATATATTGAAACAAATAATCGATGTGACAATAATATTAGAAAAGATGAAGGTATGATGTAATAATAGAATTGAACACGAAATGAAAATAATTAATGTATACACGTAATAATAATATTAAGAATGCGTGCGTAAGATGATATATATATATTTAGCAATATTAAAAATCCATACAACACACATAGAACATATACAGTATATGCATACCTTAGAAATGATAAGAATAATAATAAAACTATTTTGTACACTACATAAATACATGCACACATATATATAGATATATAAACAATAGTATATACAATATAATATTAGAAATATGTGTATAATAGTGTAAAAGAAAAATATAACTAATAATATTAAAATATATACAATGATATATACAAAATATAATATTAAAAATTTATATACATAACGTATGTGTAAAATACATATAATAGTAAAATATTTACATATTATATACATATCAGAGATAAATAACAACTAATAATAATACTATTAGAAATATAATGAAGTATATGTATTAAAAATAAATATAATATAATAGTAATATTAAAATAAAGTTATTAAAATAGTACTATATATAAATGTACGACTATATACATATATAATATACATATATTAATATTAATATTAATAATAATAATTATTATTATTTGTAATAATAATACTTTTTAAAAATAATTAATGTATCAATAAAATAACAGTAATGAAAAAAATAATAACTGTAATAATAAAGATAATAATAGAAATAAAATAATAGTAATAATACTAATAATATGTAAAAAATTTGAAAATACACGAAAAAGGACTAAATCGAACTAAGAACGGAATCCTGGGGCAAATTTGAATAAAAACTAAAGAAATGAATGAAATTATAACTCGCGCTCAACGTAGAAGGGCCATAAACGCAATAAACCCCCTTCCTCAAAACGTAGCGCATCGTCAGTGATGAAATCAGAAGTCGAAATAAACAGTTAGGGCCAAATTAAAAACAACAACGAGTTTGATTGTAAAATTATAAAATGCGGAAGGGTTGATTGCGCAAATAGCTCTTCCGCTTTAAAAAACACGCGGATCTGACCTGGTGCGGGTCGGGTCGACCCGACCCGCATTCAAACGGCGTCGTTTTATTGGTATAAAAGTTAAAAATTTTTGTTTTTTTTCATTTGTGCAAAATTGAAGGAAAAAAATGGAGAGGAGAGAAGGAAGAGAGGAGAAGGGGGAGAGGAGAGAGCTCGGCCGTGGGGCGATCCATGGACGGCCACCATGGAAGCTTGCTTCTTGGCAGTGCATGCAAGCACCACACACTGGGGAGAAGGTAAAAATTAGATTTTTTAGTTTTTTATTTTATTTTATTTTACTTGATAGTATAATATATAAATATATGTATATATATATATATGTTAGATTATAAAAAAAAGAAAAAAAAAGGCTAAAAGAAAGAAACAGATTCCGAAAAAGGAGAAAAAAGGTTTCTTTTTTATCACCTTCTTGATATTGATCTGTTGTTGTTCCTTTGTTAATTGAAACTAATGCATGTATGATATTTCTTTGCTGAATGTTCCCTTTTTTATTTTTTCGAAAAAAAAATCCTCCTTTACCGTTTCTGAATCGAGTTTTTTATAACCCTTTACAAGCTCTCTCTCTTTTCTTTCTATCTTTTCATGTTTCTTGCAGGGTATGGGCATGGTGGAGGTGACCAGTGGCAGAGAGTGGGTGAACGGTGAGATGGGGTAAGTGGGAGTGGTTGCGGCGCTGCAGGTTAGGGTTTCAGTTCCTGAAACCCTAAGTCAAAAGTTAGGCTTCTGTTTGGGTTGTGAGTGGGCTAGATTTAGGTTAGTGGGCCAGGAGTGTTGGGTTTATTGTGTTGGGTTAGATTTAGGTTATAAAAAGGTCTGATGGGTTTGTAACCGGGTAGTGGGTTTAATGGGTCTTGTATTGGGTTGAGGGTTAAGTATTTAGGAATGGGTTAGGGGTAATTTGGGTTTGGGGCTTTACTGTTTTTGGGTAGTAGGTATGGTTTGTAAAGGGTTTGAAATTGGGCTTGATGGGTTAAAGTTGTAAACATATTTGGGTTCCTACAGGTTGTCACATCTAAAAATTTAATATATTTTTTTAAAGGTTGATAGTCAAATTTAACTCTTTTTAAACACATAGAGGATTAAATTTAGCTAAAACAAAAATGACTAAATTGATAAAAAGTTAAACGTTAAGCACTAAAGTTATCATTATACCACGATTCTGTAATTGATTTGTTAAGTTAAGGTAATTACTAACTAATCATGGTTTTGCTAAAACAGCTAGCCCACTGTTTTGGAACAAAACCAGACTATCAGCAGACATACAATCTAAGAAGGTCAGATATGGGGCATTAAACTAGGAATTAAGACCCCATTAATTAATCATTTAGTTGATAATTAATTACCCCAAAGATCAGCTATGGGGGATACTTTATGAATATTATAACTTTAAATATCCTAGAATCTTCCAAATTAATCACTCTTTATCAATAATATTAATCAGATATATAGCCGACTATGACTCGATTATCCACATCGCCCATGTGCTTTCATCATTAATCCTAATCACCCTTAATTTAGCACCCCTTTTTTTAAAATAAGACTATTAACTAAAAGTTTAAGGGAACAAAGAAAAGATACATGAATAATTTGTCATTAATCATTTTCAAGATTACAGTAAATATATATTATAATTATTCTTCTTATTTCTGCCATGTACCAATTAATTTTGTGTATTGATTAAAAATAATATATTTATTGGTTAGTTTTTAATATTTTAATTAATAAAATATTTAAAAAGTGGAAAATTTTTTATTAGAACTTTATATTCCAAAAAGTAAGAAATATTATCAATATTTCAAATATTTGATCATAATTTTTTTAGGGTTGATTGAGTCTCAGCTTGGTTGATTTGATATTATTGTCGGTGCAGGAGAACTTAGGTTCGAGTGTGTTGAAGCGTGTTTATCCTCTTATTTAAGAGTTGGGATAGGTTATGGGTAGTTCTAGGCAATGTATAAAAAAAATCATTTTTTTTATTACAAATCATATATATATTACAAGGTGTGAGACTCAAAGTTGATGTAAACAATTACTTAACTAACATGTGAATAACATTATTTTTAATAATTTTTAAAAAATAAAATTTAAAATAGGAAATAGTTACATAAATTTTGAAAATTTTACATAATTTTTTATGTAAGAAAATAAAAATATATAAAATTATCAACACATAAATAATATTATCATAAATATAAATATTATTTAATTATCATAAAGATAAATATTATTTATCTTAATATTTAAATTTGTTATCATTGGATTTTAAAAAAAATCAATATAATTTAATTTTAATTTTGTATAAAATTTTATTTTTATTATTTCATGAAATTAAAAATTATTATAAAATATATATTATTTAATTTAAATTTAAGATAGCTAGATATTTAAATTTTAAATTTTTAAATATTCTAAAAAATCTATATTTTAACGAAGCTCATACTAGATTTTATTTATTTTATTTTGTTTCATAAATTTACTTTCTAAAAATTGAACTTTGATTTCATTAATTTGAACTCATGACTAGAATTCCAATAAATATAAAGATTTACTTATAATTAATTTCAAAATATGAAAACGGTTTATTTTTCATTGAAATACGGTTAAACCTTATAATTATACTATAAAAATTTATTTCCTCTCTCACCACCAAGGAAGTACCTATAGTTTTTAAGGTTAACTATGTTATTAGTTTCTATATTTGATGAAATTTAAAATTTAACTTTTATATTTAAAAAATTAAAAATTAAGTTTTTTTTATATTTTCTAATTTAAAAGTCTCAGTCCTGTCTTTAATATTATTAGTATTTTTTTTGTCAAAATCTATCAATTTAGCATGTTGATTAGACTATTCTCATATGATGTATTTGATGGACAAAAAATAGCAAGTTAAGTTGATAAATTTTTTTTAATGAAAACTACCAACAACAATAAAGATTAGACTAGAATTTTAAAATGAAAAAGTAGGAGGATTGAATTTTTAACTTTTAAAATATAGGGACTAAATCTCAATTTTTGGAGAAGTACATGGACTAATAGCATATTTTAACCTTTTTTATGATTTTATAAAATTTTAAGAATTTTATTGTTTTTAATAATTTTTATAATATTCTGAGCAATATTCAGAAAAAAAAAAAGTTAGTATTCAAATAATTTTGGACATTCATATATATAGGTTCATTGACATACATTTTTAGTATCTTTTAAATATTTTTTATTCTTAAAAATATATGCTAATGTAACAACTTCTCATTCCTTTCGTCAACAACATCGACGTCCAAGAATTACGTATTGGGTTGGATTAATTTATTTAAATTAATTTAATAGATAATATTTATTTTGGGAAATAGAAAAAATGTATTGAAATGGATTAAATTATAAAGTGTTGGGTTAAAATCCAAGAAATACGTATAATTGGACCTAATATAGGAGAGGCTTGAAACCCATCATAATAAGTTTGAGCGGCAGCAACCCTAGTATAATTAACTAGGGTTAGCCACCCCTCTCTCCTAGTAGAATTAGGGAACTTGTTTTTTATCAGATAAGTATTATTTGTATTATATTAACTTAACCAAAATTTTTATATCTCTCATTATAAATAGATGACATTGGTAGAGCTATTTATAGATAGGTTTTCAATATTATTATTCTGCCCAAAAATAGCAAGAATTTATTTCTAAGTATAAATTCTATTTTCCAGGAATAACAATTCTACTGGTTTTTATAGAGAGAGATTTACTTTCCTACTGAAAGTAAGAAAATTATTTCTAGTTCTGTATTTTATTCATGATTGTTTGAGCCTGCACTCGAAGTAATTCGTGGTACGAGAATACTGGAGAAGGTCGTTCGGTTGAAAGTCTAGAATGTTAATATTACAAAACACAGGTACTTTTCATGAAAAGTTTATTACTATAAATATTACAAACAGGCTTAGTTTTTAAATTTTAAATATTTTATTGTGACAAAAACAATTTTTAAATTTGGTCTTTTTCCAACATTGACTACCCCCAGTCCTTAAATAAAGTTTTACCACCATAATGTATGAATATTCGCCTCAAAACATGCCACAAACTCTACTTCCACCGTAGAAAATGCAATGAAAAATTGTTTATAACTTTTCCACGCTATGACTCTTTAGATATTATGTAACCTCCCCAACCTGGCCTATATGTTTCGGTCAAATTCGATAGATTTCATTAGTCATCGAAATAGCTTAGTAACACTATTAGAGTTTTATAAAACAGTTGTTTAAAACATTTGCTTATTTTTGAAGAAATTTTAGCGTGTTTCCAAAAGGTACAATTTCCTTTAAAAACCAATTGGTTTCCAATAATTACTTTTGCAAAAGCTAAATTCCAATTTTATGTATATTTAAAAAAAAAAAAAAAAACTATTCACATAGTAATGTAGTGAAAAAGTGATATTCAAAATAGTTTTAATGAAGAAAACCAGAATTTAATGCATAATTGATTAACAATCCCTGTTTCAATATCCTAAAATCGAATTAAATGTCATGCATGCCAAATAAACTCAAAACTTAAGTCTCATACCACAGTTCAAATAAAACAATATAGTTCCAAATAACATAAATTATAAAATTAAGTCAAATACTTTTAATTAAAATATTATTCCTAGCCGAGACCTTCTAGATGCTAAGGCCGCGTTCTAACCTTGTGGGTTATTTGTAAAGATGTAAACTAAAGAGTGTGAGCTTTGAGAGGCTTAGTATGAGTCCAATCACAAGTAAATTGGTGCAAAGCAGTAGACAAATCATACAAAATACAATATTTAGTATAACCACAATCATATAGCAATTCACAATATTGGTTTTCTAAATCAACACATCACTATAGTATTTCAAAACTCACAACTTTGCATGCACATGCTTATGAATGATAATGCAATTTCAGTTTATTAGAAAGGATCTTACCCAACTACGCTACACCCCATAATGAGAGTTCCTTAGAACTCATCCATCCCTACACATCGCGTTGTAGATGAACCACTATTAATTGCAGATAAACTACTAATAATAAAAATTGTGGATGAACCACTAAAATTTTCAAATAAAAAGTTTGCAAACAGTTGCCAGTAAGTTGTGGTGAACCACCAGTGTTAGCAGATTATTAAACTGCCAATTCTTCCTCCGTTCATATCATCCCTCCCCATGCAATGTAGAATGGCATGCTTATAGCAGGTCCGTATAGCAACAGTAGGCATGTATACATTTATTTAGTTCAACAGTAGCAATAGACATGCTTTACATGTTTTCAGTTCAACAATCATAGTGTTAACGGTATCAATTTATCCGAAATACAGTGATAACATACATGTAACCTTCACATATCATACATTATAACAGTATCAATTTAGTCATCAACTCACAAATTTTAGCATATTCATAATATGAGGGACTTGATTGAGTGAATAAAAGCTCTAAAAATAATTCGGGTCTATACAAGGACTAAACTATAGAATTCATAAAATTTTGAGTAAAACTGTAAAACAGGGGTTACACAGTCATGTGGAAAGGTCACACGACCGTGTGGCCAGGTTGTTTAACAGACTAAGGCAAGTTACTCTATAGAAGGGACACGGTTGTGTGGAAAGGTTGTGGCTGTGTGGTTCAAGAACTAGTCTAGAATTTGTAAGGCACATCATGTAGTCCACTGCCCACAGAACCATGTGGGAGACCGTGTGGCCCTAATCTTACACATGATCACCACTGGTTCACTTGGAAAAGACACACACCTTTCACCACGGGTATAGTTGTTGTTCTTCAAGCTCAATTTTGATTTGATTCACCTAAATATGGTCCTTCAAATGACATTTACACATGAATTAACAATTGGTTTCAAGATTTGACAAGATTATCAAAGATTTGGCAAGAACCGTAAAATATTGATTAATTAAACGAAAGATTAGCGTTGGATAGTAATATTACGAAACTACAAGATCTAATCATCAAAATGAGGTGTACTCATTATTTCTAGAAAATGTTATGAGTGGTATTAATGGAGATTACAAAACTGATAGAAAAACAATCGAAAGGGGGAAGATTTGATTTGAAAAAACAAAATAATCACCAGCACAAAGATGAAAAATATGGTGCAAAGAAGAAGAAAAGAAAAGAAAAAAAGATGAAGAGAAATTTTCTTAGAAATAGAAAAGAGGCAAACCTAATCCAAATGGGAAAAGAATGATTAAATAGTTAAGGTTTGAAAACCCTAGGGGCGGCACATCAAATTTCCCCCTTGTTGCCAAAATTGAAAGGAAAATGAGTGGGGAAGGAGAAAGCTCAAACCAATGACCTCTAGGATAGGGGATTAACACTTAACCATTGGGCATATCGCCCATTTCTTGTTTACTCTCAACTCCTAACTGTATATATTTTGGGTGTGACTTTACCTTAGGTTACCAAAAATAAAATGGGAGGAAAGGAGCTTGAGCTTAGATATCTAAAGAAGGCTCTTTTGCACTTAGCCATTAAGCCTAATCCATTTCTTGTTTAACCATTTTAACCCCCTATATTTCGGGGTGTGAAAAATTAAAATTAAATGGAAAAAGTTGATTTTCAACTATTAAGACATGTAGCAAAATCTAAATATGAATATTCAATCACTTCCAATATTACTTTAATATCTACCAAGAATCCTAATAGTAAAGCTAATATCAGGCCTAATACAAGTTTGGACATACATAAAATTGCCTACAATAGATGTATAAGAAATTAATTTCAATCTTTATAACCTATCATGAAATATTTCAATTTTAATATATAGTATGTCTATTCCATATCTTTCATTCCAAAGTTATTCGAGAGAAAAACTTCTGTCTCACACAATATACCTAAATTATTAGTAGCAAGCAAAACATCATCAATATATGAAATTAAGAAAATAAACTTGCACCCACTAATGTTTTGATATATACACTGTTTAGTTATTTTTTCTTAAAAACCAAAAGATTTTATGCTATCATTGAACTTGATGTACCATTTCTGTTAAACTTATTTAAGTCCATATATTGGCCTCTTTAAGTTTACACAACATATAGTATTTTCCTTCAATTAATAACCTTTCATGTTGGTTCATATAAACATTTTCCTCAAAATCTTCATAGAAAGACTGTTTACATATCCATTTGGTGTAACTTTAAATCAAAATGTGTCACCAACGCCATAATAAAACTTTAAGCGTTTTTCTTATAGACTAGTGAGAAAAATCTCTTTATAATCAATACCATCCTTCTCAATATATCCCTTGGCAACAATGCTATTTGGGTCACGTTTGGTTTTAAAAACCTTTTTGCATCCAACTAGTCTTGAACCTTTGACAATTCTACGAGATCCCAAACTTTTATTTGTTTCATAAATTTCATCTCTTAGTTTCATCATTTAAATGTTGTACAAAATTATTAGGATGTTCATTAATTGTTGGAATAACATTGGTGGTAGTTGTTGATAAAGAAACATTTATAGGTCTAGAAAACTCTACACTAATATTTGTACATCCACAACTTGTTTTGAAACACTCTCACTTACTCCATCATTCTTAAGAATCCAAAATTACTGGTTTCTACGATTCTCATACTATAGTTTGCAATGTTAAGACTTATATCCTTTAATTTTTCTTTTTGGATAACTAATAGATTATCCTCTTTTGCATGAGAATAATGTGGTTATATTATTGATTTTGGTTGGCAACCCCAAACATATAGGTACCTTCTAGCTCATAATTCAAAAGAAGTTTTAGAAACTACCTTGTTAGGAACCTTTTTTAATAGCTATACAATAGTTTTGAGTGTATGCATCCATAATGGCATAAATAATGAGTAGTTTCTCATCATACTCCTAACCATATCCATTAAAGTTTGATTATGCTTCATTACCACACAACTTTTTTGAGATGTGCTTGGCATAGTATATTATGCATATATGCCACAACTTTCGAGGAATTTTGGAAATGGACTTAGACATTGTCTAGATTCAGTACATTTCTCATAATATTCATCACCTATATCTGATATTACTATTTTCACTTTTCTATCTAATTGTCTTTCAACCTCAATGGCATTTACTAATTGAGATTTTTTTATTAGGCAAATAGTTATAACAATACCTTGAAAAATCATCAATAAATGTGATAGAATATCTTTCTACATTAAAAGAAAAACATAAAAAGGTCCACATATACTAGTGTGTACTATTTTGAGAAGCTAGGTACTTCTTATGGCACCTTTCGTAGTATTTTAGTTTGTCTTCCTTTAATTTTAATCCACACATACACCAAGTTTAGTAAAATCTAGATTCATAAGAATGCTATTTTTTACTAATCTTTTTAGTTTTTCTTTTGATACATGACCCAAATATTTATGCCGTAAGTAAGTAGAAGTTTTACTTAGGATACTATGTTTAACACTAACATTGTTAAGAAAAAGTAAGCATTAGCACAAACATTATTAAGTTTTAGTTTATATAAATCATCGATAAATTTTCTAGAACCAATAACAATGTTATTCTTAAATGAATTGAAATAACCATGTCCAAACTTAATATTAATCTCAAAACCAAAAATGCTCTAAAATAGCAAAAAGGATCCTAAAAATTAAAAGTACATAAAGAGTATAAAATAATCCTAAGTGCTAGCTAGTACGAAGAACAAATTATAAGTTGTTATGCCTTTAATCGGAGACTCCAAACTGTTCCTCATATATAGGAAATCCTTGTCTAGATTTGCGGTTTAGATCAAAAGGAATCTCTATATCATGTTGGATACATAAGTAGTAGAACCAAAATAAAATGACTATGAATATTGGGAACTTCAATAATGTTTGATTAGAAACATCAAAAAGCATGAAATTTGCATTTCTTTTCAAACCAAACTTTGTGTTTCTAAAAATCTTTTTGGTAGTGCCCTGCTTTTTTATGTAGTGATTCTTTTTTGTCATTTGTTCTTTTTTCTCGTCTTTATAAACATTGATAGACATATTTTTCTTCTTAAACTTGTTGGTTTTAATCTTAAGTCCTTTGCTGCTCCTTGACTTATAGGTTGATGAATTAACTTCTTTGGCTTTTTAATCTTGCTTCCTCCTAAATGAGTTTACTAGCTAATTCATTAACATCCCACTTATCTTTAATAATGTTATGTTTACCTTGAAATAGCCTAAAGTTCGAAGGCAGCAAATTCAAAATGAACTATACTAAGAAACGATCATCCACCATCATCCTTAAGATTAACCTTGCTACAATGTTAGTCATCTTGATGATATGTTCATATATTTCCCTCAAACCATCAAAATTCACTGTTGTGAGTTACACCATTCAAATACCAGTGAGTGACTTATTTACAGACTGAAAACTTTCTTTCACAAATGTAAGATATTTTGTCATTGATTTGTGCCATTCAAGTACTAGTGAGTGATTTGTTTTCGTAATGGAAACATTGTTTAACAAATGTAAGATAATCGTTCACACTTCCTGTTTGTGGAGTTATAGTCTAAATGTTGTTGGCAAGAGTCATTGGGAAGAATATAAGGATTAATTTGTTTGATCATTTTCATTATTTATGGTACAACTTCTCTTCTTCACTGCTTAAGTTGGTAATAGCAATAGGTCTATATACTAAAAGTTCCAAGTCAATATCCCAAACACCTAAATGGGACTTAATTTGTTCACTCCATTCAGAAAAGTTTAAACTATCAACTAAGGAAATAGATGAGGCATGTGGATGAAAAGAAATATCTATAAAATAATACATAAATGCAAAACAAAACATAAATGTTCAAAATATTGAACTTTATGAATTCAGATAAGTAGAAAATCAAATATATCTTAGTTCTCCTTTAGGTAGATACCGCAATATACTATCATAAATAAATGTTAGCAATCTTAATGAACAAATAAATAATTTTCATTAAATATACATGTTGTTTGGGCCATTCAAATTTATATATTTATATATATCTGACAAAAATATTTATTTCATCTCCATATTCTGTTTTTGAACAATCTCATTATAGATTCTGATCATATCTGCTTTTTTTTATACAATGCCCATAACTACCCATAACCCCTCCCCAACCCATAAATAGGAAGATAATGTGCTTCAGGGCACTCGAACCCACGTCCTCCTACATTGGTAACAATTGTAACACCCAAAACTCGGCTTAAACATTACGGCCAAATTCAAAAATGTTACAAAGAAGGGTTTTGAAACAAAACTTTCATGTTAAAATTTATTGTATTAATTATTACTAAAAGAGTCCACGTTTTCAAAAAAAAACTTATTATATTCTTTAAATGAAACTCTCATTTATTGCCCTTTTAAGTAAAACATAAATTTGCAATGAAAGTTTGAAAGTTGTTATAGTTAAAAATCAAGCTTGTATTTTTCAAAACATTTATTTGCGTAAAATAGTTATTTCCGTAAAATTGTTAGTTGTGCATCGCAGAAAACTTAATCAAAACCAAAACCAACCAAAAACCAAAAGAAATCCAAAAAGTCTGGAGAGTCCCAAAATTACAAAACTCTTTAAAAGAAAATAATTTTAACTAAAACCATAAATTAAAAGCAGTTCACGAACTAGAGGTCTCTACTGAGCCTCTGTCGCACCTACCCGCCTATGTCTGAGGATTACTTAAACATAACAGACAAAAAGATGTGAGTTTTCAAAAAAACTCAGTGTGTAACTTAATAGAAACATGCGTGCACATAAACTCAGGTTTCTCATGTAGCAGATCAAATACGGACATAGGTCCTTAACAGAATCAGATATTACCAAAATCAGATTATCAGAACATCCAGATATGAACAGTCCTACCCTCATCCTCTACACACCATCTTCAACCATCCCAACACACCATGTGGGGTATAAAACATCCACCCATCCCTACACACCACATAGTGTCTTTATGACACTTATCAGAATAGTTGCAGTCCAGCTGCCAGTATAACGGTAAAATGTCGCATCGCAGAACACATACTCTCCATATACAAATCTCACCCCGTACACAGGTACACATATAAGATAACAGATATAACAAAATTAACATGTCCCGCTTGTTTGATAAACCGTAATTTATACATATTTATAACCCATGCTTAACGCCTTTTATGAATGATTTCACCTTAGATTTGGTGAATTCGAAGCTCCTAATGTATTAATTTCATGTTTTATTCTCAGGTAGGCATAGGAGAATGAAAGGAACGAGAAACGGGTCAAAAACGATGAAAATGAGCCAAAGCACGAAATCAACACAGCCTAGAGCTCCTCACACGGACAGATCACACGGCTGTGTTAATTTGGCAGAATTGAAGCACGATTCACACGGGTATAACACACGCCTGTGTACCTCGAACACGACCTAAAGTTATCGCACACAGGCATGTCCCTGCCGAGCTCAAGTTTAGTCCAATTCGGAAAAGGCCACTTTTGAGGGTTCTTAGGCATTTTAAAGCCTATAAATACACCCTAAAAGAGGAAGAGAGGGGAGACAGAGAAGAAGGAGTAAGGAATTACTCCAAGGAAGCCAATTGATCCATCTCAGAAGCTGGAGCCATTATCAAGACTGAAGATCTCTCCTCAACTTCCCCTTCAGGAGTTTTGGGTTTTCTTATTGTTTTGTATTTATTATTATTCTGAGATGTTTTCTTGTTTAGTTATGAATTAAACCCCTAAATACCTAAGGGAGATGAAACCTATGACGAAACCTTGTTATTATTTCTGAATCGTTTGACTTATTCTTAATTATGTGTTCTTAATTCTTGTTTTGGTATTTCAGGATATCACTTCAAGTTACTACTCTTAGTTGGAGGAGGAATAGACCCTGACTAGGAGTAACTTTGTCATAATTAAGAGGAGTTGATTGCGCGCCTAGAGATAGGGTGACAAGATTTTTCCATATTAGGGTGAAACCTAATAAGGGAATCCACAGATCGAGTTAATGCAACCTTGGGGTGTTAATTAGAGATAACTCTCAGTTATTCAACCTAGGGATTAGACGTTGTTAGTCTCGAGAGGGATAATAATATACAGTAGGGATTTCTATGGAACAAGTTAAATGAATAAATCGTCCTATTCGGAGCCAGAATAACAAGTAAAAGTCTAGGTGGATTTTTCCTTAGGTATTGTCTCAATCAATCGCTTTCCCCAACAATAATTTCCTAACTTTTATTTTCTGCAAGTTCTTAATTTAATTAATTAGTTAGTTAAAACAAATCTCTTTTCTTCGGCTAGATAATAAGAAGACAGTCATTACTAGTACTCCTAGTCCTTTGGGTTCGACAATTCGGTCTTGCTAAAGCTATACTACTGTTCGATAGGTACATTTGCCTACATCATGATAATAGTTAGTTTCAAGAACGATTCATTATAAATTTATAAAACTTATCACGGGAAAATCACGATCAATGTTTATATACAGATAACATATATGTTATTACGAATCAGTCAAATCATACATATCAATTTCTAAATGCTCAAATCAGTTTATCAAAATAGCAGATATCATGTAATAAGGTTTGTTTCGCCCTTACCGACCCTACAGAAGGCCTACAGTCAATCGGAACGACGTTTGTGACTTTAGGGAAAATTTTAGAGTTTTGGGCCCACACTAGCGTGGCCCATACACCCAAATTAGCCTTACCTGTGTGGCCCACACGCCTAAATCGGCCTAGCTCCTGTGACCCATATGGCCACACACTCGCTCATCACACGGTCAAGTGTCGCACACGACCGGGCACACACCCGTGTGGCGTCGACATGCCACATTTTTAGCTTTCGCCAAACCTCATTTTTCATGTTTTTGTTACTGGCCTGGTTCATTTTGTATGCAAAATAATCCCGAGACCACTACCACTTAAAAATCGACAATACACACCTCAGAATCAGTCCTTAATCCTTAATTAAACCGAAACAAAGAAATCGACTACAATGAAACTCAAGTATTCATCAGGTACCCAACTTCCAAAATGATCCTGACTATGCTACCGCAAGAGGAGAGTTTCGTTCCTTATGATTCACTACTGCCAATAATCCCTAAATTAATACTAACAAAAGATGACTTTGACTTTTATCAACTTTAACAATTGCCACTAACCGGTGTAAAATCTCACAACCTCTACTTACCTAGTCGTATGAAGAGATCAGAAATCTGAAGCACCGCAATTTGAATAGAAGATTAGGACAGAAGCCAGAAGAAAATAAAAGAAAGTTTTTAACAGAGGGAGAACAGGAGAATATTAGAAAGATAAGAAGTTTTGGGAAAAATAAAATAAAATCAAAATAAATCAAAATTTAGCACATATATTAACTTCCTCCACTACTCCATTAACAACCAAACTAACTCAGAATTTCATTACCACCGAACTTCTATCATACAACTGAAGCAAAAATAAACATCCATGCTCACACAAGGATTCGAACACGAAACCTCAGGGCAAGCTAACATCTTGTCACTCGAACCAGTAGGCTCATTCTGATATGACTTGGCTAACAATAGAATAAAAGCCAAACCGCCAAGGATAAGGCTAGGGTAAAAAATAACTGAATTTTCCAATAATGGGACTTGAACCCAAGACGTCATACATACACACATATCACTTAACCACTGAAGCAAATACATATTTGTGATAAAACTTACAGAAACAAAGTTAAATTAGTCAGAGCGTTACAACTCTACCCTCTAAAAGAAATTTCGGCCTTAAAATTTACTTGATCCTGACAGATGAGGATATTGCTTACGCATCGAGTCCTCAGGTTCCCATGTGGCTTCATTAGTGTTATGATTCCGCCACAAAACCTTAACTAATGTAATTAACTTCCTTTTCAGAATCTTTACGTCTCGTTCCAAAATTTGACCCTGTTCCTCCTTAAATGTAAAATTTGATCTATCCTCGATCTCCTCAACAGAAACAACGTGAGATGGATCGGACTGATACCGCCTCAACATAGAGACGTGAAAAATGTCATGGATATGATCTAACTCCGGAGGTAGCTCTAACTTATAAGTGACCGATCTCACATGCTTTAGAATCCGATACGGCCCAATGAACCTAGGGCTCAACTTGCCCTTACATCCGAACAGTAGAACTTTCTTTCACGGAGATACCTTAAGAAAGATAAAGTCACCCACAAAGTACTCGATATCCCTCCTTTTCAGATCTGTATAAGACTTCTGTCTATCAGAAGCCCTTTTAAGACGATCTCGAATTAATCTAACTTTATCTTCAATCTCAGAAACCAACTCAGGACCCAAAACCTGTCGTTTACCCAACTTAGTCTAACACAGCGGAGTACGACACTTATGACCATATAGAGCCCCGTATGGTGCCATCCTAATGCTAAACTGAAAACTGTTGTTGTAGGCGAACTCAGCTAACAACAGAAAATCCTCTCAACTCCCTCGGAAGTTAATTACACAACTTCGAAGCATATCCTCTAGTATCTGAACCACCCTCTCAGATTGACAATCGGTCTGAGGATGGAACGCAGTACTGAAGTTCAATCTCGAACCTAGAGCCTCATGAAACATTTTTAAAAATTGAGAAGTGAAGCAAGGATTTTTATCAAAAATTATCGCAATTGGAACCCCGTAAAGTCTTACAATCTCGAAAATGTAGAGCTTAGCCAATTTTTGCAGAGAATAATCTGTCCGAATCAGAATGAAGTGAGTGGATTTGGTCAACTAATCTAAAATGACCCAAACAGAATCCTTCTTAGTAGGTGTTAAGGGTAACCTACTAACAAAATCCATCGTCATACATTCCTATTTCCATAAAGGAATCTTAATGGGTTAGAGCAAATCCGAAGGCAACTGGTGCTCAATCTTAACTTGCTGGCATGTGATACAACGAGAAACAATTTTTTTTACCTCTTGTTTCAAACTCGGCCACCAGTATATTTTATGTAGATCCCGATACATCTTATTTCCACTGGGGTGCATAACATAAGGGCTACTATGCACTTCGTTCAGAATCAGCTGTCTCAAATTGGAGTCATTGGGTACACAAACTCGTTTTCAGAAACACATAACCCCATCACTATTGAGCCCAAAATCAGACGTACCACCAGTTTCTACTTGACAAAAATGTAAAACCAATGAATCATCCTTCAACTATTTATCTCGAATCTGATCAATCTAAGTCGACTTAACTTGTAACTCAGCTAATAGACTCCCATCCTCAAACAGATTTAGGTGAGCAAACATTGCCCTCAAATCTGACATGGCTCTACGACTAAGAGCAACGACCACCACATTGGCCTTACAGGAATAATATTCTATCTTGTAGTCGTAATCCTTGAGCAGTTCAATCTATCTACGCTGCCTAAGATTCAACTCCTTTTCAGTAACAAGGTACTTAAGACTTTTGTGATCGATGTAGGTGATACACCTCTTACCATACAAATAATGCCTCCAAATATTTAAGGCTAAAACCATGGCAGCCAACTCGAGATCATGCGTCGGATAATGTCCCTCGTGTGACTTAAGTTGTTGGGACGCATAAGCCACAATCTTACCATATTGCATCAAAACACACCCAGACCATAGCCCCTAGGCGACTATTGTTCTACCCTCTAAGGCTGAATAAAACCCGGAACAGAAGTTTGTATCTGATCAGAATATTGTGGGCACTCTCTAATTCAATGATTCAATGACTCACAATGCAAACATGCCCCTAATCTCCTCCAACACTCGCCCGGATGGCACCTACCACAGTTACTGCATAGTTAAACCCCAGTAGGAGCAACTAGAACTCCTACCTATAAGGCCCATTAGGTCTGTTCTGAGCAGAATTAGAGGGCTTCGATTCCCTCTTATTCTTGCCTCTCTCACGATCCCTGTTCTAGCGCTCAACGCGATTAACCTTTTCAGAAATCTTTGCCTTGTCCACCAGAACGAAAAATTCCTGCTCCCTCTGGGAGCAATCAAGACTCTCAAATTGTCCCTCAAACCGTCCTCAAAGTGGACACGTTTTTTGTATTCAGATGCCACCATGCCTCGAGTGTAGCGACTCAGTCTTAGAAATTTGGCCTTATACTCGACCATCGTCATATCACATTGCGTGAGATTCATGAACTCACGCCTGCAAATATCTACATAGCTCGCGCTCATATACTTCTCGTAGAAGGCGGTATTGAAATAATCCCAATTAAGATGATCCGATCGAGTACCCTCCTCAACCGGTAACCATCACTGATATACCTCGTCGTGAAGTAAAGAAACTACACCATTCAGTTTCTGCCCGGAGGTGCAGTCAATATCATTTATTATTCCTTCAGTAGCCTCCAACCAGTATTCAGCCATATAGGGGTGACTCCAGTGACACCCCTGAACAGTTTAGCTCCATTGGACCGAAGTTGTTCAGTTACCGACTCATAGCCCCCAAACCCAGAATAAGGTCCAGCGACCTTTCCAACATTCTAAGCATGGCTTAGGATAGTGTGTCGTCCCCAGCAGAGCAGCTTTAAGACCCAGTCTTAGCAATAGGTGTAGCCAGAGTCTCGCTCATATCCAGATTAGGCATACTGTCCAGTGAGGAAGACTCAGCTCGAGTCCCCTTATGGCGCCCGTCGCACCTAGTTCCACGACTACGCGTTCCATGAGTGCTCACTATTTCAAAAGTTTATCTACATTACAAAATTTTATACATCAGTTTCAATGTTTATTAGCAAATGTTTTATGCTTTAGACATTTATCAAAAGTTTCGAAAATATTTCAGAAATCTTTCAAAAGTTTTAGTCTCTAACTAACTCAGTATAGTTTCAAGCAGTTCTAATGCAGTATTTCTAAGTCTAGAAGTACTTACAAGATCGGTGCTGGAGACTCGATGTACCATATACTTACTCAAAAAGAAACGAATTTTGTTTGAAAACCAATTCTTTTACAAATACTATTTTGAATCTAAAATTTACAACCCGAGTTTTGTAACCTGACTCTAATACCACTAAATTTAACACCCTAAACTCGGCCTAGACGTTACTACTGAATCTGGAAATGTTACAAAGAAGGGTTTTGAAACAAAGCTTTCATGTTAAAATTTCTCGTATTAATTGTTACTAAAAGAGTCCACATTTACAGAAAAAACTTATTATATTCTTTAAATGAAACAGTCATTTATTACCCTTTTAAGTAAAACGTAAATTTGCAGCAGAAGTTTGAAAGTCATTATAGTTGAAAATCGAGCTTATTTTTTTCAAAACATTTATTTGCGTAAAATCGTTATTTCCGTAAAATTGTTAGTTGTGCATTGCAGAAAACTTAATCAAAACCAAAACCAACCAAAAACTAAAAGAAATCCAAAAAGTTCGAAGAGTCCCAAAAATAACAAAACTCTTTAAAAGACCAGAATTTTAAATAAAATCGTAAATTAAAAGCAGTTCAAGGGCTAGTGGTCTCTACTGAGCCTCCGTCACACCGACCCGCCTATATCTGAGGATAACCTAAATAGAATAGACAAACAAATGTGAGTTTCAAAAAAACTCAGTGTCCAACTTAACAGAAACATGCATGCACATAAATTCAGGTTTCTCATGTAGCAAATAAAATACGGACATAGGTCCTTAACAGAATCAAATATTATCATAATCGGATTATCAGAAAATCCAGATATGAAAAGTCCTACCCTTATCCTCTACACAACATCTCCGACCATCCCAACACACCATGTGGGGTATAAAGCACTCACCCATCCCTACACACCACATACTTTCTTTACGACACTTATCAGAATAGTTGCAGTCTAGCTGCCAGTATAACGACGAAATGTCGCCTCGTAGAACACTTCCTCTACATATACAAATCTCACCCCACACATAGATACACATATCAGATAACAGATATAATAGAATTAACATGTCCAATATGTTCATATACAGATAACATACATGTTATTACAAACAGTCAGGTCATACATATTAATTTCTAAATGCTCAATCAGTTTATCAAAATAGCAAATATCATGTATTAGGGTTTGTTTTGCCCTTACCGACCCTACAGAAGGCCCATAGTCGATCGAAACAACGTACGTGACCCTAGGGAAAATTTCAGAGTTTTAGGCCCACATGTTCGTGTGGGCCCATACGCCTAAATCGACTTAGCCCATGTGACCCACACGGACACACACTCGCTCGGCATACGGCCAGCCACACAATCAGGCACACGCTTGTGTGGCGTCGACAGGCCACTTTTTTGGCTTTCGCCGAACCTCATTTTGTCGTGTTTTCGTTACACCCCTAGTTCATTTGTTATGCAAAATAATCCCAAGACTACCAACACCTAAAAATCGACAATACATGCCCCAAAATCAATCCTTAATCCTTAACTAAACTGAAACAAAGAAATCAACTACAGTGAAACTCAAGTATTCATCGCTTACCCAACTTCCCGAATGATCCCGATTACGCTTCTGCAAGAGGAGAGTTTCGTTCCTCACGATTCACTACTGCCAATAATCCCCAAATTAATACTAACAAAAGATGACATTGACTTAGATCAACTTTAACAATTGCCACTAACCCGTGTAAAATCTCGCTACATCTACTTACCTAGCCGCAGATTAGAAATTCGAAGCACCATGATTTGAATGGAAGACTATGACAAAAACTACAAGAAAAGAAAAAGAAAGTTTTTGACAGAGGGAAAACAAAAGAACGTCAAAAATAGGAGAAGTTTTGGGAAAAATAAAATCAAAATCAAAATAAATCAAAATTTAGCACATATCTTAACTTCCCCCACTACTCCACTAATAACCCAACTAACTCGGAATTTCACTACCACCGAACTTCTATCACACCGAAGCAAAAATAGATATTCACGCTCACACGGGAATTCAAACACAAACCTCAACGCAAGCTAAGACCTTACCACTCAAACCAGCAGGTTCATTTTGATATGACTTGACTAACAATAAAATAAAAGCCAAACCGCCAAGGATAAGGCTAGGGTCAGAAATAACAAAATTTTTCAAAAGTGAAACTCAAACCCTAGACCTTATACACACACCCACATCACTTAACCACTAAAGCAGATACATATTTGTGATTAAACTCACAGAAACAAAGTTAAATTAGTCAAGGAGTTACAACAATTCCCATACCAGTTGAGCTAAGACTCAATCAGCTTCGTCTCCATAATTTTCACTATTCATAAAATAGATAATTTTCCTTTTAGCAAATTACTTCTAATGAGTAGTGAAAGTCAATTTATCCATTTTCCATTATAAGCCTTTCATTAATTACATGAATATTAAAAATTTTATATGTATATGATTCAAATAGCATCTATGAAAATTTTCTAATTTGACCATTTTGATTACTAACAAAGTCTATATCTCCTATAGACATCAAATTAAATACTTTTAAATGGTAACAACTTTTATTGACCATTTACGTTGAATACATCATACTTATAATTTAATATAGAGAAAGTATTGTATGAAATAGGGATATTTTCCCTTTTCCAATCATTTAATGTCATATCAACAATTTCATCCTGAATTTCAGGATTTTCATTTTCATTTGATTTTTTTTCAAGATAAAAATATTGATGTGATATTAAACTATTAGAAAAGGGATACAGATAACATGGTATCAGTGTTTCATACAATCCTATCCCATTTAATATAACCCTATTTTCACAATAATAAAAATAATAATACCTAATAAAAACAATAAATACTTACACACAAGCACCTTAAGTTGCATCGCCTAATTCTAACATTAATTGAGTAAATAATATGACAAGTGTGAGAAAAAAGCTTTACAATGAAAGTAAAATAGTGATAAAAAAGCACTCAATTGAGTTCTTAAACGTTAAAATTTTTATCAATTAAGTTTTTTGGCCATTAACTTTTTAACAATTGACTAATAGAGTGTAATGATTGTTTTTGTTTTATGTTTGGGGCAATTTTTGTCGCATATCATGTTAGAATTGTGTCATGTTACTAAAAAAATAATATTTTCATTTTAAATTTGTTAAAAGAATTAAAAATATAAAATATATATATAAATCAGAAATTTCATAAAAATATAAAAATGATAAAAGTATAAAAGTGCAAAAATTAGAAATATATAGAAAATTGAAAATATATATATTTGCAAAATAGAAATTATAAAAAAAATTAAAAATCTCTAATTTATATATAGCCTTTATTATGACTTACCCTCTCAACCTCTTTCATTGCTCGTCACTCTTTTTTCTAAAAAACCTGTCTATGTATATAATCCCTTCACAATCATCATTATCAGTCAAAATATATGTAGAAATCACGAAAAAAATGATGAAATTTGAGCCAAAGATGCTGCCATTGTCATTGTTTGTGATAACATTATATTGTTAATGATGGTTTGCATGGAAATGGGAAATTTTGGGGGTTTTATAATTTTTTTCATCTATTTTAATAACCTTTAAATATTTGTAATCTTTTAAATATTTTTTATGGTTTTTAAACAATTTTATAATTTGTTATATTTTTCTTAATCATTTATGATTTTTTTATTTTTTAATATTTTGCAATTTCATAATTTTTATAGTTTCTAATTTTATATTTTTTTATCATTTATAAAAATATTTATAATATAAGTTCTATAATTCTTTATATTTATTGCACTTCTATATATTTTGCTATATTTTGTTAAAATTTTTGTAATCTTGTAATATTTTTTACAACTCATATATATTTTTATAAATTTCTTTAAAATTTTATGATTTGGTATACTTTTAATGATTTTAAAGGAAAATATACTTTCCTTTTCGCCATATGACACATAATAATAATTCAAAAGAAACTCAAAAACATAATTATTACACTTTAATAATTAATCGTTAAAATAAAAAATAAAAAATTTCGCGATCAAAAACTCAATTAGATGCCTATTGCCTATTGTTTCAAAGCCCTAATTAGATTTTTTTTTTTTAAATAACAGCCGCTCCTTCGAGTCTAAAATCTATTAAACGAAGACAACATGCATTGCTTATTTGTAAAGTATTATAAAATCTATGAAAAAGAAAAAGATAAAATGTGACATTTTTTGCTGTTCATAAAGTTGATTGATATCCACAATTAAATGGCATAAATAAAGACAAAGAAATGTAAAAAATATAGTACTAGGTTGCTGGCCATGAGTAGGGCAGAAAAGCCCCACTCACTCACCTTTCGCTTTATCCCTCATCAATTCTTAGCTAGTTGGCCGCACGGCCTTAACATTACCCATTTATTACTTCAAACTTTTTTTTATATATATAATTATGAGATGAATACTCGTGTTAAATAGGTATCTATATTTAAATCTTATAAACATGTAATTTTTTAAGTTAAAAATATTTTTTAAAAAACCTTTACGAAAAATGCTTTTAAATCCAAATGCAAAAGTTATAATTTTTTATGTTTGGAAAAACAATTTTGAAAACTGTTATTTATAATCTAATATATTTATATTAGATGTATAATTATTTTTTTATTGAAATTTATTTCAAATATATAACTTTATATATTTGAATTAATTTTTTATCTGTGCGTTAACTGTGCGTATTTATTAAAATATATTATATTTATCTAATAAAATTGGTATAAAATTATCCACATTTCATAAATACAATGATTGAAAAGCGTAACAAAACTCTGATAAGAAGTTTATAATTAAAAATAGTAATAAATATTTTAATATTTCATACCTTCAATCATTTATTTAAAAATTTGGCACGATATATGAAAGTTTGTATTATAATCAATATAAATTAATACAACAATTTTAAAATTCAAAAGAGCTTTATTTTATTTTTTTACAAAAATTCAAAAGAAGTTGTAATATGAATTTTGGGACTAATTTCTATGAAGGTTTCCAAAAGAAATATGATTGTTAAAAACCCACTATTCGTCAAGATCACCATAATTTTGGGTTTGTTTACTTAAACCCTCAAAATTTCTAAAAGTTACATGTTTAGAAAATCTTATTTCTTTAATTTCGGTTCCTTTTATTTCTTTTCTTTTATTATTAAATTAATAAACATGCCATCATAATTAAAAGAAAATAAATTGATTATATAAAAAAATCATAATTATGTATTATTACAATAGCGAATTAAAATGTGACAAATGTCACCCGTGCAACTAATCTAGAACTAAATAATACCATACATTTCAATATGCTATTATATATATATATATATATATATATATATTAGATTTGTAATAGTTATATTTTAATATTTAAAATATAATTATTAATTGCTTAATTTTATATATCAGAATATTAATAAATTATTTTTTATATTTTTACTGAAATATTATAATGTTAACAAATTTTAGCATCATCTAAATAAACAAAAATAGATTATAAGACACATAAAAAAGGTTAAAGAAGCATTAATATCGTTTCTCTTACTCCACAATAGTCAATTGTGGGGTTTAAGTCAGTGATACGAGGTTATTATGTGACATACTTATTGATCCAAATAAAAGTTCTCAACCCTTATTCCTTATGTTTTGTACATTATGCATCATCTTATGGGAGTTGGGACCATGTAAGGCCATATTTTATATTATCTCTCTTATAAAAGATGAGAGATTGATGAAATTATTTTGTTTATTTATTCAAATGATGGGAAACTAATATGACCCTTTTTCTTTAACCTTTTCTGTTAATTATCTATTTCATTCAATCATATCAAATATTCCAAGTACTGTGATGCTGGGTGTTGGATGTATTTTTATTTTATTTTTGGATGTCTTCACAGCTGGTAATTGAATATATATAAAGTTTGATAAAGTAAAGAAAACAAAAAAAGTTTGTAGTATTCAACTATATGCTTGATGTTTGACTCCAATTATTTGTCTAGTGGAATATATTATAGGTAATTTTTTTATTTAATTTTTCAAGATATTTATAGAAGCGAACTTAGTAACTAATCATTTGCATTTTGTAGGTCCATTAAGAAGATATATGTTAACCACGAATTTCAAACCTAATCTATTATATATGTTGTTTCTACGGGTTAATAAATGTAATTAATTTTGGCATTTGAAAGTTCCATATGAATATGATTGCTTGACAACTTTGTAGGATAGTAGTGAGTTGATGCAGTCAAATCCCAATTTCATTTGGCCGGCCAAACCTTCAGAAACAGCTAGCAATATGAAAGTGTTGAATCTATAAGTTGGAAAGGATCTAAGAATTTTGTTTAGAATATTAAAATTAGTTCGTTCTTTATATAAATAATTAAAGTTGTTAAATTTCACAAATGAATGTAAAAATTAAGACGGATTATTTTGATATATTAAATTTTTAAAATATTTTTATTATATACTCTAAAATACATGTTAACTTGCTAATTTACTATTCCAACCTAAAAGATTTTTTAACCTAATTTGATGTTTTACAAGTAGATTTAATAACAAAGA
Source organism: Gossypium anomalum (assembly GCA_025698475.1). Lineage (NCBI taxonomy): Eukaryota > Viridiplantae > Streptophyta > Magnoliopsida > Malvales > Malvaceae > Gossypium > Gossypium anomalum. Next base: position 9,625,425 of record CM046965.1, on the reverse strand, counting down.
TTTACTATTCAGCATAGGGTTTTGATGTTGTTGTCCTCACTACAGTGGTTGGAAATTATTGTTGTATACCAAAATAGATTGTATTTAGTATTGTTATATAAGCAACATTAAGAACTTTATTGTCTTCACTTAATCTGATACTTTTTTATTTCACTTTGTACATTAGTAATTAAATATTTCTACTTGATGGAGAGAGAGTTAAGGTTCACAATTTTCCTGTATCTGGGTCCAAGCTTAACTGTAGACACTATTTGGTTGCAAAGTTTGTTTTTCCTTCATATTTTCAATACGATACAAAAATAAGAAAGCAATGCAATTCGTATGGTATACATGGATGGATGACGGATTATTTTTTATTTTTTTAATAACTAAAAGCAAATAATGAATTATTTAAGATTGAACATAAAATCATATTATATTACAATGATAAAATTGAGAATTATTCTATTTAATAAAATGTCGTGGTTATGAAGTCCCTATCTCCAAGGGTTGAATCCCAAATCCTTGATCCAATCCAAGGAAAATCATATGTAAAGCTTTTTTAACTCATCCAACTTCAGAGTAATATAAAGCTTTATAACATATGTCAAGCTTTGTTATGCTGAATGGTATAAATGCCAACTATCAAGCACTAGAGTAGGTTTTAATAGCCTAGTAAAAAGCCTATCCAATTTGATACAATGTTAGGGCACGGTGTAAACCAATAAATAAGAGGCGGCCTTTGGACCAAGCCACAGACACAGGTATTATCCCTTCATGTAGGTTCCTTCTCTTCCTCTCATTTTCATTATCTATAACCTTATTTCCTTTTCCATTACAAAACCCTTGGATTAACCTAAGCATCAGATAAAATTTCGGAACATAAGCTCTAATGCCTCTTAACTTCTTGTCATTCTGTAGAAAGCTGAAAGCATCCAAGCCCATATCACTTCTCACAAGGTCATCTCCAAGCCCAATCCAATATTAAATAGATGTTATATTGAAAAAAAATTAGTTTAGAAAATAGTACTTTTAGATATAGCGGAAATTTAAAAAAAAAAGTTAAAACTGAGCAGTGTGGTATTTACAGTAATAAACCCTAAACTAAATTATTATATGTGCTTTGTGCGAGGTGATCTAAGTCGTTTCCTGGCTTTCTACCAAACGGTATGTAACCACCCAAACCCGGCTTAGATGTTATGACCGAATTCTGAAAGTTACATTAGCCACCGAAATGGCTAAGAGAAGAAAATGTCCAGTTGTGAAATCACTATTTTGTTAAGTTTCCAAAAAACTTAACGTGGTTGCATAAAACTTGTTAAGAAAAAAACATCGGTTAATTAGGTCATCTCTTGTTAAGTTCAATTTATTAGCAGGTTGTGCCACTTGAAATAAGCTAGTTGATTACGTCGGAAAATCTCATATTAAAACCTTAGTACTATTGTGTAGCGGAAAAATTATTGTGTTTGATTTTCATTGAAAATTCCATATTTTAAGTCATATTAGGCTAATTTCCAAATTTGTTAAGTTTCCGTCAAAACTCATGCATGCAAAAATCTCAGTTTAAAATGTTTCATATCACAGTCCATACTTAAATAAAAATTACAATCCCAAATAAAATAATTCCAAAACAATTAAAGTAATTTAAAAAAATTTAATGCCAGAAAAACCTATAATGAAACTTTTGACTGCCGAATCCAAGCCTAGTCCTAAGGGTTATCTATAACGAGTAAATTAGGGGATGAGCTTAAAAAGCCCAGTGTAAGTCCATACATTATAAGCATTTAATCAATCAAATAGTCATTCATTTATTAAATAGGTCAACCAATTTGTCATGGCACTACAACATTTGAGTATGGCATGCTAAATGATTCAATGCAATAATCCTACCCATTCATTCGCTACACATCACGAGTTCCCCAAAACTCATCATTTGAACTCCAAAATAGCAAGGGCTTAAGCTCATTTTGGTTACAACCACAAAAAACAATATGCAGATAAAACTATCGGTAAAAATGCAGGCAAGCTGCCAATAAAAATGTAATAAATCGCCCAATCTCCTGAAATCTCTACTGCAGCACACTGACAACAGTATTGCGGACTTTAAATACCGTCTGGTTCTCCACGAAACTCCTTCGTCAACCACAAATACCCACCCCATGCAAATACAATTATGACATACAATTAGTGAAGTGCATCATACTTATCAATAATAGTTTAGTACAATGGCATGCTTATCATGCTTTTTGGTAAATAGTATCGAGGTATGCCTTGCATACTTTCAATTAACAGAATCAGTGGCATGTGTACATGCTTTGAATACAATCAATGTTATACATGGTATGTAACATAATTACGTACATAGCACAATTTCAGTCATGGCAAATTTACATGCACATCAAATAGTAATACAAAATTTAGCATGCTATACACGCATTCTATTGACAATTTCATCACCCAAACATGACATTTAACAATCAGGCTTTTTATTAAATTACGTACCTTGCTCGGGACCTCACTTATTTGCATTTAGGCCTTTTGGCTAAACCAAAATCAGCAATCAAATGACATTATTTAAATATATATTTTTAAGTTTTAGGTTATTTAGACTTAGGGAAAACCCACACCTGATAAGTGTAAACACAAATCCTTAACTTAAATTCGCAGCTCCTAGGACTTAGATCCAATCAAGACTCGTTTAGATATGTACACAATAGAAATTATTCATAAAAAAATAGCCCTCTAAAGCCCCCACAGGGTTCGTCCATGCAACAACATTTACCGAAACTTCAGATCTGAAATGGAAAATTACTGCTTACCTTAACTAGCTTATGACGGCTTGCAAACAAACTCCCCAACGCTACGGCTGATCCGTATGATTTGGATCCAAATCTTGAACATTTAAACACTAATGAAAGGATAACTCATCAGGTTCGATCATATTAGAATATAGAAAATAAAAATAGAACTACATAGACTCGATTGAATTAACATAAAACTATTCTACACTTACGCAGATTCACGACGATAGAAAAATAATGAAGAGTAGAGGAAGAGGAAAATATAGGCGGCGACAGAAAATGTGGTGGTGTATTGGATGGCAATAATGGAAGGTGAAAGGGCTACTGATATGCGACAATGACATTAAAAAAAAAGAATATCAAAGTTTAACTTTTAGGAAGAAGGAAAGATAAGTAGAAAAATAAAATAAAATGGGAGGAATTCAGCTTGTTTGACTTTAATGACACCATCGCTTATCTACTTGCACATTTTGGAGAACAATTTAGCTTGCTCAACTACATTAGATATAATAGAGATGACTTGAAAATAGGAAATTTCACCTTTGGACTATACACAATCTAGCACATATAAGGCTTCCACTTATGAGATTTCATAGAAGTATAATCAGAAATACATATTTATAGGCGTTTGACATTTTGGTGTATTATACCTGCGAATTCTTTCTTCAATAATTGTCTTTGCAAACTCATGTGCAATTACTTCCCTGAGAGATTACCTCTGCAGATTCTCACTTATGGACTTATCAAATAAGACCCACAGATAATTTCTATGGCTCGTGACTTGCACTAACAAATATAAATAGCCAAGTAAGGTATGCCTTAGCAAATGGTTTCTGTTGCGAATTGTTATTAGTAACTTGTCCTAATGGACTCAAGTTAGTAGGATGATCCTTATGGTTCATGTTTCAAACTCAAGTATTATGATCCATAATTGTGAAACATATAGATAGATTCATAAAAGAAGACTCCTATCTAGGTGCGAGTTTATAGACGATTTTTCATATTGTAGATACATACACATTTCGCACCTAGTCTTAGACAAATACATGCTTGAATAAGCAACTCACCCATTACAGACTTATAAAGAAAATGATTTCTCATATAGAAAAAAGTTCATACCTACGAACTATTTCGTGGACTTCCCCAAGGTGAAACCCCACGTATAATTAACATGTAAGTGAATCAGGCGGACTATCATGTCTTACATATATAGATTTATAAAATGTAAATTCCTAAAAGGAACTCCTTATATAGAAAAAGATTCACATATGTGAACTTCCTCGTGAGCCTCTACTGGATTATGCCATGCAAATGAATCTAGCAAACCTCCATAGATTATGCCATGTAGGCGAATCTGGCAAACCTTTTCAAATTATGCCATGGCCATGGAGTTGCTTTCATTCATATGACTCAAAACCTTAGATTCCACAGAGTCTCATACTACTCTTAAAGGGTTTTCATACTACCCATAAAGGGCATTCATACAACTTGTAAAAGACTTTCATATCCATGTGCACATATTCTCAATACAAACCAACTGAACCTTTACAAAGTCGATTATCATTAATACTCATTCACCATACAATCTACCTAAACCTCCGCAAAGCCTAATAACATACGGCACAGAGTGCATAGTGTGACATAACAGCCTCTATTATCCGCCAGTACATCTTTCCATGTAACAACCCGTTTTTCAGTGGTTTCGAGACCACAAATTCGAAGAGTGAGTCTTTAAATATTATAATTTAATATTTACAAGCCAAATATAGTATTATATTAAATTTTAATTTGATAAATTTCGTTAATTAGACGAATAGTTAAGTTCAAGTGGTTTTAAAAAATAAGGTATTGGGACCTCATTTTCGTAAACCGAGCCCTTAAATATTTATATTAAATATTTACAGAGTGGTTATATAGGTATATTGAAGTTTGGTCTAAAAATTTTAACGTTTAAATAATTAATTAAAGAAAAAGTACTAAATCATAAAAATGTAAAAGTTAATCGTTATTGATTTTTATTAGTAAAATGCATGATTAATTTTTGTTTAAGGATCAAAATGGTAATTAAACCCTTTTTAATGTTGTTGTACGGTTAGTGGGTGAATTAGTTAAAAGAATATGTATTTTATAATAATAAAATTATAAAAAATATGTTAAAATAAGTAAAACAAAAGCTATCTTCCTTATTTTTGTTCTTCCACCGAAATATAAACATAAAACCACCATGTTTAAAGCTTAAAGGATTCGGCCAGGTTGTGTTCACACATGGTAAGCCTTTGTTATCCGTTCTTCGTAAATTTTATATTTTTGAGATCGTAATAGCTTAGCTAAACCAGGGACTAATTTGTGAAACTTTAAAATGTTTTGAGTTATATAATTGATGAATTGTGATGTTTTTGAAGTTTGATGATAATTATTAAGCTCGATAGTTAAATAGAACTATTTTGTAAAGTGATTTTGGTTAGTTTTAAGTTTAAGGACTAAATTGATAAAATAATAAACATGGCATGAAATTCTTGTGATATTTTAATAAATATGGGCTGTAATTGCATAGAGAAAAATTTAGCTAGAATGAAATTGGTTTAATTGTGATAGATTTGAAAGTTTCGGGTTTAGGGACTAGATTGAATAAAAGGTAAAAGTTTAGGGTAAAAGTGTAAAATGTTGATAAAAAGTCAAATATTTGAATTTTATCATTTAAATTTATTTGAATTGGATGATTGAATTGAATTATTATGTAGATCAAGACACTGATCAATCGATAGACAAATGCGGAAAAGGAAAAAATTATGTTTAGTCATTGGAGTCGTGTTTGCTGCAAAATCGGTTTAGGTAAGTTAGTAAAATTAAATTAAAAAATTTAATTGCTGTTTTTGTGATTTAATACCTATCTACATATGTTTTGATTGAGTTTATTTGTTCGATAAATGGTAAGCAATGAAATGGATTAAGTTGCAATGTTAATTAAGTTAAAAGTTATGTTAGAAAATGGGAAACTACTTAAATGAAATAATGTGTATATGATTAAATGATATAGATATGAAACATGACCGGTATGAATCTTGTGAATGCTTAGGATACAAATGACATGTCATTAGGGTTATTTACCGTTTTTGGTGCTAGTCTTGGATGTCCTACCGATGGCTGTGGTCCTGCATTTGTTGTGGATTCTCCACAATTTATGTGAGCAACATCATGTAGCCTAACATCCCGACCCACAGCTCTTGTGAGAAATTATAGTTACAGATCGTGTGAGCATTTATAGTCACAGCTTGTGTGAGCATTCTTCCCGCGTATCCAATGCTATTTCATTATGGTTCATCAGGTGAAAAAAAATGAATAAATGAAATGGTTATATGAATCAATTATATGAATCAGTTATATGGAAATGGATATATGAAATGGTTATATGAATCAGTTATATAGAATGGTTATATGAAAATAAATATATGGAATGGTTATATGAATCTATTATACGGAAATAGTTATATGAAATGTTTATACGAAATGTTTTATGTGTATAGATATGTAAAAATAGATATTCGAAATGAAAATGTTAAATGTTAAATGAATCGATGATGGATGAATAGTATATCAAATGTGTTTACTCGCATATATTTTATGACATGAAGTAGTTACATGTTTTCATATATGTAAATTTACTAATCTTATGAGATTTGTGATGTGTATAGGCAATTAAATGAACTCATGACCTTGATTATGATTTTTATTGTGAAAGGTTTTAGTTAAGTCATTTACGGTAAGTTAAAGTTTACTTTCAATACGGACTTACTAAACTTTACACAAGCATACCTCATTTTGGTTTTTCTTCCTTGTAGATCATCAGATACGAGCTGTCAATTGGATTGCTTTTGGAGATCACACTATCCGGTAACTTAATCGGTAACTAATTGTTCACTTTAGTCCGGTTATAAGTGGTACGTAAATAGGGTTTTGGTAGATATATATGTTATAAGCATTATGGATACATTTTTTGTCAATTAAAGTTTGAGATGTATATATTGATGTAAATCTCAATTAGTATTTTGGTTGATTGTGGTGTGTGATAGCAATGGTATATTTTTGGTTTTAAAATGCATTTTGAATGGTTGGTTCAGTACAAATGCTTAGGTAGTTTGGTAAACCTTGGTTGATGATTTTGGGCATGATAAATGAGGTATATTTGATAGTTGAATAAGTATGAAATGTTAAGTAGTTGTATTTGAATGGATTATGTGTTAACGCTTGAATTGTGGTGTCGATGAGGGCATATCGGTTAAGCACTTAGGTTGAATGATATTTTGGCATATATTGATGTATTTTAGGTGGGTTTAACGAATGGAAATGGTATGACTTGTGGCCTAAGTGTTTTGGATTGAATTTTTTTTTTATTTCGAAGGCACTTTTAGGTGCACCTGCCACATGGTCGTGTACCATACACGGTCACTCCACACGACCATGTGGCCTATTTAATTTTGGTGCATGATTTTTCCATACAGCATCAGGTTGTTACATAATCGTGTGACCCTGAAATACACGACATTAGTTGTTACACGGTTTGGCCACATGGCCCTGTAACCCTTGTTTTTAGTTTTTTTCACATTTTTTTTGTTTTGTTTCAGATTAGTCCCTATTTGTTTTCAAATTTATTTTAGGGTTATGTATCTTGATTTAAAGCATGTACTTGTATTCGTGCTATGAATTATGATTGGTTATGAATATTTGATATTTAAATTTATTTACGAATTGTTTTACATTGTTTTTGAATTCAGTAACTGTTGTAATACTCCATAACCTTAATTCGGCGATGGAGACAAGTTAGGAGTGTTACAATCCATACTCCACATGTCATTCATATACATGCATTTTATACACAAGCACTCAACCAATACTGTTGTTAATACACGACACATTATTATGCCAAAATTTTATCTACATAACATGGTTAAACTTACAGCCAGTCATGCATTTGCTTATCAACACACAACATGCAACATGACACATCAACATCCAGCCGTAGAATAACTTATCATTTTCAAAACACTAAGTTAAACATACCCAGCACATGATACTAAAGAAATAAATGAACAACCATTTAAGACCTACATTCTAGAAGTCAACACCAAATCCATCTACTTAGCTTTTCCTTTATTTCTTGAGCCTCCTTAGCTAACTAAACATAACAACCATTTGAGAAATACAATGAAGACAATTCACAATCATAAGAATAATAATTTTTTTTGCATGTAGAGGTAACTTAATAATTATCCACAACTTTACCCATTACACAATAGAACTAATGGATTAACTGAAATCCTTAACTTTCTTCTATTTTCTTAAATTTGCTAATACATAGGGGTTAGAAAGCTTACCATCTACGAAAATTTTCAATTTATTAGGCTCAAACCTAAGTCTCTTCCCTCCATGCATAACACTCCTTAATCATTCTCTCTCCCAGAACAGACCATAGTAAAAGACGAAGAAAGAATAGAAAGAAAGAATAGCATCGGACAATAATGTCTCTCTTTATATAATCTTCTCGTACTTTCTTCATCAAAATCAATTCAAAACCAATTGTAGATATCCCTGATCATCATGTCTCCCACTAAGAATATTTCTAGCTCAAAAGTAACTGCACTAAAGGTTGAAATCTAATCTTTTATCAACCAGTCCGCAAATTGCTCTTATTTATATTAGAGCTCGCTCAAATAGAAAGTTCTTCAAATCAATACCCAAAGCTACTATTGCAACTCAAGCTTTAACATTTCTAGGTGTGACATCATCAGACGTCTGAAGTAATAAAGCATTCCACGCCTTATCAGTAAAACAAAATCCATCAAATGTTCAAAGATTTGCCCTTTTTTTGTTCTCAGCCATCGGAGGTGTACTAGGATTGAATATGGTTGACCTGTTAGTCATTGCCACTACCCTATTATTGATAGCATAATACCTACCTTTTCCTTTTTGTGACGAAGGTCTGTTAGTCCTCCCTCCCCTCAACACAAGTATAACCATTTTCTGATTAAGATCGTGAAAATAATGAAGAAAAGAAAATTTTGAAATAGAAAAAATTGAACAAGAATCCCAAGAAAATTTTTGAAACGGCAAAGTAGTCTCAGGCAAAATAGAAGAACAATTTATAAACTTCTTAATTATTCTTCATAAACACGTCGTTTTAAAAACTTTAGGTCATGATCGATAGCATTTGGCCACCTACACAATGTTAGATGCTCATCATCATGACTACTACTCCCCAAAAGAACGTTGCATTTATGACAACTGTCTGATGATACTTCACTTTCTCCAGCAGGATAAGTCTTTAATGGGGCCTCTGAGCAAGTATCACGGAAGGACACTTTATAACCTCTCGCTCGATTGAGGGCAATTGTTATATCTCTCCACCAAATAGACATGTGTTAGTCCAAAAGGTATTGTTGACTTTAGATTGACTTCTTGAGCATAACCACCCATTCTACCTCAAATGTAACATCTACTTGAGCTTAAGGGTGAATGTTATCCTAATGTGAATACAAGTCCAAGGTAATAAGGAGTCTATTTAGGTTTAACTACCTCGTATTGATAGAGTCTCATGATATGTGCCAATGATTATTCATTACCCATTTAACTAGATTGAATGTATATCCTGACACGTTATACTCGCGGACAAGGGGACCTTTTTTATAAATACTCTGATAAACGAAGAATAAAGGGTCAACCTTTTGGCACCTTAAAGTTACTCTAAGCACTTGTCTACCCAATTAGCCTATCCTCTTATCCTTATCCTAGCTCTCAAACTCTACAAGTGAATTGGCTTCAATTACCTCACCGTGACCTCATTCTTGCTTCACCTTATCCTTGTAACACCCTGAAATTTATGTTTTTGATTCTGTTTGAGTATGACATAAATCTGTATCTGCTTTAGTGATTAAGTGTTCTAGGTGTGTGTGTGAGGTCCCAAGTTCAAGCCTTAGCTTGGGAAGAATTTTGGGTTTTTGATGAATAAAGTCTTACTCTTATTCAGTTGGCTTAAGTTTAAATGCTAGTAAAAGCTTATCAGAATAGGCCTGCTGGTCTGGTGGTTAAGTGGAGAGTGTTAAGTATCTGGAGGTCTGGAGTTTGAATCTCTGCAGTGGCAATGGGATTATTTTTGCTGCAAGTTTTGGCCAAAGTGTTTGTGTTTTACTGAAATTCTGAGTTGAGGGGTTTTAGAGAAAATTATGGGATTGTGGGAATATCCCTTGTTTTCTTCTTTTTGCAAATTATTCTCTCTGCCGAAATTCCCCTCTCTTTCCAAAAGACTGTGGTTTTCCCTATTCTTGGTTGTCAAAAATCTCATTTTGTTTCATTCCTTTTCGTTTCGTCTTCTCTTTTTCAATCATTCCTATTAATCTCCAATCGGTTGCACGTTCTGCTAAGTGGAGTCTTTGCTTTCTTAAACTTTCGATGTTCTTTTTTCAACTTGATTTGGGGTTTTTTGTCGTTTGGTAGCAGCATCTCGCGTGGGTTAAGGATATCATCGTACTAACATGTAATCGGTTGTTTTGAGGTGTTTGGGTAAGTGTTTCTTCGCTTAAGGGATACGTTTCTTTTTCGGGTTTAATTTTGGTTCGATTGATTAAGTGTTAAATTGAATGTAATTGGTCAATTATAGGTTTCGGAGTGCTCGAGAATCATTTTAGCATCAATCAAAACCAGGTGTGCACTCCAAACACACTGAAAATGAGATTCGATGAAAGTCAAAAAGCGTTCTGTCGACGCCACACGAGCGTGGGGTCGCTCATGTGGTAATCCGTATGGCAGCACACGGGCATGTGATCAACAAACCAGGCCCTGCACGCGCGACACGGGTGCGACGGACACGGCCGTGTCATGGCCTAAAAGTCATGTGTGAGGCACGGATTCAAGCAATTTGGCCGTATGGGCCACACGAGCGTGTGGGAATCTGGGCTAGACTGTGTGATCCACACGACCAAGGCCAATATGGGCCATGTGGGCCACATGGGCGTGTGGGCCCACACAGACGTGTGAGCCCCTTTAAGCTAAAATGTTGTGAAAGGTTACACGGGTTGTCCAAGTCGACTGTGACCTATCGTAGGGTCGGTAAGCCTTACCTAGACTCTTGATTCTGTGATTTGATATTATGATGTATGTGATAATATATTACGTCTAGCATGTATGACTATACTGTTCTGAATATAAATGTATGATGTGGTTATCTATGTTATAGCACGCTATTCTTGTATGATGCATTGCATCGGGGTGGGTTTGATAAAGTGAAGGAAGTTCTGAAAGGCTTCATAAGCCTGTTATCTGGCAACTAAGCTGCATATTTTGATATGTGCCAAATTATGGTACTCTGTGGTGTATAGGGTTGAATGGGTTAAATTTATCCCCGTACTTGGTGTGCTGGGATGAGTGGCTTGATTTTATCCCCACATGGTGTATTGGGTTGGACGGAGTTGGTGTGCAGGGTTGGTGGGCATGTTTCTGTACTCTGATCTGATATGCATGTTATATTTGAGATTGGCTGAGGCCCTAAGACTGTATGTGATTCTGTTTTTGAGTGGGCCAAGGGCCCCACCGATTCTGTAAAGGTTCAAGCCCGAATTATGACTGTATTCTGTTATCTATTTGTATGCATGCTATACAGTGGGGATGTATACACTGAGTTACGAAAACTCACCCCTTTATTTAAAACTCACCCATTTATTTATTTATCTGTTCAGGTAATCCTCAGCAGTAGACAGATCGGTGCAGTGGAGGACTCGATGGTGACCACGTCCGCATACATTTTGGTTATGACTTTTTACTTTGGTTTATTCATTATTATTTTTTTGGGATTTTGGATGAAACTTTAGATTTGGGACTTCTGGTTTTTAATTTGAGTTTTTGAACTGAGAATATGGATTATAAACTGCAACATTAATATTATGGTTTTCCTGAACTAAATTAAGAATTTTCGTAAATAGAAATGAGTTCTTAAAATAATAACAATAAATGGGTTTCAAAAGTTTCTGCGATAAAGAAACGTTTTCAAAACAATTCGACTATTACAGGTTTTCCGACTAATTAAAATATAACAAATGGAATGGTTTATGAATCGGTACAGTTTGATTAAAAACACTCTCATGTAACATTGTCAAATTCGGCCATAACGTCTAGGTGAGGTTTAGGGTATTACATTTTGTGGTATCAGAGCCAGGTTCAAAGCTCGAATGTGAATTTTGGGTTCCAAAATTGGTTTTAAAAAATTACTTTCGAATGTTTTTCAAATACTCTGATTAAGTATGTGGTTCACCGAGTCTCCGGCGCCGATCCTGTAAGTTTTTGAAACTCTGTTTAGAATTTTCTAAAAGCATGCTTAGAATTCTATTTGAATCTGTTTGGAAATATTGTTGTATGCTATGAAACAACTGTAGGTAGTAAACTCTACCGAAACACACTAGGTAGTGTAAACTAAAAACCGTAGTAAAACTGCGACTTGCGATAACACACTCTGAATACTCTGATAAACTTTACTGCATAAAATATCTGTTAACAAATATCAAAACTGTAAACTAATTTGCATAAAATTTTTAATACAGATTAATTCGAAATTATGATGAGTATAAGTGGTACTCATGGACGGGGTACTAGAGGCCGAGGTAGAGGCCGTAGAGGGGCTTAAGCTGAGTCTTTCGCATCTAATATGATTCTGAATCTGGAAACTAGCGAGACGCCAGTTTGACCTGTTATTGATACCGGGTTGGGGTCTCATGATCGTGCAGCTAGGGACGATGCACTGTCTCAAGCTTTGCTATGGATTTTGGAGAGGGTCACTGGATCCAACACTGGTTTTGGCGGCCGTAGGTCGGTTACGGAACGGTTCCAGTCTAATTAGGCTGAGGTATTTTAGGGCACAAAGCGTATGATCTGGACTTTTCTGCTAAGCAGAAGCTCAAAAGGGCTGTTTCACTACTTCGCGATGAAGCGTATCAGTGGTGGTTGATGGTTAAAGAAGGCACTTAGCCCGACCGGTTGACATGGGATCTATTTAAGGCGACTTTCCAAGGCAAGTATGTGGGAGCCAATTATATCGATGCTAGGAGGCATGAGTTCCTGAATCTTACTCAGGAAGATCGTTCAGTGGTCGAGTATGAGGCTGAATTTCTGAGACTGAGCCGTTATGCGCGAGGCATGATGGCGACTGAGTATGAAAGATGTGTCCGTTTTGGGGATGGTCTTAGGGATAACTTGAGGGTCCTGATAGCTCCGTGGAGGGAGCGTGAGTTTGTTGTGTTGGTCGAGAAGGCCAAGATTGCTGAGGAGGTTAAGCGCGCTGAGCGCCAGAACCATGACAGAGGAAAGGCTAAAAGGGAAACAGAGCCTTCGAATGTTGGGATGAGGCTTGGAAAAAAGGCCAAACCTTATGGGCTCGTGAGAGTTGGGCCTACTGTGGCACCTGCTAGTGTAGCGATTTGTTAGCTCTGTAATAGATGCTATCCTGGCGAGTGTTGGAGGTCTACTGGAGCCTGTCTTAGATGTGAGTCTACTGAGCATCGTGTTAAGGACTGTCTATTGAAGACTAATCAGATGCAAGCTCCGGCTACTAGGACTGCACAGTCGCCGAGGGTACTTCAGCAACCATCTAGAGGTCGAGGTCAGGCTAAGGGTGGTAACGACATAGGCCGAGGAAAGAGAGTACCGGGCAAAGATGCTGGACTGACTGAGGCGAGGCAGCTTGTACTAGTTTATGTTACTCGCCGCCGAGAGGATGGAGATGCTCCGAACGTCATCACGGGTATGTTTTTAATTTTTAATATACCTTACTTTGTAGTGATAGATATAGGCTCTACACACTCTTACGTAGCTAGTGTGGTGTCTGAGACCTTAGGGTTACCATTTGAGAGCACTTCTAGTGAGATAACATTAGTGAGTCCGTTGAATAGTCTATTGAGGTTAACAAACTGTTTAGAGACATACCGTTAGAGGTCCAAGGGACTGTATTTCTGGCTGATTTGATGGAGCATCCATTTGGGGAGTTCGATTTGATTTTGGGTATGGAATGGCTGGTTAAACACCGAGTGAGTCTGAATTGCACTGAAAAGAGGATTGTTCAGAGAACCGAGAAGGATATTGAGGTAGTCGTGATTGAGGAATGATGAGATTATTTGACTAATATGATATATGCATTAGTGGCAAAAAAGTTAGCAAGGAAGGGGTGTAAGGCATACTTGGCTTATATCAGTGTTAATGATTCTGTGGATTCATCGGTTAAGGACATCCGAACGGTGAATGACTTTTCAGATATTTTTCCGGATGAACTATCGGGATTACCTCTGAATTGTGAGGTAGAATTTGGGATTGAGTTGTTCCCATGTATAGCTCCGGTGTCTATCGCCCCTTATCGAATGGCACCTAAAGAGCTGACAAAACTTAATGCTTAGATTCAGGAGCTGTTGGATCGTGGGTTTATTCGTCCTAGTGTATCTCCGTGGGGAGCAATTGTTCTGTTCGTAAAGAAAAAGGATGGCACAATAAGGATGTGTATCGACTATCGTTAGTTGAACAAGTTGACGATTAAGAATAAATACCTATTTCCGAAGATAGACGACTTGTTCGACCAATTCAGAGGGGCTTCAGTGTTCTCTAAGATCGATCTGCGATTGGGTTATTATCAGTTGAGGGTCAAGAAGGTTGATGTGCATAAGACGGAATTTAGGACTCGTTATGGACATTATGAGTTCCTAGTTATACACTTTGGGTTGACTAATGTACCAATGTCATTCATGGATTTGATGAACCGTGTGTTTCAGCCTTACTTGGATCGGTTTGTGGTGGTATTCATCGATGAAATTTTGGTGTATTCTAAGTCTAAGGACGATCACGATGAGTATTTAAGGGTGGTTCTACAGATTTTTTGTGAGAAATAGCTGTATGCGAAGTCCAGCAAGTGTGAGTTCTGGCTTCGTAAAGTGACATTTTTGGGGCACGTAGTTTCTGCAGAGGGGATTCGAGTGGATCCTCGTAAGATTAAGGCTGTGTTGGACTGGAAACAGTCGAAGAATGTGTCAAAAATCAGTAGTTTTCTAGGGCTGGCAGGATATTATCGTCGATTTATAGAAGGGTTCTCTTTGATTACTGCACCGATAACTAAGTTATTGCGTAAGAGAGTTCCTTTTGTGTGGACTGATGCACAGCAGGAGAGCTTTGAGAAGATCAAGACCATATTAACTCAGGCACCTGTTCTGATTCAACCTGAACCTGGTAAGGACTTCGTGGTATATAGTGATACGTCCCGTGTGGGTCTGGGTTGTGTGCTGATGCAAGACGATAAGGTTGTTGCGTATGCATCACGTCAGTTCAAGGCTCACGAGGCTAATTATCTGATGCATGATTTGGAACTAGCTGTTGTAGTCTTTGCTCTTAAGATCTGGAGGCACTATTTGTACGGTAAGAAGTGTACCATCTACACTGATAACAAAAGCATCAAGTATCTCCTCACCTAAAAGGAGTTAAACTTTAGGCAGCATAGATGGGTTAAACTGCTTAAGGATTATGACTGTAGTATTGAGTATCATCTTGGTAAGGCTAATGTAGTGGTCAATGAGTTAAGCCATAAGTCTATGACCAATCTGAGAGCGATGTTCGCTCGACTGAGTCTTTTCAATGATGGGAGTCTATTGGCGGAACTTTAGGTTAGACTGACATAGATTAATCAGATCAGCGATAAGCAGAAGGGAGATAAATCTTTGGAGTTGCGTTTTCGTCAGATTGAGAGTGAAGTTACGACCGATTTTAGAGTTAACAGTGATAGGGTATTGTGTTTCTGTGGTCAGATTTATGTACCAAATGATGAGGATTTGAGACTGTCGATTCTGAGGGATACGCATAGTAGCCCTTATGCTATGCATCCCGGTGGGAACAAGATGTACCGAGATCTTCGAGAGTTGTATTAGTGGTCAGGATTGAAACGTGAGGTTACCGACTTTGTTACTCGCTGTTTGACTTGTCAGCAGGTTAAGGCTGAGCATCAGTTACCTTCGGGTTTGCTATAGCCGGTTAAGATACCGATGTGGAAATGAGAGCGAGTAACGATGGACTTCGTTAGTGGGTTGCCCCTAGCACCCACTAAGAAGGATTATGTGTGGGCATCGTGGATCGATTGACCAAGACTGCACATTTCATTCCTGTGAGGACAGACTTCTCCCTACAGAAGTTGACCAAACTGTACATTTCTAAGATAGTAAGACTACATGGGGTACCTGTCACGATCATTTCTGATAGGGATCCTCATTTTACGTCTCGATTCTGAGAAAAAATTTATGAGGCTCTAGGTTCAAGGTTAGACTTCAGTACTGCTTTCCATCCTTAGACAGATGGTCAATTAGAGAGGATGATCCAAATACTGGAGGACATGTTGAGGGGCTGTATTATCGACTTCGGAGGCAGTTGGGAAGAGTACTTGCCTTTAGCAGAGTTTGCTTACAACAACAGCTATCAGTCTAGTATACAGATAGCACCTTACGAGACAATATATGGTCGTAAGTGTCGTACTCCCTTATGCTGGACTGAGTTGGGTGAGCAACGAGTTTTGGGACCGGAATTGGTATCAGAAACTGCGGATAAAGTCCACTGGATTCAGGATCGTCTGAAAGCGGCCTCTGATAGACAGAAGTCCTATGCTCATCTGAAGAGGAAGGACATCGAGTATTCTGTGGGGGACATGGTTTTTCTAAAGGTCTCGCCATGGAAGAAGGTTCTGAGGTTCGGTCGCAAGGGCAAGCTGAGCCATCGGTTTATTGGGTCGTACCAGGTTCTGAAGCAAGTGGGACCAGTTGCATATCAGTCGGAGCTACTTTCGGAGTTGGATCATATACATGATGTGTTCCACGTCTCGATGTTGATACTCTACCGCTCTGATCCCATGCACATTGTGTCTGTAGAGGAGATTGAGGTTAGACCAGATCTAAAATTCGAGGAGGAGCTGATTCAGATCCTAGATCGCGACGTTAAGGTTCTACGTAGGAAATCCATTCCTTTAGTGAAGGTTCTGTGGCGGAATCATAGCACTGAGGAGGCTACTTAGGAGCCAGAAGATTCGATGTATCAGTAGTATCCTCACTTATTCTGATCAGGTAAATTTCTATGATGAAATTTTCTTTTAGGGAGGTAGAGTTGTAATGCCCCGAAATTTATGTTTTTGATTTTATTTGAGTATGACATAAATCTGTATCTGCTTCAGTGGTTAAGTGTTCTGGGTGTGTGTGTGAGGTCCCAAGTTCAAGCTTTAGCTTGGGACAAATTTTGGGTTTTTAATGAATAAAGCCTTACTCTTATTCAATTGGCTTAAGTTTAAATGCTAGTAAAAGCTTATCAGAATAGGCTTGCTGGTCTGGTGGTTAAGTAAAGAGTGTTAAGTGTCTGGAGGTTTGGTGTTCGAATCTCTGCAGTGGCAATGGGATTATTTTTACTACAAGTTTCGGCCAAGGTGTTTGTGCTTTACTAAAATTCTGAGTTGAGGGGTCTTAGAGAAAATTATGGGATTGTGGGAATATCCCTTATTTTCTTTTTTTTGCAAATTATTCTCTCTGCCGAAATTTCCCCTCTCTTTCCAAAAGATTGTCGTTTTCTCTATTCTTGGCTGTCAAAAATCCCATTTTGTCCCATTCTTTTTTGCTTCGTCTTCCTTTATTCAATCGTTCCTATTAATCTTCAATCGGTTGCACGTTCTGGTAAGTAGAGTCTTTGCTTTCTTAAACTTTTGATGTTTTTTTTTCCAACTTGATTTGGGGGATTTTGTCGTTTGGCAGCAGCATTTCACGTGGGTTAAGGATTCCATCGTACACGAAATCGGTTGTTTCGAGGCATTTGGGTAAGTGTTTCTTCGCTTAAAGGATACGTTTCTTTTTCGAGTTCGATTTTAGTTCGATTGATTAAGTGTTAAATTGAGTGTAATTGGTCAATTATAGGTTTCGGAGTGCTCAAGGATCATTTTAACATCAATCGAAACCAGGTGTGTACTCCAAACACACTAAAAATGGGATTCAACGAAACCTGAAAAGCATTCTGTCGACGCCACACGGGCGTGTGGTCGCCCGTATGGTAGGCCGTGTGGCAGCACACGAACGTGTGATCAATGAACCAAGCCGTGCGCGCGCGACACAGGCTAGACGAACACGACCGTGTGATGGCTTAGAAGCCGTGTACGAGGCACAGGCTCAGGCAATTGAGCCGTGTGGGCCACACGGGTGAACCACACCGGCGTGTGGGAATCTGGGTCAGGTCGTGTGATCCACACGGCCAAGGCCAATATGGGTTATGTGGGCCACATGGGCGTGTAAGCCCCTTTAATTTGAAATGTTCTGAAAGGTTGCACGGGTCACCCAAGTCGACTGTGACCTGTCGTAGGGTCGGTAAGCCTTACCTAGACTCTTGATTCTGTGATCTAATATTATGATGTATGTGATAATGTATTATGTCTAGCATGTATGACTTTATTGTTCTGAATATAAATGTATGATGTGGTTATCTGCATTATAGCAGGACATTCTTATATGATGCATTACATTGGGATGGGTTTGATGAAGTGAAGGAAGTTCCGAAAGGCTTCATAAGCCTGTTATCTGGCAGCTAAGTTGCATATTTTGATATGTGCCGAATTATGGTACTCTATGGTGTGTAGGGTTGGATGGGTTGAATTTATCCCATACTTGGTGTGCAGGGATGGGTGGGTTGATTTTATCCCCACATGGTGTGTTGGGTTGGACGGAGTTGGTGTGCAGGGTTGGTAGGCATGTTTCTGTACTCTGATCTAATATGCATATTATATCTGAGATGGGCTGAGGCCCTAAGACTGTATATGATTCTATTTTTGAGTGGGCCAAGGGCCCCACCGATTCTGTAAAGGCTCAAGCCTGAATTATGACTGTATTCTGTTATCTGTTTGTATGCATGCTATACAGTGGGGATGTACACACTGAGTTGCGAAAACTCACCCCTTTATTTAAAACTTACCCCTTTATTTATTTATTTGTTCAGGTAGTCCCTAGCAGTAGGCAGATCGGTGCAGTGGAGGACTCGACAGTGACCACGTCTGCATACATTTTGGTTATGACTTTTTACTTTGGTTTATTCATTATTGTTTTTTGGGATTTTGGATGTAATTTTGGATTTGGGACTTCTAGTTTTTAATTTGGGTTTTTGAACTGAGAATATGGATTATAAACTGTAACATTAACATTATGGTTTTCCTGAAGTAAATTTAGAATTTTCGTAAATAGAAATGAGTTCTTAAAATAATAACAATAAATGGGTTTCAAAAGTTTCCACGATAAAGAAACATTTTCAAAACAATTCGACTATTACATGTTTTCTGACTAAATAAAAGATAACAAATGGAATGGTTTATAAATCGATACGGTTTGATTAAAAACACTCTCATGTGACATCGTTAGATTCAGCCATAACGTCTAAGCCGGGTTTGGGGTATTACAATCCTCTTCCTTTATTGTAACTTATATCAACAAATTTTAAAAACAATTTTTTTTAGCAAGTCATATCTAGATTATCCTTAGTAAACCTACGTTTTTTAAATTTTGTATGATATAATCGTCACTATACATGAAACTAAGGTTTTATTAGATCAAATCAACATGTTAACATTTGCAGGTGCTGTATCATCCGCTTGCATACAAATGTTTCCATTTCTCTGGATTCCCTCTTTCTTTCGAATCTTCTCTTTTACTTTTGCGCTGCATAAACTTCCAAAATTTCAAAGAGAAAAGAACTCCGAAAGGTGTTGGAATAGCACTAATATTCTTTGCAGAACCTTTATGTAAATAGTTGGCCTACGTTTTAAGTGGTTCAAGAAACAAAGCTCAATAGGAAAATCATTGAGCTACCAATACTATATTTATAGTTCACAGAGCTGCAGTTAAATATTATAATAATATTGTGTATATATCCAATATATATAATTAGTTCTGACTTCATAGTTAATTAACGGGAAAAAACTTGACACATTCAAAAGTCTTTATCTGATTGTTTATTTCTACTTAAAAGATTATATTGCCATTTTCGTCGAATAATTTTGATTGCAAAGCTTACCTTAGTTAGCTTATAACTTCATCAAATTAGTTGGTTGTGTTTAGGAAATTGAGCCGAGATATGTGTTTTATGAAGAGAATTGATTAGCGGGTTGAATAATAGTCATCCTTTTTGATTTGGAATCCATCAAATGTAATTCTTCAGATTCTACATATCAGTTTTCCTTAACAGCATTGTTTCAAGAGAAAAAAAATATATTTTATCATGACAAGTTTAAATAGATGTTTTTAGAAAAAAAAATTTAATAAGAGTTTTTGTCGTTATCTTTATTATTACATGACTAGATTTAAAAAAAATTTTAAAATCTCGCACCAAAACATTTAATAAAAATTTTTAGTAGTGGTAATAATTAGATTTAAATTTTTAAATCCGAAAATTAAAAGGACTAAATTCCTAAAGTTAAAAGAAAGGTAACTAAATTTTAAATGTACGGAGTATATAAAAACTTACAACATATTTTAGCTTTTAAAATTTTTTGCCTAGAATTATTTATAGCCTTTTCCTAACCCATAAATAAGAGAATAATGCGTTTTAACACATTCAAACCCATATTCTCCTACATTGACAATCATATCCATGTCAATCGAGCTAAGACACCATTGACAACTTATAAAGTTTTAAACTATAATTTAATAGAAATAAATAATTAATTTAACGAAAAACATAGATTAAAAACATATAAAAGGAAATTGAAGTTTTAGAGACTGAAACCATTTAATTTCTACCATTTTTTTTCTGTTTCCCAACATTATGTTAAATATTCATTAATATAAATATGGAAGTACGTCTGTAGTATTAAGTTTGGACGGCTGGCAGCTCCTAATTTTCACCTAACATCCTCCAGAAATCTACTCAATTTCGTCCGAGAAGAATACATCAAGAAAAGTGAATGCAAAGATGACCTCTCATTTCAGCATGCCGTAAAGCTAGTGGGTGGAATTAATTGGCCTTGTCTGTTCAAGATTATCATTTGGTGCATGTGGAAAAACAGAAACTTATGCACATTTTAAGGTTTTTTTTGGAGTTCTGAGGAGGTTATCAAGGCCTCCATATGTTGGGCAAAGCTATATGTCATGGTATCTAGATCGAAAGGCACTAAACTCTCAAGAATGGCTTTTGTTCCTGGTTCTTCGAATGGTTGAGTCTATTTAAACACAAATGGTTCGGTCAAATATGAAAATATGTTTGCGGCAGTTGGAGGGCTTCTGAGAGAGCAAAAGGGATTTTGGATTGTTGGCTTCACAAGGTATTTGGGAAATTGTGAAGTTATTGATTTAGAATTATGGGGCATTCTGGATGTGTTACAAATTGCCTTGGATCGTGGTTTCCGGAAAGTTCTCATTTAGACGGACAGTCTTGAAGCAGTCAATCTCATTCATGAAGGATTTCTTGAAGGTTCCAATTCTGTTTTAGTTACGAGAATTCTTTTGCGGTTAAAGCTTCTGAGTCATTGGAATCTTCAACATATTCCAAGAGAAGAAAATGGAATGGCGGATATGATAGTCAAGCTTAGGAGAGATAGGGAACCAAGGGTGCAGTTAGTGGATAAGGATTATGTTTTGAGTTTTCTTAATGTTTAATTTTAAGT
Source organism: Gossypium anomalum (assembly GCA_025698475.1). Taxonomy (NCBI): domain Eukaryota; kingdom Viridiplantae; phylum Streptophyta; class Magnoliopsida; order Malvales; family Malvaceae; genus Gossypium; species Gossypium anomalum. Next base: position 9,603,969 of record CM046965.1, on the reverse strand, counting down.
TTTCTTAATGTTTAATTTCTGAGTTGTTATTTCTTTTTTTTCACCAAAATAAAAAAAAATACCTCTCATTTATTTTAAATAGATTGATAGTCAATAAATCAAAATCATAAATGTTACATTCCTATTCCCATATGTTTATCACTCAATTTACATAATTTACATATTCTTTTTAATATGTTAAATTATTTTTATAACCTTTTAGTTTATTCTTTTTTAAATGATTAAATTAATCTATTAACCTAGTTGAATAAAAAATTATCGGTCTAATAGATTTAGGGCTAGTTTTTCATTGCCTTTGAAAAGTTACGTAAAAAAGTGTTTTTTAAAAATACTTTTGAAAAGTTCATTTTAAAATTTAAATGTTTAATATTGCTGTAAAAAAATATGATTTTGAGAAATAAAATGTCTATGATAGATATGATATTCTAAAGTAAAAACTAAAAAAATATGCATTTAAATAATGTTTCAATTTATAAATATTATGATATTTTAGTAAAATATTAAAAAAATTTATTGCAACTCATTATTAATATTTATATATATATATAATATAAATTTTGAATATTTTATGCAACCAATATTAATTATTTGTAAAATTTAATTTGAATATATAAACCATATTTTAAATATTAAAATATAATCATTACAAATTCAAATAGACAATGTTATATATTTGAAATCAATTCAATGGGAAAATATTTGTACACCCAATATTAATATTACATAACATGGATTAGATTATAAATAAGGGTTAAAAATATCATTTGACTCCAAAATTATTTTTTTTCCAAACACAAAAGCTAGGGGCTAGTTTGGGACTGTTGTTGTGATTAATTTTTTTTTTTTGAAAATTGTTGTGGGTGAAATATTATGGTTTGTTAATTTCAAGTATTTGGCATTGTTGTTAAAAATTGGGTTAGAAAGTTAAAATATCCATTTTAGATATAATATTTAAAATTAAAAATAAGTTAATTTAGATCATATTGATATAATTTTATATAATTATACATGAAATATGCTTTTTAAGTAATTAATAAATTATTTGTAAATTTAATGATAAATGAAATATTTTAAATTTTGCATATAATGATAAATAATTTTTAAATAATTTGGTATAATGATATTTGTAATATTTAAATAATTTGATATAATGATAAATTATATTGAAGTAATATCATAAAATATAAATTAATCTAAATATTCAAATATATTTTAAATAGTAAACATAAATAATATTATTTTGATAATTTCACTTCAAAACGCATAAGTTACTTTTGTCATTAGATGATAGAGCACTTTTTAATCACAATTTAAATATTGAAGATGGAAGTGTTTGACATTACAATTGAGGTTTAAAAACACTTTTTTAACTCTAAACCTCCAACCACAATTTAGAACGAGACTAAAAATTATAACTTTTATGTATAACTTTCAAAACTATCTATTTAACATTACTTTTCTAAAAATACTTGAGTCTTTAATCTCGCACCCAGTGCTTATAATATTGCCTTAAAAAAACAGAAGAAGAAGAATCTCGGTTTGCATGTTTCTTCAATGTTTTTCTTAGCATAATATTTGTCCAAAATTGGATTAAACTAAACACAGCTGAAAAGACAAATATGGAGTACAAAATATAATTAAAGTCTATAAACTTGTTGTGTCTCTCTTTATGACAGCTTGACAAATCACTGACAAACTTGTCTCAAAAATTTAATGAAAACCAACCAAACTTGCACTAATTTTCTGTTGTCTGCAAGCTATAAGTTTAGGAATCCTTCATTCATTGACCAAAAAACAATAATCCATCAGTCAGGCTAAATTTATGAGACATTTGTGTTAGGATTCTTAGGGAAATAATAATCTTATGTGAGGAATAAACTTTTCAATAATTATATACAATACAAGGGCATGTGTTCTTATTTACGTTCAAGAGAAAATACACAAAATTTTATACTAGCTTATACAAGAATATTCATATAAAAATCAAGAATATTGTATAATAATTTTTAACATATGGCATCGTATAATTACAATTAAATTTAATTATTATAATGTATGATCGAATTAATAAATAAAATGTTGAAGCGAAATAAGTCGAAAACTGCTGAGTGGCACTCGACAATGTCAACTACAAACTACCATTAAGGTGGTTAAAAATTTGTCTTATTTATTTTGACAATTTAATAAAAAAAATTTTAGATCTGGTTATTTGTTGTTTTATTGAAGATGTTTTTAGTTTATCTATGAAAACCAATCTCTGGCATTTGAAAACTCGATTGGATTCGTATGAATCAATTAAGTCCTTAGAATGTAGAGATTTAATCGAGATAGTGTTGTTGATTTTGGAGAGCATATCTTCGAGTGATTTTATTTTGATTGCCATTGATGTAATAACTATTTTTAAGGAATTACTTTGTATTAACTTAGATTCTATGTTAGCAAGCTGAAACCAATATTTGCTTGGAGGCTTGTATAAGTTTTGTATGAGAGTTTATTGAGCGAATTCTAATTTGTTCATTGTGGAATTATCTTGTTGAGAGAGTGCAAACTGATATTGTAAACATTGTTGAGTGTTAACTGCTCAAGTTCTCAGGGGACAATTTGGAGGTGAGTGTTTTAGTAATTAGGTACAAAGGTGAGATCTCTATATTTGGGGAGTGATAGAGTGTGAATCACTTATTGTATTGTGGATTAAAGACAATGTAATTACTCACTGAGCTAGACTCCGCAAACAGAGAGAAACTGAACTATATAAACAAACATTGATTTTTTTAAGTTTTTGTTTGCACAGTTTTAACAGTGTCAAATCATAATGGCTAGTATAGTCTAGTTTTTCCATTGCAATTCTCGTTTTAAGCAAACAAACAACTTAAAATAATAACATAAAATATATTTAAATCAAATTTAAGATTAATTTGAATAAGATTTACATATGATAAAACTTAAATCAAAAAAATTTATTATATTCAGCTATTGAGTAGTAATAAATGGATTAAACATCTCAAAATCTGCAGTCTTTTGAAACTTTTGATAGTTCTAATACGACAAAATGATATATTCTTTTCAGCCATCTGTCCATGATAGTTTAATGTTTTGGATAAAGATTTAAACAAATCGATCACTATTTTGCGATTTTTTTTGGGTTTATTTCCTACAATGATTAAGAAGATAATTCAATGCAAGATTGATGCAAAATATGATGAAGAGCAGGAAAATGATGATAATTGGACAATGACAATGAGACAAAGGCTAGTGGACTTACGTAAATGATTTCATCTTCTAAATGCCAATCATCATTAATTCACATCTTCGTAGGCAAATTAATTAGACACACACATATATATTTCATTATCTGCAAAATGCAAGTGTAATGCTCACTGACTTTCAAAAATTTTGAAATTTGTATATATATATATATATATATATATATATATATCATACTTACGACGAACTTCTTTTTGGAATAGAACTGTGAGGTTCCCGAATTCAATTGGATAATAGTTTATAAGTTGAGTGCTATACTGTGCAAGCTACCTCTAGAAGCCTAAGAGAGCTAATGTTACATGATGAGAGTCACTTAAATCGCAATACTTGATGTGATTCGCATTTTGTGTGTTTTATAGTAGGGTTGACGAGGAAATCAAGCTTTAATCACATCATTTATAATGTAACGCACGAAATTCGTAAACTTGGTCAACTCGATTATTTTAATTAGAAAAGTCCATTTATTGAAAATACTTCACTTAAATACATATTATCTTGCATAATCATTGACATTTGTTTCTTACATGTTTAACATTTGGATCTTTTTCAATCACATCAAAATTTATCTAAGATAATTTATAAAGATAAAGACTCTCTCTAACTTTCAAGTCACATATTAAATGCTCATCTATGACTCAACGAACCTACAACTGAGTGAAATAGTTGACTTCATCTAGGATTCACGTGAAAAATCTATAAATACCACCATCATCAAAAAGATAGATAAAGACGACACACATTGTTACTCTCAACCCCTTTTTCAAATTATAGCTTTATGCATACACACTGTGTGAACCATCATCAATAACTTAATATCATCTTTGTATCAATATGGTGAAAAGTCTAAGAATCTATAATAAAATATAGGCTTCATATAACATTTAATATCTAAACTTGACATTTTTTTTTCTCTAATTTGATACCTAAGTTTTTTTTTTATCCAAGTTTGTACCTAAACTTGTCAAATGTTTCCCAAAATACAAACAGTGTTAGGTTTTTTTTAATGAGGGGACAAATAGCTAATGTATGACCTACACGTGATAGGTGACATGGAATTTAATGATAAAGATGATTGCATTTATTTGGAATTTCCTTTGTTTCACTATGCTCAAAATTTTCTTTTCGTTAAGGTTGATATTACTTTGATTGCTAATTGTAGGAATGATTCAAGAACACATGCTTAAAGCATAAGCAGAAAAAAGCCCTCATACCCACAAAAATATTGTAAATATCAAAGAAAATTGGTATTCAAAATTTGTGCTTTGAGCTATGCTTAGCAAATTGGGTAAAAAGACCTCTCCAGTCCCTCTCAGTTTCAAAATTGAGTAAACTGGCCCCTCTAAAAAAATGGAACAATTTAATCTCTTTCAATTTCAAAAGTGAGCACATAAGGATAATTAATCACAACGTTAATGTCTTCTGTCAATTATATATAATTTTGATTGGTATAGTAACAAATTTAGCCTTCGGTGTTTACATATTTTGTCAGTTTGGCCTTAATCCTAAAAAAATTGACAAATTCAACCTCAACATTTACACATTTACACAAATGTTGCGGGATAAATTTGCTAAATTAGGACCAATTTGATAGAACTTGTAAACTTTGAGGGCCAAATTTATTATTATACCAATCAAAATCACATACAATTGATGGAAAACATTAACATCATGATTAATTGTCCTTATTTGCTCACTTTCAAAATTGACAAAGATTAAATTGCATTGATTATTTTAAAGGGACCAATTTGCTTAATTTTGAAATTGAAAGGGATTGGATAAAACTTTTTACCAAAAAATTGATATTCAAGAAGAAAACAATAGTTTTAAAAAAACCCATAATAAAGTAAATTCATTGTGTTAAAATTAAAATTTAAAGTAAATTAAACTAAATTAAAAGTAAATAAACATTTAAAATATATATAAAAAAGAAATTTCAAGTAATCTGTCATGAGTTTAAAGAATAAATTATAGAGTAATTGTACAGGGATTACTTACCAGAAAAATTATTTGTATTTAAAGTGTTGTGAGTTGTCGGTTCAATTTTAACTCGATTGTCATTAGTATTATTGTCAGTGTAGAAGGATGTGGGTTTGAGTGCGCTGAAGCGCATTATCCTCCTATTTGAGAGTTAAGGAGATACTACAGATAATTTTAAGCATCGTATAAAAAAAAACAAATATGTAACAACCTATAAATAAATTAACATTAAAAAAGGTGCTGTGAGTTAGGGCTAAACCCTTTTTAAGCATCCAAGAAGTCTAAGAATTGAAATGTAAGGTAGATTTCGTCACCATGATTTGTGCTTAGGTTACCAGCTATTTCTTGTCTTTGATTTGAAAGAAATTGCAAAGGTTAATCTGTACTAGCTAGCTACACGGGGAATCTCATCTAAATAACAAATTATATCTTCAAATCCTACATATATATATATATATATATATATATATCTCAAAATTATCTGTAACAGTAGCATTTAATTAATATTTCAAAAGTAAATTTATGATGTGATCAATTATTCACATAAAAAAACCGATCTTAATGTATAAAGAATCTGCTTCTTTTGTAATCTTTTTGATATCTTCAATTTAGTGTTTGGTTTATCAGTTAAATTAAACAAATTGTAATCATATCAAAATTCTAAAAAAAATCAAATTAATTGTAAATCATTATGTATATTAGAGAAAAAATTTTGAGTAAAATTTGAATTATAAATTTTGATAAGTTAAAATATAATTTTAATGTGATTTTATCATATATTTTAGAGTTTAAATTTTATTTTCTATTTTAAGAGGTTAAGGCCTAAGCCTCTACTTATCTCCCTTGGCGTTGCCCCTTTATATATGGGGAGAGTTTACTTATATTAATATAAAAAAGAACAAAAATAAAGTAGTTTTACACAATTATATAATTTTTTGTATGATTAGTATTTTAACAATTTAACTGTTTCCAATTGAGTCTTAGTTTATTTGACATGAATATTGTTGCCAATGTAAGACGACGTAGTTCACACATTATCTTCCTATTTATGAGTTGGGAAGGGGCTATAAACATCGTGTCAAAAAGAACAGATATAATCAAAATTTATAATGAGATTATTCAAAAAAAATAATTTAACTGTCATATTTTTATGTTACATTCATATAAATCATACATATTAAATTTGGAATATAAATTAAAAAATTCTAACTATTTATATTATATAAAAATTTTAACAGTTATAAGTAATTTTAAAATTTTACATAAATGGTTCAGATATTAATCTTAAAATATCTAAATTTACTTTATTTAAGACGTTAAAACCTTCCTTTAATATCAAAGAAAAGCTTGATAATGCCAAGGCACATCATCATTATTAATGCTTAATGAAAAGACTGATAAAGTCTAGGTAATTAATGATCATAATTAAATTATATAAATGTCTTAGTAATCACAAGATTACAACTAGAGTTGTCTATAAGTCGGTCAAGGAAAAATTTTAGGCCTGTTTTTTTAAAAATAAATTTAAAATTTTGTTCAGATTTAACCCAGATAAAAATGCTAAAACTCAAGTTCGGTTTGCCTGTATTAAAATTTTCATATTATTTTTTATATAAAAATAATTTTAAAAAATATAATATATCAAACACACTAAAAAATATTAAAATAATTGTTTCTCAACAAATCGAAAAAATAAAAAAATGTATACTTAAATAACACTAAAATAAGTGCAACTTAGCAAATAAATATTTCTAAGATAGTAGCAAAATTTATAATAAAACAAAAATTATACAATATCCAAATAATAATAATAAAATAGTAGCAATATAATAGTAAAATGACAACAAAATAATAAAAAAAAGTAAAAATAACAACAGATTTTTTTACAAATTCGGGTCAAGCTACATTGAACCCGAATAAAAAAAAAACTTACCCAAAGCCCAATCAAACTTCCCACTTTTCAAATGGACCCGACCATCATTACAACACATTTATTTTATTTATATTTTGAGTATTAAGAATTAAATTTCACCACTTATGAGTCAGTTTTTACTAACGAATCATATGGTTGTAACTTACAAATCTATCCAATTCGCCAACTAATTTATTTTATCATAAAGGTCCAAATTACTATTAGAATAATACAAATATTTTATTTAAATTTAAGTATATATATATTCATATATTGTTTTTTAATATTTTAATACATAATTTTATTTTAGCAAAGCCTTATGAACTAAATGATAGAAAAAAAATGTTAGCAAAAAATAAAATAAAAATTTATGTAGCTTTTTTATTTCTTTTTCTTGAACAATCAACTGGAAATCTGGAATGGTTTTTCATCAACTTTATTTTAGCTATTTTATATGTTTCCTAACAGGGCATCTAGATGTCCTCTGCTCCATTGAAATATTTATTTAAATGTTATTATTTCTTTGTATTTTTTATTAATAATAATAATTATTATTATTATTATTATTATTATTATTATTTGGTTAACAAGATTCCTTTCTTTGTTTTATTCAACTACTCATTTCCTTGTCCATTGGCAATTGCATTGATACAGCCCTACACCTCATTGATTTAGGGGCTACTTGTCTGCTATAGAAAATCTTTTCAATTTTCCACTAATAATAATAATTTAAATTTAAAAAATTAAATTGCATTTCTTTCATAGTATATCCATATCTAGGGTTTAAATTACTTTGAATCAGTCAATCTTAATTGAATCAAAAAGTAAGCTTTATTTATACATAAACATATAGTGGAGGTTTAGATATTCTATTATTGGAACTAATCACAAAAAAAAATTAAAAAAAAGAGAATAGGGTAAACTACATTTAAGGTCATTAAACTATTAGTAAGTTTACGTTTTGGTCATTCAATTTCAAAAAGTTATAAAATAGTCACTGAACTATTTAGAAGTTTCCGTTTAAGTCATTGAACCACTTGAAAGTTTTTGTTTAAGTTATTGGGTTGTTAAGTTTTTTTTCTTTTAAAAGTCTTGCTAGCGAGCTCCAAGTGATGATTTGACAATCAATATGGTGGATCAATACCCATTGACAAGTAGAAAAACGCACTTTAGATCCAAGTTGATTCGCCGGTTAGTGTTAGAAATTGGAAAAGAAAGTTGTTTAGATTTTAGTTTATAGATTCATGACATTAAAAACTGTTTCATGAAAAAAAAATTGAATTGTAGAAGGAAAATGGGAGGAGAGTTTTTTATTGGTATAGGCAATGCAAATAGAGAAGGCTATACGGTAACAATTTTAACATCTTAGTGAGTTAAATGCAAACTTTTGAATAGTCCAATAATAACATTTTAAAGTTAAATAATCAAATCTTAAATTTATTAATAGTTTAATGAGCATGGATGTAGTTTAAAAAAAAAAATCAAAGAGGAACTAAAGAACTTCTTCGTGATGTATTAGATATAAGAATTTCTTGTCTTGTCTGTCCATACTAGCATACTGGACCGTGATGTGTGATATACATAATTAATAGAATTTTTTTAATAATAGTTTGTAAGTTGAGTTATTATTAAAAAAATGAGTTATGAATATTTTATTATTATTGAAATTAAATAATTATGATGATGTATGAGATTCTTAGTGGAACTCATAGATTATGATGTAAGAAAATTCATGATTAATGAAGATAAATAATTGGGTTGAAGTTAAATCCTAGATTAATATTTGAGATGTTGATCCAACCACATATGGTATAATATAGTTTTCTTTTAAATTATAATTACAATTATATTAATAGTTATTAACAAAATCAATTATTATAAAAATTGAAATGAATAATTAATATGATTGTACTTAATTAATTAAAATAAATTTAGATTAAATCTAGACATGATGAAATTTAAATACAGAAATCTCAAAATTCTAAGTAATCTTCTTTATCATTGAGCTAAATTCTCATTAGTTAATATATTATTAATTTGAAGTGTTATAATATACGTTGATAATGACAGTAGGAATGACAGCAAAATAATAAGAAAGAAAAATCACAAGAAGAGGAGGAGGAATTTACTAATATTAAAAAACAACAATACAAAGGTTTTCGGCTATGCTTCATTTTTAAGGGTTAAACAACCCTTTTGTAATCAAAGCCTAATAGAAGAAGTACAGTCCTATACGGATTTAACTTTTGTGGCAAGGTACGTACTACCCTAATTTTGTCTTTCTATTTCATTTCTTTAACAAGTAAGTTACACCTCAAACTTTTCAAATCAGATTAAATAAGATTCGGGTCACACAACTCTAACATGAAAATTAAAAAAAAAAAGGACACATGGATGTTTTAATATTCTAACTCTTAAATTTTTTTAATGCATTTTTTTTAAAAATATTATTATATAAGCCAAGTAAATTAAAAAATACATAATATAGCCTACTTTTAGTATGTATAAATTATCTTGCACCAACCTTAGCTTTTAATTGATGAAAATCTTTTTGTCTTTTTATAGTATTATCAATTTTTTAAAAAGTTGACCTTTCACTGTAAAAAATTTTAAACTTTAAAAACAAAATAAAAAGTTTATCATTATTATTTGTTATTTTCTATGTATCTCTTTTAACCAAATAAAATCTAAAAAAAACTCTTAACTATTTATTTAAACTCATTTTTAGTATTCATAAAATACAAATTAAGGTTCCATGAAAATATTTTATTTTTCATTTCCATTTTTAGAAAAAAGTTTCATTTTTTATTTTAAAAAATTCAAATGGTAAATAAAAAAATTGTTTTCAATAATGAAAATACGAAAACATGTTTAGTAACTATTTTTATTTAACAAAAAAAAAAATTACATTTGTATGAATTTTAACCATGGAACTTGATTTAATATATGAAAAATTGTTGAAAAAATATTTTTACATTTATCTGGATTTGAATTGGGTTAAAGCATCTAAATTTATTTTTATATTTTTATACTATTTTTTAATTTTTACATATTTTAATTTTTTTTGAAATCATTTTAAAAAAAATTAACTTAGCACATTTTCTTTAATATTTTTCATTTTTTAAGTAAATGAAAATGATTTATGTTTTCTTAACCCAAATAGAGTCTTAATTTGTTAAAAAAATACAATAAAAAAGAAATAGAGAGGGCATAGAATTTCCATGCACCTACAAGTGACTTGAAAATCTCTCATGGGAATGTGATGTGTATATAAACACCCTCAAACTATTCCTTTTTCTTCACCTACTCTTTCCTCATATCTCTTATGTTTTCTTTTATGTGTATTATTAACTTGCCTAGATCTTCATTTATCCAATAATCTCTGTTTTCTTTTCCTTTTCCTTTTCCTTTTCAAAATGTTTAAGCCCTTTTTTTTTTTTTTTCATCTCTTAACCCTTTTTTGGGGGGTTTGTTTAACTTTGAAGATTGAAGAACCATGAAATATAACAAGAGAAGAAATTAAGAACCCTTTTTTCTCTTCTTTATTTATTTATTTTGGTTTTTTTTTTTTTTTTTTTGGGTTTTCAAGGTAAGTTGAGTTGTCAACTTTACTCAACTTTGATGTTTGAAAAAAAAAAAATTGACCCACAAATTTAAGAACCATGAAATCTAACAAGAAAGAAAAGTATGTGGTACTAGTAGTTGGGAAGTGTGTTCTTTATTTTTAATATTTCACAGATTTTTTTGTTGTTTTTGAAAGGTAAAGTCATTTTTTTTCTCTACATATTAACATATAAAATCATTTGTTTTTCAGATTTTTGCTTATTTTCATGCCCTTTTCTTTTGTTTAGTAAAGCTATACATATTTTCTGTATTTTAGGGTTTCGATCCATTTGTGAAATGCCAAGTTGCCATATGCTAAAAACAAATTCAACCCTTTGTTCTCTCTTTTCTTTTTTTTCTTTTTTTAATTTCCTGGAAATTTCACACTTAGTTTCAGATTTATCAGTCATTTTTTGCTGATGCAGCATCTTCAAGATTCACATGCAAAGTATAGTACGGCCAGGCCATAGCTTTTGTTTGAAGCATGAGAATCTTGATGATGCTGCATCGGCCATTAATGACTCCACAACTCATCCATAATGGAAAAATCTTTATAGATCTTTCACTTTTCCACAGCTTTTTTGGCAACTATAAAAGGTAAAACTCCACTTAATCCTAATACCCTTATTTTGGCTTCTTCTTTTATTTATATATATATATATGTGTGTCTCTGTGTGTGTGTCTGGTAAAAAAGCTGAATTAATATTCGACTGTTGTTGTTTCTTTTTGCAGTACATCACGATGATGATGATGACGTTTAATTATATCAAAACACATGAACTGTTTCAATTTGATGAAATTAAGGTTAGAAGAAACTTATATATGTAGTTTTAGAGATTATAAGTATTATTTCCCCCCCTCTCCGTACAACCCCAGTTTCTCTTTTTCTGTGTTTTAATACTCTTGTTAGGGTTTTGAGAATTTAGGGTTTATTTTTAATGCCCTTTATCAGAAGCTTTTTCTTTTTTTTCTTTTTGCGTTTTTGGTATTAATTTCTTGAAGTTCATCCACAAACCTCAAATGGGTTTCTTCTGAAAGGTACAAATACTTCATAGTTTTTTTTAAAAAATGATCCTTGAATCTCTTGTTTTTGCTAGTTTGAGATCTATTGTTGTGTTCTTATTTTTGAATTTTAGGATAAATTTCATGGACCAATATTTCTCTTCAGTTCAGGCTTTTGTCAGCTTTCTTCTAATCATTTAAGGAATCTGCAATTTTTAAAAAAAAAAAATCTTTTTTTTCAACATATGCACATTAAATCCTTGAGGCAGAAAAAAAGACATTAATAAAATAACATTGTACTCCATGTTCCTGAGTGGATTGAGGAAGTATATATATGTATATAATTGAGGCAAATTCCCAGACTGAAACGTCCCACATGCAAAACAAAAGAAAAAACAAATTATACATACAAGCATTAGCTGTAAGTCAGCAAAAAAAAATGGGAACTAATATGATTCTAAATTACAAATCTGCATTGCATTATCTTTTAAAATAGCACATGATTATACATGGAGACATCATGGGGTAAATGATATGATGGACTTTGTTGTTTGGTACCTGAGAAAATTAACTTCAATTTTTCTTTTTCTTTTTTCTTGGATATCACGGGGGTAAATGCTATTGAATCCAGAGCGAGACACTGAGAAAGTATATAATTTAAGAAACATACTTTAGTTATAAACTTGCCATGAAGCTTTTGGGGAATTAGCTTATAGTGAAGTGAGAAATGGTGATATGAAACCATGTATTTTGTGGAAGAATTTTAAAAGCCATAGTAAAATGCAGTGGAGAATGGACGCCTGCTGGTCGAGTGTACGGTAAGGTTTAGAGTTTTAACAATGTGGATGAAAAAAAAAAAAGTTAAATCACTATTTGAATCCTCAATTTTTTTCCAATTTAATCCCAAACTTAGTAATTGTTTCCATATTGAGACTTAAACAAGTTTTGTCCAAGTTAGTATTTGAATTTGACAATTGTTCCCACATTGAGGATTGAACTTTAGGCTTTTCAAGAAAATATTAAGGATTAACTTGGACAAAAGAAATTTAGGCTTCAATGTGAGAACAATTGTCAAATTCAGGACTAATTTGAAAAAGAAATTCAAGCCTCAATGTAGGAATAATTGCCAAATTCAGGGGCTAATTTGGACAAAAAAAGTTTACCAAGTTAGGGGTTGGGGCCTAAACTTTTTTTTTTTTTAATCTAAGTTAGCTCATGAACTTGATAATTGTTCTCATATTGAGACTTAAACTTCAAGGTTTTTAAGATAATATCAATGACTAACTTGGACAAAAAAAAGTATAGCTTTAATGTGAGATTGTTAAGTTCATGGACTAACTTGAAAAAAAATTTACATCCTATTCAAACACAAAATATTAATTTAACCAAAAGAGTCTAGGAAAGTTTTATCTTCTATTAAAAAAAAAAATGATCCGATTCTATGTTGAATTTAGTCAAAACCGAAAGTAATTATGGGTATAACTATATACATATAAAATTATATATATAAAGTGGTGGCATTTAGTGACAAAAGCTATTATGTCATTTTTGACAATGGAAAGGAAAGTGTGATTTGAATCATTCCTTCTTCAAACAGGTCCACTCAGTCTGAAGAAAAAAACAACTTCCAAGTGTACGATGTTATCCGAGCAAATCAACCCTAGATGCCCATGTTTACACAATATATATATATTATATTTTTTGTGTTATGCTTTATTTTAATTATATTTTTCATGTAATAGTCCTTTTTTTTTTCAAGCTTTTTCATGTAATATTCATATCAACTGTCTAGGTTTTTGATGGTAATGTTTGGGCTGAAAAATAATTCATTTTATACATTATCATCACTATATATATACTGTTTCATTGAATTTAGTTAATAATTTTTTCTTTTTTTTTTTTAATTTGTTGCTTTCACTATTTTTTTTTAAGTATTTGTGTTTAATGCAAATATATCACACATAAATATGATAATTTCATTTTTCCAAAGATTTTTCAAATAGATTAATTTAAAAAAAAAAAATCAAATATACCAATCCTAAACACATATCAATAATATCCAATACTATCCCAAATAAAATTAATAGTTCTTCACTCTTTCTAGCCAAATAATTATTTTACTTGATACAGGTGATATATCTTGTCTTCACCTACCCTAGGGAAAAGCATTATTGCAGTCGGCACTACATATATGTACACATTTTAAAAAAGAATATATATTCATGACCATCTATTAATTTTAATGCATGACAGCCTTCTTTTTATACATAGAGTACTATGTTTGCTTCTTAATTTCTTCACGCTCTCCTCGACCCTTCAAGCCATAAGCTATTTATACATCAAATTTAAGAAACACTGAATCAGACAAATTCATGGTCCCCTTCTCACACATTTCCTTTGATTAGGTAGCTCTACAATAACTCATTCGATTGATTTATATTGTGAATTCTATGATTCTTCTTTAATCTTGGATTAAAACAAATTAAGTAATATGGTTGGGCCATGAACATGTGTAGTTGGGCAGCAATGGTCCCCCACGGGAGGCATGATGATAACAAAGAGTTAAGGCTTTGAGAAAAAATAATACAGTAAGAAATTGAAAGGAGATGATGGTGAGAATTGAGTGATCATTATAATCCATTTACATTGTACGTTCCGATTTTAGACCACACAAATTTAAATGACGGACAGACAGCTAGATTTGTGGGATTTATGACAACCATTAAGGTTTCATTTACTATACATACATATATATGACATACATTAAGGTTTTATTGACATACATTAAGGTTTTATTTACTCCATATATATATATATATATGAAAGAATTCAAAGTTAGGGTATAAATGAGACACTGATATTTATGAATTATTCGAGTTTGATTAAAATATTCGAACTCGATTTGGTGATTATTGAGCTAAGCTCGAGCTCGAGTTATTGATAGAGTTGAATTTGAGCACCATAGTGCTTGATTCAAATACTCATCAAGCCTAACAAGCTTTTCGCTTTAATATATTTTAATAGACTTAATGGTATAAAACGTCTCAAAGAATTTCAAAAATTAAAAATCAATTAATCCCCTATCAACTTTTTATCAACTTTTTACTAGTAAGATCCTTTGATCGACATTGACCATTAGGAACTAAAGGTAACGCTGGCATTGCCATTAACAAATGTCATGTCAACCAATAAAAATTGACATGGTGATCCACGTCAACACTAGATGCTGATGTGGTAGTACCAGATCAGCAAAATAAAAAATTTCAAAACAAAATTAATTTTTTTTTAAAAATCTAAAAAGAACTTAGACAACTGATTATCCAGATTCATTTGATTTTGGACATGATGTCCATATTCATTTTAAAATTATTAAAAAAACAAAAAAAATTTTATAAAAATCATGAAAAGTTAATTCAAAACATAAAATTTATAAAAACATAAAAATGTTATAAATTAATTAAGATGGTAAAAAATCATAAAATTTATTGAAAATATATAACAATTATAAAAAATCATAAATTGCATCTTTCCATATACATTTGGCATTTCAAATCAATTATTTTTTCATATAAATATATTCAAAATTAAGATAGAACATTTTCAATTGAAATATAAGAATGTGGAATGTAAGTATGGATTAATGGCATGTAAGTACACGTACGTATATAAGAAGTTAAACAAAATTTAAAATATTGAATACTTTTAAATTGAAATAACTGGAAAGTTCTTTTTAAAAATATTATGGTTCGATTGTAAATTTAATGAGCTTTTTATAATTCTTTTATGTTTTCTTATAGTTTTTAATGATTTTAAAATTTTTATAAATTTAATAACTTTTTTAATTTTTTATTCTAAACTGAATCTTGATAAATAAGTGCTTGGATTCAAATGAAAATGAATAATTATTTGTCTAAGTTCATTTTGATTTATATTTATTATTTTTTAAAATGTTTTTTTATTTCAGTAATCAGTGTTGATTTGACGCCCATTAACGACCACGTCAATGTTGTTATTAATTTCTAACGATCAATATTGGCCAAAGGGTCATATTGGTCAAAATTATAACTTAGAGGTTCAATTGGACGCAAAAAGTTGAGAGAGGCTTAATTGATTTTTTTTTTTTTTGAAATTCTTTGAGTACCTTTTATACCATTAAGCTATTTTTATATTGTAAAATACAATTTTACCCCTATTATACAAAATGATGTTAATTACGAACAAACTCAAGCTTGAATATGAACAAATTTAATCAAGCTTGAGTTCGAACTTGAATACAAAAATTATTAAATGATCTTAATTGAGCTCAAGCTCAAATAGTTGGATTATGTCTCGACCCCAACATGTGATTAAGAATTGATGTTGGAGTTGAGCTATTGTTACCAGATTCAAGCCTTAGGTGCATTAAATAAGTCACCTTCTATAGAATCAAAATAGTATTGTAGCTTTGGTATGAAGGGTAACAATCTGAAAGGCAATGTTGTTGTAGCTAATAAGCTAAGTGAAAATTTAAGAAACAAGCAGTGAAGGAGAAGTGAGAAGGATAGTGGCAAAGACTCAATTATATATCATACATAAGGTGGAGAACCTAGGGAACAGAGGAGACTGAGAGTCAGAAAGCACAAATGCCTCCATTCCCACCCCTTGAGGTTGATTCCAGCACTCCAGCTCAAGTCTTGAAACTCATGATCCTTCTGGTAATGCTGATGCTTCCAATTCTGATAACGCTAATGGGTTCAAGCCTCCCAAATCGCCATGATTGTTTTAGGTTGGAACGTAAGGAGATTCTGGTTGACTCTAATGTCGTATCAGTGTCACCAATTCACTAAGAAATATGAGATTACTGTTTGCTTTTTAATGGAGACTATAAACAAGGTAACCTTTTTTGTAATGCTTTAGCCTTGAAATGGGGTTTTGATTATGTCGATGGGACTTATAGTATAGGTCTTAGTGGTGGCACTTATGTAATAAAAAATGCATTTTCATCCTTTTCTTTCTTTATATTTTTATATCATGGAAAATTATAAATCCAATGATCAAACAAGTATTTGATAATATTAATTACAAATTCGTTGTTACTCCACTTACATTCATCATTGAAAATTTAAAAAAAAAAATAGTTTTAACATAAAATATTTTCTTTTACCTACATCATGAGTATGACAAAACCTAGAATTATTTAAAGAAATAAGATTTACTTATTATATTCAAACCTTAAATTGGAGGGAAAATGTATTTAAGTGTGTTCGAACTAGGCCTGATCATGGGTCAGGTCATCTACCTAATCCCGAAAGCTTGCCGGAAAATTGGGAGGATTTGGACAAAAGTATAGGTTCGAAAAATGAGTTTGGACAAAGAATAAGGCACTAGATCTTGGGTAGGATTTTTATGCCCAGGCTCGGCCCAAATCAACTATTTTGTTGTCATTTCACTATTATATTACTATTTTTTTTGTTATTGTTTGAATATTGTATAACTCTTGTTTTATTGTTAGTTTTGCTACTATTTTAGAGGCATTTGCCTGTTAAGTTACAACTATCTTAGTGTTATTTAAGTATAAATATTTTTTAAATGTATTTTTAATTTGATTTATTTTAATATTTTTAGTGTACTTGATGTGTTATATTTTTAAAATTTTTTTATACAAAATATAATCTAAAAATTTAATATGGGCGGGCCGAGTCAAACTCGAGTTTAGCTTTTTTAATTTGGATTGAGCTTTGGCAAAATTTTAACTCCATTTTTTAAACTGGACCTAAAAATGGACTTAAAATTTTACATCAATTCAACTTGAATCCAGCCCGACCTGACCCATGATCCAGCCTGGTTCGGACTCGCATCCTCCTATTGCTGCTGCAATAGCAATAAAATGAATGGATGTGAAAATGAAATTGGCCCAAAATGAAATTTGAAAAGAGGAAAAAAACATTGTTGGACTATAAATTGGCCCAAAAATCTTAGCCCAAACCACAAAATAATCTAAAATGTTTTAGATCATGAAACCCAAAAATTATACACAAAATTAATGTTCTCCATCAACGGGTACCAAAACCTTTAATGCCTGAGCTCTGTTATTCTCAAACAACAATTCTCCCCCAAAATAATGAAATTGAAAAATTTCCTCTCGATTCCAATTTTTTCAGTGTTTTTCGTGATGGGTTTTGTTTATTATATCACAGTTTTTATTTTAATCGAAGATTGGGTTGGTTTGCAGACCTCAGCTGGGTCTTTAAATTCCATGATCTTCACCACCTTGGCTTGTCTTTGTGTCTTGTCTTTCCTCGTTGGTGTCCTTACTGACCCAGGCTGTGTTCCTTCTTCTTATATCCCTGATGTTGAAGATACTTCTTTTGCCTCAGATCAAGAACCAAAGAAAAATGTAAGATTTCCCCCCTTTCTAAAATTTTGTATTGAATCAAATAGATTCGGAGAAAGTTTTGAATTTTTGTCCTAATTAGGTTTTGATGATATTTGGGTTTTCCTTATTGACTAGGAAGATTAGGGAATGGATATGAAATTTTGGGTCTTAATGGTAGATCTTGGCTTTTATTTCCAGTTTCTTGAAATTTTGGGAAATTAGGATTTTTTTTTTTTTTTGAAATATACTCATTTACGTTTTTTATTGGATCTAATATTGACCCTTAAATTTTCCGTAACATGTAATTTGCCTATGGTTTTATGGAAATTAATAAGAGAAGATTATGTTTGTAGCAAGAGAATTTTGTAGTTGATAATTTGTTGATGCAAAGATTGTTAGCCCATATCCATTATACGGTATTGTCCGGTTTAGAGGTCTAAAGATTGTCCTTTGAGAAAAAGAGTCTCAATATGAAAAGGTGACACGCATTATATCAATGGAGGGTCATTATGTACTCTTTAACTTCAGTGATGGATAATTTAGGTTTTAGAATAAGAATACTGTGACGTATTGTTCGTTTTAGAGGTCTAAAGACCGTCTTTTGAGAAAAAGAGCCTCCACAGGGTAAGTGTAACTTGCTTTATATCGATGGAGGATTGTTTTACTGCTTGGGAAACAAACTTTATTATGTAATCTGACTTCAGTAATGGATGGTTTAGGTTCTACAATCAAAATACTGCGACAAATGTGCTGCATATAAACCCCCGAGGACACATCACTGCCGGGTTTGCAAAAGATGCATACTAAGGATGGTAGGACATTATCTTTAACCAATTCTTGTACGAGTAAAAAAATTTCTTTGACTTTGAAACTTTTGATAATGGTTACGAATGCTAAATTGAGTGTAGGATCATCATTGCCTGTGGATAAATAATTGTGTTGGTTATTGGAACTATAAAGCTTTCTTCAATCTTATACTTTATGCAACCATTGGTAGCATCCACTCCTCAGTATGTATCATTTGCTCCTTGTCTTGTTTTTTAAAACCCATTTGATATTGCCCTGAGTTGTAATATAAAACCTGTCATTGTTAGGTAATTGTAATAAGCTGTTTCCGTCAGAAGGACTGGAATTACAGTGGAACAACTCCCCTCAAAATTTTTTATGTAAGTTGTAGTTAATAGTATGTAGTTAAATATGTGTATCTGCAATTTATTGGTGTTACAATTAATATCGTTTATCAAGTGTATAAGTTCTTGCAAGTGCCTGTCCTGTTTCTAAATTTATTTGGTAAGTATGCGGGGAGAATCATGTCTGCTGTAATCTTTTTCTAGCTAGTAGAAAGATCATCTATTTTTGCAGCTGAGTATGAAGCAAATCTATGTTACTTAGTCTTGGGAGTGAGTTTCGAGTAGGAGTATGTGTCCTACGTGGATATACTCTGTTTTTATTTATTTATGTTTTTCCGTATATTTGGAGAATCATACCCCTATATTTGTGGCCAAATGTATGTAGGATACACATTCAAAAAATATATATATGTGGGATACAGGTGTTGTACTTGAGTACTTTAGGGAAAACGAAGAGTCAAGGCAACATAGAAGTAAATACAAAATCTAGATGATTACAGCTTTTTACCCATTGTCTTTTAGAACTTGTGCAAATTCCGGTTAGATATCTCCGAACTGTGTTGATCCCGTACTCTTTTAAGTTTTATCTCAATCCATCCATATCCTCTTATTTCAAATATAGACTCTGGCTTACTTTTTAATTTTACTTGCGTCAGTTTTCTTATGAATCTGTGCAGATTTCTCTTCTTTATATTAGGGAACATGTTAAAGTATCATACTAGAAGCATACATTTTTACGTTTTAGGTTACGCTTGATTTTCTGATCCCAAACATCGAAGAATAAAAACAACCCTAATCTGGCCCCAGCCTTTGACAACCTGAGTTGCAAGGTCCCAAAATAAAAAGAGCTAACTGGCCTTTCTTATTTGGATGCATTCTATTCCAGACTTGAAATTTTAGTTTGAATATAGTGAACTGAATTAAAATTTGATGCCCGTGTATGACATCCATGTTTGAAGCTTTTCTAGGCAATAGGTATATGGGGATATGAGCCTCCAAATGTATGACATGCCTATGCTGGACACATGCCTGTACTCAAGCCTCACATGAATTCGAGTGACCCTACTTTTAGACTCACACTCTCCCTCCCCCAACCAGAAGGAAAAAAAAGTGTTCTTGCTCTTCAATCCAGCTGTTTAAGAGTTTATAAGCTATCTAACAAATTCTCAGAATGTGTTGTAGCTTGCGTGTGGATTAATGATGCTTGCATTATCAGTAACACTTGGGACTCTCTTAGGTTGGCATATCTACCTTATAACTCACAATATGACAACCATAGAGGTACACCATTGACTTACTGCTCACAGTTGACTGCATTGGCTTGAATTAGTGTCCTGTACAATTGTCTAACGCCACCTTCAAATTTCCTTTTGCCAGTATTATGAGGGAATACGAGCCGCATGGTTGGCAAAGAAATCCGGGCTGAGCTATCGTCATCCATTCGATATCAGTGTTTACAAAAATATTACCTTGGTACTGGCCTCCTCCTTTTCTCTCTTTTGTTCGATTATTATCTTTGCTTATATGTGTTTTATTGACTTCTTAATCAGGTATTGGGTCCCAACACACTGAGATGGTTTTGTCCGACATCAACGAGCCATCTAAAAGATGGAGTTAGCTTCCCCACTTTACGTGATAGTTCATAGATGTTTTGCACTTCAACCCGAGTTGTCACTGGAATAGTCCTATACTCGCATATAATTACTTAATCATATTATTTACAAAGGAGAAAGGATAGCTTCAATGAGTTGTTGGCCTCAGTGGGTGAAAATGAAATGGTCAACCATAGATGTATGCATTGCCTTTGTTGTTCTTTTACTTCTTTCAAGTCTGTGTTTTCAATTCCATTTTGTAGGAATTTTATACATCAAGTATTGTCACATAATATGATAGACTAGGCAGTTCATACAGGTTTACAATTGAATGTAAATTGTTGAAATGAACATAAAATATATAATCGTTTTAACTTAATTGATGCATTTAAATTTATTCCATTGTTTTATATTTACTAGTATGAAGCTCAATGTCGCTGAAATCAGGCTGAAATCGGACTAGACTGATTGGACCAGAAACCAGCTGGTATACTGGTCCAAACAAAGGAGAAAAACTGATTGAACCATGGTTGAACTGCAAACCCTGGATCGGATGAATCGGTAAAAGAATCGGTTTTTTACATTTTGGGTCATATTTTCCGGCCCAAGAAAAAGACCAACAAAAAAAAAAACAAATAAATTAAAAAATTAAAAGCAACCCTAAAACTAGCCAGATAAATCAAAAGAAATGTAAAAAGTACAAAGCTTTGAATCTTTGCAGCTTAGTCGTCCAAGTCCTTCGTTGAGGTTTATTACTGAATTTCCTTGTTTCAACTTTAGGTTCTAGAATAACCTCCTCATCTTCTCTTCAGTCTTCTCATATCTAAAGCAATTTTTAAAGATTAAAGAAAAAGGAAGGATGGTAATCAGAGTTTTTGAAGATGAAAGATAAGAATGGGATTTTTTTGAAGATAAAAGAAGAAAAGAACGGCAAGCAGACAAGTAGAGGCATTTGAAAGTGTGGGTTTTTTTGGGTAAATTATAAAAATAGTTACTTTTGTTTACCTCAAATTACATTTTAGTCACTTATATTTGAAATATTACATTTTAGTCATTTATATTATTGTTTTCTTACGAAGTGGTCACTCTACCATTAAGCTCTGTTAATTCCTTAATGGCGGGCCTACATGGCAGTCCAAATTCAGTGTATCTAATTAAACTACTTTTCGCAATTTAGGAGCTTGAAATTAAACATTATCATTAGGATTTAATTATATTTTAGTAAGTTTTGTTAAGTTCAATAAAATGTGCAAATTGAGTCTTTTATTGACCTTGGGGGCAGAATGAGGTCTAAAGTTGAGCTAATGAACTTTATAAGTGTGCAGGAGACTATTAGAAGGCATATTAAACAGATATTGGGCGCTATGTCGCAACACAAAATGGTCGATGTCGTAACATAGGGAGTAGAATGAAGAAATCATGAAATTGCCTTCATTGTCGTGACATAGATTATGGGTGTCACGACATACCTCTGAAGATATCCCAAAAGGAGTATACTAACTCCTATGCAGCGACACAGGTCCCGATGTGTCACGACATTGACTCTGGATGGGAATTAAACACGAGTCAGAGGGCGTTTTGGTCTGCACAATCAAACTTAAAGCTCGGGAGCTAACCTAGGGTTAAGGACGATGGCCACCTAAGATCTTTAAATAGGCTCATTTGTCACATGTAAATGACACCATTCACTTAGCTTAAAATTAATCTTTTAAATTCAATTTAGTTCTCTCTTTTCTTAGGTTAGATTTATTTCTACTTGTTCTTTGTTCTATTTGGAGAGATCTGAATTGTGGAGACAATTAAACCTTGTGGATTCGTGATCACTCTTAATACAATCAAGCTCCTTCGTAAACTCTATATTGTCAATTTATTTAGCATGCTTTCTTTTTATATCGATTTTATATTGTCTATGGAGACCATGAGGAACTAATCCCTCTATGGGGGATTAGCGAGTGGAGGGATGATCTATTAATTGTTTTGTAGAGATACTCAATGGATCAGCTGTTTGGAAAAGAAAGAATGTAAAACAAACCCTAGGCCTGACAACCCTGGGAAGTCATCAAGGTGGGAATTAACCCAAAATTGGTATAGCCTATCTGTGAACACCTTCACCCTAAACCGGTCAAAACTATGAGGTCAGAAGATAATTAGTCCTTGTCGACTCGTTATTCGAGTAGAAGATTGAAAAATCCTACTGAGATAGCGACTAGTTGATTGACAAGGAACCGAAAGTGATAGTTGATGGGGATTATCGAAGCGAGCTAGTCACTCATAATCAGATTCGATTATTTCTATTTTTCAATCTCTCTAATTTTATTTCTTTATGTTGTGTTATTTTATTATTCATAAAAACCATAAAAGCTCCTTTTTACCTTGACTCTCGTACTATAATTAACTTAAAATACTAATTAGATATTTCCGTGTTTAGGGTCTAGCACTCGCCTCCCTTGGGTACGATTTTCGGAGTACTCAACTACTCTGTTGTAACTATATTACAACTGGACTCGTATACTTACGGATAGGCCTCATTTATATATCTTTTACTGCAATATTCACATTCTGGATGTTAGTATGTCTAAAGGCGGTCAAGTCCACCAACACCACCACTACTTACGAATGTGCACATGGCTCGTAACGAGAGAACCTTAAGAGACTACGCATTACCAAGTTTGGGCATGGTTCAGGAGAGTATAACGAGCTTGGCTATTATAGCAAATAATTTTGAAATTAAACTGGCAATGATTCAGATGATCTAGAATAATTTACAGTTTAGGGGCACAATAACAGAGGATCTGAATCAACATTTAAAATGATTTCTCCAATTGTGAGATACTTTTAAGTACAACGAGGTCACTGATGACACTATTGGTATTTGATTGTTTCCTTTTTATTTGATTGATAACGTCTTTTCTTGGCTAGATTCATAGGTATTAGGGTATATCGCGACATGGGATGAGCTCGTAGGAAAGTTTTTGCAAAAGTTCTTCCCTATTAGCATAGCTGTTCAACTAAGAAGAGATATTATTGTCTTTAAACAGATGGAAGGGGAAAATTTCTATGAGGTATGAAAATGCTTCAAAACATTGATTCAAAAGTACTCGCAGCACAAATTTCCTGAATGGATGCGACTGCAAGTGTTTTATAATGGGTTGGATGCGAATGCAACATCAGGACTAGACAAAGCAGTAGGAGGAGCCCTTATGAATAGAATGTACGAGGAGCGTATAAAATCATTGAGAACATGGCATTAAACTCCTATCAGTGGCCAATTGAAAGATTTACATATGGTCAAAAATCTACAACGATAAAAGCTATCCAGGAGGATGAGAAGTATCACCATTTAGTGGATAGACTTAATCGTATCGAATCTGCTAATAAACCATCTACGTGTGGAGAAAACAAACTGCTCTTTCACTATGTCAACAATCCCGCCGAGGATGTGAACTATATCGAGAATAGGGGTGGAAACCCTTATTCAAATAACTACAATCCCAGCTGGAGAGATCATTCAAATCTAAGATGGGAAGGAAACCAATAGGGAGGTAGTTGTTTGAATCAAGCCAAAAATACTAATTATCAACCTCATTATTTGTAGAAACCTTAAGAAAGGGTCAACCCAAGTGACCATACTACACGTGGTCAACGACAGGATAGAATCGAGGGAAATGTGCAGTTAATGAGAACATATGTAAAGTAGGTGCAATCTAAGTGCACCAACTTAACCAGAACATTGACAAAACTTGAAGACCAAATGAACCAATTGATGAGTATGATGGGTGACATCAAAAGGAAAATTGGCATTGGTATCCACAGCAATACAGAAAATAATCCTTGGAGGGAAGTTAAAGAGCACGTAAAAGCAATAACACTCTGATCGGGCAAAGTATTGTGTAACATCCCTAACCCGTATTCGTCACCAGACTAGGGTTAAGAGGTATTACCAGACATATCGGGACATTTTATGGTCAATTCACAAACATCATCCACACATTATAGCATCATAGTCAAACATAATTACGAAGTCCTTTTCTTAGGTCAACGATACCTTAAACATGCTTTAAGAAGGGGTCGGGACTAAACCGAACACATACAAAATTTTCAGACATTTAGAAAAAATTTATGAAATCACAGGTCACACGCCCGTGTGAACAAGCCGTGTGCCTCACACAGCTACTAGACACGCCCGTGGCGTAGGCCGTGTGAAAACAGGACATACGTACTCACTTGGGTTACACGGCCAACCATATACCCGTGTGCTAGGCCGTGTGTCATTTAAGGGGTATACTGACTTATGTCACACGGTTAGTCACACGCCCGTGTGTGAGCCCATGTGACACACACGGCCAGTAGACACACCCGTGTGTCTAGACCGTGTCAAACCTATAAGGTATACTAACTTAATTCGAAAGGGTACCCAGAGGACACACAGCCGTGTATCATGACCGTGTGTCACACACGACTGAGACACACGCCCGTGTCTCTACCCGTGTGGACAAAAATAGGCCATTTATAAGGCCAACATGCCACCCAATAAGGGTCATCCCTACAAGTAACAATCAAAGCATAATCAATGACCAAATGGCAACCAAAACCATACCCAAAACATGCATAATTCAATCCACAATATCACCTATCAATTTCATATCAAAGCATACTATTTCATCTACCAAATCATACCAAAATGGCCATTCACACAAGACCATATATACATACATCAATTATATCAATTTTCCATCACATAGTCTATACTAAGACAAATCCCATAGTCTTAATCATATTCATGCCATATTACATGGCAAGAAATACACATAACACATATCATAACATCACTAGCCTATACATGCCATATATTAATATTTACAACATCAAAAGTACCAAAATATCATTTGGTAGTGTCACTGGAACCTTCCTGAAGTATTATCGGCGACAATAATACATAGAATTGCGAGCAAAACAAATAAAAGATTGGAACAAACGACAACAAGAAATGGCAGCTACACCAGCTTCATCATAGTGGTTGTCACAAGATATTGGTGAGAGTAGTCATCCAAAGCTAGATTGAATGATACAGTGGATGCAAGAGTTGGGACCAATTTTTCAAGAATTTGCTAGGCAAAACAACATCTGGGTCCCCAATTATACACTTGACATGTTTGGGCCAAAAAATCTAAAACAAGAAGAAGAGGCACATGAAAAAGAAGAAGGGGGGATGAGGAGAACGATGGAAGCGAGGAAATGGAGTTTGAGGAAGGCTATTAAACATTTGTATTTTTGTTTTTAAATACTTTTATTAATTTTTGAATGATTTTGATTTAGACTTTTTAAGAGTAGGATTAATAGTCAATTTAAATTATAATTCATTTTGTTTAAATTTTTTATGTAGGAACCCAACACGAAAGAGACACAAACAATTCGAGCTTTACACGATCAAAGGAGGAAAGACCCACCATTAGCAGTTAAAGCAACCACGATCAATCGGGTAATTTCTTTCCTTATCTTTTTATGGGCTACACATTAAGGACAATGTGTTAACTAAAGTGTGGGGGTAACATAGGAAATTTGTTTAGAATTTGTTTGCTTTTCTTTGATTTTTCTTGTCGTTTTTGTTCTTGAGCTTGTAGAAATACAAGTTATTGGTTAAGAGCATGTACATAGTTTGCTTATTTTTACAAATAAATTTGGTATGATGATAGGTGATTTTAAATTTTTCATTATTAGACTACTAAGTTCTATACGTTACACTGTAAATAAGCATTAAGCAATCAACTATACCAAAGGATATAGAAAATACAAGGAAACGAGCATGCTAGTATGAATGATAAATGGTTGAATTTAACTTTGTTTGATTGATTAAATTTGTGCATACTAAGATGTTTAAGGGATAACCTAAGGCATTGTTTCAAACACATCTAGAGCAAAAAAGCTGACCTATTTGTATTTCACCTTTAGTACTGATTTTTTTAACCTGTTGACACCTCTTGAGGAACCTCATTACAAACCTCAAGCCTGAATCATTAATTTGTATTTACCCTTTTTTTTGTCCTACACTGCACGACTATAGATGTCTAGCTATACATATTGAGGGTTAAGTAGATATATCAAGGTAGAGTTTGTAAAAATAGAGTGAAATAGGAAAGTTTGGTGTGATATGAGAACTATAGGTTAGCCTGAAAGCTTAAAACAAAATAATAATTATCAGTACAAGTAGGGAAAGTCTTGAAACGACGAAAAAAGCATTCGTGAGTAAGATGAGTTGAAAAAAAAAGTGACAAAGTCATAAAAGGAAAAAAACTCATTCATTAGTGCACAATAAACTCTTAAGGTAGCTGTAGTTACTATATATATCATGCTATGATTTTATATATGGAGAAACAAGGAAGCTGAGAGAATGAGAAATAAGGCAGTGAGCGGGTAAGGGTCACTAAGGGGGAAAAATAGGGATCGATACGATGTGCCAAACTATTTTCGTGTTTGTAAACCTTTTAATGCTTACTGTCTTTGAATTCCCTACCTGTCCTAAGCCTCAGAACATTACAAGCCGAAAAGTCCTATGTGACCTAAATATCCTTATACATGAATGGACATTATATTAAACAATCGCATAAATGACTATTTATATTTTGCATGGATAATCAAATTACTTGTATGGTTTATTGATGGACCCCAATAGGTGATATCTTTAGTGTTTGTATACTTTGTAATTTACTAAACTTAAATGTTTGTGATCAAAAGTGGTAACAATTATTCATCATGTTAAAGTTACTTGTGAATGTGAAACACTTAGTCATGTGCTCCAAAGTCAATATTTGTATGATATCTGCTCAAGGGACGTCTTTTATTTCTTGTCTTTGTTCATGTTGCTTGAGGACAAGTAATGACTTAAATGTGTGGAAGTTTGATCAGTCATAATTTGTGTAGCAGATTAAACTAGTTTTTGCACCTCAAGAGATTGAAATTAAGCATTATCATTAGGATTTAATTATGTTTTAGTAAGTTTTTTTAAGTTTAATAAAATGTGCAAATTGAGTCTTTTATTGACCTTGGGGGCCAAATGAGTCTTAAGAGTGAGCTAATGAACTTTGTAAGTGTACAGGAGACTGTTAGAAGGCATATTAAACAGATATTGGCCACTATGTCGCAACATAAATGATCGATGTCGCAACATAAGGAGCAGAATGGAGAAATCACAAAACTGCCTTTGTTGTTGACACAGACTATGGGTGTCGCGACATACCCTTGAAGATATCCCAAAAGGAGTATACTGACTCCTATGTCGCAACACAGGTCATGGTGTGTCGCGACATCAACTCTGGATGAGAATTAAACACAAGGCGGAGGGCATTTTGGTCTGCACAATCAAACTTAAAACTCAAGAACATCAGTTAACCTAAGGTTAAGGATAACGACCACCTGAGATCTATAAATAGGCTTTTTTTGTCACATGTAAATGACACCATTCACTTAGCTTGGAGTTAGTCTTTAAAATTCAGTTTAGTTCTCTCTTTTCTTAGGTTATATTTATTTCTGTTTGTTCTTTGTTCTATTTGGAGAGATCTGAATTGTGGAGACAATTAAACCTTGTGGATTCGCGATCAATCTTAATATAATCAGGCTCCTTCGTAAACTCTATATTGTCAATTTATTTAGCATGCTTTCTCTTTATATCAATTTTATATTGTCTATGGAGACCATGAGAAATTAATCCCTCTTTGGGGGATTAGTGAGTGGAGGGATGATCTGTTAACTGTTTTGTAGGGATACTCAACAGATCAACTATTTGGGAAAGGAAGAACGTAAAACAAACCCTAGGGCTGACAATCCTAGGAAGTCATCAAGGTGGGAATTAACCCAAAATTGGTATCACCCATCCGTGAACACCTTCACCCCAAACCAGTCTGGATTGTGAGGTCGGAAGGCAAGTAGTTCTTGCCGACTCATTATTCGAGTGGAAGATCAAAAGATCCTGCTGGGATAGCTACTAGTTGATTGACGAGGAACCCGAAGTGGCAGTTGATGGGGATTACTGTAGAGAGCTAATCACTCATAATCATATTCGATTATTTCCATTCTTCAATCTCTCAAATTTTATTTCTTTATGTTATTTTATTTTATTATTCATAAAAACCATAAAAACTTCTTTTTTACCTTTACTTTCGTACTATAACTGACTTAAAGTACTAATTAGATATTTCCATGTTTAGGTTAAAATCGTTCTAGCACTCGCCTCCCTTGGGTACGATCCTCGGAGTACTCACCTACTCCAATGTAACTATATTACAACTGGACTCGTATACTTGCAGATATCGCCTCATTTATATATCTTTTACTATAATATTCACACTTCGGACGTTAATACGTCCAAAGGCTGTCAGACATATGAAAGAATCCAGCCTTGTGCAAATAGCCACGAATTTGAGGGATCGGAGGCTTTCCCATATTATGTATGAATCCTTCCAAAATACGATCATCCACCTATTTACAACATAAAATAAATTATTTTAAATTATTAAAAAAATTAATTAAATTTATTATAATTGAAAATAACGAAATTTAAAATATCGTCTTACCATTGCTGCTTGTGTGGAAAAAATATGTTTGTTGTCGAAAAGAATTATAGAGGCGGCCATTCGTGAGAGATTAATTCGAACGAATAAAATATGAGATAATTAAAAAAAATTTAAATGAGAAATCGATAAATTTAGAACAAAAAGATTGAGAGAGTTGAAAAGGGATGTGAATGAAAAAAAAATGAAATTTGGGGGTTATTAATAGGTTAAAATTTTTTGATTGTTGGCCCATTTAATTTATTTTACAGTTACAGCGTCAACATTTCAACTGGCCACATTTTCCTCCCACCTGTGCAAAAAACGCGCCTAATTGATTACGTTTTACTTTCTCTCTCCTAAAATCGATCTATTTCTCTAATTAAAAAAAAAAACGACATTTAAGCCTAATTTTGCCTATCTTTTCCCTTGGTGGATAATGAAATGCATATCATGATATTAAACTTGTGCACATAAGCAAAACATTTGTAAAAATAGTGCGCACCGTCTTTCCATGTTTCAATAAGTTGAAAAGTCATTTGTAAAAATAGTTTGTTCAATGTAGCAAAATAATATAAATATATAATACATAATCAATGTCAACTGAGTCTTAGTTTAATTAGCTCAATTGATATGAGTATTGTTTCCAATGCAAGCGGACGTAAGTTCAAGTATGTTGAAGTGCATCATCCTCTTATTATCCTCTTATTTAAGGGTTGAAGAGGGACTATAAATAATTCTTAATATTGTATAAAAAATAGCAAATATGATAAGAATCTACTATAAGATTAATGTTACAAAAATACAAAAGTAATTATTAGTTACTTAGTCTCAATTTTTAACTTTGGATAACCCTAAATTGAAAAATTATAATTTAATTCCTTTAAAAATTGTAAAAATTATAAGTTATTATAATGATAAATTTTAAATTTTAAATCCAAAAATTATACTTCAATTTTAAGTTGGAGAAATTTGTTTTATTGATTTCGGCCCTATCTATCCCCACTTCTTTTGTATATAAGATATTATTTTAAACATAATTATAATAATGCATAAAAATAAGTATAGGTTGAATACATGAACCATGCGATTATTCCAAGCAGGTAAATCAGCTCCGGTGCGTGATTTTGTTTTTTAGTTTTGTCCATTTCGATGTGAACTGAGAATGAAATTGTTTTTTCTTCTTGATATCAGAAGGGCTTGATTTTCCAAATCGATTCTGAACATGCATTCTTATCCATTATCTGACTAACTCATAATTCAATACACGTGGAACGTAATTTTCACAATAACTTCATTTTATGTATTAAATTGGACATTATTATTATTATTGGATCCAAAATAAACATAAATTCATTTAACCTATGGAGACATTTATATATTTCTCTATCTATTCGTAAGAACAAAAAAAGAAAAGCACATGGATGAGATGTAGGATCCAATGCATATAATTGTTGTTTTTATACAAACAATAGGATAATATTACCATTTATATGTGTATTATTAAAATCGTTCATATTATTCAATAATCTCCTACTTGGACCATATATATCACCTTATAATTACATGTCATAATATAACTTTATTAACAACCAAGACTTGTTCAGAGTAGTGCTTAGACCTCTTGTCTAGCTCCTAGATGACATAGATTCAAACTCTGTTATTCCCTTTTCTCTTCCCCAATATTGTAATGATAAAAAAAAAAAAACTCTATTAGTTCAAAACTTTACTTGCATAACCAAAAGGTATTCTGAACAATCTTGTCAATCAATTATGTTAACAAAGAACAAAAACGATTTTTGTTACATATATTGTAACTAAATGCATCCTCGCCACATATATTATAGTATGGAAATTACAGACAATGCAATCTAAATATGTTTATTTCTAATTAGTCCTCCTTAAATCTTTGCGAGATCAGTACATACAAAACTCGATGTGAAAAAACCATAATAAATTTTATTTCTATAGAAAATAACCTTAAAACATCCGTAAGTTGAAAGAACAAAATATATGTCTATAACAAAAAAAAATTTAAAATTACAAACTCTCATTAAAACTAAATATCATTAAATGACATTACACTCTGATCTGCCACGAATTACACTATTATTTACATCCATTTTTACACACAACTTTAGCTTGTTTAATAGTTAAATCAAATTATCTTAGTATATATTTATGTTTCCATTCATGAAGTCGTAATTTATGCTTTTCAGTTGTTTTTATTATACTTTAGATACTTAACTAAAATTACATGGTCTTGTAGGACAAATCGGGTGTTAAAGATCCATATTCGGGCCAAAACTACTACCTATGTCGCGACACCAAGACACCGATGTCGCAACACCGAAGATAGAAGCAAAAACAAGTCTTGGAGCAAAATTTTCTGCTGTGTTACGACACCAACTTATGTTGCAACGCCACAGGCCGATGTTGCAACACGGCTTCTACGCAGCCTAAAAATCCCTACATGTGGCAGTTGTGTTTTTTAGGCCAATTAGAAGTATTTTTCCTAGTTGAACTCTAAGTACTTCAAGGCTATTTTAGACACTTTAATATTTCGAGTTTTTTCTATATAAAGGCCATTGTAATCAGATTAAACACACAATTTTAGGGAGACAAAAATTATTCTTAGTTTTTACTTAGTTTATTTTATGTTCTTGTAATCGAAAAATCCTATTCCGAGGTTAGATGATCACAAGTAAAGATTGCTTCGGGGCCACACTTTTACATGGATAAAATTCATGAGCGTCTCTTTCTTTTATTATATTCTTTATATCTCTTTCTTTAACATTGTTAATTTAATGTTTGTGTAAAGATTATAATCAATTTATGTTTTATACTTATTTCACATGTTTCAAATGTATTAACCTAATTAATTGGACAGTAGAGTTCCTTAATGGATCAGTTGGTTGAGAAATGAAAAACTTAAAACCTTAGGCTTGACGACCCTAGGAAATCATATAGGTGGGAATGAGCTTGAAATCAGTATTGTCTATCCATGAAAGCCTTACCCCAATCAAGTTTGAACTGTGACATCGAGAGATAAGTACTTCTTGCTGACTCATTGCGTTAGTTGGATGCCGAGAGGCACAACTAGGTTAATGACTAGCTGGTTGAATAGAGCCCTACATCAATAGTTAATTAGGTAAAACAATTGGATCTAGGCTAAAGGAACTCGTGTAGTTGAAACAAGGAATAAGAAAAGTCGATACATTAACCGAGGAGTAGATTTAAGTTCAGTTAAATTTAATTAGTTTATTATTATCATCTTGCTTCCAAATTAACATTACTAATTCGTGACTCAAGTAGATTAGTAATTATTTCTGGTAATTGGATTAATAGAAGTTTTCCCCGAACTGTAATTTCTTGGATATCATCCTCGAAGTACTTCCATACTTTGTCGTATAACTATATTACAACCTGACCCGTATACTTGCGAAAACCACCTAACGTTTATAATTGGTTGCAATATTCACACTCTAGACGTTAGTACTTTCGGAGGTGGTCAAGTTGTTGGCATTGTTGCTGGGGATTGCGACGATGATAGTTGTGATTGAAACAAATAATTTGTAGAATAATATTAGTCAAAATACGAACGAGTTAGATAGTGTTCTAATTTTTTTATTTACTTATTTTTCAAATTTTACTTTCTTTTTCATTATTTTTATTATTTTGTTATTCTCATTGTTGATTAAGAAAATTTAATCATGAATGCATTTAATGATGATTACTGTTGGTATGAAGGCAAGAAGTGGGATAATTTATACAATGACGTAGAATCAAGTTGGTTAGATGGAGATTCAATGCACCAATAGAGTTCAGGTAGTGAATGTGGAAAACAAGGGTATTCATAACCTCTGTATAAGTTAGATGATAAAAACACCGATATGCCCAAATACCTAACAGAGTCTCTTTATAATCCACAAGAGATATCGTCATGCGAAACAATTGAGCCCGAAAAACCTTCAGCTTAGAACATAGATGGGCACATGGATAAATTTGATGATGATGATAGCTGATCTAAGTTGGATAAATTGTCCTTTTGGTATAACGATTGGAAAAATAATGAAGGACAGATTTGGTTGAACAGAGCTTCCACAAACCAATGGAGTGATAACGACAAATACAATATGCTCGAATATTTGGACAAGCTACCTCACAATGAATATGAGAGTTATGATTACGAAGATAAAAGCAAGTATCCAGAGGAACCCTTACGTGAGCCGGATAAACATCCATCTGAGTGTGATATCAAGTCAACAAAGAAACATCCAAAATGTTATCAAACATGTTAATAAGATGACACAAATGATGACAATGATCCAAGAGATGTCAGAGGCATTACCTCCACGGGAAGAGATCATACATGATATTCTCAACTCTGATCAAGATGACAATTTTATTCTCAATAATCGTCTGGACTTAGATAATGGAAATCCGCAAGAGTTGGGAATTGAGGACCATGATGACAAATTGAAGATAACCAAAAGTGTCTCCAATCCAATTAACGTAGAAATAGACATAACAGTAGATATAGTTTCTGATGTAAAAGTAAAAGTAACCACTAACATGGAGCTTAAACCGATCTTGAATAAAAGTGTAGAGAAGCCAATACACTTTCTGGCCATAGCGGAAAAGGCTCCAACTGAAGAGGTCAATGAGTTCGATTCATTCTCATCCGACAATGGTAATAAAGCTCAGTGACCAAAACTTCACGCAACATGGAGGGGAGAAGCTCGAGGCAATAATACCTCAGAAAACAATTCGGGGTTATTCAAATTTGGTACCAAATGGCTCATAATGTAGATGCTATGCTAGTTGAAAATAAGGTAACATCATTAGAATCGACCGAAGGGGCTGGTTCATATACACCGACAGTACAACAAACGTCGGATCAAAGTGTCGAGAACCAGTTGGAAGTTCTTCTATGTTGGCGACACGGATTGTTCCATTTTTTAAAGAACTTCCCTAATTTTCTTTGTTTTCTATTTTTTTTAATTTCCAATTGTTGTTTATTTCATTTTTAGCATTAATCTTATTTGTGTTCAAGTTTTCTTTCCATAGTAGGTGTAGATACCATAGAGTGACAGAAACAAAAAAATGAAAAAGCCAGAAACTGGGACCAATGTCATGACGTCGCCCCATAATGTCGCGACATCCAAGAAAGAACGCCAGATCGTAACATTGCAAGGCCAAGTTTATCTGAATTCTTTTATTTAGACGTTTTGTTATCCATTATCAACACTTATTCTTATTCTTTTTTCTCATTTTTATTTTATTTTCTTTACATTATATTTCATATTTCTTTTCATAGTATTTTTTAAGTAGTTTTCCACCTGCTTGGAACACACAGAGTTTGAGACTATTATGAAAATAAAGATTCGAACCTTCGAGGAAGTTTCTTTGTTTATGCTTATGTTTTCGTTACATCGGGGATAATGTATGTTCTAAAGTGTGGGGGGAAGTACATAGGATTAGTTTGTGTGTTTTCTCTTGTGTATTTACTTCACTTTAGTTGATTATTTATTTACTGAAAAATGTTATTGTTTTTGTTGGATGGTGATTGGATTATATTAATATTGTGAATAGTGGTTGAAAATAATAAAGCATGTAATGATTTTTGTCAAGCATGAAATTTTTTATTAGTATGAGATAATTTGATTATTTTAAGGGAAACTTATTAAGTTACATAGTTAAATGACATAACAGATTAGAAGTACCTAAGTAAAAATGTTTGATGATGCCATATGAGATATAAGTCTTATAGATAGTCGTAGAGACATTAATGCTTGAATTGATTATAATTCATTCTGTCTAATTCGAAGCATCAAAGAAATTATGTATAGTGGGATGCTTAGGGACGACCTAAAGCATGGTTTGAATAGCCAGTTCTCAAATGACCATACCTTAATTCTATGACTCCCTAGTCTCATTATTTGAGTTCAATAACTCCTTTTTGATGAACCAACAAAGTTGAACCAAAAAGCTAAACATAAATTGAAAATTTAAACTATTCCCTATCCTTAGTCCTTTAATACATTATGAAATAGACGCCAGGCCATAGATATTAAGGGTTTAGGTAGATAAATCATGATGGTTTAAAAAAATTAGATTGAAAAAAGGAAAAAAAACAATGTGATACAGTAATTATAGGTTAGGAAAAATATGTGAAAAAGAAAATTCCAGAAAAAGTCAAAATTAAAAGTGAGAAGAAAAAGTATAGAACCGAAACAAAAGCATCATGAGTGGGAAAAAAGTAAAAAGTAAACTGACAAAATAAAAAGTCACAAAAGTGAGAGGAAACTCAGTCATCGGTGTACCAAAACTCATTAAGCTGACCATAGTTGCTAGTATTGTATTGTATCTTCCTACATGGAGAGATAAGGAAAGTGAGAGAAGGAGATAAAATGCGATGAGCTTGGAAGGGACACTTATAGGGAAGAAAGGGAACAATGTCATGTGCCTAAGTATTTCTATTGTTTGAACCATTTTGAGCCATATCTTTCTTTGAACTCGTACTGTCCTAAGCCTCAGAATGTTACAAACCTAGAAGACCAGTGTGATTTAAGCATTCTATGTTCATAATCTTTCAGAATTTCTAACAATTATACTTCATGAATATTTTGATTCACATGATTGTGTCTACTACATATCTGTTTGATATATGTTAATGGTAATATTCTTAATCATTTGGTCATCGGAATCACTTCTAAACTGTTAGTAATGTAACTTTGTAAACTAATCCTAAATTACTTTTAAAAAGTTTTCAAGACATAGAACTATCAAGATTAAGTTGCATGTGCAGTAAGAATCGTTATACCTTTAATATTTAACAATCATGTTCTTAGTAGTAATAAAATCCAAGTGAAATCTTCTTTTTGCATGCTATATGTCTAGACTTGGTTTGTTTGAGGACAAGAAAAAATTTAAGTGTGGGGGAGTTCAAGTGTGATCTGCCATGATCTAGGTTTTATTTACACTCATCTTCACTAACTCTATCTTGTTTAAAGAAAGAAATCAAGTCATTTTTGTCTATTTTTTTTTTCATTTCTCTTTTTTCCCATATATGTGTTTTGATTGCTTAAGGACAAGCAACAAGCTAAGTGTGGGGGAGTCCACAAATTACACTAATATTTACATCCCTTTTTACACATAACTTTAGCTTGTTTAATAATTAAATCAAAGCATCTTCGTACATATTTATGTTTTCATGCTTGAAGTCGTAATTTATGCTTTTCAGTCATTTTTATTATACTTTAGGTACTTAAATAAAGATACATGGTCTTGTAGGACAAACTGTGAGCTAAAGATGCATATTCGGGCCGAAACTACTGCCATGTCATGACACCAAGACACCGATGTCGCAACACAGAAGATAGAAGGAAAAACAAGTCCTAGAGCAAAACTTCCTGCTATGTTGCGACACGCCCTCTGTTGTGTCGCGACACCGACCTATGTTGCAACACCACAGGCCTATGTTGCAACACAACTTCTGCGTAGCCCAAAAATCCCTGCTTGTGACGGCTGCGTTTTTTAGGCCAATTAGGAGTATTTTTCCTAGTTGAACTCTAAGTACTTCAAGGATAGTTTAAGCACTTTAATATTCTGAGTTCAGCCTATATAAAGCCATTGTAATCAGATTAAACACACAATTTTAAGGAGACAAAAATTATTCTTAGGTTTTTATTTCGTTTTTAGTTTTTACTTAGTTTGTTTCATGTTCGTGTAATTGAAAAATCCTATTTTAGACAATCGCGAGCTGAGACTACTTCGAAGCTACACTTTTACATTGATAAAATCCATGAGCATTTCTTTCCTTTATTCTATTCTTTATATCTATTTCTTTAACATTGTTAATTGAAGGTTTGTGTAAAGACTAGAATCGATTTATGCTTTATACATATTTTGCATGTTTCAACTGTATTAACCTAATTAATTGGAAGGTAGAGTTCCTTAGTGGATCAGTTGGTTTGGAAATGAAGAACCTAAAACCCTAGGCTTGACAATCCTAGGAAGTCATATAGGTGAGAATGAACCCAAAATCGGTATTGCCTATCCGTGAAAACCTTACCCCAATCTGGTCTAAACTGTGACATTGAGAGATAAGTAGTTCTTGCCAATTCATTAGGTTAGTTGGACGTCGAGAGGAGCAAATAGGCTGGTGACTAGCTGATTGAATAGAGCCCTACATCAATAGTTTATTTGGTAAAGCAATTGGATCTAGGCTAAAGGAATTCGTGTAGTTGAAACAAAGAATAGGAAAAGCTGATACATTAACCTAGGAGTAGATTTAGGTTTAGTTAAATTTAATTAGTTTATTATTATCATCTTGCTTCCAAATTAATGCTACTAATTCGTGACTCAAGTAGATTAATAATTATTTCTGGTAATTGACTTAATAGCAGTTTCCCCTATACTGCAATCCCTTTGGTACAATCCTTGAAATACTTTCATACTTCGTTGTATAACTATATTACAACCTGACCCCTAAACTTGTGGAAACCACCTAACGCTTATTTTTTTTGTAGTATTCACACTCTAGATGTTAGTACTTTCGGAAGCAATCACACTCATATTAAGTGGTATACTTATGAAAGACATTGTGGTATAGTCCTTTTGTAAACAAAATAGAAACCATAAAGTTTGTCCCAAGATATAGACGTATGACCACTTTAAACTTTATTAAGCAACTAGGAACTTAATGTCTATATGTTTCAAATTTGATGTGTTCCTATCGTTATTGAAATACAGGACTACAGATTAATTATCAAAGAATAACTTAAGCAGTCTTTCTATTCCATACATGTAATGACCCATAATTCAATGGTGTTGAAAAATATGGATTCGATATCCTGTTTCGGTCAACCATGTCTTTTTAATATTTACAAGGCTAGTATAGAAATATATTAAAGTTTGGTCTAGTAATTTCATCTAAATGATAGTTAATTAAGGTCCTAAAGTCAGTGATGTCGAAAAATCCAATTTTGGGATCTTATTTCTATAAACCAAGATTGTAAATATTTTTATTAAATATTTATGGAGTTATATTAGAAGTGAATTGAAGTTTGGATAATCAATTTTATCGAAATAATGATTTATTAATGTGTATGGATTAAGTTGTAAAAGTGGAAAAACTTCAATTGCTAAACAAGCTTTAATTAGAACTTAAATTAAGGGATTAATGAGGAAATTTTACCACTATAAGAATGTTAGTGGATGGCAGCTTAATAGATTATAAGATTATGTTATAAAATTTAATTAATTTGTAATATTTATAATAAAAATAAAACAAAACAATGTAATAAAAACTTGGTGGGAAGAAAGAGAAAAGCATTTTCTCTTCATATTCCCCATTCACCGAATTCGCCATAAGAAAAAAAAACAAAGAAAGAAAGAAGATTTCGGCCTTAAAATTTTGAAGTATGACAATAAATTGGTTAGTGCAATTTAGTTCATTTCATGTAATTTTTATGTTTTTGAAATTCCGAGAGTTTAATCTAGTTGACCCATGTATTATATTTTGAAACTGTTAAAGGTTAAGAAAGATTCCATGGTTGAAAACTTTAAGTTATATGTACCAAATTAATAGATTTTAATCTTAGAAGTGAAAAAGACTAAATTGTAAAGTTAATTAATAGTTTTGCACATTATGGACCAAATTGAATAATTTGTAAAATTGGTTGTAGAAATGGGAAATGAGAGGTCCCTAATGGATTACATTGAAATCGTAATTTAATTTGGAGTTCTAATTTGAAATTTATGTTAGTCCTAGTTTTAGGGACTAAATTGAATAAAATAAAAATTTTGTGTAAATTTGAAATTGAGTGTAGATTGATTGTATATTGATGTTTTTGTATATTTATGTTAATTCATAAATAACGACGACCCGTATTCCTCGAAAAGGAAGGGAAGAGATAAAGTCGTCAATAATAGCTCGAAGTTTACAGTTTTTATTTATATAATCTGAACCTTCTCAATTGTTGCATTTATGAACTGTGTTGCATGGTAAGATCATAAGGTAAGTTGAAAATGATAAATGAGCTGAATAGAATTGATTTGAGTTAATCGTTGGCGATAAGGACTAAATTGAATAGTTTTGAAAATATTTTATATTTTTACAAATGTGCAATTATATCAGTTTTGTGATGAAATACACTAACACATATGAGAATTGATGACTTGTAACATCCCTAACCCATCTCCGTAGCCAGAATCGGGATATGGGATACTATAGTAATGAATAGAACATGTGAATTTAAATCAAGATTCATCAAAACATTCATTAAATCTCAATCACTCAAACAAACCATATTTTGCATACAAGTTCGAGCTCACGAAAACTCTAAAATCAATTCAGAACAAAACAAGGACTAAATTGGAACATTTCACAAAATAAAGGTAAAAATGTAAAAAAAATGTCACATAGCCGTGTAGCCAAGCCGTGTGAAAGGTTGAGACCGTGTAGCATTAAGTTACATAGCCGTGTAACCAGGTCGTGTATCTCACTAAGGTCGTGTGGGTCAAAATATAAAATTTCCAAAAAATGTCACACGATCATGTGGTTGGGCCGTGTAACTAGCCGTGATCGTGTAAAATAATTTTTACATAAAATGCAGTGGCACACGACCGTGTCAACCACCTGTATGTGACACACGACCGTGTGGTAAACCATGTAACCTAAAACATACCTTAAATATGCCTAGATCAAAACCTACCATTCATGACATCACAACCTTATATATATACCATATCAACTTAAAATTCTTGTTCATACACCTACATGTCATAACTAAAACATATCACAAAAGCATCCTAATAGTGCCTAACCAATATGCTATTTTGGCACCATCACAAGCAAGTTATTAAATTATCAAACATTTACCATGTCAAAAACATATTATCTATAATGTCATTCTCATACCATCAAATTCCATTTTGTCTAAGTTTATCATTTCACAAACCAAACTTAATCTAAGAAGTCCAAACATTACAACTATCATTTAGCACATATGTCACACATTCCATCCAATCATTACCATTCTTATAGTATTCCATGATTCAAGATCGAGCATACATTTACTATTCATACATTCACCATTTATCATATAAGCATGCCATAGAAATCTTAAGGTTCAACCTTATATATCAAATATTATGAACACTTTACAGTAATCAACCTTTAAGCTCAATACATGATCCCAAAATAAGCCTATATACATGCCACATAACCGGAGTAAAAACGTTTTCAATGTAACACCCCAAACTCGGCCTAGACGTTATGGCCGGATCTAGCGATGTCACATGATAGGGTGTTTGAAAATCGTGCCGTCGCGATAAAACCATTTCCATTGAATTACTTATCTTAATATCTTATTAGTTCCAAAATCGTGTTACTCATTTAGTCGATAGTTCCAAAACGTTATTCGTTGCGGAAGCTTTTAAAACAGTTTAAACAATAGGGCGTTTTCGAAAATCATTTGTTTCTTTTGAAAATTGAGGTTTCCTACTACTAGTAGTTGTAATACATAAGGTAATGATAATTAAAACTCAAAACCAAAACAAAGTCTGAAATTCCAATTACAACCAAAAAATTTAACCAGTAAAAATAGACTAAAAATAAAACCAATAATCATAAATTAAAACCATGACAGTCTAGAGCTGCGGTCACCATCGAGTCCTCCGCCGCACCGATCTATTTAGGTCTGGGGATTACCTGTACACATTAATCAGAGAGGGGTGAGTTTTCGTAAACTCAGTGTGTAATCCCGCAGAAAACAGCAAACAATCAGTAATCACAATGCACAGTCAAACAGTCTTGGGCCTAAGTCCCTTTCAGTATCAATAACAGTTTGGGCCTTAGCCCATCTCAATATCAGTATCAGTCATGCAGTTTTTAGTAATAAAGTCCTACCCGACTAGCCTTTACACACCATCTCTGTCCAACCCTACACTCCATGTGGGGATTAAATTAACCCATCCATCCCTACACTTCAGATAGTACCAAATGCGGCACAAAATAGTAATTTGCAGCTAAGCTGCCAGTATATTAGGCTTAAAAGACTTTTAGTACACTTCTTCCAAATAATATCAACCCAACCCAATGCAATGCAACATACAATGAAATGTCATGCTATCACAGGTTTGTCAGAT
This sequence comes from Gossypium anomalum, assembly GCA_025698475.1. Lineage (NCBI taxonomy): Eukaryota > Viridiplantae > Streptophyta > Magnoliopsida > Malvales > Malvaceae > Gossypium > Gossypium anomalum. The sequence goes on along the minus strand of CM046965.1, from coordinate 9,562,435 downwards.
ACACATTCAGTTCAGTATACTTGCTTGTATATAACATGCTCAGTACATAATTCACACAATCAATATCACACAGTTAGGGGTCTAAGTAGTGCTTACCGACCCTACGGAAGGTTCACAGTTGACTTGGCGACCCGTGCAACCTTAACAGTCATTGTAGTAAAAATGGGCCCACACGCCTATATGGCCTGCCCGTGTGGGCCCATACGCTCATGTGGCCCATACGGCCAAAATTGGCCTTGGTCGTGATGGACTGGCCTCGTCGATCATACAGCCTTGTTAGGACCACGACCTACCACACGGGCAACCACATGACCGGGTGGCGTCGATAGTGAGGTTTTTGGCTTTTGTTGAAACCTCATTTTCTGCGCAATCGAGTACACACCTGTATTATTTTTTATGCCTAATCACTCACGAGCACTCCAGTACCTAAAATCGACAAATCAAAGCCATAATTTTTGTAACATAATCGAGAATTAAATGGTATTGTAACTAGACATTCATCCATAACTATCAAAACCCTTAGCTTCGATCAAAACGAGGAATCCACGCACTCAACTTGTCAATTGAGAACGATTTTCAGTCCTTTATTAACTCCTAAACACCAAAAAGGAACCCATCTTAGAAAGCAACCAAAAATCTTAAGACTAGCAAGAATCGAAACTTACCAATATCGTGCAAAAGTCGAATTAACGAGCCACAAAAAATTTAAAAGTAGAGGGGAATCAAATAAAGAAATCGACAGCAAAGAATAAAAGGAGTGACGGCAAAAAGAAGAGTGGAAGAGAGAACGTGTGCCTTCAATCGCTGATCAGACTGGAGACTAAAGGAAAAATCAAATAGAGAGGGAGGTCAAAGAACCAAAAATTCGGCAGAAAATAGAGAAGAGAAATAAGAAAAAAATGAAAAGAAGAAGTGGAGGAGAAGATGATTAGTTTTTTTTTTTTTTACAGAAAGAATTCTTGGGAAACTATTTTACTCAAATCCCACTACTTACCTGATCGCATGATTCGTAACAAGTAATAAATATTTATAATAAAGATCAAACCTAGACTAACTATTATCACGACAAAAAGGCAAGCGCACCTATCGAATAATAGTATTGTAATGGCAAGACCGGGATATCGTACCCAAGGGAACCAAAAGTACTAGTAATAACTATCTTTTTATTATTTAACCTAGAAATAAAGAGGGTTTGTTTATTAAACTAATTATCTAAACTAATTAACTAATTTAATTAAAGCGAAGAGAAAATTTGGAAAAAGACTTGAAGAGAAGCAATTAATAAAGACGACACCCAATGAGGAATCCACCTAGATTTCACTTGTTATTTGACTCTGAACCAGACGATTTATTCACTTGACTTGATCCGTGAGACTCCCTAACCTACATTATTATCTTTTTCGAGACTAATAACGCCTAACCCTTAGTTGAATTAATTGAAATCTCTTTCTAATTAAAACCCCTAGGGAAGCAGTAAATCGATCTATGGACTCCCATATTAGGTTTCACCCTAATCTGACAAAATCTCGTAACCCTATCTCTAGGCGTTTGATTAACTCCGCTTAATTATGCCAAATCTACTCTTAGGCAGGGTCTATTCCTCCTCTGCATAAGCACATTAAATCATAAGTCAATACCCGGAATATTAACTCAAACATTAATACACATAATTAAGAACAAATCAAGTATTTATCATATATTTCAGATAATAATAACAAGATCCATCATAGGTTTCATCCCCTTTAGGTATCTAAGGGGTTTAGTTCATAATAAAATAAGAGTACATCTCAAAAGTATAAAAAAAACAAAACATGAAGAAAACTCTAAAACCCCTGAAGGAATTCTGAGAAATATCTTCAGTCTTGGAGTAGCTCCGTCTTTTGGGATGGATTGTCTGGCTTCCTTCAAGTAATTCCCGATGTGTGGTTCTGTGTTCTAGAAAAGTTCTAGAAAGTGGCCCCCTTTAGTAGGTCATACTTAGGGTGTTTATATAGGCTTTGGATTGGCTTTCTTCCCCCCTAAGTATCCTTTTTTTCCGTGTAAAATACAACTCTTTGAAAAAGAGACACGCCCGTGTGCCACGCCCATGTGACGTGTTTGCCAGGCCGTGTTTGTTTCGCTAAATTTCACACGGCCGTGTGAGTCAATGGCCAGGCCGTGTGAATCGTGAAATCCTTGAACGATACCCTCGACAGACACGAATGTGTGAATAGCCCGTGTGGTAAGGCTTAGGCCGTGTGATCTTCTCGATTTGGTCTGTATTGTCTCTTTTAAGCTCTTTTTTGGCACCTTTTGACTCTTGGTGCTCTCCTGAGTACAAAACATGAAATAACCGGATTAAGAGCACCAAAACCCACAAATCTAATAGTAAATATCCATAAATATGCTAAGTCTTTGGGGTAACAATATGTATAATTTGGCGTTTATCATTACCCTATCTCAATCCTTTAATTTTCCCCCTCAACTCCCACTACACATCCACCACTCAGAATCTCAGTTTAGCACAACTCTGGCCGAACTTTAAGCAAAAACACTACACCTTGCCATCGCAGAGAATCGAACACAAGACCTCTAACACACCAACAATCCACTTAACCACTAGACCAGTTGGCCCATTCTTATATGGTTATACAAACAATTAAATAAAAGCCTATTGAACAAGAGTACTTAGAAAAAATTTCAAAATTTGCCAAAGGCATGGCTTAAACTTGGAACCTCACACACACATCCAGAACACTTAACCACTGAAGTAGATACAGACTTATGTCAAAATTTACAAGAAAAAAATAAAAAATTTGGGGCGTTTCAACTTTACACCCTGAAAGAAAATTTCGTCCTCAAAATTTACCTGATCAGAATAGATGAGGATACTACTAACGCATCGAATCCTGAGGTTCCCACGTGGCCTCCCCAGTACTATGATTACACCATAGAACCTTCACCAAAGGGATAGACTTCCTACTCAGAACCTTTACGTCACGATCCAGAATCTGGACAGGCTCCTCCTCAAAAGTCAAGTCTGGCCTAACCTTAATCTCCTCAACAGGGACAATATGAGTAGGATTAGAGCAGTAGCATCTCAACATAGAGACGTAGAACACGTCATGAATATAGTCCAACTCTGGAGGTAGCTCCAACTGATAAGCAACTGGTCCCATTCGCTTCAGAATATGGTAAGGTCCAATAAATCTAGAGCTCAATTTGCCCTTATGACCAAACTTCAGTACTTTCTTCCATGGCGAGACCTTGAGAAACACGAAGTCCCCCACAAAATACTCGATCTCACACCTCTTCAAATTCGCATAAGATTTTTGCTTGTTAGAAGTCACTTTTAAAAGATCCCGAATCAATCTAACCTTATCCTCTGTCTTAGAAACGAACTCAGGACCCAAAACACGTCGCTCACCCAACTCAGTCCAACATAAAGGAGTGCAACACTTATGACCATACAGTGCCTCATAAGGTGCCATCTAGATGCTAGACTAGAAGCTATTATTATAGGCAAACTCCGTTAATGACAAATAGTTCTCCCAACTTTCTTTGAAATCAATAACACAGCTCCTCAACATATCATCCAGTATCTGAATCACCCTATCAGACTAACCATCGATCTGAGGATGGAACGCAGTATTGAAGTCCAACCTTGAACCCAGAGCCTCATACAACTTTTTCCAAAATCGAGACATGAAACTAGGATCCCTATCAGAGATGGCCGAAACCAGTACCCTATGTAGTCTCACTATCTCAGAAATATAAAGCTTCGCCAGCTTTTGTAGAGAACAATCCACCCTAACCGGTATGAAGTATGCAGACTTGGTTAACCGATCAACGATGACCCATACCGAATCCTTCTCAGTGGGTGTTAGGGGCAACCCACTAATGAAGTCCATGGTTACTTGTTCCCACTTCCATAGAGGAATCTAAACCAACTGCAGCAAACCCGAAGGTAACTGATGCTTAGCCTTAACCTGCTGGCACATCAGACATCTTGCCACAAAATCAATAATCTCACGTTTCAACCATGGCAAACAATATAACTCACGGAGGTCTTGGTACATCTTATTTCCGCCAGGATGCGTAGCATAAGGGCTACTATACGCCTCCCTCAATATAGACTGTCTCAGATCAGTATCATTCAGAATATAGATTCTCCCAAGGAAACAGAGTACCCCATCACTATTAAGTCCAAAATTCGTAGTGCTACTACTCTCAATTTGTCGAACTGAAGACCTAAAAACTCATCATCCATCTGCTTACCCTTAATCTGCTCAATCCATGTCGGCTTAACCTGAAGCTCGGCTAATAAGCTACCATCATCAAATAAACTTAGGCGAGCAAACATCGCCCTCAAATCAGTCATAGCTCTACGGCTTAGTGCATCGGCTACCACATTGGCCTTGCCAAGATGGTACTCAATGGCGTAGTCGTAGTCCTTAAAAAGCTCAATCCATCTACGCTGCCTAAGATTTAGTTCCTTCTGAGTAAGGAGGTACTTGAGGCTCTTCTGATCAGTGTAGATGATACACTTCTCACCATACAAGTAATACCTCCAGATTTTCAGTGCAAACACCAGAGCGGCTAATTCCAAGTCATGCGTTAGATAATTCGTCTCATGTGTCTTAAGCTAACGAGACGCATATGCTACCACCTTACCATCCTGCATCAACACACATCTTAAACCGACATGTGACACATCACTATAAACCGTGAAATCTTTTTCAGGTTCTAACTGTATCAAAACAAGGGCCTCAGTCAGTACAATCTTGAGCTTCTTGAAGCTCTCTTTCTGTACATCAGTCCAATCAAAGCGTACACCCTTACGTAGCAGCTTAGTTAAGGGTGCTGCAATCAATGAGAAACCCTCCACAAATCACCAATAAAAACCCACCAGCCCTAGAAAACTGCGGATCTCCGATACATTCCTAGGCTGTTTCCACTCCAACACAGCCTCAATCTTTCAAGGATCAACTTGAATCCCCTCAGCAGAAACTACACGACCCAGAAATGTCACATCATGCAACCAAAACTCGCACTTACTAAACTTAGCATAAAGCTATTTTTCCCTCAAAGTCTGTAGGATGACTCAAAGGTGCCCATCATGCTCCTCCTCAGTCCTCGAGTAAACCAATATGTCGTCAATGAACACTACCACAAATCGATCCAAATAAGGCTAAAATACTCAGTTCATCAAATCCATGAAAGCTACCGATGTATTAGTCAGTCGAAATGGCATCACTAGGAACTCTAATGACTATAATGAGTCTTAAACATTGTCTTATGTATGTCAGCCTCCTTGACCCTCAACTGATGATACCCAGATCGGAGGTCAATCTTGGAGAATATCGAAGCTCCTTGGAACTGGTAAAAAAGGTCAATTATCATCGGTAATGGGTACTTGTTCTTAATGGTCAACTTGTTCAGCTGGCGGTAGTTGATACATATCTACACGGATCTGTCCTTATTCTTCACAAGTAGTACCGGTGCTCCCCACAGAGACACACTAGGGTGGATGAACCCACGATCTAATAACTCCTGAATTTGAAACTTAAGCTCCTTCGGTGCCATTCGGTAGGGAGCAATGGGCACCAGAGGTGTACTAGAAATGAGCTCTATCTCAAACTCCACTTCACGATTCGGAGGTAACCTCAGTAGCTCTTCAGAAAAAAGTCTGAAAAATCCTTTACCTTTCTGATGTCCTTAATACTGGAGTCCCCAGAATCAGAAACACTTACATAGGCCAAAAATGCCTCACATCCCTTACGAACCAACCTCTCCGCCACCAGGGCACAAATCACATTAGATAAATAATTTCGGTGTTTTTTAACCAAAACTACCTCATTATCCTCCACAGTCCTCAGTACGACCCTCTTGGTCGCATAGTCCAAGCTGACACGGTGCTTGACCAACCAGTCCATCCCCAGAATTAAGTCGAACTCCCGAAATGGAAGCTCCATCAGGTCAGCCAGAAAGATTACCCCTTGAACCTCTAAAGGGACATTTCTAAACAACTTGTTAACCCTTATAGATTGCCCTAATGGACTCAGTACGGTAACCTCACTCGTACTGCTCTCAACCAAAATCCCTAAGTTTTCAGACACAGTACATGCTATACAGGAGTGAATGGATCTTATATCTATCAATACAGTATAAGGTACATCATGAATAAGGAACGTACCTGTAATAACGTCTAGAGCATATCTGTCCTCTCAGCGACGTGCAGAGTATACTAGACCTGGCTTCCTTACCTTTGTCTGTCCAGTAGCTTTACTCGGTGCTCTCTGTCCACGGCCCATACCATTACCACCCCTAGCCTGACTATGACCTCTCAGTGGCTGCTGTGCTACCCTCTGTTGCTGTACATTACCAGTACCCTGAGCTTACATTTGATCAGCCTTCAGCGGACACTCTTTGATACTGTGATCCAATGATCCACACCTCAAACACGCCCCAGTCCTTCTCCAACACTCGCCCTGATGGCGTCACAATAATCAACATATGGATCCTGTCCAGTAGCAGCAAGAGGGGGCCTAACTCTAACCGGCTTATCAATTCTGGCCTTTTTCTTAGGCCTTTGTACAGAACTCGAGGGCTCCAAATCCCTCTTGTTCCTACCTCTCTCTCTGTCACAATTTTGGCACTCAGCGCACTTAACTTTCTCAGTGATCTTCGTCTTCTCAACTAGTGAAGAAAAATCCTACTCCCGCTGTAGAGCTATCAGGACTCTCAAATTATCCCCGAGGCTATCCTCAAAGCAGACACATCGCTCATACTCAGTCACCAACATACCTCACGCATAGCAGCTCAGTCGCAGGGATTCAACCACAGATCAATCTCTGTGAGTAACTTTCAGGAACTCCTTCCTACGGGCATCTATATAGCTCACCCCCACATATATCCCCTAGAAGGCAGTCTTGAAAAACTCTCACGTCAAACATTCGGGCTGAGTGCCCTCTTTAACAGTTAGCCACCACTGATAAGCCTCATCCCACAGTAGTGACACTGCACCCTTTAATTTCTGCTCGGGGTGCAATTTCGATCATCCATGATCCTCTCCGTGGCCTCAATCCAATATTCGGCCACATTAGGGGTGACCCTAGTAACACCCCTAAAGAGCTCAGCTCTATTGGACCGGAGTCATTTTATAACCAACCCTCGGGCCCCAGATCTAGTGTTGGGCCTAGCGTCCCTCTCCAAAATCCTTAGCATAGCTTGGGAAAATGCATCATCCCCAGCCATGCCATCTTGAGATCCAGTTTCAATAGCTGGTGACACTTGCATCTCACTCGTGTCCAAATTAGGCATGCTGCCAGATGATAGGGACTCAACTCGAGCCCCTCTACGGCCTCTTCCACAGCCTCTAGTACCCTGTCTGCTGATACTTCGTGTGCTCATATCTAATCGAATTTATCTATATTAAAAGTTTTATGAATCAGTTATAGTTCCAGTGTTTATTAACAAATATTTTATGTAAAGCAGTGCCAGAGTTTGTTTTCGTTTGTCACAGTCTCTAGTAGTTTACTATAGTTTTGGTTTAACTATAGTTTTCAGTATATACTAACTAGATTATTATCACAGTTTACTATCTATAGTAGTTTCAGAATATCATAGCATTTTCAATATAAGGAAAAATCAGTTTCAAAAAACTTACAGGATCGACGCTTGAGACTCGGTGTATCACGTACTCAGCAAAAACATTTCAAATCATTTGAAAATCAATCCTTTAAAAACTAAATTTTAAAAACCCATAATCCACAGTCGAGTTTTACAACCTGGCTTTGATACCACTAAATGTAACACCCTAAACCCGACCTCGACGTTATGCGGGTGTAGCAATGTCACATGATAGGGTGTTTAAAAATCGTGCCGTCGCGATAAAACTATTTCCATTGAATTACTTATCTTAATATCTTATTAGTTCCAAAATAATGTTACTTATTAAGTCGATAGTTTTAAAATGTTATTCATTGCAAAAGCTTTTAAAATAGTTTAAAAAATCAGGCATTTCCGAAAATCATTTGTTTCTTTTGAAAACCGAGGTTTCCTACTACTGGCAGTTGTAATCCATAAGTAAAGATAACTAAAACCAAAACCAAACTAAAGTCTAGAAGTCCAATTATAACAAAATAATTTAACCAGTAAAAATAGACTAAAAATAAAACCAATAATCATAAATTAAAACTATGATAGTCTAGAACTGTGGTCACTATCGAGTCCTCCGCCGCACCGATCCATTTAGGTCTGGGGATTACCTGTGCACATTAATCAGAGAGGGGTGAGTTGTCGTAAACTCAGTGTACAATCCCACAAAAAACAAAAAACAATCAGTAATCATAGTACACAGTCAAACAATTTGGGCCTAAGCCCCTTTCAGTATCAGTAACAGTTTAGGCCTTAGCCCATCTCAATATCAGTATCAATGATGCAGTTTTCAGTAACAAAGTCCTACACACCCAGCCTCTACACACCATCTTCGTCCAACCCTACACTCAATGTGGAGATTAAATCAACCCACCCATCCCTACACTCCAAATAGTACCGAATGCGGCACAAAACAGTAATTTACAGCTAAGCTGCCAGTATATTAGGCTTAAAAGCCTTTCAGTACACTTCCTTCAAATAATATCAACCCAACCTAATGCAATGCAACATACAATGAAATGTCATGCTATCACAGGGTTGTCAGATACACATTCAGTTCAGTATACATGCTTGTATATAACATGCTCAGTACATGATTCACACAATCAATATTACACAGTTAGGGGTCTAAGTAGTGCTTACCGACCCTACGAAAGGTTCACAGTCGACTTCGGCAACACATGTAACATTAACAATCATTTCAGTAAAAATGGGCTCACACGCCCATGTAGCCTGCCCTTGTAGCCCACACGGCCCAAATTGGCCTTGGACATGATGGCCTGGCCTCATCGATCACATGGTCGTGTTAGGGCACACGGCCTACCACATGGGCAACCATACTCCCGGGTGGCATCGACAGTGAGGTTTTCGGCTTTTTCCAAAACCTCATTTTCTGCGCAATCGAGTATACACCTGTATTATTTTTTATGCCTAGTCACTCACAAGCACTCTAGTACCTAAAATCGATAAATTAAAGCCCCAATTTTAGTAATATAACCGAGACTTAAATGGTATTTTAACTAGACGTTCATCCATAACTATCGAAACCCTTACCTTCAATCGAAACGAGGAATCCATACACTCAACTCGTCGATTGGGAACAATTTTCAGTCCCTTGATTAACTCCTAAACACCAAAAAGGAACCCCTCTTAGAAAGCAACCAAAAAAATTAATACTAGCAAGAATTGAAACTTATTGATATCGTGCAAAACTCGAATTAACAAGCCACAAAAAATTTAAAAGTAGAAGGGGAATCAAACAAGGAGATCAGCAGTAAAAAAAAAGGGACGACGACAAAAAGAAGAGTGGAAGAGAGAACGTGTGCCTTCAATCGCTGATCAGACTAGAGACTAAAGGAAAAATAAAATAAAGAGGGAGGACAAAGAACCAAAAATTTAGCAGAGAACAGAGAAGAAGAGAAAGAAGAAAAAAACAAAAAACAAGAAGTGGTGAAGAAGATGATCAGTTTTTTTTACAGAGAGATTTCTTGGGAAACTGTTTTACTCAAATCCCACTTCTTACCCTATCCCAATCCCTTAGTTTTCTCTCTCAACTCCCACTACACTTCCACCACTTAAAATCCCAGTTTAGCACAACTTTGGTCGAACTTTAAGCAAAAATACTATTCTTTGTCGTCGCAAAGAATCAAACACAAGACCTTTAACACACCAACACTCCACTTAACCACTAGACCAGCTGGCCCATTCTGATATGGTTTTACAAAAAAATTAAATAAAAGCCTACTGAACAAGAGTGAGGCTTAACTTAGAAAAAATTTCAAAATTTACCAAAGGCATGGCTTAAACTTGGGACCTCTCACACACACCCAGAACACTTAACCACTGAAGTAGATACAGATTTATGTCAAAATTCACAAGAAGAAAAATAAGAAATTTGGGGCGTTACATTCAAAGTCCACTAAGACTGAAGCTTGATTGTGTAAGCTCTAAAGTTTATCCGACAACGTTGTTCCGCAAATTGTCAACTACATAAAACAGGAAATAAAACAGAGTAAGCTTTAAATAGCTTAGTAAGTTCATAAGATTAAATTTACTTATAAACTTACCTTGAATCACATATATGCAATAAATTAAATAACATTGATACTAAAACCTGACATAATTATTCACAAGAAACATGTGAGTTCATCGTACACAAAATCACTGAGTAATTCAAATTTGATCATGTTATTCAAGCTATTTCAATTTCATATCATCACCATATTATTCATCATTATTCACTTAATCGTAGATTTGAATAACCCGATGAACTATAACAAAAGTAACTCTGATACTTGGGTAAATGTATCAGGGAGCACTATAGTGCTAAACAGGGGAACAAATGCGCAAACAGGGCATTGAAGTACGAACAGTATAAGTGCACATCTAACACTATTGACATGCAAATTGTTTACTACATTCAAATAGACATTTATATAGAATCCAGAACCTTTACCAAAACAGGGGCACTACCATACTTTCAAGTCACATACCTTAACCAGGTCACATCCATTCAACAAATCACATGAACCATATTTATAAAGTATACAAATTTTACAACTAGATCCTTACCTCATTTCTCACTTTTCATACTAAATTGTATACATTATAAAATTTCAATTTAACAATATATAATCATCAAACATCCACATTTAATCCAAATAAATTCCCTAATTATATCCTATGAACTTACCTAGTATGACCAGCTATTGAGTTGAGTCGTAGGGACTATTCTACAATTTTCTATTTTACTCATTTATCAACCGACTGTTCCAATTCTTGATCTAAATAATAATTAAGTACAGAATAACAATTCCATATAACACTCCAATTCATGCATATGACCTATCAACTCCATTTTACAACATAGCCCTAAAATTTTACATTTTATTTAATTTAGTCCCTCAAATCAAAACCATTATAACTTTCACAAGTGGTTTTCATTTTTTTTCATTCCAGTTTCAATTATATCCTTCTACAGCTCTCTAAAATCTAAATTTATAGAAATTTCATTTCAATTTTATCAACTTCTCATTTTAATCCCTAAATGCAAAACTAACAAAAATCACTTAACAAAATAGTCTTTAAACATCTCTTAGCTTTCAAATCTATCATTTTCTATCAAAAACATCTAAACTTCATCAATGGTAAGTTCAACAAACTTTAACAGTTTAATAATTTAGTACTCGAGATATATAGACTAAGCTACAATGATCTCAAAAACATAAAATTTACGAAAAACCAGCTTAAAATGGACTTGCATGCAAAGGAAACAAGCTTGGCCAATTCTAAGAACTCTTAAAATGGTTGTTTCGATCAAAATGAAGAAAATAAAGAAGAGGATGGCTTTTTTTTTTCTTTGGTTTATATTTAATTACCAAATTAACTTTAGATTTAATTTATAATTTCCATCTAACACATGTAAAAATCGTCCATAATTTTTAGAATGTGGTTAATGGCAACATAAATCCCTGAACATTAATTAATTAAGCTTTTCAACAAATAAAAATCAATACCAATTAACTTTTACGATTTTTATTATTTAGTCATTGTACCTTAATTAACTATTAAATCACAAATATTAGCAGATCAAACTTCAATTCACTTGTATAAAAGCTTTGTAAATATTCAATGAAAATATTTATGAGCTTGATTTACAAAAATGAGGTTTCAATGCCTTATTTTTCAAAACCACTAACTTTAGGGTCAAACCACTTATATTTTAACTAATTGACCAATTAGCAAAATTTATCAGATCAATACTCAATATAAATTTCTAATAAACTTGTAAATATTATTTAATAATATTTACTAAATCAATTATCGAAATATAGGGTTCCGAAACCACCGTAAAGTAGGTCGTTACATGATTGGTTGATGAAATTATGATGTGGAATTGTGAAATTGATTATAATGAAATTGAAATAAGAGTGGATAGTGGATATCAGATTATAAGTCTGAAAATGTGTATTTTATATTGCACGATTTAATCGATTTGATTGATAAATGAAAAAATGCATATTCTACAACTATGATAGCTCGATTTAAGATAAGTAAAATAAATTGTATAGTCAAGTTGGAACACCCCAAACCCGGCCTAGGAGTTTAGACCGAATACGGAATGCTACATTGATCTATAAAAACGTCCTTTATTCGAATTTCAAAAACATAAATGTCACATATTCAAAATCAGAATAATAAAATGATTAAAACGTAAAATAAAATTCTACCACAATGTTAATAAAAACCTTACATTCAAAACTGAATAACAAATAGAAATTAGAAACCATAACTAATAATTTATTAAGCTCAAACTGTCTGAGTCCTCAGCATGCCGAGCCCAGCATCCAAAATCTCAAAATATACCTAAAAGGGGAAACAAAAGAGGGGGTAAGCTATACGAGCTTAGTGTGAGATCAGACTAACTAACTACAAAAAATAGAGACAGATACAGTAAACCGGAAAGTAGTTCAGCAGTGGAACATACTCATAGAGCGTAAATAACAAAACAAACTATATGTAACTTTACAGTCATATGGCTCTATTAGACACAATAGCGGAAATACTCAGAAGTCATAAACTGGGCCTAAGCCCTTTTCCAGAATCAGCATCGGTTGGGCCTTAGCCCATCATACAAGGTCCCCTTTTTGGCACAAGTGCGTTCCAGTCAAATAGCATAATCAGACTTTTCAGTCAAACAGACAGTCAAACAGTCAATCAAAATTTTCAATCACAGAATCACACAGATGCATATGAGTGCGAATGAGTTATGAAATAACGCACCCATCCAACCAACCAACACACCATCTCCGTCTAACCCTACACATCCTGTGGGGATTTAATCAACCCACCCACCCATCCAACCAACACACCATCTCCGACCAACCCTACATATCCTGTGGGGATTTGATCAACCCACCCATCTCTGCACTCCAAGTAAGACCTCGAAAAGCCCATCCAACCTTATATCCCCTATACATTGTCCATGACCCTCAGGGAATTGAGACCATTAGAAAGATGTAAAGTGCCATGCAAAAGACTGCAGTACAGCTATGTAGTATGAACTGCCAAATCAAATATATTACGCAGCAAGGCTAGCATATAAGTTGTATTGAGTAATGCGGTAAACCGCGGTATAGACGTGCAGTATGACTGCCAAGCCAAATCAAATAATGGTATGTAGCGTAGCTAACGTACATACAATACAGTGCAAGGCGGCAAATCGCTATACCATTAACAGAAATGTCCACGACCCTCAGGGTATTGGGACCGCCTATGACCCTCTGGGTATTATTAAGGCTTTCAGAATGCAGATAAACTACCAGATCGTAAATCTCACTTCTCTTCAATATCCCACCTAAAATCTTTGTATGTAGATGTATATATGCAGATGTGTGTATGCAGATGCACCAACACAGAACACAGATTCAGACAATCATTCAGAGTAGTCATATACAACCAGTCATTCAGTGACAGAAACATGCACACTTGTGCATTCAGTTTCGGTACCTAACATGTAACACTTCATTCACAAGAGGTACATAAATCGAGGTTAGAACAGAGTCGTAATCACCCTCATAAATCTTAGTCGGGAGGTTGGAACAAACAGAGGTCATGATTACACTTAAATCGGCCTAAAATCAAACTTGGCGAGATAGGGCCACACGTCCGTGTGCTCCGGCCGTGTGGGACACTTCAGGCCGTGTGGGGGTCTATACGCCCATGTAAGGAGTGGCACACGGTCGTGTGTTAGAGGCATACTCCCGTGTGGTGTAGAGCCACAGCCGTGGGAATAGGCCATGTAAGACACTGTCCAATTTCACTAAATTTAAGTGTAGAGTCGACATGACCATGTGAGGATCTTACATGCTCGCGTGACCACCAGACATGACCATGTGTTCCGAAACATACGTCCGTGTGGAATCCCTAATTCCTAAATCAGTCACACGGCCGTATGGGCAGGCCGTGTGACCCCAAATCTCAAATCCCTAATTCTCAAACTCACACGCCTATGTGGACCAAGGGACACGGTCGTGTGATTTTTGACAAAAATCCCCAAATCAGCCACACGGGCGTGTGGCACCAAAATTAGCCAGAACCCTAATTTCCCAAATCCACACAGCTGCGCCTGTGTAGCCGTTAGGGCAGTCACGAAACCACCCCAGAACAGCCTCGAAATGACCGCTTAAGCCACTGAGATGATCTCTAAGCCGTTCCCTATCAACAGTACATCAGAAAGTGGCAATTTCTTACCACTTCCATAGACTAACATCCTAAAAACAACAGGTTAACATACCGACAAGAAAAGCCGAAATCAATACCTAGAAACTAAAGAAAAAGTAGTCATAGTTCGAATCTCACACCTGTTTTCGATGACGAAGGAATGACAGAGAAACAGAAAAATCGAAGCCCTTCGACCCTACCATATTACCGATCCAAAAAGCGAGAAGAAGAAAACAAGAGCCAAAACCAAAAAGAAAAAAATAGAAACCAACGTACCAAGAAAAAGAGAATAATTTAAAAATTAAAAATAAAATAGTACTAAAATAAAATAAAAAAATAAACGATAATATCACTAATAACAGATAATAAAATAATTATTTTAACTTAAAACGGAAATAACTAAAATGTTTTCTAAGACGCCCACACAGGGACTCAAACTCAAAATCCTGAGACAAACTAACACACACTCAACCACCAGACCATCAGGCCCATTCTTGCCACTAAACTGCATAACTTAACTTATGTGTGCAACCTTCTCATTATCCCTAAGCTCAAAACCCAAAACTTCTAGGCCCAGAATTCGGGGCGTTACACAAGTAATGTATTAGGACATGTAAATTGGCATATTAATTTGCATTTGAATTTTGTTTTGTTGTTCATGCATTATATAGTTTATATTAAGTTCTAATGTTTGAATATAGAAATATCACTAAGTTATACTCAGTGTACGGTTTTGTTTTCCATGTGCAAGTTAGGTTTGATCTTGAACATCTAACGATATCAACATCCAAAAGTAATCCTGGACTCAACAAGTGGTGATGTTTCTTGTAGTTTAATGGCATGGAGCTAAGGGAGTCTTATGCTTATATAATGCTAAATTTGAATGATGAATTGATATTTTGATGAACCATGTATATAAGTTGGCACAAATTTTTGGTATGGTATGAACCATGTGGATGTATCATGGTGTTCATGATGTGTGGATTAGGTATGTATACTTAGTTAATGTTGGTATGTTTTGGAGATGCTAGTTAATAGTATGCATTGGTTATAAATGACTTGGATAAGGTATTAGCAAATGCATATATATATATATATATATGTAAAGGATGGAAAAGGTTAAAATTGGTGTTGTTAGTTGAATGTTGTTGAGTGATGATAGTGTTAGTCATGTGGAATTGATGTTGGTATATTAAATAAATGTATTTTGGACTTTTTGAGTGTCTTGGTACTGTTTATTTGGTCGTTTTGAGGATGAGAATAACATAGTTGGGTGTTACTTGAAAAGTTGTAGGTTTTTGTGTAACAACCCAATTTTCATTGGTATCGGAAACAGTGATTCGAGATCACTAAATTCGACGAGTGAGTTAAAATTTTTTATTAATTATTTTTTATGAATCAAGTGTGATTTTAGAAATAATTTTGAATTGGTGATTTATGTTTTAGAAGGAGTTATTAGGTAAAATGGTTTCGAAAACAAGGAACTGAGGCCTCAATTTCATTAACCTAGCCGTAAATATTTTTATAAATATTTATATAGTGTCATTGAGTTAGTATTAGAGTTTCCTTAGAAAATTTTAATGTTTTCATAGTTAATTAAATAAAAAGGACTAAATTGAAAAAGGTGCAAAACTTGCTAATTAAAGAAATAGTTATTAAATGGTTTAAATAGTAAATAGGAAGGACTTAATGAGTAATTGGACCTAAATGAAGAAGCTAAAATGGCATAAGTGTTGAAAAGATAAAGAAATAATGTGAACTAAGGACAAACTTGTAAATTTTGCAAAATTAAACAAATAAAATAGCAATTAAAGGAATATCAAGACATTTCTTCATTAATCTTCAGCCATAAACAGCCATAAAAGAGCCCTTAGAGTTGGTTTTTCATATTTTTACTCCATGTGAGTTCAATTCTTACTCGTTTCTTGAATTTTTTGTGTTTTTAAGACTTTTGCAATTAGGTCCAACTATCTAATTCATTAGTTTTTTATTTTATGGGTGGTTTTGAAAGTTACAATTGATGAGTGTTGGATGTTTATGATAAATTAACATGGAATTGAACTTTAATTTTGTTAGATGATGATTTTATCAAGTGATTTCAATAGAAATTGATTTTATGACCAAATTGTGAAGAATTTAAGAATTAGGGTTATCTATTAAATTTTTAAGTATCAATGGCTGTAAGATAGCCTAGAATACTTAGATAGATTATCAATTGAGAAAAATTAGCTCATTTGGTAGACTAATTAGTAAGGGAATAAATTGTAAAAATTGTAAAAGTTGGGGTAATTGTTTAATGAATAATTTTACATTTTAGATGAAGAGCCCGTAGACCAACGTGAAAAAGGGAAAATAGCCGAATAATTCTCGAACTACAACAAACTTACAATTTAGCCCAAGTAAGTTCGTATGGTTAAATTTTAATGCTATATGTTAATTGATGAATGGTATTTTGTATTTATTTGTAACATTTTTTGAAAATAAGAATTATTATTAAATTTATGAAATTGAATCAAGTGTTCGAAGTGAATGGAACGCAAGATTGAGTATAGTCGTTTAGTGCAAAAGAAGAATTGACGACAAGATTACCCAAGTAAATTGAGGTTTAGCATTTGTTATGAACTCTCGTGTTTGCTTTCCGTTTAGCTCTCATGAGCTTCAATCAACTCATATGAGTTTCAGTTTAACCCTTATGGGTTTCCGTTCAGCTCCTATGCGCTTCTGTTTAACCCTTACGGGTTTCCGTTTAGCACTTATGTGCTTCTGTGCAGCCTTTGGGCTTATGTTTATGATGTACTCAAATTTGTAAGACGTTCTCTAATTTGACAAGGATTGGTAAGTGCCATATGGAATTAATGTGGAAGAATTTAAGTTACTATTGATATTGAGCTCAAATAAGTGAATTCATCAATCGAAGTTATGGTTGGCAGGAAATGTTTGTGAAATGATTTACCTAAATGAATTCTTATAGTATGTTCGGTAAGATTTATATTTAAAGCCTACGAACTTACTAAACTTCATTAAGCTTACTTGTGTCATTTAATGTTCTTTGTAGATTTTTAAGAAGTTTGGAGGATTGGATCAACACGTCGGGTCACACTATCCAGTTGTTACGATAGATCTTGTTATACATTTTATGGTTTATATGACATGTATAGGGTTGGATTGGAAAAGAACTAAATTGAAGTATGGTTGTAAATGATATAAATATATATATATTTGTATGCTTGTAATTAGTAGTAGATTTTGGTAAATTAATGAAATGAGTTATTTTGTTAAGTTTAGGCAATTGAGTTTTGTGTAGATATTATGTTAAAACATGATTTCTGGTTTGTGTTGAATGTTTGATTGGGGCTATTTGATGTATTGAAATGTTGTATATAGGTTGATATCCAAAAAAACAAGGGTGAGAAAATAGCTTAAAATGGCTTATTTTCGTCCACACGGGCGTGTGTCTCAGCCGTGTGTGACACATGGCCTGGCACATGGGTGTGTGGTCTGGTCGTGTGTCCCCTGCACCTTAAAATTTCAAAATAGAATGCCTAGGTTTTTGCACATGGCCTAGCACACGAGAGTGTGACCCAAGTCAGAGAGTTACACAGGTATGGACACGGGCTAGGACACGGCCATGTGCCACTCATCTAAAGCCCACACGGCCTAAGATACAGGCGTGTCTCTTGGCCGTGTGAGCCACACGGTTGGCCAAGTGAGCGTGTGTCCCTTGCTCCTAAGAAAAAATTTAAGATTTTGGAAAAATTCCTTGAGTGTCCAGTTTAATCCCGATTCACTTCTAAGGTGTATATTGGGCCTCGAGGGCCCATCTAAGGGACAATATGAGTGTTATATGATTGATTCTTGGTTTTTATAATAAAGGTAATAAAATATTCGTAATTAGTCTGTAAAGTCCAGTAATGCTTCGTAACCTTGTTTCGGCGACAAATAAGGGTTAGGGGTGCTACATTTTGAATAAATTTTTGTAGAAACAGTTTGAGACATCGCGACATCATTCGCACATTGTTGTGACGGGGGATCCATGTTATGATGCCAGAAATCGGGTTATTGGGATGAGTTAAAGCTCTAGGTCACGTCGTCATGACGTTGGCCTTGTATTTTGAATCTTTCTATTTTAGTCATTCTTCAATTTCAAATTAGCTTTAGAACTTCTGTAAGCTCGTACGAAGCTCGAGAATGATTGTACTTCATTTTGATTGTATAATTTCTTAATTTGTTTTCAATAAATTGCAAAATTTAAACATGAATTGATCGTAGTTGCTCCGACAAAAAATGTGACATCTCGTCACTCAAACTCGATAATTGAATCGGGTAAAAGGGTGTTACAATCCATGCTATGTAGCCTAGTGACAAAATTTTGCATCCATATTCCAACTACTAGAGTCTATATACACGACAATCTATACCTTATCAGACCTCATATATGTGAGCATGTATTACATGTTTTTTGAAAATATTATATGAATCATTTAACTACTTTCCATTTATCTATACCCGGATTACTCAAAATTTTTCCCAACATCCCAATAATGTACACAATGCCTAGACGTGTACAAACCTGAGTATACATTAGGGCATTGATAAAAATCGAATTTGTCTCCTTTTGCGATAGAGGTATCACCTGGTTTCCAATCTTTCATACCAAATTTCTTTAATACATTTTTTTATCTAGGCCTTTTGTGATAATCCAAGAACTTCTTGGGAATAATCTTGTTGTATCTGAATCCCTAATACAAAATTTCATTACCAAGATCTTTCATTTTGATATTCCCTGTTAGATACCTCCTGCTTTAATGCAATAAACATGTATAGTTACTAGCAAGTAGTAAGCCATCGACATATAAAATTAGAAAAATATACTTATTCCCATTGAACTTGTAGTATATACAATTATTAATCAACTTCATCTCAAAACTAATGAGATAATCAATTGGTGAAATTCGTTGTATTATTGATGAAAGGCCTGCATAAGCCCGTATATTAATTTCTTTAATTTGCAAACCATTGACTTTGTGTCATTGAATACAAAGTTTTCTAATTGCACTATATAAATGTTCTTATCAATATTGACATTGAGAAACACAGTATTGACATTCATCTGATGTAGCTCAAGCTTAAATTTTGCCACTGAGGCCATTATAAACCTGAAAGTTTCTCACAGTGTAACCAAAAAAAGTCTCTTTATAACAATTTCTTCTTCTTTTTTGTGTGTGTAAAGCCCTTAGCAACAAGATGTTTCATGTACCTCTCCTCATTGCCTTTTGAACACTTACTGGTTTTAAATATCCATTTGCAACCAATGGGCTTCGCACCTTGTGGCAATGAAACAAAGTCTCACACATTATTGTCTTTCATGGACTTAATCTCCTAATTCATGGCACCTATGCACTTTTGAGAGCTAGAACTTTTCATAGCTTCATGAAAGTTGATAAGATCACTTTTAATCACTCTAATGTCAGTTTCATGTTCTTGGATAAATACAATATAATCATATGGTATTGCACTTCTCCTTTCTGTAATGGATCTTCTTAGTGACATTAGTTTTTTATGTTGATATTTTTCTCTTTTGAAACAATTTCCTGTACTTCACTAAGAGATTCAATGACATTGTTTTGACTCAGCGTTGCTACTTGAACAATATTTTTGGGAAATGTGCCCATATTGTAGTAAATATGTAACTTTTTTCTATGTATTTAAACAACGAATAAATAGATAAAGTTAATTTCACATTTCACTATTAAATCTTTTGTGTTTTTATCTTTCATGTTTTGCATACATAGCGAAATTGTGACAAACAAATATTAGCTCATTGATTGTTTAAGTTCAAACTGATGATAAGTGGCACTGTAAGAATGTTTACAGTGCGAGAAAGATAACTTACTTCAGTAGATAATCTGAACAAGTCTGTAATCCCGTAAAAGAATCAAAGTGAGCATTTCATTCAAATACTTAGAAGGATTATTATGTCGTCTACAATTCCAATTAGGGAGATGACTAGTCTTGATTATCAGAGCAGTTGACTCCACGGGTAGAGACATAGATATACTCATTGGAAGAATGATACACTGGACTAGATCCAAGTTGAATTAATTCTGAATTCGTTAGTGAATTGATTCACTTGTAACATTCGTGGTGTGACTTACCAAAATCATGAGTTAGTCACTGGCCATGCATTTGAACTAATGTATTTTCATATAAATGGAGGCTTCTGCTCTAAAGATAATCGAGTCGATATGTTGGGTACATGACTTGTGTATGACAAGACTTTACTAGCAATAATGGAATATATAGCTTGATTAAATAGTTAATGATATCCTCTCATTGGCATTGTGTGGATTAATAAATATGCAATTGGCTACAGGTTGCTAGTTCTTGAACGAGCAATTTATCATATTCATTAATTTACAGTGACCACATTAATCATTAAGAATGTAACAGTCCGGTTTAGACCCTAGCCGAAATAGTGGTTTTGGGACCACAAATCCAAGTTAAAAAATATTTAAACATTATTTTCTGTGCTTATGATATATGAATTAACATGTGTGACAGTCTCGTATGAAAATTTGATCATTTGTGTGCTTAATTTGATAAAAGGACCTAATCGCGTAAAAGGTAAAAGTTGCATGATATATGTTAAAAGTGCCTATTTGATTTGGATTTATAAAAGTGAGGTCCTTATTATGTTATTAGACCATTGGTATGTTAAATAGACATTGTTGGACATCCATTATATGTTTAAATGTTTATTATAGTAAGGTTAAAATGGTAAAAGATGAATTAATGTTATTAATTAAAGAAAACATGATATTTGCTTCATATTTTCATCACTTGGCCGATTGTATCAAATAAAAAAAAAAGAGAAAAGCTTGCTAGAGTTTGGCACTATTAAGCTTTGATTTAGGTATGTTTTTGTTTCGGTTTTTGATAATTTCTACGTTTTTGTGATCGTTGCTTTGTATACTATAAAGCCAATGTCTCAATTTCTGATTTTGATGATGATTTTGAAATATGACATGGATGAATTCATTAGTTTTGTTTTTTAAATGATGAAATATTAAAGATACGTTTTGGGTTAACATGTTTTATCTTTGGATTTTTGATGAATTTGAGTATAATGGGCTAATCGTGAAATTTGTAAATTAAAGGAATAAAATGTGAAATAAATGAAATTTGTGGACTTTTATGAGTATTATGGGAATTCGACTAAGCTTGTGTAAAAGCAAATTATGTGTATTTTGTGATTTGGTAAATTAAGGACCAAAGTGTCAAAATGTGAAAATGTGAGGGCTAATTTGTAAAATGCCCTAAATGTGTGTTTCTGGATTGTTTTGAATGATTGTGAGCTTGAATAAGTTAAATTTGAATTTATATAGATCGAGAATTAAAGAATACGGAATTAGATCGAGGAAAGGCGAAAGTCATCGAGTAGCCGGTTCAGTCTATCCGAATCCGTACGAGGTAAGTCGATATACAAATAAACGTATTTTAATTGAATTATTATTATTCATATGATATTGAATTGTGATGAATGAATATTCGAGCTAAATATGTGTTATTCGAGAAAGTATCGACAAAGTTCCGACGTCCTAAAAGCCCCGTATGAACCTTAGGAATGGTTAGGATACATATGTCATGACATTTTTTATATGTGTTATTGTGTAAGACCACGGCTGGGACATTGGCATCGTATTTGATTTCGTGTAAGATCCTGTCTGGGATAGTGGCATTTATATTCGATTACATGTAAGACCACGTCTGGGACGTTGGCATTGTATGTACTTTTCGAGCTATCCGCGTATCCTTATGATTCCGAACGGTTCAACGGGTACTCCAAGATACATATGATTATATGAAATGCATATTTGATTCAGGTATGTTTGAATTGTACATTATGTTGAGAATGAAAGGTAAGTACATGTTTCTTTATGAACATATGATATAATTATGAGAAAAAATGTTATATGAGCAAATGGATTGGAAATATGTGAATCATATGTGTACTATGTGGTATATGTTAGTATCCTGGTCATGAAGTACATGTATTCTATGATGTTTATATGCTTAAGTTGATAAGTTTATTTGTATATGGCTTACTAAGCTTTTGAAAGCTTACTCTTTGTGTTTTTCAACTATTTTATAGATACCGAAGCTACTGTGAGCTCGGGGATTGTCGAGGATCGTCACCACACTATCGAATTATATTTTGGTACCTTTTGAAAATGTATTTATTGAAGTATGGCATGTATAGGGTAGAAGTATTTTGATTATGTTTTGTAATGTATATATCATGCCATGTGATATGGCTAGCTTGTGTTTGAACTTATTGTTGGAAAATGATATATGATATGTGATGAAATGGTAGTGTGTATGATGTGTTCTAGATGGCCAAGAGAGTAGGTCAATTTTGGTAAGTCTTGCTATGTGTTTATTTGAGAATTTGGTAAAGTCATAGTATAAGATTGAATGATGTGTATTAAGGTTTATAAACCATATGTTTTGGTATTGGAATTTGCTGAAAGTATATTACAAATATGCTTGGTTTGTTGCTTGTAGGTTTGACCCAAATGGGTGGCAAATTGGCTTTTCAAATAGCCTATTTTTGTCCACACGGGCAGAGGCACGGGCGTATGTCTCATCCATGTGTGGCGCACGATTATGTTGCACGGCCGTGTGTCCCCTGGGGTACCCTACAATTGTAAGTCAGGCTCGAGCACGGCCAAGGCACACGAGCATGTCTTATGGCCATGTGTGCAAGTCAGTATGTATGCCCCGTTTTGACATGGCCTAGACACACAGGCGTGTCTAATGCCGTGTAAGGCACGCAGTCTGTCTACACGGGCGTGTGACCTGTATAACTTTGAAAATGTTTAAGTTTTGGAAAAAATTTGTATGAGTTTGGTTTAGTCCCGACCCCTTTCCAATGCACATTTAAGGTCTCGTTGACATATATAAGGGACACTATATTGATGCTTGATCTTTGATGATATGATATTTGTGAAATGAATGTTAATTGTTTCATTATGTCCGGTAATGCCTTTAACCCTGTCCGGCAACGGATACGAGTTAGGGGTATTACATTTTATTAGTGTCAGAGCTATGGTTTAGTCAGTTCTAGAACTACCATGGCGTATATTGTAACACCCCACACCCGTGCCCTACGCCGAGACAGGATATGAGGCATTACTAAACTTAAACACATGCATTCCAACATTTTCGAATCATCAAGACTTGATCAAATTTAAAAATTTTCAAACTTTGTCTAAACTCCTTAACATGGGCTTACGAGGCCTCAAACGTCCATTGGAAACCATTCGGAACCAATTCGGGTCCTTAACCAACTTTAAAAAAAAAAGACCTTTGAAACAGGGCACACGCCCGTGTGGAAAGGCAACACACCCGTGTGTCTATTATAACCTAGCCGTGTTGATGGCCCGTGTAGTTCACACGGCCTAGGCACAAGGGGACACGCTCGTGCCTTATACCTGTGTAAATTAAATTCTAAATTTGAACCTACAGGGGTTTCATATGGCCAGGCACACGCCCGTGTCTATGGCCCGTTTCTAACAACCTTGACATTCTATTTTTGACGTTAGCAACAATTTAGGGGTACACAACCAAGGCACACGCCCGTGGCCAGAGGCCGTGTCCTTCACACGACTGAGACACACGGCCGTGTCTCTGCCTGTGTGTTTACTACCATGCATACTGACTTGCAAATTTAACGTGCAGGGGACACATGACCGAATAACACGCCCATGGGGCAGACCGTGTGTCTGTCCATATAGACAAAAAAAAAGGCTATTTACCAAGCCTCTTTACCACCCTTTCATTACACTAACCTACACAAGATCACCCAAACCAATACAAGCATAACATATATATAGCCAAATCAGCCACAACCATTAGGAATTTGCATCAAATGCATATAATAATTAACATTAGCCAACCTTAATGGCCTATACAAAATGAATATCACATCCATCCTTTGAGCCAACACTTGTGGCTAAACTAACAAGACATTAAACTAAAGATTCGAGTCCCTATACATGCCAAAAATCAAAACATTTGAACTAGCTATACCAAAAGCTTCAGGTGATAGTGTGATCAATGCCTCCGACGCCTTTTGATCCCCAATACTAGCTTGATGACACTATAAGAAAATGGAAAGGAAGGGAGTAAGCATAAAGCTTAGTAAGCTCACATGCAAATAATAAACAACATAACTCAATCTTTAAAATAAGGCAAAGTTTTCATAAGCTTAACTTTATTATACACGCTCTTACCACGAGTACTTAACATATTGAATTCTTTACTTAAAAGTTTTATGTACATACCTGTACTAACTCGTAACACAATTGCATAATTCCCATCATTGACTTAGTTGTTGAATAACTACGGACTTACCTGTTGAACGCTAGGAATATTATTGGACACTCGAAAATCTTACACATAACGCATTATATATAGTCACATGCTACCTTATTTAACACACCACATGTTGCTCATTCTCAAGCTAATCACAGGCCTGCTCACACAAGCTGACAGGTACCTGCAACACATGCCGGGTTACCCAGCCACCAGAAGAACGTACATGACTAGCGCTCGGATTTATATAATCATACATCACATATACAAATGAGATCATAACCACATAATTCCTAGTGACATGTCATATTGTATCCTAATCTATTTCGAAGGTTCAAAAGGGATTTTTCTCGTAGACTTACCTTCAACAAACTCTGTCACATAGGCAATCACATTTTTCATGATAAAAGGGTTATCACGTAATCCCGCATAATAATAAAAATTATTGTAACTTACCTTCAAGTGTGGAAATTACAATTCATGCATCATTTAAGCATTTATACATGATTCACATTGCATTATTTACGTGTGAACTTACCTCTGTACAAAATTTGTAAAAACGAGTCTAGTCTTCGTACACCTTATTTTTCCCCCAGTCAAGGTCCGTTCCTCATTTTTCTTGATCTAAAAGGATAAAAATCTACTAGTTCAATCATCACATTAATTAAGACATTTTTATAGACCACATTATGGCAAAATGATCATTTTGCCCTTAGGCTTTCACAAAATTATGATTTTACCCCTAGGCTCATAAATCGATTTTCATCAAATTTTCTCACTAATTAAGCCTAGATGAATTATTTTTACACTAGAAACAGCCCACAACTCCAATTATTTCACATATTTACAACCTATTTTATAAACTTCACAAAATGGTCCATTTAGGTGTTTTCATGAAAACTACTTCACAAAAATTATTCATTTAACCATCACAACTTATTTTCTTCCATAACATTTCAGCAACATCTCAAAATATTTCATGGAAAAACCCTAAAATTTTGATATTTTTGCAAAATAGTCCCCTCATTAGCTAGGTTGAGCTATAAGGGTTCCAAAAACACAAAAATCAACAAAAATGACCATCTAAAACACTTACTCGCAAAGAATAGAAGTTGCTAAAATTTTTTAGCTCTCAAGACCCTTATTTGGCTGATATTTTCGGTGGATGAAGGAAGAAGAAAAGATGATATCCCTTTTCTCTTTATTTTATTTATTTTCTAGTCAAATTGGTCACCAAATTTCACCTAACCTTTGACCTTCCCATTTTCTTGTCCCTATGGCCGGCCATCACTCTCCCATAGGCTTAATTGCACATTAACGACCTCTAATTTAAAATTCTCTAGCTACATGACACCTTTAATTAGTAAAATACAAGTTTTACCCATTTTACGATTTAGTCCTTTTTCGCAATTAAGCTCACAATCGCAAAAATTAATCCATCAGAATTTTCATGCACTTATATAATCATACTATAACACATAAAATAATATTAAAATAATTATCCAACCTTGGATTAGTTGTTCTGAAACCACTATTCTGATTAACCCCAAAATCGGGTTGTTACATATGTGAGTCCAGCTATACATGCCATATTTATGAACTGCGATAGTGTGATGAATCCTGAAAATGAAAATGTGTTTTTATATATAGCATATGATCCCGAACGAGCCGTAGCTGACGATGTAGAAAGCAATGTGCCTGCTCCCGCGCAAGGGACAGTGACATCCGATTCTAGACCAGCTACAAGTAGCCATGATGGAGAGGCTAGACAAGCCTTCTATCAGATGATGAATGATTGGTTCACCTAATACATTAGAAATAATCCGACTGTTCAACAACCTCCACCCCCAATCAATCCTCCGCAAGTTTCTGCTATGCTTCAAGTGAATCTGAATCAGTTGATTAAGCCTCCAGTCGATAAAATTAAAAAATATAGGGCCGAAGAATTTCGTGATACTACAAATGATGATGCTGAAAGAGCTGAGTTCTAGTTAGAGAACATGATACGAGTGTTCGATGAATTGTCTTTGAATTCGGATGAATGCATAAAACGTGCCGTTTCACTTCTGAGAGATACGGCGTACCATTAGTAGAAGACTTTGATATCGGTAGTTCCGAGTGAGTGAGTCACCTGGGATTTCTTCCAAGCTAAATTTCGAAAGAAATACATCAGTCAAAGATTCATTGATTTGAAACGTAAACAGTCTTGAGCTTAAACAAGGTTGTATGTCTGTTATAGAATACGAGCGAGAATTTGTAAGATTGAGTCAGTATGCTCGAGAATGTGTATCTACTGATGCAATAATGTGCAAAATATTAGAGGATGGCTTGAACGAATATGTCCGTTTGTTAGTCGAGATTCTTGAGATTAAAGTTGAAGATTTCGGGAAAGAGAAAAGAAAAGCTGATTTAGAAGCTAGAGAAGTCTGAAAGAGATCATCGAGCAAATCATTTCATTCTGCATCAAAGAAATTTCGAGATGATAATAGCCGTTCAAAGGCTAATGTGGGACATTCGAATAGAGATCATGCTAGATTGCATTCGAGCTTCAAAGCTCCAGATACTTCTGTTGCTAGTGTTGGAAATACTAGATCCGATCGACCTGAGTGTAAACATTTTGGTAAACGACATCCCGACAATTGTAGACTGTATGATTAGCCTTTTTCAAATGTGGATCATTAGATTATTTTATCTGTAATTGCCCCGAATCTGTCCAACAAGAGATTATACAAAATTTGAAGCCAAGTGGCAATGCATCTCGTAGTAGACTTCCCAGAAATACGGGAAATGTGAGTGGCAGTCAAAGAGGAACAAAAGACACTACTGTTAGATCCGAGGCTCGTGCACCTGCCAGATCCTATGCCATTCGAGCTCATGAGAAAGTTTCGTCTCCAGATGTGATTACGGGTACTTCCACTCTTTATGATGCTTCTGTGATTACTTTGATAGATCCTGGATCAACGCATTCTTATATATACATGAACTTAGTGAATAGTAAGACTTTGCCTGTAAAGTCTACTGAGTTTGTAATTAAAGTTTCGAACCCCCTAGGCAGATCTATTTTGGTTGATAAAGTTTGCAAGAACTGTCTATTAGTGTTTCGAGACATTTATTTTCTGACTGATCTGATATTATTATCTTTTGATGAAATTGATATAATTCTGAGTATGGATTGGTTAACTTTGCATGATGCTGTTGTGAACTGCAAACGAAAAACTATTGATTTGAGATGCAAGAATGATGAAACAGTCTGAATTGAATCTAGCGATTTGAATGGATTGCCTGCTATGATATCTTCGATGAAAGCTCTAAGTATTGTGAGAAAATAGGGTGAAGCTTACTTTGCTTATGTGATTGATTCGAAAATGTTAGAAAAGAAAGTTGAATCAATGCCAGTTGTATGTGAATTCCCTGATGTGTTTCTTGAAGAACTTTCAAGATTACCTCCAATTAGAGAAGTTGAATTTGGCATTGAATTAGTGTCCGGAACTACTCCGATTTTGATAACTCCGTATAGAATGGCTCCGACCGAACTAAAAGAATTAAAGTTTCATTTGCAAGAGTTGACCGATAGAGGATTTACAAGACCGAGTTTTTCACCATGGGGTGCTCCTGTTCTGTTTGTGAAAAAGAAAGACGGTACAATGAGAATGTACATTGATTATCGTTAGTTGAACAAAGTGACTATCAAGAATAAGTATCCTCTGCCACGAATTGATGATTTGTTTGATCAATTGAAAGGAGCTGTTGTGTTTTCAAAGATAGATTTAAGATCAGGTTATTATCAGTTGCGAGTGAAAGACTCAGACATTCCGAAAACTACTTTTAGAATGAGGTACAGCCATTATGAATTCTTAGTTATGCCTTTCGGATTGACTAATGCTCCTGCTATCTTTATGGATTTGATGAATAGAATTTTCAGACCGTATTTAGACCAATTTGTTGTGGTATTCATTGATGACATATTGATTTATTCACGTGATGAATCCAAACATGCCGAGCATCTGAGAATAGTATTACAGACTTTGCGAGATAAGCAGTTGTATACGAAGTTTAGTAAATGTTAATTTTGGTTGCGTGAAGTTGATTTTCTGGGCCATATCGTGTCAGCATTTGGTATCCGAGTTGATTCAAATAAAATTTTAGCTATTCTAGATTGGAAGCCTCTGAGAAATGTCTCTGAAGTCTGCAGTTTTTTGGGACTTGCCGGTTATTATAGACGGTTTGTAAAAGGCTTTTCTATGATTGCAACTCCGTTAACAAAACTGCTTCAGAAAGATGTGAAGTTTGAATGGTCCAAAAAGTGTCAGAAAAGCTTTGATCAATTGAAAACTTTGTTGACTGAAGCTCCAGTATTGCTACAACCCAAATCGGGTAAAGAATTTTTGATCTACAGTGATGTTTCGGTGATCAATCTAGGACATGGTTTGATGCAAAAAGGTAAAGTTATTGCTTATGCTTCGAGAAAGTTAAAACCACATGAAAAGAACTATCTGACGCATGATCTTCAGTTGGCTGGATTGTGTTTGCTTTAAAAATCTGGCTTCACTATCTGTTTGGTAAGAAATGTCATGTATATTCTGATCATAAGAGTTTAAAGTATCTAATGACTCAGAAAGATTTGAATCTGCGATAGAGAAGATGGTTAGAACTGTTAAAAGACTATGACCTTGTGATTGATTATCATCCGAAAAAAGCAAATGTTGTCACTGATGCTTTGAGTCAAAAATCATTTTTTTCTCTGCATGCGATGAATGCTTAGTTGTGTATGTCTGATAATGGTTTGATTTTAACCGAATTGAAAGCAAGACCATTTTTTTACAACAAATTTACGAAGCTCAGAAGATTGATAATGAGATTTTAGCAAAACGAGCTCGATGTGATTCAGATTCTAATTCAGAATTCAGAGTTGATAAAGATGATTGTCTCAGATTTCGAGATAGAATTTGTGTTCCAAGAAATCCAGAGTTAATTCAGATGATTTTGAATGAAGCTCACAATAGTCGGTTATTTGTGCATCTAGGTAGTACGAAAATGTATAATGATTTGAAACAGCATTACTGGTGGTCTGGAACGAAAATAGATATCTCTAACTTTGTTTCGAAATGTTTGATCTGTCAGTAAGTTAAAGTTGAACATCAGGTGCCATCTGGTTTGTCACAGTCACTTAGGTGCCATCGAGGATATGTTGAGATGTTGCATTCTTGAGTTTCAAGGT
The DNA here is from genome assembly GCA_025698475.1 of Gossypium anomalum. NCBI lineage: Eukaryota > Viridiplantae > Streptophyta > Magnoliopsida > Malvales > Malvaceae > Gossypium > Gossypium anomalum. The sequence goes on along the minus strand of CM046965.1, from coordinate 9,532,479 downwards.
TCGTAGGAACAGTATCTACCTTTGATTGAATTCGCTTATAATAATAGTTTTCCATTGAGCATAAAAATCGTACCGACGAAGCCTTATATGGTCGTAAATGCCGTACACCTTTGTATTGGACTGAGCTCAGTGAAAATAAGATTCACGAGATTGATTTGATAAAAGAGACTGAACAGAAAGTGAAAATAATCCAAGATAGTCTGAAAGCAGCTTTCGATCGTCAAAAATCATATGCAGATTTGAAACGAAAAGATATTGAATTTGAGATTGGCGACAAAGTGTTTCTAAAAGTATCTCCATGGAAGAAAGTACTTCGGTTTGGTAGAAAAGGCAAATTAAGTCCGAGATTCATCGGGCCGCATAAGATTATTGAGCTAATTGGACCAGTCGCTTACCATTTGTTGTTGCCATCAGAACTAGAAAAGATTCATAATGTGTTTCATGTGTCGATGCTTGGACGATACAAATCCGATCATTCGCATATAGTTCCTCCGTCTGAGATTGATATTCAGTATGATATGACTTATGAAGAAGAACTGATCCGTATATTAGCTCGCGAAGTTAAAGATTTCAGAAATAATAAAATTTCGTTAGTAAAAGTGATGTGGCATCGACACAGTATTGAAGAGGCTACGTGGGAGCCTGAAGATGCTATGAGATAACAATATCTGAATCTATTCAACGGTAAGATTTTCGGGGACGAAAACCCCTAAGGGGGGATAATTGTAACAGTCCGGTTTAGACTCTAGTCAGAATAGTGGTTTCGAAACCACAAATCCAAGTCAAAAAATATTTAAATATTATTTTTCGTGCTTATGATATATGAATTAACATGTGTGGAAGTCTCGTATGAAAATTTGATCATTTGTGTGCTTAATTTGATAAAAGGACCTAATCGCGTAAAAGGTAAAAGTTGTCTGTTATATGTTAAAAGTGCCTATTTGATTTGGCTTTATAAAAGTGAGGTCCTTATTATGTTATTAGACCATTGGTATGTTAAAAGGACATTGTTGGATATCCATTATATGTTTAAATGTTTATTATAGTAAGGTTAAAATGGTAAAAGATGAATTAATGTTATTAATTAAAGAAAACACGATATTTGCTTCATATTTTCATCACTTGGCCAATTGTATCAAAGAAAAAGAAAAGAGAAAAGCTTGCTAGGGTTCGGCATTATTAAGCTTTGATTTAGGTATGTTTTTGTTTCATTTTTTGATAATTTCTACATTTTTGTGATCGTTGCTTTGTATACTATAAAGCCAATGTCTCAATTTCTGATTTTGATGATGATTTTGAAATATGCCATGGATGAATTCATGAGTTTTGTGTTGTTAAATGATGAAATATTAAAGATATGTTTTGGGTCAACATATTTTATTTTTGGATTTTGATAAATTTGAGTATAATGGGCTAAATTGTGAAATTTATAAATTGAAGGACTAAAATGTAAAATAAATGAAATGTGTGGACTTGTATGAGTATTATGGGAATTCGGCTAAGCTTGTGTAAAAGCAAATTATGTGTATTTATTGATTTGGTAAATTAGGGACTAAAGTGTCAAAATGTGAAAATATGAGGGCTAATTTGTAAAATTCCCTAAATGTGTGTTTGTGGATTGTTTTAAATGAATGTGAGCTTGAATAAGTTAAATTTGAATTTATATAGATCGAGAATTAAAAAATACAGAATTAGATCGGGGAAAGTCAAAAGTTATCGAGTAGCCGATTCAGTCTATTCGAATCCGAACGAGGTAAGTCGATATACAAATAAACGTGTTTTAATTGAATTATTATTATTCATATGATATTTAATTGTGATGAATGAATCTTTGAGATAAATATGTGTTATTCGAGAAAGTATCGACAAAGTTTTGAAGTCCGAAAAGCCCCGTACGAACCTTAGGAATAGTTAGGATACATATGTCATGACATAGGATTTCCTATATGTGTTATCGTGTAAGACCACGTCTGGGACATTGGCATCAACTTATGATTTACGTGTAAGACCACGTCTGGGATGTTGGCATCGTATTTGATTTCGTGTAAGACCCTGTCTGGGACAGTGGCATCGATATTCGATTACATGTAAGACCACGTCTGGGACGTTGGCATTGTATGTGCTTTCCAAGCTATCTGCGTATCCTTATGATTTCGAATAGTTCAACGGGCACTCTGAGATACAAATGATTATATGAAATGTATATTCGATTCAGGTGTTTTGAATTGTACATTATGTTAAGAATGAAAGGTAAGTACATGTATCTTTGTGAACATATGATATAATTATGAGAAAATATGTTATATGACCAAATGGATTGGAAATATGTGAATCATATGTGTACTATGTGGTATAAGTTAGTATCTTGGTCATGAAGTATATGTATTCTATGATATTTATATGCTTAAGTTGATAAGTTTATTTGTATATGGCTTACTAAGCTTTTGAAAGCTTGCTCTTTGTGTTTTTCAACTATTCTATAGATATCGAAGCTACTGTGAGCTCTGGGATCGTCAAGGATAGTCACCACACTATCAAATTATATTTTGGTACCTTTTGAAAATGTATTTATTGAAGTATGGCATGTATAGGCTAGAAGTATTTTGATTATGTTTTGTAATGTATATATCATGCCATATGATATGGCTAGCTTGTGTTTGAAGTTAGTGTTGGAAAATGATATATGATATGTGATGAAATGGTAGTATGTATGATGTGTTTTAGATGGCCAAGAGAGTAGGTCAATTTTGGTAAGTCTTGTTATGTGTTTATTTGAGAATTTGGTAAAGTCATAGTATAAGATTGAATGATGTGTATTAAGGTTTATAAACCATACGTTTTGGTATTGGAATTAGCTAAAAGTATATCGCAAATATGCTTGGTTTGTTGTTTGTAGGTTTGACCCAAATGGGTGGCAAATTGGCTTTTCAAATGACCTATTTTTGTCCACAGGGTAGAGACACAGGTGTGTGTTTTAGCCATGTGCGACGCACGGTCATGTTAGATGGCCATGTGTCCCCTGGGTACCCTACTATTGTAAGTCAGGCTCGAGCACGGCCAAGGCACATAGGTGTGTGGCTAGCCGTGTGATCCAAGTCAGGCTCGACCACGACCAAGGCACACGGGCGTGTCTTATGGCCATGTGTACAAGTCAGTATGTATGCCCTGTTTTGACATGGCCTAGATACACGGGCGTCTCTAATGCCGTGTAAGGCACACGACCTGTCCACACGAGCGTGTGACCTGTATAATTTTGAAAATGTTTAAGTTTTAGAAAAATTTTGTATGAGTTCGGTTTAGTCCCGACCCCTTTCCAATGCACGTTTAAGGTCTTGTTGACCTATATAAGGGACACTATATTGATGCTTGATCTTTGATGCTATGACATTTGTGAAATGAATGTTAATTGTTTCGATATGTCCGGTAATGTCTTTAACCCTAGGCCGGCGATGGATACGGGTTAGGGATGTTACAAAGAAGACACAATGGTGACAATGAAATAAAACATGATTATATTGAGTGAACGAATTTAACTAAAAGGAATCAAAGATATCATATGAGGTAACACACACATGGCAAGGTTATTGGACAAAACAGTCAGATAATTTACTTTCGTAAAGAGTATACAATAAGGAGTTTTCGATCATAGTACTTCTTGTGGACTGACTTCATAATTAAGTAAATTGCCAATTATCGAAGCAATGCTTCTGGACATAATTGCAATTAACTCAAGCCTAATTTTATATGCCTGATTGGTCCCTCCACTAGCTTAACAAAAGTTCGATTAGACTGCGTTTGAATCAGAAGAAAATTCTACAATTTTGGAAATAATTTAATTGAGTCAATTTATTCGATGTGGAATTAAATTAGGTGATTGTGAGAATTGTTCAACTAGAGAATTTGATTAATGAATTTTCTTGAAAAAATAATTTTGAAATTCTCAGTGATTTTTAGGAAAATTAATTTTGATCAACTAAAATTAAATTAACCAAATTAATTGAAATAAATATGATATTTTTGGAAATCAATTTTCAAGTCAGGAAATTAGCCCAATGGATAATTAAACTTGAAAATTGGACCCTAGAACAAAAACTCGAGATCGAAACTCAAAACTGGTTAAACTACGCCCTATGTATGAAACAGGGTCAACAATACAACCGGTAGTTGGACCAAACCAGTCGAGCCGTCACTTGCCCAGACTGAACCAGTTACCATACCAGCCAGCCATGCAAATGTCTAATCGATGGTGCCTCAACCATGGCAGCAAGTTGTTCGAACCTTTTACTGGGGTTTCAGCCAACCCCATTAGCAGCACCAGGTTAGGCGTGCGAACACCTAGCCGAAGGATATTACACCTCGTGCGGTTGGTCGTGCAAACTAACAGCCTGGGCAGCCACTTGCCAATCGGGGAAGAGGGGTAGACTGGGTGTAGGGCCAGTCATTCGAATGGCCAACCCCGCCCTAGCCACGATACCGACGGCCTCGCGAGGAGGTGCTGAGTTGGCCAAGCCCATTCAAGCAAAGGAGTGATGATTCGGGATGCCAAGGGGAGTGCGTTGGCAATGGCGCGACAGCGGTGAGCTGGCGGCCAATGGATGGTTTGTGGTGGTTCTTCAACAGTAGAGCAGTGGAAAATTCATACTCCTAGTGGGACTCTACCAGGTAATTTAATTTTAAATTAAATTTTCTAAAGATAATATTATTTTAATAAATTTAATATTTAGCTAGATAGTATTTTATTAATTTAATATTAATATGAGATATTAAATTTAATTTAATATTTATCTAGTTAATATTTTATTAATTTAATATTAATGTGATTAATTTTAATCCTAGTTGAACTTTCTCTAAACTCTACCTATATAAAAAGAATATGGGTCATTATTCTAACATATTTGAATTCAAGAAAAGTTGTAGAGAGAAAATTCTCTGAAAAAAATATTTTAAAAAATTTCTAGATATATTATTATTTATAACTTGACCCCAAAAGTTAAAGAAATTACAAAATTATCTCACTAGTAATTTTTTGAAAATTTTTCTGATTTGAAGCGAGTCCACACTTGGTAGACATGAGCTTGATGATAGCGGAAAAGACTACTTTGTCGAAGTGCTCATCCTAAACGAATCATAAATGTATGATTTTAATTAAGTGTTTATTACTTTAGATAACACAATCAAGTTCTTATTTTTGAAAAAAAAAATTAAAACTCTAATTTTCTCTTAAGCCTATTTTTCGCTGCGTTTTTTGAACCTAATTTTCCAACATATTAGGTATAATCAACTATTTCTAATCATTATCAATAGCAATTTAAGGAATATGTTGAGAAATATCATCATATTCTTTTACAAAGACAGTGTAATTTATCCCCCCTGGTCCTCAAAGAATTGGGCATTGCTCATCTCAAAAATAGCCTTAATTGTAACACCCTAGATTTTAAGGTTAGAAGTTTTGAGTTTTTGAGGTTAGGATCAGTGAGAAGATTGCGCTATTGTGTTTAGTGGCGTATTTAAGTGTCAGAATGGGCCTGCTAGTCTTGTTGGCGAGTGAGAGTTTAGCCAAAAATTATTATAATTTGAAAAATAAGAAGAAAACCCTTGTTTTGATGTACCACATACTCAACTTTGTATACTGTGAGTCCAACTTTACCTTGGACCTTATAACATTGACAAATAATGACGTAATATATTGAGATGGGTTGGTTTGTGCGTGTGCATTGTGGATGAACATTTTTTTTTTGTTTTGTTTTGTTAAGTAGCAGTTAGTTGTAAGTTAATATATAAATTATTTATTCTTGTTTTTATTTTTCTGGACGTTCCTCTTTTTCTTTCTTTTTGTTCTTCTTTATTATTTTTCTCTTTTGAAAATGGTTTTTGCTTGGGGGACTTTGAAGAGCCTCGCTTCCTTGTCATCGAGTTAGTGTTTGGGCATCTCCGATTACGAATCAAGTGTGGGTTTCTTACCTCCTTTTATTTTATTTGAGAATTTTTATTCAACTCTATGAAAAGTCAACAATGTGTGTTTGAGTGTTTACAAATTTGTTATTTTTTATATGGAATCACTGTCTTATGTTTAAAATTTGTACGATTTGGTATAATTTCGAACTATCGAGGGCCGGGAAGTGCTTCATGGCTGAAAGTACGTTTTTTAATGCTGTTTTAGGGTGGTTTCGTGACCACACGGGCGTGTGCCGATTCACACGGCCGTGTGGCTGATTTGGGGATTTTTGTCAATTTTAACACGGCCGTGTCCCTTGGGTACACTGGCGTGTATGGTTGGGAATTAGGAATTTAGCGTTATAGTACCACACAGCCTGGCCAGACGGCCGTGTGGCTAATTTGGGGATTTAGGGATCTCACACGGACGTGTGTTTTGGACACACGGTCGTGTCTCATGGGCACACGGGCGTGTGAGACCCTTACACGGCCGTGTCTACCCTATACTCTATTTTAACACAATTGGACAGTGAGTTACACGGCCTATTCCCACAGCCATGTCCCTAGTCCACACGGACGTGTACCTCAGTCACACGGCCATGTGCCTCTCTTCACATGGCCGTGTGCCTCTCTTCACACAGCCGTGTGCCCTTCTTCACATAGGTGTTTGACCTCCCACACAGCCTAGGCATTTCCACACGACCAGAGGATACAGGCGTGTGACACTAAGTTAGTTATATTGGTCCTATGTGCGTCTGATCTAAAATCGGGTTTGTATGTGTTTCAACTCTTGGCTGGGCTTTAGTGAAGGTGAATAAGACTTTGATACGGGTTTTTATTCATGTGTAATTTGTGATTGAAGTCTGATTCTGAACTCGGTTAATTGGGTGTGTGTGTGTGTGCATATCTGTTCTGTCTGACTGTCTGTTAATATGTCACTATTCTGTGAGATTGTATGGAAATAAACACTTGTATAAAGTAAAGTTTTGTGTGGGATTGCGAAGAGAAGGGAGACTGATTCTGATCTAACCTGGCAGTTCTACTGCAACTCATTCGTACATTGATTTATCACACTGTACTGCATATGCATCAGCTTTACTGCATACTATTATCTGATCTGACAGTTTAAACTACATATGTCTGTACAGTGGATTACGCATTGCACTGTACTGCATATACGCCAGCTTTGCTGCATATTAAAATCTGAGTGGCTTAGTTCACATACATGGTGTGTAGGGTTGGATGGGCCTTTCGAGGACCTATATGGTGTGTTTTGATTGGATGAGGTTAATAAGCTCTTATGGGGTGTGATCGGGGGACGAAAAGGTGTGTTGGCTGGATGGGTGGGTTTTATTACTCGACTGCATTTCATACGCACCTGTTTAAGTATTTTGGGTGTAAGATTATCTTTTTGTATTCTGTTTGTCTGAACAACACTTGTGTTGAATATTCTGTGTGAACTTGGTGTGCTCCGACTGTTACGTATGTTGAGGAGCTGTTACCGTGTTGGTATCTTTTTCTGCGTATATCTGTAAATATAACCTGCTATTGATTTATCACCTGGAGTTCTCTTTTGTAAGTATGTTGTTATTCGTTTGAACTCACACTAAGCTCGAGTAGCTCACCCCTTAGTGTTTCCCCTTTCAATTACTTTTCTGAATTCTGACGCTGGACTCGGTATGCGGAGGTCTCGGACAGTCTCGGTGAAAAATAAGATATCAGTTGTATTTTCAGTTTCTATTTTGTTATTCGGTTTTTGAAGTTTAAGGTTTTATAAAACTGTGGTACAAGTTCCGTTTTAAATTTTCATTTGTACATTTTATTCTAGTTATATATTAAACTTAACTGTAATTTTACTAACTAAATTTTTAAACGATTAAATGTTTTTTGTTCGACGTGATAACTTGTTTTGTAAAAATTTACCTACGATTACTTTGGTGATCAATGTAACATCCAAGATTCGGTCTAAACTCCTAGGCCGAGTTTAGGGTGTTACATTAATAGTGGAATTATAAAATTTGTAACCCCTAAACTTTTTTAGAATATCTTATGAAATAGTAATTGAAAATCCTTGAGTCTAGTTTGCTTTCATCAATTGGATATCCCCAAATGTGCAAATGTTTTAAGTCGGGCCTTTTACATATTCAAAGCTCATAAGGGGTATTTTCAATTGTTTTAGTTGGATCTTTTTTGAATATATATGTCATAGTCTTTAATGCTTCTCCCTAGATATATTTTAATAAGGTAGAATGACTATTCATACTCCTTACTTTTTCCTTAAGTGTTATGTTTTCTCTTTCAACAATATGATGTTAGGATCTAGTGCCCTTAGTGTAGTTATTTCATCATTATGCTTGTAATTTTTTAAACATATTGGTTACTAAAACTCTATTGTTTAAATTAATTTTTGTATATTTTTCCTCAATAGTTTTTGTATGAAAAGCAAAATGTATAAGAAAATATTAGCTCATTGATTACCCAATGTTTAACTAATATCAAGTTGTATCATGTGGTTAAATCATGATGTGAGAAGACAACTTAGATTAGTAGGTTATCTAAACAATCTATAGTCTAAAGAATCAAAATTGAGAAAATTGATTCAATGGACTATTATATTGTCTATCAAGTCCAAATAGGGAGATACCTAGTCTTAGGTATTGAAGCAGATGACTTTAGAAAGAAAAAGATATAGGTGTGATTGCCTAGACTAAAAATACATTGGGTAGGACCCAAGTTGAATTTATCCTAGGTCCGTTTGTGGATTTATTCACTTGTGATGTTTATGATGTGACTTACCTCAATATCGAGTAAGTAACTGACTGTGTGTATGTAACTCATAGACTTTGATATACTAAAATCTTGAGTTCAGTTGGTAATAGGGTTGAAAGCTAGTATGTTAGGTATAGGACTTATCTATGGCATAATTTTACTTACAATAGTGGAATTCATAGTCCAATAAAGGGTAAAATGTATCATCTCATTGGTATTGCATAGTTGATGGGGAAAAATGTGACCACGAGTCATTTGTCTAGGAAGAATGATTTTATTACTATGTGTTAGTAATATACTTTTTTCATGAAGGAAGAAGAAATGGTTACAACAAGATAAATTATGATAATATTGAGTGAACGGATTTAACCTAAAAAGATAAATCATACCGTATGAGGGTAACATAATAATGGAAAGGCTATTGAAGAAACAAAATAATAAGTTATTTTCATAATGGTATATAATAAGGGAGAAATCAGTCATGGTATTTTTAGTGGATTGACTCCATGAATAAATAATGTTATAATTCATAGACAGAGAGTTAGAACTTAATTACAAATTATTTGAGTCTTAAGTATATATGTTCAATCGATCCCTTCGCTAGCTTAACAAAGCCCATTACGAATTGCATTTAGAACCGATAAGTTAAATAAATGAAAATGATAAAAATATAAATAGATTGCATGTATTACTATCTGCAATAAATCCATTTTCTCACACAGAACAAGAGATAACTTAGAAATTAACTTAATTTCTTTGAATTATCATTTAAGTGATTGTAATTAAATAATTGAGTCCAAAGTGAAATTAAATTAATTAGTCATTGCACTTTTACAGAATGAGACAAATGAATTTATTTACTCATAGATTATAGTACAATAAAATCGTCATGATTTTAACAGAATTATAATTGAGTTGAGAAAATAATTTAATTAATATTTAAGAATAGAAAATGATTATTAGGTTGGATCAATTATATGAGTTGGTTTAAAAATTGGATAACACATATAATTATGTCTAATACATGAAAGTCTCAAATTGAGCCCATGTATATAGTAATGGGCAACAGCCAAGGTATCCCAAAGATGGTGTACCACCCGCCTATGTAGACTTTTAGGGGAAGTCTGTGTTTTCTATTTAAATATTATTATTTTGTCTCTTATTGTTCAAGTAGAGTTCTTATAAATTTTCCCTATATATAGGAACTATGGGTTAAGTCAGAAATACACATATTATACATATTTTGAGCGTAGTTACTCTGCTAAAAAATAATAAGATATATTTTCCAAATAAATTCTATTTCCATGAGAAATTGAGTTAGGTTTCTTGCCCACAGAGAGAAATAACTTTCCGCACTAGGAAGCTAAAAGTTTTCATTATATGATTAGTTCATGAATTAGAGATCACTCTCTAAGTAAAATGAGAGTCTGAGAATAGTGAAGAAGATCATGTTGGTTGAAAGCCAAGAATCAAAAAACCCTGCTAAGTGAAAAATTCAGGTACTAATTTGGTAAAGTTTATTGTTATAAATAACATAAACGGCTTGGGCTTTAGAAAAATTTTAAATTTTCGTTGTGCCAACAAACACGTTTTCTAAATTGATTTTTCCAACACACCATTCATAGAGGGTGAACTTGGAGTTGTGTATTGTGGGACAATATCACTTTTCTCTAGGATTTTTGCAAATGATCTTGGAATTTATTCACTTGAACCACCAAATCTATCGTATTACTCACCACTACGATCAGATCTAATACTCTTATTTCTTTTGTTGAGCTGGTTTTCAACTTCAACTTTATAATTTTTTTTAACACATCTAGTGATTGTGTTTTCTCATGAATGAGATAAATATAGCCATATCATGAAAATTCATCTATGAAAGTTATGAAATTTTGTTGACTATTCTAAGAGTCCAAAGGGATTAGTCCACAAATATTTGTGTGTATTAGTTTAAGACATCTATTTTCTTGTTGACCCTTACTTTTTTATATTTATTTGTTTCCTTTTAATACGGTTTATACATGTATTAAAATCTGAAAAATCAAAGGGATCAAGAATATTACTGGACACTGTTAGTGCTAGTTATAACTAACAGCTACAACGCTAGTTGCAACTTAAAGAAAAGCTAACAAGACATTTAAACTTGCCTTATTTGTTGGCATGTTTGGCAATCATATCTTGATTATTTAATTTCATATATCTTTGGGATTTTGAGCAGCAAATACGAGATTATAATTGGATAAGATCTTGGATCAAACAAGGTTAGTTTTCAAGAGTCTTAGTTTGATCTACTTGCTTTAATTAAAAAGTTATTAATTTTGAAGGAAGTTAAAGTCAACTAAGGACTCTTTTAATAACTTAAGTGTGGTTATGTTTCTTTATAAGAAATATTTGTTTTCCTTAGAATTCCATGTCGAGAAAATCTACGTTACCTTTATCCATTAATTTATATTTGGGTAAACTACATCTAGGGTCGATAAATTACTAGTAAGTTTACGTTTTGGCCACTCAACTTCAAAAAGTTACAAAATGATCATTAAGCTATTCGAAAGTGTTAATTTAAGTCACTGGGCTGTTAAAATCACCATTGTATGGCCTTCTCCGTTCTCACCTCTGACACCAATCAAAAGGGTAAACTTCCCCTCCTCTTCTACCATTTAGTTTTTTTTTTCATGAAACAACTTTGAACATCACGAATCTGCAAACCAAAATCTAAACAACTTTCTTCTCTGATCTCTAACATCAACCATTAGATCAACTTAGATTTGAGATATGTTCTTCTATACGTTGATGGGTACTAATCCACAGTACCAATCATCAAATTGTCACTTGAAGCTCATTAACCAGACTTTAAAAAAAAAAAGACTTCATGATCCATTAACTTGAATGAAAACATTTGAATAGTTCGATGACTATTTTGTAACTTTTTAGAGTTGAGTGACCAAAATGTAAATTTATTAGTAGTTTAATTACCTTGGATGTAATTTACCCTTTATTTTTAATTAATAGTAGTTTTTTTTAAGAGAATAGTTTTTAATTGGTTTAAGTTATTTAATTAAATATATTATATAAAAACTTTAAAAGAAAAAAAAGGCACCCTTCAAATATATTTTTTTTAAATTCAAATCTTTTCTTTAATGAGTAGTGACGAGTAACTTGTAACATTAACTCAACCAAAAAATTTATAATAGTATAGATTATATAAAAATATCTATATATGGATGTTATTAATATCATAAAATAATATATAATATGTAGTTAAAAAAATCCATATATAGATATAATTAATAATATAAAAATATCCTTTAAAATAATATAAAAATATATAGTAGAGTTAAATATAATGATATTTTGATTTTTAAGTTTGGTATATTTGAGAGGATGATTTGTATCATTAATAATTTGTTTAATTTATATATATATATATATATATATATACTTGAATTTTTTATTGATTTAATGTCACCAGATAATAGGATATTAATTAAGTTGAAAAATAATTTTAAAAATTTCATTTTATGAAATAAATTGTTTTTATTATGAATGTATTTTTTATTTTTTATAAATCAATAAAAATTATACATTGAGATTTGAATAAAAAATTGTAAATATTAAATCTTTATCTCTACCATTCCAATTTCCAACCAAAATTTTAATTATTTTTATATAAACTTTTAATAAATATATTTATAAATATTTTTTACCCATATCTTGATTGAGTTGAATGCTATAACTGACAAATGTTTCTTTACAATAAAAAAAGCCTAAATTCCTTAAAATTCATAAAATTAAAAATTTTCCTTTACTTTTTTTATACTCAAACAATTAACTTAAAAAAATTTTGATATTCCCAACAAATACTTCTTTTTAATATTTCATCCAAATACAATCTCTATATAATATCCCCTTAATAACACTAATAATAATAATAATAATAATAATAATAATAATAATAAGCAATGGACGATAAAGAAAGTATTATTTATTCAAATTCCTAGAACCTAAATTACTCAAATTGTCAGATAATTAATTAGACAGATAATTACAGCTTAGATACATTGTTTTCGTATTATAATTGCAGCTTACATACATTGTTTTCGTATTATAATTACAGCTTATATACATTGTTTTCATATTATATATTTTTTTTAAAATTATTAATTCATTCTATATAATTTGGAAAAATAAATAAATATCCGTCGTGAAAGATAAGTTTTATCTGCACAACAAATGCTTCAAACTCAGCATTGATAGAATATTATGGCAAGTTGATAATTGACTTTATCACAATTCAAGCATGACATACTTAGAGTGATTGCAAGCATATCACAATTCAAACACGACATACTTAGAGTGATTGCAAGCACTTAATTTAATTAAGAAATCACCTCTAATAGTCCAAAAAGGTAGGCAAAAATCAATAAAATAATCGAGCATCCACCAAACAGGCAAATATCAACAAAGTAGCCGAGTATCCAACAAACAGGAGACGACAACAACAAAATTATCTTAAAACCACCCCAGATAGTCCAAAACAACGAGTAAAAATCGATAAAAAAATCGAGTATTTACCAAATTAGAGAATAAAAACAAAACTATCCCTAAAATTACTAGACCAATAATTTATAAATTCTTAGCAACCTAGGTTCATACTTTCTTCTGTTATTTCTCGTCTAATATTAAAAAATTATAATACATTTTAATTACTCTTCTTATTTATAACCCAGGATTACCAGTTTTGCACTTTTATGTAAACAACAAAACAGGGATAAAAATTTAAAAAATAAAAAAAACCGCCTTTTGTCCTCATGATTCATGAATATCTGCTCTTCATGATTCACGTAAGTAACTTTTCATGATTCATGTAAATCACATTATTTTAAATTTAAGATAAAAGATATATATATATATATATATATATATCACTCGAACTCAAACAAGTCCCACCAGACAACTTTTCTCTGTTTCTTTCCTTTTCTTTCTGTGTGATTGTTTTTCTATATATATTTTTCTTTCTTTCTATTTCTTGATTCAGATCTTCATCTCAAGAAAAACCCAATTCACTTTTTGTATCAGATATTCAGAAAAAGGTTTACTTCAATGATTCTAGTATATAATTTTTCTTTTTTATGAAGGAAGCCATTGCAGTGTGTTTATAGGGGGCACAGGCTTTCCAGTATAGCAAATGGTTTCTGTTTGGTTTAGTCGAGAAAATTTCTGGGGTTATTTTCCTGTTCAATGCTCTGTAGCTTTTCTGTTTGGTTGCTGAGCAAACTGAATATAATTCCACAAACTAAGAAAATTTTGACTTCTCCAGTTTTTTCTTGTTTCTCTGAATTTTTTTTTTTCTCAGGAACCAAACAGAACATAAAAGGTTTAAGATTCAAAGAAAAATATATATTTTGAAAGCTTCAAAATTCAATTCCTAAAAATATGGGAAAAGAACAAATTTAGATTATATCCCTTTTACATTCTTTAAAATTCCTAAAAATATGGGAAAAATCAAATTTTGCAGTGCTTATTTTTTTTTCTTTGAGTTTAGTTTAGTTTAATTTTATTTCTAGTTTCTTGATTTAATTTCAAACATTCAAATATATATGGCAATTTCTCCTCATTATCTCATCCAATTTATTGAAAATTTTAGGTGAGAACTACTTACCATACCAAGCAACAAAGTATTTAAATACTTTCAATTTAAGGTATGTTAAAAAAAATCGGTTTCGACTCGTAATAGTATCCGTTACTTCCTCAATTTAAATAATTAGGCGAGTTGTTCTGATGTGGATTTTGCAGGAGATTTGAGAGGTAAGAAGAGAATGAACTCGGTTTCGGATCAGAGTTTCTACATCGAGAGCGAAGACGATGAAGAAGTTGAGAAATTAGAGTATAATAGAAATGAAGAAGATGAGGGAAATGAAGAATTTTATGCTTCTTTTTCTTCCCAAAGAAAAAACAGTTCTTATGCCACTCAATGGCCTCAAAGTTACAGGTCATTTCTCCTTTCACTGCTCTGTTTTTCTCTGCTTTATTACAGCTCGGAATATATTATGACATACGATCTTCGAAATTTATATAAAAATATGCTCATTTGTCACTCACTTCGAGTGCAACTAAAATTGATTTTGGTTGATGAAAATTATAATCGTCTTTGTGGATAAATGTTGTGAAAGAGTCGATTCTTAAGTATATCTTTATTAGATCCGTACTCGTAACCACAGGCCGCACTAGTGGCAGGCAAGACTGCGGCTCCCCTTGTTTAAGTTGTCTCTCTCAGCAAAAAAAATTATGGCTTCATATCCGACACTTTATCTCGAATGCAGATAAAATAAGTTCACAAATCTGCCTCCAATTATTGATTTGTGCTAATGCTTACCCTGTTGATATTGGAAATATGGATGATGAACTTCTACTGGTTCCTCCAGCTTTTCATTTTTCTTAAAGTATTATTTTTTAACATCTTTAACAGGCACATATTTATGATTGACATTCACTTTCAAGTTCTGAATAACATAAGATTCTATGTCAAAATCGAAATGCTTATGATTTTGCAGATTTTCTTTTCAGGCAGTCTATTGATTTGTATAGTAGTGTACCATCCCCGACCATCGGGTTCTTGGGCACTCCTACACTATCAAGACTAGGAAGTTCGTTTCTTTCATCATCGTTAACCCGAAGATTCACACCGGAATCACTTAATGCGCCACTAAAGAAACCGTTGCTACCACCATCAGTAGATGATGAAATACAGCCGCATAAACGTAGTACGTACTCTTTGGCAACTCCGGCACCGTCGAGGAAACCGTCTGTAAGATTTGATGAGAAAGTACAGGTCGACCATGGTCACGGAATTCCCCTTGGTCGCCAGAGTTCATATGGTCAAGCTGTGGTAAATGGTTAGTTTTACTAACTTTGATTCACTCTTAAATCTAAAACTTAATCCAGTTGATTTGTATAATTATTTTTTAAATAAATATTCTACGAATTTAAAATTACAATTTTATTATTTATGAATAATTATGAATAGATGTAGACAAAAACACTTTTAAATTGAAGTCATGCAATAGGAACCATTTTATGAAGCCACTTGCCATTGTTACACTACCACTGTCAGCTAAATCTGTTCAAGTATTGGTGAAGTAGGCCCGGATTGTAACAATAAACACCAACCACGAACCAATACCCGGAAGCCAAAGCCTTTGATGGTGGCTAAATATGTGGAAACACATTGAACAGGCAAGTTCTATTGTCACCATCAGTCCCCACCTCTCTTCACATCACATGGCTTAAGACCACACCTTTGCTTTTTGTTATATTCTTATCCACTATTATACTTCTAGTCTTTACTATTTTATTTTATTTCTTTTTATAACAGAAAAACAAATTTAATTTATCATAATAAATCCCTAAATTGTATTCAAGGATAAAAATTTATTTGAGATAAGGAAAAGTATAAGGTCTATTTAAAAATATGAAGTAATTTAAGAATTTTTTTTAATAGTTTAATTACATTTTATACTTTAATTTTTTATTCATGTCTGCCATATTCTGTCCATTGCTCATTAATGCCACCATTTATGGACATGTTACATTTCTCAATGAAAAAAACTAAATGATGAGGTGGCATGACTTCCATAGCACATGGTGCACCTGAAACATACTAACCTCCCCATAAGACTACAAAAGAAAAAAAAAAAAATCCTACACTAATGTAGGAGTAAAGATACATGCATTATTATTAAGAACATGGATGATGATATGCTTACAGTCAATCAATATGTCTTAAAATCAACTTAAGATTTTAGATTGAGTGTTTTGAGTTTTTTTTATTTGCAGGGATTAATGTGCTATGTGGAGTTGGAATCCTTTCTACCCCATATGCTGCCAAGGAAGGAGGATGGTTAGGGCTAATAATATTATTAACATTTGCAGTGCTTTCTTTTTACACTGGCCTCCTTTTGCGCCAGTGTCTGGATAGCTCACCTGAGCTTGAAACTTACCCTGATATTGGTCAAGCTGCATTTGGTTCCACCGGTAGAATCGCCCTTTCAGTAAGTCGTAATCCTGTTACCAGTTTCAATTTTTCATTTTTCTTAAAGTACTCATACAAGCACTAGCTTACAAAAACTGTATGATCACTGATGCCAATTTTGCTTGTTCTCGGTGGATGCAGATAATTTTGTATGTGGAGTTATATGTAAGTACAGCTGGCTTTTCCTAAAAGAATTATGCAGATAAATTGTACCAAATGGTTCTACATGACCTGATAAACTTATGGTTTTACAGTTGCATATCACATCATCAAGAATATAGCATTCACTTTGTATTATTTTGAACATTGTTCTCTTCTATGCAGGCTTCTTGTGTTGACTATATAATTCTAGAGGGTGATAACTTGTCATCCTTATTCCCAAATGCACACATTAGTTTGGGCGGATTCGATTTGAACTCGCGTCGTCTCTTCTCGTTGATGATAACCCTTGCTGTTCTTCCCACTGTTTGGCTCAGAGACCTCAGTGTCCTTAGTTATATCTCTGGTAATAAAACATACTGATCTGTAGGGTATCCCTCACCACAATTTGTGGCGAGTTTGAGGTTGTCTAAATGGAATTTTCGTCTGTTTTTCCAGCTGGTGGAGTTGTTGCATCATTCTTGGTAGTGTTTTGCTTGTTTTGGGTTGGATTGGTAGATCAAGTTGGGTTTCAGAACAAAGGGACAGTATTGAATCTTTCTACACTTCCAGTTGCTGTTGGACTTTATGGTTTCTGCTATTCAGGCCATGCTGTTTTCCCGAATATATATACTTCAATGGCAGAACCAAGAAAATTCTCTTCAGTTCTCTTATCATGGTAAACTAAATGAGATTTATGGTGTTACTCTTTTGGTATCCTTTTAGCTTTCTGCATTGATTTTGCTGATTCGATGCTATACTCAAAAAATGGGTTTACCATTTGTGTTCAATGCTTGTCTGAACATGGATATTGGGATATGAACTTCTTAGGACCCTTGAAATACACTATTATGACCCGAGTCTGAGTAACTTGTCATCTTTGGTTTTGATTTTCCTTTTAGTTTCGGAATCTGTTCTTTGTTGTATGCTGGAACAGCAGTTATGGGGTACAAAATGTTTGGAGAAGCAACAGAATCACAGTTTACACTTAACATGCCTAAAGACCTGGTTGCTTCAAAGATTGCTGTGTGGGCTACGGTATGCTGCTCGACTTATCAGATTATGAAAGAGTTTAAGTAACTTAGTCGCTCAATACTTTTTCGAATAGCATTTTATTACTTTTGTGTTTAGCAAGTACTATCCATATGTAAAACTACTAATATATTCAACTTTTTTGTTCTTTTGCAGATTGTCAACCCATTTACCAAATATCCTTTTCTTTATTCTATGTTTCCCTGGACTTGAGTATGAGTTTGAGATACTGGTAGTTACCCATTTACCAAACATGAGTTAACAATGTCTAGCTCTTTTTTACCCTTTGTGCTGCCATGTATGTATGCATGTATGAAATATAAATGTTCTGCCTTAATTAGAACAAACATATGCATTAACCTTGTCGCCAGTGGCAATGAGTCTTGAGGAATTATTACCACCACGCCATCTCAAGTCTCACGTGTACCCTATGTTAATTAGAACAGCACTGGTGGTCTCAACCTTGCTTGTAGGTCTCAGCGTTCCCTTCTTCGGTAAGCGCCTCCCTTTCATCATCAATGAGTGAAACCTATACACTTGGCAACAAATCCACCATTTTTGAACTAAGGGAACTAAAATTCTTCTTCTTCCTTATTGCAGGCTTGGTATTGTCATTGATAGGATCTTTACTCACAATGCTTGTTGTAAGTAATCTTCTGCCATTGTTAATCATGGATGCTACTTGGCTGAAATAAACATAGAACTGTACACTAATGTTCTTTTTTTAATAATTTACTTCCATGGCAGACCTTGATACTTCCTCCTGCTTGTTATTTAAGCATATTGAGGGGTAAAGTAGGCTGTATCCAGGTATGTTCATATCATGTAACATACATATTTAAGCATTCTTTAATGCATAAAAGCTACGTTACTTAGACCCGGGTATGTTCTTTTTTCTTTTCTTTTTTTTTACAGGCTACAATCTGTATTATAATTATTGCAGTGGGATCAGTTTCATCAGCCTTTGGAACATACTCAGCACTCACCAAGATTATTCAGAATTTGAGTAGCTGAAAATTTAATTTAATTTCCTCATTTTTGAACTGCTTTTACATTTCCCAAATTTTTGAGTCAATTCTGGAATTTAGATACATCCCTATATTTTGAAGTTTTGGTGTGTTGTTTTCTTATGTGATTTACACACACACACACAAAAAAAAAAAAAAAAAAAAAAAAAAAAAAAAAAACCAGTATCAAAGAGAAATGAACTCTCACATGGCTTTTCTCTTCATTAGAAACTTCATATATATAAATATATATATATATATAACTTCCTACAAATGCAAAGCCTATACATGATACTTGCAGTTGATTATCTCCATTAAACCTTTACAATTGTTTTTTATACGAATACACGAATGTAGACAAAACTCGAACTGATAATTGCTTATGTAGTTCTCACAATCTTCGGTCGCCATGTTCGCCAAACCAAACACCTTCTGTCGCTGTTTATCAGATCAATGAACCTTCTTTTCAATCGCTCTCTTTTTGATAGTTCTGAAACATGTTTTGGAATCGAACTCTTCGTAGCGGGTTGAGGGCTTAGCATATCTGCAGTTTCCACAATTTCATCCAACATCTGTAGAACTTCACTCATTTTTGGGCGTTGTTTAGCCTGCCGAGCCAAGCATTTATTGGCTACCGCTGCAAGTTTACGAGCAGACTTGAGGGAATACTTGCCTTCGAGCCTCGGGTCCAAGATCAGCCTGAACTTCTTCATATCAGAGAGGTGTGGCCTGACCCATTCCAAGAGTTTTTGTTCAGCCTTGGGACGATTCCGATCCAAGGGACGCCTACCTGTTATGAGCTCATAAAGAAAAACTCCATAGCTCCACACATCACTTTTTGCAGTGAGGCGCCCCGTTTGAATGTATTCAGGAGCTGCATATCCAATGGTTCCTACAACCTGCTCAAAACCGGGACAAATTGATACCGCTATATCCATAAAACAAGCATGCTTCTGAAAATTCGGAAATATTTGAAGAAACTGGACCAGAGTAGGAAAAAAAATCTGGAAATGTTCAAGTAAAAGAAAATGGAAAGTCAGAGCAACATAGTTTATAGCAACTTTTAACCTACCGCAGTCGAAACATGGCTTAATCCATCAGAAGGCCCTAGCCTGGCCAACCCAAAATCCGAGAGCTTTGCGTTCCAATGCTCATCCAACAGTATGTTTGAAGACTTGAAATCTCTGAAGATAATCTGTAGCAACCATAAACCAAAAATTCTTTAGCCTAAAAGCAATAATGAGGTCATTCCAGGTTTCAATTGTAAAACGAGGCTTCAAGGTTATTGATTTCAGGAAAGCCGTATCTACTGAGAAGTAAAAGGGAACCTGAAAATCCATTCCTTCATGGAGGTATGTTAAGCCACGAGCGGCGTCCTGGGCGATTTTGATTCTTGTGGCCCAAGGAAGAGTTGCTTGAAATCGACTTGACAAGTGATCCTGCACGCTCCGGTTCGGCATGTATTCGTATATCAGTAGCCTCTGTATCCCTCTTTCATCATCATCCGCACAGTAACCCACCAGTTTGACAAGGTTTTGGTGTTCGACTACCCCTAAAACATTAACTTCTGTCACCCATTCTTTGTGCCCCTGTGAAAGAACAGATCATATGAATCTATGGTAAGTCACCGAAAGAGGGGAAAAAATAGGTTACGCATTCTTAAACAGTAAGTCAATATGCATTACAGTCTATGGTAAAACATGTTAGCAAAAGTCTAGGAAGAAGGGCATCGGTACAGCTACACTGGCATATCGAGGCCTTGGAACTTAGGTAAAAATTCTTTTTGTCAACCATGGAAGGTCCAAATTGTATGATTTCATTGATATTGAAGATGGTCTCTAGAGATGTCACATGGAAGGAGTGCTGAGGAGATGACCAGGCAGTCCCAGAACAAAAGTCGAGGAAGAAGGGCATCGGAAGGGCTATGCTGACATACAGAGGCCTTTGAACTTGGTAAAATGCTTCAATGTGTCAACCATGGTAGGTTAAGTTATACAATTTAATGGATATCGAAGAAGGTTTAGCTGTTGTATGGAAGGGCAAGCTAAGGAGATAAGCAGGCAATCCGAGAATAAATCATACAGTTTGACTATATGTAACTATAAGTATTTCCTTAGAATAACAAGATTATCTATTTTCATTCATGTAAACAATGATCTTAAGAAACATAAAGTATCTAAATTCAGTATGTAGAACAAGCTATCAAAATCCCCTCCATGTAAGTTGTATCTTAACTTTATTGGATTGAAAAGGGCTCCCTGAAGTTGTTGCCTTGTCGGATACTAATACAGGTTTAAGACAGTTATGTAAGTTCAATAATGCACAGATATCCTGACAAATTTGCTGGCATGTTACACACAGAATTCACTCAAAACTGGAGAATACAGAGCAGAGATAACAAATGCTATCACAGTGAATATAAGCGGTGAATATTAATGGGCATTGGAAAATAAAGATTGTAATATTGTGTTAGAGAAGTAGAAAGTTCACCTGCAATCCTCTTCTGCTGAGTTGTTTAACAGCAATATCGAGTTTCTTGTGGTAATCATCAGAGATGCGGATTACGCCTCGATAGACACCGCCAAATCCGCCTTCTCCTATCATCAAGGACCGGCTGAAATTCTTTGTTGCAGCCTTCAATTCCAAGAATGTAAACTCTCTGAGATTACTTTGCCTTTGAGACAAAGCAGCAAACGAGTTCTTCGTCGAGGATTCGGTGCTAAAATCCGAGACATTCTGAGAATTAAACTCAGACCCTGATCTCCTCATATCATGATCCGTCGATATCGAAACAGATTCAGAGGATCGAACCGAAATAGACTTTGTAGTTTTCGGTTCATCATTCTTCTCATTACCAGAGAAATGAAAACACTTCATTGACCCCCGAAGAAACAAACAAACCTCACTGCGTATCAACAAATCACATTAGCATGGATCAAAATAAAACCTATGAACTTCTTGAAGAACCTATTTGTAAACCTTACACAAACTTGATGATAAAAAGAAACTATAGAAACCAAGAATATTTTATAAAGTAGCCAAAAATGGAAACTACAACTTAAACACCATGATCAAATCAAACAAGAGCTAAATTCCATAACCTGGTTTTAGATCAAATAATTCATCTTTGAAAGAAACTATGAAAACCCAGATTTTCTATCTCTAGAAAAAAGTGAAATCCATAATTAAATTATTGAAAAAGATTTGAAGTTTCAACAACAATTTGAGTTGTGAATGACCAAAGAAACAAAAACTCAAAACACTTTGATGACAGAAACGAGACAATTTCATGAAAGCACTGACCTTTTGATTAATATTTTTTTGTTTACAACACACACCAAAAAGGAGATAACAAAGAGCTACAATTTAGAGGGATTCATTTGAAAGAGAAACCCAGAAAGACAAAAGCTAAACAGAGAGGATCCAAGGAAATGGCAACGAGCTCTCCATGAACTAAAGCAATAATAATGAGTCAATACAAAACAGATGAATTGTAGCTCACCAACCGAGAACCCCATTTGGCAAAACAAAAACTTTGAGTGAGTAAACAAGAAAACCCAAAAAAAAATAATTAAAACCAAATGAGATTATTATAGTATTACTTGTAGGACATAAAGAACCAAAAAAAAAATTAAAGTGAAAAAGTGTGAAAAGAGATAAAGATTTGGGTGTCACTTTCTTCAAAAGAAAGGATTTTGGAAGTGAAGAAATCACGGAGAACGAGTCATTAGTTTTGTGTATCCATGAATACCTCCAAAAAAATAAAAAAGGTATAATATTTTTAAAGGTAGTTGGAAGTTGGAAACCATTGACGTAGCTTACAACCATGGGCTTTAAATTGTTTATGCCAACATTCAAAGTAAAGACAAAAAGAAGAACCAATCATAAAATTTTAATAAATTTGCAGGTAAAAAAAAAAAAAAAGTAGTTCTAACTTATTGTTGATCAGCATAAGTTTTTCAGCATAAAAGAACCTATATCATAGGAATGACAATCAGCTAGGTAAATAGTAAAAGTTGGGGTCTAGTCTAGATTAAAAAGTAAACCTCAAAATGAAATATATGTAGCACGATAAATATCAATATTTAATTATTATATTAATTATATCAGTTTTTAATAATATGAAGTGATGAATTCTTAATAAAAAATTTAATTTATTCTTTAATTTAATATACATAAATTAATTTATTGTTTTTTAATAAAATAAACAAAATATAATCTGATTTATAATATAAAAATCTCTATGATACTTTTACTATTCGATTATAATATGTGAATCTCTTTCTATCTATTCCTTATAAATTAGTTCTAACTTTTCTAGAATTCCTTCCTCACCGTATTGTATTTGAAGGATGATTGCACAAACTTTTTTATTAAAGAATAAGAATATACTTTAATTTTTAAAATGTTTATATAAAAAAGGAAAAGAAAAGTCAATGATGATTAATTAGAGTTGTTATCATTTTGTGAAGTCTATAACATTAATTGATAAACATGTAATGTTGATGACCATGTCATGTTCTGCCCACTTTTCTTCTTGTCTCTATTATTGAGTTGGACAACACATCCATGGAAGTACTTTTAGAATTTTCTTTTTTTTTCGAAGAAGTACTTTTTAGAATTAGTATTTGATCAATAAATAAATTATATAACAAAATATGATTGAATTCCTACGCGGTTAGGTTAAAAGTCCAAACTTTAGGGTTTATGACTATTCTATTATTTGAAAAAAAAAATGAATGTAGATACAAAATAATTGAGCTTTGATTTAACTTTTATTTCTGTGTTGTTATACATAATTTTTGTATTTATATAATTATGTAGAACAAATATTAAAAATATGTTAATTATCAATGTTTTATATTTAATAATATTTTTTAAAAATAAATTACTATAGATTAAATAAAGAAACATGTTTATTTTTATTTTTAAAAAAATAACAAATTGGGAGGACATACATTGTTTATTGACAGTTTGGATCAATTTAAATAAAATTTATAACCTGATTTATTGGATGGTGTCAACTTAAATTATAATATATAACATTAATGTCATAGTTATATTCAACTTACAAGAGCCATCATAAATAGCTTTTCATAACTTTATATAACTCCAACTTGATTCCTACCAAAGTTAAGGAAAAAATTTTAAAATTATTTTTTAAATTAAATATGTTTTATGAAAAAAAATATATATTTTTTATAGCTATCTCAATATTTAGGAGTATCAATGTTCATTGGACGTTAATTCTCATAAATTTTGTAGCTTTGAACTTTGAAAAGCTGCACATGAAGTACAATCAATTAAACTGGTTGGGCCTTAATACTCTTTCGACATATGCCTGTTGAGGTCTCTTTGAATTTTGTTCAAACTCTCCAACTACCTAAATCAATGGTAGTGGGTTAACCTGAACATTCGTATGTTTCGAGATCATACCAATTACATAAATTAGACATTTATTGCCTTTAAACCTAACCATCCGTTTAATTTTCAAGACCTCTATAACTACGAGTGTCGAGTTCTCACCTTATAAATATACATTCCTTTTTGTAAAACACAAAAGTCCAAAACCCTCCCTAAAAACCTTAAACTCTCCAGTTTTCCATTCTTACTTCAACCTGCTGATTAAAGGTGAGCAAAATCCGATTCGATTCGAAAAATTCGATAAAATTTTTAAATTTTGAATTAAATAGTTTGATTTATTTGAGTTAATAAAAAATTAAGTTTTTCGGTTTAACTTGAATATGAATTACACAATTCGAGTTTTTTGAAAATTCGAATAAGAAAAGGCAAAACTACGTCATTTTTTAAAATGTTTACCTTTTCTAAAGTTAAAAGTCAAAACCATTAAGTTAAAAAGCAAGTCTATGTTGTTTTGATAAATGTTTACTCATTAAGTTAAAAGGCAAAATCACTATATTGTTTATGTAGTTAAATAATTTTATACTTTGTTTACTAGTTAAATAATCGGTTCATGTAAACGCAACATTGAGTATAAGGGATAGGATTTGTTAACTCGACTCGACTCGACTCTAAATTTTTTGACTCGATTCGATCCAATTCGAAAAAAATTCAAATTGAGTTCGGTTGCTAAAATAGGATTCGTCAACTCGACTAACTCGAAATTTTTTGACTCGATTCGACTCGACTCGATCAAATACTCACCCCTACTGCTGATAAAATAGCTTCATTGAGGTTGTAAGACGAATACATAGTTCTTGAGCCATAAATATGGTCACTTAGTTATTTTTAGATTTTATAACAATTAAATTTTATTATTACGAAATTTTGATTAAAATAATTATTAATTTTTCTATATATATTTTTAAAAATAATTATCAAATTGTTGGACCCAATATAATCTTAATTTAGCTAGTTCAGTCCATATATCGAAGACTAGTTTATATACCCCTAGTTTGAAATGGTGATAAAGTTGATGGCCATCTTAATTGAAAGATAGAGGTTGAAGACGTGTGCTTTTCATTTTCCATGTGGTGAAGTATATAGCTCTAATAACGAGTCTTCTAATCCACAAACAAGCAATAATGGGAGATAATGCAATCGAGCTATTCTTGTGGCTCCAACTTCTTAGCATAATTCTGGACAAGAATTTTAATTTTAAAAAGCGGAGAGTGAAATGCACATAATTAAAATGTAATAATTAATTTAAATTTTTTATTATTATGTAAACATTAAAATAGGTCAACCAATCGAATCAAATTCAATTGAACACAATTAATTAATTATGTCTTCTCAAAATTTTAAAATTTAAATAAGGATTGACTAAATCTTAAATTCAATTTCATCCTAAGCTTTTTCTTGGGGATTTAACTCAAAATTTTATTAAGAAATTAATCACTGTTTTAAAAACAAGTCCATTTGTCTAATTGGGGGACGTCAAAGTATCAAACAATGTTATAATATATAATATGGTGAATATTTTATGTCAGGATTATATCCTTTTGTCATTGTCATGAAGCTGGCAACATAAACGAGTTGTGACAATTTGCATAACTTTGCTCCTCAATACATATTTAGCCCTTGTTTCTTTTGAACCTTGACAAGGAGAAAAAATTGATACCTAACAACCCTTGGTATTGTATTTTTATATGTCTCTATCGTATTTAATATATTATACAGTCATACTTGTTATATTTATATATTGTCAGTCCCACACCGTCAAGGGCACCTGATTAGAGCTAAGCCAACGCAAACCTAATTTAGGGATAGCTAACATGAAAGGTTGGTACATTCATTGCATCCGAAATGGTAAGGTCCTCCATTCCACCGCAGCTCATAACCTTAATCACCAGTCCCTAAACTAGGATCATTGTTGGACAGGGCCTACCTATGATATCTATAAAAGGGAGCATGTTCCCACTAGGACATCACAACATATATTGACCGGAAATAGCAAAGGAGAACATTCGGATTGAACCCACAAGAAAATATCTACGGATGACTTCAACTACTTACTTGACTCAATAATTAAGTTACTAATTAGATGATAAATAAATCAAGTAGATATCAATATTGAGTAAAAAGAAATAAAAATGCAATAGACAAAGTAATAAAGGATTGAATTAGTAAGCAACCCTACTTCACTACAGTAGTGGTCA
The DNA here is from genome assembly GCA_025698475.1 of Gossypium anomalum. Lineage (NCBI taxonomy): Eukaryota > Viridiplantae > Streptophyta > Magnoliopsida > Malvales > Malvaceae > Gossypium > Gossypium anomalum. The sequence goes on along the minus strand of CM046965.1, from coordinate 9,505,951 downwards.
CTGTCAGGGTCTCCTTCGATTAATGAAAACTAATAACCTATTTCAGATTCAACCTAATCTCGAATTAATGATTCAAACGTTTTTCTAAATTTAGGTCAAGTGTTAATAGTACAAGTGTCACTGTTACACTTTTCTCAATGCCTCGTGTAGTTTAACTATTTACTAACCTCGTACTTTGTGTAATGTGGTCATCAGTTAATCGTTTTCTCTAAAACTATTCTTTGAATAATTTTTGAATAAATCGCTAAGGTAGAGCCATGAGCTTTCTCAACCACACTTTCCTTTTAGGATTTCTATTAACCTAGTTGTCATTTAGAATTAACGTAGGAGCACACATTAGAAAAATTAAATCGCGGTCTAATACTAAATCAAGTTTTACTCCTATTTCAATTGCTAAGTTTTTAACCTATGGATCTCCCAACACATAAGCTATTAGCCCATTGTAAATTGACAAACAACATAAAATATATCAAAATAAAGCATGATAGTTAGATAATTAAATAAAACTTATAAATTTTAATATTAAATAATCTCCAAAAAGAAAATTGTTTCAATTCGAGTTGAAAATAAAATGACTATAAAATTGAAAACTACCATGAGAAAACAACTTAATGAAACTCAATAACCTCCCTAACTTAAGGAACCACACTTGCTTTTGCTATTTACAAAGTTTTTCTAGGACAAAATTTTGAGTTAAGAGTGAAAAGACTAAAAAAAATCCATTTAAAAGCGAAATAAAATTAAAGTGGAAAAGGTCGGGCCAATGACACAACTTAAAGGATCCATGCTGCAACCTCACCAGGTAGAAACGTACTACTTCACTTTTTAGCTTTTTTTTCTTACTTCGCCTCTTTTCAATTTGTTTTTCCTATTTTGAACTCGATCTAATGCATATAAGTAAACCTTGAAAAAGTTTATTTATTCAAAAGCATTAAAAATCACATAAAAATACCAAAACGGACCTATTAACTCAAAACTAACTAAAACTTACTTAGGATGAAATGACCCGATTTTCAGTAGTGTCAAATAATGCGATTTTGGGGTCCTACTTCCAACAACCGAGTTTATAAATATTAAATAGGGATATTTACAGAGTTATTATTTAGATGAATTGAAATTTGGATAGTTAATTTAGCCGAAATTGTGTTTAATTAAGGCTTAGAGACTAAATTGTAAAATCCAATCGCTATGATTTTTTAATTAATAAATGACTTGAGGACTTAAATTGCAATTAACCAAAGGTTAAAAATAGTAATTAGGCCATGCTTAAATAAGACTTAGTGGATGGTATGATGATATTTGATTAAATAAGTAAAAATTGAGGTTAATTAAAATTAAAGCATAATTAACTAAAGTTAATCAAGCGTTAAACCAAGTATAAATATGACTTGTGGTGGAAAGAAGGAGAAATTTCTCTTCATTTTCAACCTTGGGTCATCCACCTTAAGAGAAAAACTTCAATGGTTCCTATGATTCAGCCACTTGATTAGGTAATGCAGTGCATTAAGTCCTTTTCTTGTAATATTTATAGATTTGAGGTCATGGAGCTTGATTTAGCTAGCTTATGTACCAATTTGTGAAATTTTTAAAGTTTTAGAAAGTTTTCATTGTTGAGAATTGAATGATTTAGGTGTTAAATCGATAGAAATTAAGCTTAGTTTAAGAAAAAGACTTAATTGTAAAGTATAATTGCAAGTTTCGTACATTAGGGACCAAATTGAACAAAGAAAAAATTATTATGAAATTTCAATAGGAATATAAAACAAAAGGTCCCTAATGAATACAGGTGAAATCAGATTCTAATCCGAAGGTCTAAATTGAAAGTTACTCTATTAACTGTTCGGACAGAGTCAGATATAGTTGGCATGCCATAGGATAGATTGAGTACGGGTTACTTTGGCTATATGTCAATAAGCGATAGGTGCATTTTCCTTCAGGTGTTTCGATGAGTGTAAGGCACAACTTTCATTTCGGTTATACCGATGAGCGTTGGGAGCAATCTATTTCCTTTAGACGTTTCAATGAGGCACTGGATGCCAAATTGGTGCGTTGATTGGGATCTGTATATTCGTTTGAATCCGAGTCATGTTAATAGAGAACTTAAATTGTGAACTGGTTGATTGATATTGAAAAACTATTAAACATTATAAGTTGAATTACAGGTACGTATATAAAATATTTGATTATCGATAGCATGTGAATAACCATGCAGACCAGTTAAATAAGCCGAAAGGCCGATACAGAAAGATAATGGTTAAAGTGTTTTCGATTCGAAAATGATATGTGAAATTTATTAAATGCATAAAAGTGAAAGAAAAGTGAATTTATATTAATATGATTTGTTCATTTAGTTGTTAACTTAGATAATATGTTTAGTTGAATCAATTGGAATAATTAATATATCTTATGGTATATGCATATTGTTGTATGGTTTGAATATTTGCATAACTTGTATGTGAATTAGTTAATATTTGCATTTGAAATTAATTGTATGCAATTGATTTGGATTTTGTATTATATTGATTTGAATCATGGAACTACAACTAAGCTTTATCGCTCAATGTACAATTTTGTTTTTTGTGTGCAGATTAGGTTCATGTCGAGGTCCCGAGCATCAACTTTAGCATCCAGACAAATACCCTAGACTCAACAATGTTTGTATAGTTTCTTTTTTTGGTCATAGGACTTGTACCTAGGTTGAGTTGGAATTTGTTGAGATTGAAATACACCAAGAGGGAGGTAAATTGGTGTATTAAAATGTTTTAGGGAAAGGGCAAAAATAAAATGACTCAAGTATTTATAGTGGTTCGGCCTCAATTACCTACATCTACTACCTTAGCTTTCCTCAACTAATGATTTTCCAAATCCACTAAATTTGAACCTTTAAAGACAAGGTTTAACTTTACAAATTCTTATATTTTAAAAGGTAAGATAGAATCACTTCCCCTTAAGGTTTTCTACCCAAAATCTTAAGTAACACCTCACAAATGAGAGAAAAATAATGATGAATAAGATGATACTTCTAAAAGGTAGATAATCAACAATTAAGCATTCTCACAAAAAAGTTACAACACTTGAAAGAATGATGGAAAACTTAACCCATTAGTGTGTACAAGAAATATTTAGTAAAAGATTGAGAAAGATTGGAAAATTGAGTTCTTAGAAGTTATGCAGTTGTTTCCTATCTTTGTTCACTTCAATAGGGAGCCTTGACCTTGTATTTAAGTCCTCTAACAACCTTGTGGACGTTTGTAGCCATTAGAAACAAAATAGAGTTGTTGCAGCTATAAAAACCAGCATTAAATGCAGTCTGCAGCTTCCTTGTATCAGTAGAAGGAAACTTGTATTGGTAGAAGTCTTTCCAAAATATGATCATTAAGCTCATTCTATCGGTATAAGTCCTCTTGTATCGGTATAACTCTGAGGGTTTCATTTAGTATCGGTAGAATTTATCAAATTATCCGTAGAAGTGCAGGGGATGCTGAACTTTGGCTACTGACTTGAATTGTTTTGGTAGAAGTCCTCAAGGTATCGATAGCATTTTGGTTGTATCGGTAGATCTGACCAGGGTATTGATAGAAGTCCTAGGCCAAAACTACATTACTTACTGGAGTGCGTTCTACCGATAGAAGTCCGGGTTTTATCGGGAGAACCCAGAGTTGTATCGGTAGAACTCTCAATTCTACCGATAGAATTTTGCAGCTTTTTCTAGGTCTTTTCATCTTGAGTTTTATCAATACTTGTCCACCTAAGTATCGGTAGAAGTCCTTTAGACTTCAAAAACTTGTTAAAAAATTAAGTTAATTCAAGGCTTTTTTAAAAGTTGATTTTGTCCAACACTTTGAAAAAAATTTTAAGGACATATAAACAATTTTTGCAAATTTAAGTAGGAGATTTTTAATATACTTTTTGTTATATCAAAATACTTGAAAAATTAGAGCTAACAGAATTAGTATTTTGATTTGATTATATGCTAAATACATGAAATTATGAATGTCACAACTTATAGTTAGGCATGTTTTGTGGTTTGATAATAGCTTAATTGGTTTTGTGTTCATTTACATATGTATATAAGTTGCAACTAGTTAAACGAAGGACTTGGATAAATCGACTTATATATTCGAATGAAATTATTGAAATGGATGATAGCATATATGTATAATTGGTACTTTAGACATATGGAACTCATTAAGTATATAGATTTTGTTGAAATTTTATCTACAAGTAAATTTGAAAGGTTTTTAGTTGTTTGCAAACAAGTACCAAAACTTATCCATTTGAAAACAGTATGTCACGTTGTGACATCAAATGGTGGTTGTCGCGACTAGATTAGATTGCCATGCCACAATACGATATTGAGTTTGAGTCGCTGTGACAAGACTTACACAGTATGTTGCATCGCGATGAGGAACCCCCTGACGTCGCGACGTTAACTCAATCATTTGAAATTCTTACAATTTGGTACTATTTCGATCGCGGGTTAGTTTTAGAGCTTCTGTAAGCTCATATAAGACCCAAAAACTGTTGTATATTGTATTATATTGTATTGTACTGCATTGTATTGTATTGTATGCATCTAAGAATTATTTTAGGGTCAAAATTGAATTATAAATTTTTGAGATTTCAAAATATAAATGTATCATTTATTAATTTATAATTTCATTATTTTTTAAAGGACTAAAATGATCTTCTTCTTCTTTTTTCCATTTCGGAGGCTAAAGTGCAAATATACCATACATTTATTTATAAATTTATTATCTATGAGAGGACTGAAAGGTTAATTTTTCTCTTTTTTTCTTTTTTTTTTTTGTTTTGGGAATGCTCCTGCCTGCCTCTTTAAATTCGCTCTGCCTCTGTATATTCTCATGCAATCAACAACCAGAGTACACCAAAAGGCTCTCGATATAAATATCTAAACATAGTTATCTGAGAAGGTATGCCCACTAGGACTACTATTATTCTACTAAACATTCTCCCAGGCTTTTATAATCTTCTATTTTACTGACTTAAGCATTAGAAAGCATCTCAAAAGATAAGTTTCAACGCCCCCATATCAGAGGTAGGCAAAAACATTGGCCCCTTAATTAAATGGTCAAATTACATTTTTAGCCCATCTTAAAATATATATAATACTTCAATTTGGTCTAATTTAACCACTTGATTAAATAGAAAATGTTATTTGTGGTCCCTCTTAAAAATTAATAATTCAATTCAATTAGGTCATTTTAACACAAAATGTTTAGCTTTCGTCCTTCAAAAATTTGTAATTATATCCCGGCTCCCTTAATACAAAATTCCAGACTTCTCTCTTGATAGTTCTTACTTTAACTTACGAACCTCAAATCTACATCAACCCAAAATCAACTCTTAACCCATCCTTCTCTTAATAAGCGTAAGCAATATAAATTGTAATATGTTATTTATTTGTGTTGCATCAATTTTAATAGGTTGATATTTTTGTATTATAAATAAAAACTAATTCTAATTATATTGAATAATTATTATTTAAATATTTAATATTTAATTTTAGGTAAATCAATTTAAAATAATTTCTAATAATTATGTAAAACATGAAATGAATTGAAATAAAAAAAATATATTTTCAAAACTATTTTTGATAAAAATGAACTTGACAACCTTGAGAGAAAATTAAAATTTTTAAAACATTAGGTTTTTATTAAAAATACAAGAGTTGTCGTTGATATTTTTAGATAGGCGTGACCAATATTTATAAAATTATTACTTTTCATAAAGAAAATAAAAAAAAAATCTTTTAAGAGATAATTATTAGATCTGCATTTTAAAATTAAAGTAAGATGAGTTTGAATTTGAAAGTCGATTACATATAAAGAAAGTTATAGCATCTTGTAATGCTCGAAAATTAATACCTTATTAAACAAATATTATCTTTAGATTTTGAAATTATAAATTCAAATTCGATATTTAATCATGAGGCCATAAATTTTAAAGTGTGCATGAGTTTCATAATTGAGCGAATTTAATTTAAAAAATAAAAAAAATACTAAATTTATTTTATTATTATTTTAAATTGATTCAAGTTTGAAAATTGCATGTTAACATTTCATATCCAATAATTTTAAGAACCACCTCATCAAATTTCATAATACTAAATGTTGCGTAATTATCTACGAGTGTAAACACACACACACATATATATATATATATATATATATATATATATATATATATATATATATATATATATATATATATACATCATAAATATATGTATAAACATGAGATCAAATATATGGATTCCAAGGCAGTCACATATATATATTTATTTATATACACACATATGTATATTCTCCAACTAAGTTCATACATTGAATTGACATTTTAGACTCTCACACGCTTAACCTACCTATTTGACCATGACACAATAATATATAAAAAATTGATGAGAATAAAGGGGAAATCTTTTATCAATAATCTGCCAACTTCCCGATGCTTATAATTTTCCCTTACTATAATATAATATATTTTAAAATTTATTTTACTTATAATTAATTATTTTTATTTTAATATTATATATATTCTACTTGTTATTAGTAATTAGTTTTAAGTGATATATTTTATTATTTATTATATGCTATTTTTAAACATATTTTTTTATTCTAAATACGTAATTTTTATACGGATAATTAAATTTAAAAAATTAATATTATATAAACAATAATTTGGAACAAATCAAACTCCTCAAAAGTACAAAAACATTTATTATTGGACTTAATATACTCGAGTTTGTCGGGTTGGGTAGACTATTGTCGGGTTGGGTAGACTATTGAGACCATGATTAAACATGTTTATGGGCCGGGTCACTTGACCTAACTCGAAGGTCCGTTCGACAAGTGAAAGGATTTGCGTAAAAATAGAGACTTGAAAATGAGTTTAGGAAAAAAAAAGGCCTGTTTAGAAAATGGGTCGGGCCTCGAGTAAGGTTTTTTGGCCATAGCTCAGCCCAAATTTACAAAAAAAATTTGTTGTTTTCTTGCTTTTTTTTTACTGTTTTGTTATTATTTTCTTGTTGCTTTCTCACTATTTTACTACCATTTCGCTATTATGTTGTTACTATTTTGTTATTATTATTTGGATATAATATACCTCTTATTTTATTATTAATTTTATTACTATTTTAGAGGCATCTGCTAGTTAAGTTACACTTATCTTAGTGTTATTTAAGTATACATATTTTTTAATTTATTTTCAATTTGTTGGGAAATATTTATTTTAATGTTTTTAGTATTTTTGATGTATTATGTTTTTTAATATATATATATATATATAAAATAATATAAAAAATTAATACAGGTAGGTCGGACTGAGCCTGAATTTTAATAATTTTATCTGAATTGAACTAGGGCCTAAACTTAAAAATAGACCTAAGATTTTGGATGGACCTGACCCATAAAAATTACTAACCATAACACTAAATTTATTCTATTAATAAAATCATAAAAAAATAATATTAATAACAAATTACATTCATGAAATTAACCTTAAAAACATTAAATTACCCCATAAACCATTTCCATTTTATCTATGTCTGTGTCTTAAATTGAGTAAAACATTCAAGTCACATGTCAACCACAAGTGTTTGGAGTTTTTCACCATGCATGTAACCACGTGGTAAATAGCATGTTCACCACCACGTCTATTTATGTTTTATTGTATTTTTTGTCTCCATGGCCTGCCACATGGGGCTCATCTTATGCCTGCCCAAAGCTTTTCCAGCTTTTATACAGGTTAAAATATTTCATAAATTTATATACTATTAAAAAATTTAAAATTTAGTCACTATTTGTTAAAAAAAATTAATTCATTTATTTTTAATAAAAACATTTAATAATGTTAATAGTTAAATTAAATTTTAAGAAATAAAAGAAATTAAATTATTAAAAAAATATAATAATTAAATTCTAGATTTTCGGAGAATACAAACATATTTTAACCTTTTATATGATGAAGGAGCCAATCGGATCCTAACTAGGTCGGAACTTGAATTAACACACTTTCAAAAGGACGGCCACTCTCTCAATGAATTTCTTTTCTATTTAATACCTCAATAAAATTCTATTTGACTTAATATGATCCCTTTAATGATTCCTACTCCAACAAATGATGTAACCAACAAATAAAAAATTTCTTATGCAATCATTTTATTCATATATATATATATATATACACACACACGTAATAAGCATTAGGAAAGTATCACATAAATTAATTCTTATATATTTTAAAACATGTAAATTAGTTCTGTAAAATTTTTTTGTTAAATAATAAAACGGAAAATGTTGAAAATGATTTTTTTATAAGTAAATTATAAAAATATCATTTAACTATTTATTATCTAACTATTAATTTTTTTATTTAATCACTAATTTTTTTGAAATTAATTATTTTAGTCACTTTGAGATGATGTGGACTTTTTTTATTGATCTAGTAACAAAATTAGCTCTCTAATGTTTACACATTCTATCAATTTGATCCTAAATATAACAATTCAACAATTTTATCACTCAATGTTCACAAAATTTGTCATTTGAGTTCTAATTCTAAAAAATTTAATAATATTTATAAAATTTGTCAATCTAGTCCTAATTCTAGAACTTTAAAAAATAAATTATTTTTAGCCCTTTGTAACCCAAGTTTAGTCCAGTGTGAAGCCTAATTTATAGTTAAAGAAATTGTTGCAAGTGAATTGAAAGAGAGTACTCCTTTTCTTATTTTAATATCTCATATGGGTTACCCATAAGGATGGAAAAAAGAACCTAAATTCGATGGGATCCAAGTTTATCCGATTCAATAGAGTTGGGGTTTCTTTTTCTTGAAGTCGAGAGTTGGGGGCAGGTTGGGGTGGTTATTTTTTAAAAATAATCGGGTTTGGTTTAGAATGAAACCTCCCCACCCTGCCTCCAGATATTTATGAAATTACCCTTTATACATATTTAATATCAATTAAAATTAAAAAAATCCCTAAAATTTATCAGTACTAGTCTCAATCTATCGCTTCTATACTAGTCTTCCCTATCACCCATGTGAGGTTATTTCCCCCATTTTCTATCTTCTTAATTTATTAACTTATTAAAATAACATTTATTTCTTCTTTTCTTTTTGTGCTGTAATCACAACATGTGTAAATATACATCAGCACATAACTTCAAAGATAAATCATTAAGCAAATATAATAAGAAATGGTGCCAAAACCTTTCATTTAAAAAAAATTAATCACAATTTAAAAAAAAAACTCAGGTCGGTTCAGATTAGATCGAATTCGGGCATACTATTAAGTTTCAGGTTCGGGTTTGGAGCGGGTTAAATTTTTTTAAAGTCGGGGTTGGTCAAGGTGGGACATGGTGGTAGAGCATCGGGTTGGGGTTGGGCGGGTAAAAAATCACCCACCCCATTGCCATCACTAGTTCGCCGATGGGTTATAATGGGTTAAAAATGAATTTTAAAAAAATGAATTTTTAAAAATTTCAAAGTTAGGACTAAATTGAAAGATTTTATAAATGTTGAGGGCTAAATTTATTAAATTTTTATAATTAGAACTAAAATGACAAATTTTGTAAACATTGAGTGCTAAATTTGTTGAATTTTTTATATTTAGGATCAAATTGATAAGATGTGTAAACATTAGAGGGATAATTTTATAACTAGACCAATAAAAAAATCTATATCATGACTAAAATATTTAATTTTAAAAAGTTTAGTGACTAAATAAAAATAATAATAGTTAGGTGATATTTTTATAATTTACCCATGAAAGAATAATTTTCAAGATTTTTCACATAATTATGTAACAAAAAATTTTAACAAAAGAACTAATTTACATGTTTCAAATGTATAAAGGCTAAATTATTTTTTTTGATAGAGAAATTAAAATGTAATCCAACCTTAGGGGCTTCTTTAATACTTTTACCTATTTGGAAGAAAATAAATGAAGTTATATGAAGTTACAACTACAACTAAAAATTAGTATTACTGCATATTTTTCATAACCTCTAAATTGGAAAGATGTTTATAACATCTTAAATGACACTAGATATTTATGATGCCTTTCTTATAGTGAAGTCTATTACATACTTTTTTTTTTCTTTTTTAAATTCTATAGGAATCAATTGAATTAAATCCATAATTATACAAATCAATGAATTTGTACTTAATATTGATGAACTGACAAAAAATTCAATGTGATATCAAAACCTCAATTAATTGCATTGAGGACAAAGCAGAAGGTAAAAATGAACTGAAATATGTGATGTACTATCATGGACGAAGAGTAAGCCATGGTTGGCTTGACTTGGTCTAAAACCAAGGGTCACACCACATTTCAAACTATCAAGAACAAGTAGCCTGGTTTGGTCCTAAATTTCTTAAACCCAGAAATACAATAATTTAGTATACTACTAGTAGTTCCAAATTTCTAAAAAGATCAATTTTTGATGTTTTTCGTATGGGATTTAGAATTTAGAATCCAATACTATAAAATATAAAATATGGGTTTTTTTTTTTTTTTTTTTTTTTTTTTACAAACAGTTTTCTTCTCAAAACCGGACACCACAACCAAGCATGTCATGGTTTCTAAAAGCCGGCAAACAAAGCAAATAGTTCTTAAGACAAGGTCTCCTCTTACAAGGGTCCCACTTTCACCAGCTTCCTTTTGCCTTTCTTAGTTCTCACCTGGTCTTTATGCATGAACCAGGAAGGAATGGGAAGATTAAAAATGGAGATTTTTTCCTATTTATTTCCCCTTTCAATGAAGAAGGTGGTTAAGCAGCTTACTTAAAAGTATCTTAAAGGTTTGACCTTTAAATCCCACGACTTGGTGCCCTTCAGCCAACCCTAGATCCCTTTTTATTCTTCATTCACATTTTTCTTTAGCTACAAACATTCATATTGATCCTGGGTGTCAAAAAGAATAAATTTGTCTCTTTGTTGGGTTTCTTTTCAAAATGCTGAAAATGGGATTGAAGAAGTTAAAAATTTGCTCTTTATGGTCAGTTTCAATCTGGGGCTTTGTAGTTTTGAGTTTATTGGTAAACATGGTACAATGTCAAAATTTCAATGATTATGAAGTGAACAACCCAGATGTTCTTCCTCTTGTTACAACCCTTGTTAATAGCAGGCTTTCTAACCTTACCACTGTTCTTAGTAAGGATATCAGTAAACAAGCCAGTTTCTGCATAAAGGACCCGTGAGTTTTCCTCCTCTTTTTTTCCCCAATTGTTATGCATGTTGATCGTCTGGTTCTTGAATTGAATTGTAGAACCCTTAATTGCATTGACCTGTTCTTGATTATGAATATATGAACTAATTGGTGATTCTCAATGCTTAAGACTTATATAAGTATATACTTGTGTATGCAATGGAATTGGTTCTTGTTTTGAGATTGAAGCTGTCTTTATATTTCAGGGAAGCTGAATGGAATAAAGCATTTAATTTTTCATCAAATTTGGACTTTTTGGCTTCATGTATTGAAAAAACTCAAGGTACAATATCTATAATTACAAAGAATTAAAGTGCTTTCTTTCTTTAGTGGCTATAGGAAATTAGGACTTGGGGTTTAGGTGTTTGATATGTTGGACATGATACTCGGAGTAGCATAGTTCGACAGTGTTCTTCAAGTACCATTTTGCTAAAATATGCCGCCTTGACATAAGTTATTGCTTTAAGTGGAGATTTCTTGCATAAAACCAAAAATGTACTTGGAACTGAGATTAGTTGAATTGCTTTAAGAATCATGTTTTCTCACATTTTATTATGGTACTGTTGTGTTTATCGGTTGAACAGGAAGTATTATGCAGCGTGTGTGCACAGCAGCGGAGGCTATATTCTACTTCGATACCTTTTTCAAAGGTTCAAATGGCAATACTTTGAAGCCTAACAGGAACTGTAATTTAACCTCATGGGTTTCCGGTTGTGAGCCTGGATGGGCTTGTAGAACACCTTCAAATGAGCCGGCTGACCTTGAAAATTCTCAGGTTATTCCTTCTAGGACTAATGCTTGTCAACCATGTTGTGAGGGATTTTTCTGCCCTCGTGGTCTTACGTGCATGATTCGTAAGTATCTGAGAATCTTTTGTTAGCTTATATTGTTTGTGCTTAGTTAGTGTCTCATAATATGTTTTCTGCATATGCTTCATTGGATGCTGTCTTCCTAAAGCTTGTCCGTTGGGTTCCCATTGTCCGGTTGCAAAACTGAATGATCAAACTGGCATATGCGAGCCGTAAGTTCATATTGTTTTCTAAACATTTCGTAACAAGTTGAATGCCCTACGGCTATAACAAGGTTCGTATTAAGAAGACTTATGAATATGGTATTTCAGATATTCTTACCAGCTGCCTCCTGGAAAGCAAAACCATACTTGCGGAGGGGCCAATGTATGGGCTGATATTCGTAGCAGTGGTGAGGTGTTCTGTTCTGCAGGGTCATATTGTCCAACAACAGTCCAGAAAGAGCCTTGCAGTAAAGGGTATTGCTACATTTTTTAGTTTCATTCTTCCAACATTTTTCATATGTTATTCACATTATTTCTATGTATAGCTTAAACTCCTGCTTTAGTTTCATCTTTCTTGATGCTATCAAATTTTTGTGTGCCTTTTCAGACATTACTGCAGGACGGGTTCAACGTCTGAGAAACGTAAGCCTTTGCTTAGAATATTAATTATACGTCCTAGTTCAAAATATTTCTCAAGTTGTCTGGATTGTTTATTTTACTCTCATTGATCATGCAGGCTGCTTCAAGTTGACTTCTTGCAATTCAAGCACATCAACTCAAGATCTGCATGCCTATGGAATTATGCTTATAGTAAGTTGTTTGCTTTATTCCGGTAGCCATAAGGATGACTGATCACTGGTTTTTATTTTTGTAACCTTACCATTTTCTATTTGTTTTGCGTTTTATTTTTTCTCATTTGAATCAGACATACTCACCGAAGTAAGCTTATAGCTCGTTAGGCAACTGTCAACAATAATAATCCCCTTTGCTCATGTAGGTTGCTACTGTTACTTTACTCCTTATTATCTACAACTGTTCAGACCAAGTTCTCACCACGAGGGAAAGAAGACTAGCCAAAGCCCGAGAAGCAGCAGCAAGAAGTGCAAGGGAGACAGCTAAAGCACGGAAGAGGTGGATAGCTGCTAAGAATGCTGCTAAGAAGCATGCAAGTGAACTGCAAAGTCATATTTCGCAGAAATTTTCTTTTAAAAAATCCACAAAAGATCCTGAGGAACTTAAAATATTGGATCGAACAAGGTTTGAAGAAGATGAAGACTCATGTGCTCCTGTTTATACGAGTGCTTCAAGTGAGGCTCTATCGTCATCTGCAGCATCCAAGGGGCAGATGCATGAAATTGAAGATGACATTGAGAAGCATGACAGATTTGATGTCAGCAGCCATGATAGAAAATCTAAAGGTCATACTACAAAGGGAAAGCAGCCTCATACTAATAGCCAGATTTTTAAGTATGCATATGCTGAACTCGAGAAAGAGAAAGCAAAGCAAGAAGAAAATAAGAATCTTACATTCTCGGGAGTGGTTTCTATGGCAACTAATCCTGAAACCAGGAAAAGGCCTCTGATTGAGGTCTCTTTCAAAGACCTTACACTCACTCTGAAAGGAAAAGACAAGCATCTTTTGAGGTGTGTTACCGGAAAAATTAAGCCCGGTCGCATCACTGCTGTCATGGGCCCTTCCGGTGCTGGGAAAACAACATTTATTTCTGCTCTAGCTGGAAAGGCAATGGGTTGCAAGATGACTGGTTTGATTCTTATAAATGGAAAAAATGAGTCAATCCGCTCGTATAGGAAAATAATTGGTTACGTGCCACAAGATGACATCGTGCATGGGAACTTGACAGTGGAAGAGAATCTATGGTTCAATGCAAAGTGCAGGTATGCTAGATTCAAAACCTTTTATTTCCCTATACTTGTGTTTGATGTTCTTTTGTGCATGCTTCAATTATATGTCATGATCTTATGGTTTTCTATATTTTTTTACTATGATTTCTTTTATATTGACTACTGCTATTTTCCTATGTGATAAACTTCTGTATACCGAAGACTGCCTGCTCATTTATCAAAACCGGATAAAGTTCTTGTTGTTGAAAGAGTTATAGAGGCTTTGGGGCTTCAGATGGTGCGTGATTCCTTGGTGGGAACCGTAGAGAAGCGAGGTATCTCAGGAGGCCAGAGGAAGCGAGTAAATGTCGGACTGGAAATGGTCATGGAACCTTCACTTTTGATCTTGGATGAACCTACATCTGGTTTGGACAGCGCATCCTCTTTGCAACTTCTTCGAGCACTTCGACATGAAGCTCTTGAAGGTGTAAACATCTGCATGGTGCTTCATCAACCGAGGTAACGATTATTTTATCCAAAGTCGACATTGCCAATCTGGTATTCATGAAACATATTAATTGCTGAGAAGTCTGGTGCAGCTATTCCTTGTTCCAAATGTTTGATGATCTAGTCCTTTTGGCGAAAGGGGGATTCACAGTCTACCATGGTTCAGCAAAGAAAGCGGAACAATACTTTGCAGGCCTCGGGATCCATGTCCCAGATCGTGTTAATCCTCCAGACCACTTTATTGACATTTTAGAGGGTATAGTAAAACCAAGTCAAAGCTCGGGCGTGAACTATAAAGAGCTTCCCGTTAGGTGGATGCTTCACAATGGCTACCTGGTGCCCCCTGAACTGCAGCAAACTGCTGCTCGGATTTCTATGCCCTCAGCAAGTCCAGATCTTTCAGATGGGATAAGTCCTCATGCTGGAATAGATGAAAGATCTTTTGCTGGAGAGTTATGGCAAGATGTCAGGACTACTGTCGAGATACATCGGGATACCATACGCCACAATTTCTTGAAGTTTAAGGACTTATCGAGCCGGAGAACTCCGGGTGTACTCTGGCAATACAGATACTTTCTCGGAAGGTAAGTACTATTTACATAATGATTACTTGGATTTGCCTGAGGGGATAAATGTCTATGATCTTTTGAGTTAACTATCCTTGGTGAGAACAGTACAATTTGTTCGTGGTATCCTTTTTACTTGACAAATAATCAGCTTCTTAAATCTGTAAAATCTCAGGCTTGGTAAGCAGCGAATGAGGGAAGCCAAAGTACAAGCAACCGATTATCTGATCTTACTGCTTGCTGGGGCCTGCTTAGGAACAATAGGTAAAACAGGCGAAGAAAACTTTGGGGCCATTGGTTATACGTATACTATAATCGCTGTCTGTAAGTTGGCCAACTGTTACTTATGCTACAAGGATTTATTTGAACTAATTTGCTCTTTCGATTTGTTCCCATGAAAATTGCAAATGAAACATAAATTGTCTTATCGCCATATCAAATTACTTACCATAAAGGTTCTTGATGTTTTCAGCTCTTCTATGCAAAATAGCTGCTTTGAGATCATTTTCACTCGATAAACTACAATATTTGAGAGAAAGAGCATCTGGCATGAGCAGCTTGGCTTACTTTTTGGCCAAAGACACAATCGACCATTTCAATACTGTGATCAAGCCCCTGGTGTATCTCTCTATGTTCTTTTTCTTCACGAATCCAAGATCTTCATTCGCGGAAAATTATGTTGTCCTGCTGTGCCTAGTGTACTGTGTGACCGGTATAGGTTATGCATTTGCCATCTTCTTTCATCCTGGTTCTGCGCAACTGGTAAGTAAAAATTACACCATATCGAGTTAGAAAAAATGTCTCTTTACTGATTTAAAATTTCATATATCCTTTCATTCATCCTCAATGTGCTTCTTGCAGTGGTCGGTTCTTGTTCCAGTTGTTTTGACTCTCGTTGCCACTCGGACTCAAGATAATGAAGTTTTGAAAAAGATATCTAATTTGTGTTATCCCAAGTGGGCTTTGGAAGCTTTTGTGATAGCAAACGCCGAAAAGTATGTTGTATTCACCCTTTTATCTATTTCAAGAGATCACGAATATATATTTATGCATTGCTACTTAGTTTTGAATAAGTTGTGCTTTAGGAACAACTTATTCGTATGAATAAGTCCCGAATAAGTTGATGCTTAAGGAGAGAACTTACTCGTACAAATAAGTTTCCATGATAGATGCATGAGTTTACGGAAAGAGTCTTGCTACATTTCAGGTACTACGGAGTGTGGTTAATTACTCGATGTGGAGCCCTTATGAAAAGTGATTATAATCTACACGAATGGACTCTTTGTATAGGCATCCTCATTCTCACCGGCATAATCAGCCGTTTAATTGCGTTTTTTGGTATGATTACATTCCGAAAGAAGTGAAAATACGAATCCAACCTAACATGTATTCTATTTCCTGTCAAAAAGTGGAGTCTTCGGCCCTAAAGGCTCGTGGCACCATCGAACCCTCAGCAACACGAAAATCATGGGAGCGATGATCACAATCTATTGGTAAATTGTGCCATGTCTTTTCTTGTACATCTGGAATCAATCTGTTAAATTTGATTACTTAGGTATACTACCCTATCTCCCATTTCATCTGTACATTAGGGAGAGAATGTTTCTTTGGTTAGGATTTTTTACTTGATAATCCATTTCCAGGCATATAATAACTGTAAAGATACAGTTCCTGTATTTAGTCCGTACACATCTTCTCTTTCTCTCCCTGAGTTGCTCGAAAAGAGTTATGATTTAATCCATAGATGATAAAATGTCATATCTTTGACGATTTAATTCATACATGATTGATAAATTTTATGGAGTGATTTAGACTAATAAATTTTTTTATTCTTTATACCTAGATTCGTGACTATTCTTTTCAATAATATTGTTTTTAAAGTCCGAACTTGTGTTCTCTTATCGAGAGTGCAATGTGCTTACTTTCACACCCAACATTTGTTTTAAACTTGTAAATTAAATACTATTTAGTTTGGTTCAACTTGAAAATATTATTTATTTAGTAAAAAATAATTATATTATAAAAATATTAAGAGATAAAGTGGGAATTTTTCAAGATATTATAAAATAGTAAATAATTTTAAAATACTCTCAAAACAAAAATAAACAAAAATAAATTAAGTTGACGAAGAGTCACCTACTTTTTATGAAAAATTATTGTTGGTCAGTGAAGTTTTAACGAATGACATGTACCGTCTTTTATTCATCATAAATTGCAAAGACAATAAAAGAGAGAAAACGTGTAGTGAATGAGAAGAAGAAAAAACGAAATGATTGATGAAAGAAGAAAAAGACGGTGATAGCCAGCCCACCGCTAAACAAAATAAAAAATAAGAAGCGAATTCAAATTTAATTGTATTTGAAATAATCTAAATAATTAATTCAACTCAAAATAATTTAAATCCATTATGAATTTACTCAAAAAAAAAAAACTTGAGCAACACATTTCAACTACTTGAACTCAAATCAATCAGATTAAAATAATTTAAAGTAAATTCACTAAAAAAAATTAAAAATTAAAATAACTAAATGATAAAAGAAATAACAAAATTAGTATTCTACCTGCCCGCCAAAGGCAAAGGATTGGCGGGTCGGGGCCACGTCTTGATTATTATATTATTTTATCCAAGTTTTCCTTGTTTCTACACAAACTGAAAAAACAACCCTGTTCATAACCCTCTTAAGAACAACTAGAAAAAAGAAAAATAAAAGCAGAGGAAACAAGAAATGGAAAAAACAGCAGCTTTGAATGCTTCTTTTACTTCATATTCTTTGTCTTTTAACAAGATTTTAACTCCTAAAAATTCCATGGCAGCAGTTAGTTTTTTGGCTTCTTTTTCACCAAGAATTCATTCCTTATCTTCACCTTTTCCTTCACTTTCCATCAAACCAAAGCGACCCACAAACACTTTTCAAGGTGATTCCTTTACTCTCTTTTTTTTTTATTACTTTTTTTCATCATTGTGTCTTTCTTGGGTCTCACTTTGTTTTTAGGAAAATATTAATCTTTTCAATGTTTCTTTTTTTCCTTTCTGCTTCTTATAATGGATTCTACATTTGGTACTTTTGGTTTAGAAGTAGTATGACTGTTATAAAATTCCACTCTTTTAGAAACTGATTTGTAGTGGTGCTAATTAGATAAAAAAGGTTTTTAATTTGTTTGAGGATGGAAGTCGATATTAAAGCTAAAAGCTTCTTAAAAGAGTAATTGAAATGATATTTTCATGTATGAGATGAAGAGGTTAATAGTTTTTAGTGTGATTCCAATTATTGAAATTTTTGTTATGCCATGATGCTTAGTGTTTTGGAAAAATGTTTATGGTAGATGTTTAGTAGTTTCGTGCCATTGCTATATTTTCCATATAAAAATGGTACTTAGCATATTGGAGCTGGATATCTAATTTGTATATTTGGGTGGCAGTGAGATCAGTGGCTGCTCCAACAGAAGATGTTGCAGGGTTTGATGACATGGTTTCCGGGACGCAACGTAAGTATTACATGCTAGGCGGCAAGGGAGGTGTAGGAAAGACAAGTTGCGCTGCTTCATTAGCCGTAAAATTCGCAAATAATGGACATCACACTCTTGTTGTCTCAACCGATCCAGCTCATTCGTTGTCTGATTCTTTCGCGCAGGTTTAAATCCACTCCCTCGTATTCTTTTTCCTATGCTATTCTTACCGCATTCATCTTTGCTTGGGCTTAATCTATGTGTTTGTAGGATTTGACTGGAGGAATGCTAGTACCAGTTGAAGGACCCGACTTTCCCTTGTTTGCTCTTGAAGTATGTGGAATAAACTCCAAATCAAAGTTTCCTAGTTTTTCTTTGAAGATTCTTTTCTGTTTGTTACATGTAACCCTTGAGGTCATGTATTCTGTAAGGGATAACTATCCGCTAGTTATGATTTGATCGTTATATTTGCTGTGTATACTCAGAAAGTTAAATTTATAGCTTTAACACAGATAAACCCGGAGAAGGCTAGGGAAGAATTTAGGGATGCAGCTAAGAACAATGGTGGAACTGGGGTCAAAGATTTTATGGATGGCATGGGCCTCGGGATGCTTGCCGAACAGGTGAAGCTTTAGTTATTCTTATGAGCATAGTAACTTAAGATGCTAAATAATCCTTTGATACAATTTTCACTATCTAATTCCATTGATGGTCACCTTAATGGTTGCATTTAGGCAGCCAATCTTTGTTTTAAGCAAAGTTTTTTCTAAATGACCCCAAAACTTTTATTTGGTTGGAGTTTCATTCTTTGTTTGCTACATGTCTCTCTCAATTGCTTGTTCATTTAGGGCTAGTGATGTGGGCATGAGGCAAATATGCAGACAGCGTATGTTCATGCATACATGGACTCACAAAACCCCAGTAACATGGCAAGTTTAAGATGCTACACCATGGAGAAATGCGGCAATTCTTTTGAAATTTCTGATTCCGGTGCTGTATTTGACTTATGTAGTTAGGAGACCTGAAATTGGGAGAGCTACTGGACACTCCACCTCCCGGTTTAGATGAAGTGATTGCAATTTCAAAGGTAAGTTACAAGTGCTCTGCTTATTTCCATGTTTTAATCCCATTTTCATATCTTTGAGCTGTATACTGACGACTGAAGCTGTTTGGTAGGTGATGCAATTTCTTGATTCGCCACAATATAGCATGTTTACTCGAATAGTTTTTGACACTGCACCAACCGTGAGTTTGAGTTATATTTCTATTTTGGTTGCACTTAATATTTGAAGTCAACCTAACGGACTCTAACCGATGAGATTTCTTTTCAGGGACATACTTTGCGACTTTTGTCTTTGCCGGACTTCTTGGATGCATCCATAGGCAAGATATTGAAGGTTGGAATGCCATAAAATCCCGTAGTCTATTTGTTCCCCCTTACGGATTTTATTTGTCGGCTATCAATAGCTAAGGATGAACCATGAAGTGACAAAATGAGTGATTTGTATGACATTTTCTTATTATCAAACGGTTCTAGCATCCTGAACTAACTCTGTTATGAATCCGGAACTATTGCTGTATCGATTTGGTTGTATTATCTTTTCGTATCTACTACTGGAGGAATTATTTTCTTGCTATGATTTCTCACCTCCATTGCCTTGTACAGCTTAGAGAGAAGATAGCATCAGCTACCTCAGCCATTAAAACTGTTTTCGGACAAGAAGAAACCCGTCAAAATGCTGTAAGCATGATACCGGCATTTTTTTTTCTTTCTAAAAATCAATTTATTTTTATACTATTTTCACTTATGTTATTTGCATAGGCTGACAAGCTGGAGCAGCTGAGGGAGCGGATGGTGAAAGTGAGAGACCTTTTCCGTGACACAGATTCTACCGAGTTTGTCATCGTCACAATCCCCACGGTGACACCCTTCACAATTTTAATTCAGGGCTCAATTTCAATAGCGGACCATTTTAGCTTTCTTTACATGAATATTACGGTGATCATTTGTTGCCTCCAATCAATTGGTTACATTTTACGTACTTTTGCCTAGGTGATGGCGGTCAGCGAGTCATCTAGGCTTCGAGCCTCCTTGAACAAGGAAAATGTTCCGGTCTGGAGACTTATTGTTAATCAGATTCTTCCCCCATCGGCTTTGGACTGCAAATTTTGTGCAGTGAAAAGGAAGGTATTAATCGGCTTACTTTCGTAGGAAGATTATAACCCCCTTAACTATGTCAAGAGACCAATGGTGCTAGAATATAACCGATGAACAGAACATTAACATCCATGTGTTCCTCTTCTCCTGACACTTCCCTGTATTTACTTTTAATTAATTGAAAATTTCAGGATCAGATGCGCGCACTTGATATGATTCGGAACGATCCTGAGCTATCGAGCTTGAAGTTAATCCAGTCGCCCCTAGTTGACATGGAGATTAGGGGTGTTCCAGCACTTAAATTTATGGGGGACATTGTATGGAAATAAAGAAACATTTTGAGGCTAATTGGTACTCTAAAACATTCTCTATCAAAGGCTTGATATTTATTTATTTTAAAAAAATAGATAATTAATTAATTTCATAAAAAATTTCTTTTGAGCAGCAGTATTGGCTTACTATTTGATTTGCCAAGCTTGGATCGAGTTTAGGTATTTTGTTCGCTATTAATATTACCAGATTTATAGGGTTAAAACTATACGTTACTTTTCTAGCAAGTAACAAGTATGCTTATAAAAGTCGTAGTTAATCGAAGTTGCTGATTAATATTACGAGTATCTCTCTGAATATCTTTCTCTCCTTTCAACATGGTGTTCGAAGAGTTGATCACGTTATTCGCAAAGCTCATACTCTTATGGATTGCTGCTGTGCTTTTTGGCAACTTAATCAAGATGGCGTTTGATTTCATGACGTTTGATATGGAAGTGCCTACATGTTTTTGCATAGATTTAGTGCTTCGTCGTTCCCGCCGGGACATCCACCAAGACATCGAAAACGGGCTACCTAGCTCTCCAGTAGTTCATCATGCCATGCAAAGACAGCCATCACAGACGGAGCTTGATAAAACTTTGAGGCCAATCATGGTCGGGACCATTGTTCGGTACGAGGAGGAGGAAAAAATTGAATCGCAGTGCGGCGAGTGTGTTATATGCTTGGAAGAGTTTAAAGGCGGAGATTGTTGTAGGGTTCTTCCTAGCTGCAGACATCAATACCATCAACATTGCATAGATGAATGGCTGGTTAAGTACAGGCATTGCCCTCTTTGTCGTGGTTCAGTCCATGTTTAGAACCGACACCAATCACTGTGTCGCATTGAAACTAAATTGGCTGTTAATGTTTCAGTATTCTCATGTTCTAAAGTAGAGGGGGTTTGGGCTGCTTCAAGGTGAAGGTGTAATATATGGATGCTTTTTCTTGATTTTTGATATATACAACTGTTTTCATTAATGAATACATTGATTTTAAAGCTTGGGATTTATTGTCAAGATGGATGAGATGTTGGAAATCGATGCTGTAACTGTGATTTTTGTTCTAGTTTCTGTTCTATGTAATAAAGTTATTTTTATCATTTTTTTTTGTGCATGAAAAGTTGCTAATCCGCCTTTTAGGCTTCTAGTAGGGTTTATTTAATTAGATTTATTTTATTATTAACTTTTATTTATTGTTCAAAATTTAAAATTAAGTAATTAATTTAGTATTCTTAGGTTTTTTTTTTCTAGGTGCAGAAGGAAAAAGTGAGGCTGCTAACCCCAGTAATAATATTTGATAAAATAAAATTTTAAGTATTGAAAAATTAAGTAATGAATTTTTATTGTTAAATTTTATAAGTGTTGAATTTATATTAAAAAATTATTTGATAAATTAGTAAATATATGTACTAATATAATTATATTGTTTGATAAAAATAAATAATAATTTTAAAGATTTTTTTAATTAGCTATCTACCCCTTAGTTAAATTAAATATTCATTGTAAGTTTCTTTTTGATACAATATTTAGAATTGCCCATAATTCCTCCCCAACCCTTAAATAAGAGGATAATTCACTTCAGTACATTCAAACCCATGACCTCCTACATTGACAACAATGTCGATACCAATCGAACTAAGATTCAATCGATATACATTGTAGTTTTTTGTATTAATATATCTCTTTTGTAAAAAGAATCAAACTCAGTCAAGTATTTAATAATAGTGTTTGTATATATGTAATATATATAGAAATGTTCATAAATCAAGTTGGATTGGATTGGGTTTGGGATAATCACATGCGTGATACCAATACTATATATAAATACTCATGTCCAGTCCCGTTCGAAATATGAATATTAAATTTGGTCTAAGTTCACCCATTTTTGTAAAAGACTAATTCAAGCTTATTTAAGCATGCTCATATTATTTTTTAAAAAATAATTATTTTTATTTTTGGTGATAATATGTATAATATTATTACCATTATTTATATATATTTAATTTCTAAATATAAAAAAATTAACATACTTTTTAATATTTACATTATAGTATAGTATTTTTATTATTTATTGATATAAAATATATAAAAAATAACATAAAATAAACTTGAAAATAGGTTAAACCGAATCAAGGGACTGCTTTTGAATGTTAAAGTTAAGCCTAACTCGTATTTCAAATAAGTTTACTTTTTATTACACAAAATTATTTTTAAAATTTAAAAATTTAAAAATTTTATTTAAACCCTTTTAAATTTTAAACCAAACCTGCAAATTTGGATGAGTTCGTATCTAATAGTAGTAATATGTATCCATTGAAAATTCTATGCTCATTTTTTTTGGTGAAAAATAAACAAAATAACCAAATTACAAACTCCTAAGAGCTCCTAAAAGCTTTATCTTGCTCAATAGCCGAAACCACCAAATCAGGTGGAACTTCAAAAGGCTGGAGGGGTGACTTCCAAGAAAGACTAAACTTTGCCAAATGGTCAGCGATTAGATTACACTCCCTGGTAACATACTTAATTTCCCATTGTCCTTCAGAACGCAAAAGTCTTTTAACTCTTTTGAGAACGGTAATACCTGAGTCCATTGATACTTCCATTGCCAATTCCTTCACCACTTCAAAATTATCTGTCTGGATCCGAACTATTTTGTAGCCCTTACTTAACAAAATAAGAATACCATCAAGGATGCCCCATAGTTTTGCCTCCAAAGGTGAACATCTACCCAGAGAGTGGGTAAACCCCAGAATCCAATTGCCACTCCTATCTCTGATCACGCCTCCCGCTGCGGCATTTCCTGAACCTCTAGTGATTGCTCCATCCGAAAACAAGTTGACCCAATTATCAGAGAAGTGATGACGAAATTCAGGATTGGTTGCAATAGGTTTGGTTACAAGTAGGAACGGTTCAAAATGTTGAGCCCAACTGAGGGAGGACTTGGTAGTCTCATATGTCGACCAATTAATGTTTTGGAAGATGAAAATATTCCTATTCTTCTATAGTCTCCAAGCAACAATCTGAAAGAAACACGACCAGGTAATACCCTTGTCCTACAACTTATCATAACAACAAATATTAGTGTAAAACCAAATATAAAAAGGGTCAGAAAAAAACCTGGAACGCCTCTCTGTTGGAACAATGAGCATCCAAGCTTCTTTAGCCATTGGACAATCACGGAGAGCATGCAGAATGTCCTTAGAATAATGCCCACCAAGAGGACACTCACTACTATGTCCAATCCCTCTCCTGGATCGCTCGACATTAGTAAGAAGCCTTGATAATACTCTAGAACAAAATATTTTATGTGCTAATTGCATGATTATTTTGAGCATGATCCTACTAATTTGGATTATTTTGTGGTCTTTTATCTTTTAGGGACTAAATTGGAGGCAAGAAGAAATTTAAAGGCAAAAAGTGCGAATTTGAAGATATAATGGGCCAACATGCATAAAAAGAGAGAAGTGGTGCCAAAAATACAAACATGGAAGACCCAACGACAAAAATGCAAAAGAAGAGATTTTATAGCATAAGACTCTATTTTAATTATATTAGGATAATTATTAAGAATTTTTATTAGATTTAATTTTAGGATTTATTTTCATTTATCTTTGATTATCTTTATTTATTTGTATTTATCTTTTAGAATTTAATTAGGAATAGACTAGGTTTTCTAGTACTATAAATAAGGGATGGAGTGACACATATTTGATATCTCTTTTTCCTGTAAAAACTCTCTCTCCCAAAAACTCTGTCTTTTATTCTCTTTATATTTTTTTCAATAAAAATCCCATTCCTATTATATTTATTTCTTTCCCAAAAATCATAAGCCACTAAACCAATCTAGCTGAAGGTTGTCAAATTCTCCAAAAAGGTTCATGAGGCTTAGAACCCGCGCTTAGCCTTCTCAACAAGGTATTTATCGCTTCTCCGCATTACAAGGCTGATGCGTCCGTCCAAGTCCCTTATTAGGTGATCTTTTTAACTTGTGCAAGGAACGACCGCTTTGTACGTTTTGGGAAGGTTGCACAGTCGGTTCGTTAGCTTTCTGCGTTAGAGGTTAGCGAAATCCAAGAGACAAAACGGCGTGGTATTCGCCGTTGGGAAGTGATGATCTAGCAGAAGATAGTCCCACAAAAGCGATTATTGGCTAGAGTCAGGCTCCGCCAAATTTTAAATCCAAATCCTCAGAGCTGGTGGTCGTAGGCGTCCTCTTCTACTATAACTGGCTTATCTTGCTCGAGAAGGGTTACTTAAAAGTCAAGGATTGAACCCAAGGCGGATCGAAACAACCGGAGGCTGGAATCTCACCACATAAAAAACTCTCTCTTTTCTCAAACTCTGTTTATTTTTATATTCTTCATTTTAATTTTTGCAATTTATTTAATTTCGCAATTTCAATTCACTTTAAATTCTGTTTTTATTTTTCCAGATCGAAATTCTTAATTCTGTTTTTTTATTTTTCAGAAACGCAGGTTTTCTTGGCCAAGAAATTGTCTAGGATTTCAAGAAACGAGCATTCGTACAATCCGGTCCCTGAGGATTCGGCCCTACTTCCCATTTACTATTATTTTTACTATTTTACAGGGAATAGGATATTTTCTGTGCTCTCAACGACGCATCAAATTTTGGCGCCGTTGCTGGGGATCGGTAACGCACTAATCTTTTTTTTTTTATTTCTTATGACCCGATCTGCTCTAGGAACTCTTGCGTTTGATTCAGAGATTGAAAAGACTACGAGGGCTAATCGCAAGCAAGCAAAGCTAAGGAAAAAGCAGTCAGCGGTGGTAGGGACTCAAAGTAATCCACCGCCAGAAATCAGAATCGATGACGAAGCAGAGTCTAGGGTTAACGAAAACCCTACTTAAACTTTTGAAGGCGAAAAAGTAAAAGTCGATTCCCCAAAAGAAGTGCTGAACGCTAGGGTTAACGTAAACCCTAATTTAGCACCTCAACCTATGGCTCAGACAATTAGGCAACTCACCGAAGCGCCGACAGAACAACCGCCACTATGCATCGCGAATCCTATTATAGATACTGATTTTGAATTAAAGTCAGGCTTGATCCAGCTATTGCCAACTTTTCAGGGGTTACAGAATGAAAATTCCCATAAGCATTTGAAAGAATTACATATGGTTTCCCTTAGTATAAAATCTCAGGGGGTAACTGAGGATCAAATTAAACTGTGTGCTTTTTCTTTTTCCTTAGTAGATTCTGCTAGGGAATGGTTATTTTATTTACCTCTTGGGTCTGTAACGACTTGGGCTAATCTGTCTCATTTGTTTCTCAACAGGTTTTTTCCAGCGTCACGTGCAGCTGAGTTAAGAAGAGAAATCATGGGAATAAGGTAAAAAGACGCAGAGTCACTGTATGACTATTGGGAGGGATTTAAAAAGTTGTGTGCAAGTTGCCCACAACACGGTATAACGGAACAGTCTTTGCTCTAGTACTTTTATGAATGCCTGAAACCCATGGAGATGAATATGGTAGACGCCGCTAGTGGAGGAGCATTGGTCAACATGACTCCACAACAAAAAAGGGACTTAATCTCCACGATGGTTGCAAATTCTCAACAGTTTCGAGCTAATCCTGAACCTCCTAAAAGGGTTCACCAGCTAAGTAATTCAACCTTAGAGGACAAATTTGACAGACTTACTAATATGATAAATTCTCTTATTGCAAAAAAAGCAAAAACAACCCGGTTATGTGGAATATGTGCTACCCTTGAACATACAACTGATGCATGTCCCAGTTTGTATGATTATACTATGGCTCATTTAGATGCTGTGGGAAATTTTCCCGGGCCACCACAAAGGCGATACGACCCTTACGCTAATACCTACAGCCCAGGATAGAGGGATCACCCTAACTTAAGTTATGGGGCCAACCCACGATATAACCAGCCATACCAGAACCGAGTTCCACAACAGCCACGAGATTCAGGTAATTCTCTAGAAACTTTGGTCAATAAATTAGTGGCTAACATGATTGATTTTCAACAGAAAACTGAAGCGTCTATAAGAGAATTGGACGTATCAATTGAGAAGATGAGTTCTCAAGGGAAGCTGCCATCACAAACAGAACCAAACCCGAGGCAAAATGCAAATGTAGTGACGCTGCGAAGTGGAAAGGTACTGGAACCAATTCCTGGCAGGAATCTTGGCCAAGAAATCGCCCAGGAAAAACCCGAAAATGACAAACAGGTCCCAGCGAAACCTCTATTACCGAAAGTCCAACCTCCATTCCCAGGACGATTAAATTAGTGTCAAAAAAGTAAGAAAGACAAGGAGATCCTCGAAACATTCAGGAATGTCAAGATCAATTTACCACTGTTGGATGCCATCAGATAGATTTCGCGGTATGCCAAGTTCCTCAAAGAGCTTTGTACCAACAAACGAAAACTAACAGATAATGAAAAGTTAAATGTTGGTGAGAATGTATCCACAGTGTTACAGCGAAAAATGTCGGCAAAATGCAAAGATAGGGGTATGTTCGCTATACCATGCAAAATAGGTCATTTGGGGATCAATAAGGCTATGTGTGATTTAGGGGCCTCCATAAATGCTATGCCTTATTCTATTTATGAATCACTTAACGCAGGTTTTTTTTACGAAAACAGGTGTTATAATTCAATTGGTAGACAGGTCTGTTGTGCACCTCGAAGGAGTCCTCGAAGACGTACTGGTGAAAGTTAACGAACTTATTTTCCTTGTAGATTTTTATGTGATAAAGATGGAGGAGGTTAACACTACTGGATCTTCGGACCTCCTGCTGGGCTGACCTTTCTTTAGCACCGCTCGCACCAAGATCGAAATTCGAAGCGGAACTCTTATGATGGAATTTGATGGGGAGATCGTGAAGTTTAATGTTTACGACACTATTAGTCATCCAAGTGAAATTTTGAGCATAAACCGTATCAACATAATTGACTTATTAGTAGACGAGATTTTTGAGTCGATTTATGAAGATAAATCAAAATTTATAGTTAATGATTATAAATCTGTTAATGAGTTATTGTCTCCATCAAATACTAAACTTTTACCTTCTGTTGTGCAGGCTCCAGAATTGGAATTGAAACCGCTTCCCGAACATCTTAAGTATGCGTTTTTGGGGAAAAGTGATACCCTACCAATCATAGTTTCCAACAAACTCTCTAAGCTCGAAGAAGAAAGTTTGATCCAAGTACTAAAAAGTCATAAGGACGCGATTGGCTAGACTATTGCCGATTTAAAAGGAATAAGCCCTTTGACATGCACACACAGAATCTACTTGGAGGAAAACGCAAAACTGAAGCGAGAGGCCCAAAGGCGATTAAACCCGAATATGATGGAGGTGGTAAAAAAAGAAATAATCAAGCTGCTGGATGATGACATAATCTAACCCATTTCTGAAAACAGATGGGTAAGTCCGGTACAAGTTGTGCCTAAGAAAATGAGTGTGACAATAAAGAAAAATGCTAAAGGTACTTGGTACCAACTCGAGTGCAAAACGGTGGCGTGTCTGCATTGATTACAGCAAGTTGAACTCTTACACAAGAAAAGATCATTTCCCTCTTCTTTTTATAGATAAAATGCTTGGACGTTTATCAGGTAAAACTCATTTTTGTTGTCTTGATGTATACTCAGGCTTCTTCCAAATTCCAGTCACACCAGAGGATCAGAAAAGACCACTTTTACATGCCCATTCGGCACTTTTGCATACAGAAGGATGCCATTTGGACTTTGTAACGCACCAGCCACATTCTAAAGATGCATGATAAGTATATTTTTTGAATATGTGGAAAAAATTATTGAAGTTTTTGTGGAGGATTTTACTGTTTATGGGAATTATTTTGATGAATGCCTTGAAAATCTCACGGTAATTTTAAATAGGTGCATAGAAGTTAATCTTGTCTTGAACTATGAAAAGTGTCATTTTTTGGTAGACAAGGGTTTGATTCTAGGTCATATAGTTTCTGCAAGGGAATTGAGGTCAATAAGGCCAAAATTGACATTATTAATTCTTTGCCATATCCCTCCACTATAAGGGAAATTCGTTCTTTCCTTGGCTATGCAGGGTTCTACAGGCGTTTTATAAATAACTTCTTGAAAATAGCTGAACCACTGTGCGAGTTATTACAGAAGGACAAAAAATTTGAGTTTGGCCCAAAATGTAAGGAGGATTTCGACATGCTCAAGCAGAAATTGGTTTCTGCCCTTATGGTGCAAGCGCTAGACTGGAAATACCCTTTTGAAATTATGTGCGACGCAAGCGAACACAGTGTGGAGGCCGTGTTAGGGCAAAAGATAGACAAAGAGCCTCATGTCATTTGCTATGCCTCCAAAATCTTAGATGCTGCACAAAGCAACTACACCACTACGGAAAAAGAACTCTTAGTAGTTGCATTCACTTTAGATAAATTTCGATCTTATTTATTAGGATCTAAAGTGATTATTTTTTCTTACCATGCAACTCTTAGGTACTTGATCGCAAAGAAGGAGGCGAAACCAAGGCTCATTAGATGAATTCTGCTGCTCTAAGAATTTGACATCGAAATTCGTAATAAAAAGGTATGTGAAAACCTGGTGGCTGACCACTTGAGTAGGATAAAAACTCCATTTGATGATATTCCTATAAAGGATAAGTTCCCTGATGAAAGCTTATTTTCGACCGAGGCTCACTATCCATGGTATGCAGATATAGTTAATCTCTTAACCATAGGATCGTTACCCACTGAGTTAGCACGTTCCGTGAAGGATAAGCTTAGACGGGAAGCTCGGTATTACATTTGGGACGACCCATACTTATGGAAACATTGTTCAGATTAGATAATAAGACGATGTGTTCCAGAAACTGAGGTAACCTCTATCCTTACTTTTTTTCATACAGAAGCTTGTGGAGGTCACTTTGGCCCTAAACGGACAGCTAACAAGGTATTGGAGTGTGGGCTATATTGGCCCACAATTTTTTGCGACGCGTATGACTTCTGTAAGTCTTGCGACAAATGCCACCATACAGGTAACATCACTAAACAAAATCAAATGCCCCTATCCCCGATTCATGTATGTAAGATTTTTGATGTATGGGGCATCGATTTTATGGGCCCCTTTATTTCTTCATTTGGACACGTATATTTACTTATTGTAGTAGACTATGTTTCTAAATGGATAGAAGCAAAGCCTTCTCGCAATGATAATGCTAAAACTGTTGTGGAGTTTCTAAAACAAACTATTTTTTTCTAGGTTTGGCACACCTCGAGCTTTGATCAGTGATTGTGGTACCCACTTTTGCAATAAGGTCATGGAGGCACTATTATAAAAATACGGAGTGCACCATCATATAGTAACAACCTATCATCCCCAAACGAACGACCTAGCAGAGATTTCAAACAGGGAGATCAAGTTTATTTTGGAAAAAACAGTTCGGCCCAACCGAAAGGATTGGAGTCTTCGGCTCAATGATGCTCTTTGGGCCTATCGGATGACGTATAAAGGCCCGATTTGCATGACCCCGTATCAACTTGTTTTTAGCAAAGCGTGTCATCTACCAGTAGGACTGGAGCATAAAGCTTATTGGGCTATTCGACAATGTAACATGGAGTTAGAGCCCACAGGGAAGGCAAGGAAATTGGACATTCAAGAATTAGAAGAAATTCGTAATGATGCCTACGAGAATGCTCGCATTTATAAAGACAAAACAAAGCTATTTCATGATAAGAAAATAGCTCAGAAGTATTTTTCGGTTGGACAAAGTTTTGCTTTACAACTCCGTATTAAAGCTATTCCCAGGTAAGCTTTGATCTCGGTGGCAAGGACCTTTTATTGTAACTAAAGTATTTACACATGGCACGGTTGAAATAGAAAGTGAAGAATCAGGAAAGTAGTTCATAGTCAATGGCCAAAGTTTGAAGCCATTTTATGAAAATTTTCAGGCCCACACGGTCGAAAAAATTTAGTTAGAGCCACCATAGAACCATTCAAGGCGTCGAGCTAACGACGTTAAACAAGTGCTTGTTGAGAGGCAACCCAATTTTTATTTTTATTTTATTTTATTATTTTATTATTTATTATTTTCAGATATTAATAAAATTCTCTTCTTCTAGGTAACCGAAATGAAGATAAGGAGAAAGGAGGAAAGACAACCCCGCAGCCAAACAGCTCCTATTCCAGCCCAAAATAACTTATCCCTGCCCTAGACCACCCTACTTCTGCAGCTAAACACCACTTTTTAGCCACTAAAAAACCCAAACCCTAACATTTTAACCCATTTTCCCCACATTTGTCCCTCCAGGCATTCACACCGCACCAACTAAATGAGTCTTTTGACGATAAAATCATGACAATGCGCCCACTCAAGCCCAACCTTCGATAGCCGTAGAACAACGCCTTGAGCGTATCGAGGCTCGACTCGACACTTTTGGCCAGCAACTAGCGGATCTCATTGCCCTTATACGTGAATGATAGTAATTACACGGGGAGTTCCTCTACACCTTTTTCTTCTATTTTATTTATTCCACATTGAGGACTATTTGTTTTAAATAAGGGGACGCATTCCTCATTATTTCTGTCGTTTTAGATGCTGAATTTTTGTTGTTGCTGCTGATTTAGTTGTTGCTGCCCATATAATTTTTTTAAAGAATATTTTGCCTCTTTTCATGCCCAAGAATTTGACCACGACTTGCCCACTGTTTGACCCACATGCATGATTCTTATCTACTGAGTTAATTATGATTTTGCTTGATAGATTTCATCTCCACTGTTTTATTTCTTTTAGTTTAAATAATTATGATTAATGGAGTTAACCCTATCTTGATTTTGATAAATTTGATTAAGTCTAAATACAAGAGGACACTTAATACAATTGCATGCTCAAAATATACTCATGACTATTAAGGTGATTACTAAAACCTATTCTTGACACTTGATTGTTTTTTTTTCTAAGTCCTCCAAAATTAAAATTTTGTTTAATAATAATGTTTCCGTGGTTATGAGTGCATCTTAAGACGTAACTAGTTGAGTAACCGGGGTAGGGTGCTTGGGTTGTCATCCTATTTCGCGTCAAAAGGTTGTGTGACGTGTTAGGTAAAACTCCACTAACCAGAATTAATTCTTAAGAATGTGTTGGACTGAGTAACCGGGGTGGGGTACTTGGCTGTCATCTTTCTTCGCGTCTAAAGGTTCAATATTTTCCTAAGTGAAAGTAAATAAATAAAGTTGAAATTAAAGTAAAAAAAAAAGAAGAAAAAAAGAAAAAAAATGCATTAATAAAATTTGGGGACTAAAGGGAGAAATAAATAAGGTGTCTTGATAGGTTTTGTAAATTACCTAATTTTCATGAAATAATCCAAGTCGATCCTAATTTTTGTGTGTTAATTGGAACACTTTTTTAATTTTACTTAAATCAAGCTAAGGGTTCTCTTTATTTTTCATATGCATTTTGACTAATTTTTATAAAACTTTGGAGTAGTATTTCTTTCATGGCAGGATTTAATTTTCACAGTGGATACGAATCATACTTGAGGGCAAGCATGGGCTAAGTAGGGGGAATTTGATAATACTCTAGAACAACATATTTTATGTGCTAATTGCATGATTATTTTGAGTATGATCCTACTAATTTGGATTATTTTGTGGTCTTTTATCTTTTAGGGACTAAATTAGAGGCAAGAGGAAATTTAAAGGCAAAAAGTGCGAATTTGAAGATATAATGGGCCAACATGCAAAGAAAGAGAGAAGTGGTGCCAAAAATGCAAACATGGAAGACCCAAGGACAAAAATGCAAAAGAAGAGATTTTATAGCATAAGACTCTATTTTAATTATATTAGGATAATTATTAAGGATTTTTATTAGATTTAATTTTAGGATTTATTTTCATTTATCTTTGATTATCTTTATTTATTTGTATTTATCTTTTAGAATTTAATTAGGAATAGAATATGCTTTCTAGTACTATAAATAGGGAATAGAGTGGCACATATTTGACATCTCTTTTTCCTGTAAACACCCCCTCTCCCAAAAACTTTGTCTTTTATTCTCCATATTTTCTTCAATAAAAATCTCATTTCTATTATATTTATTTCTTTCCCAAAAATCATGAGCCACTAAACCAATCTAGCCGAAGGTTGTCAAAATTCCCCAAAAAGGTTCATGAGGCTTAGAACCCGCTCTTAGCCTTCTCAATAAGGTATTTATCGCTTCTTCGTATTACGGGGCTGACGCTTCTGTCCAAGTCCCTTATTAGGTGATCTTTTCAACTTGTGTAAGGAACGGCCGCTTTGTACATTTTGGGAAGGTTGCACAGTCGGTTCGTTGGCTTTCTGCGTCAGAGGTTGGCAAAATCTAAGAGACAAAACGGCGTGGTATTCGCCGTTGGGAAGTGATGATCTAGCAGAAGATAGTCTCACAAAAGCGATTATTGGCTAAAGCCAGGCACCACCAAATTTTAAATCTAAATCCTTGGAACTGGTGGTCGTAGGCGCCCTCTTCCACTATAACTGGCTTATCGTGCTCGAGAAGGGTTACTTAAAAGCCAAGGATTGAACCCAAGGCGGATCGAGACAACCGGAGGCTGGAATCTCGCCACATAAGAAACTCTCTCTTTTCCCAAACTCTGTTTATTTTTATATTCTTCATTTTAATTTTCACAATTTATTTAATTTCGCAATTTTAATTCACTTTAAATTCTGTTTTTATTTTTCCAGATTGAAATTCTTAATTCTATTTTTTTTTTCAGAAACGCAGGTTTTCTTGGCTAAGAAATTGTCTAGGATTTCAAGAAACGAGCATTCGTACAATTCGGTCCCTGAGGATTTAACCCTACTTCCCCTTTATTGTTATTTTTACTATTTTATAGGGAATAGGATATTTTTGGTGCTCTCAACGACGCATCAAGCCTCCTTTTGACTGCAAGCCAAAGAAAAAGACGAACTCTCTGAGGGCCTTGATATTTCCAAACGGATTTCCAAGCATCATCAGAGGGACCCTAGGAACTTTCTTTTAAGGCCCAATAAGCACTTCAAACGGAAAAGGACCCTGAGCCAGAACGAGCCCAAATGATCCTATCTACTCCCCCATTAGGATACGAATGGGGGATACTCACTATACGCATAATCATATCGTCAGGCAACCATAAACGGAGCAGATCAAAATTCCAAGTACCATCAGGTAGAACCCATTCACTTAGAGTACTCTCCAAATTGAGCCTAGAATGAGCTGGAACATAAGGCAAGAGGGAACCAACCTCAGGGATCCAAGCGTCTTTCCAGCTTCATATTAATGCGCCATCCCCAATAGACCACATGAGATTCTCACAAAAAAGTGGCCACACCTTAGAAAGGGACCGCCAAAGATGGGAACAATTACTTTTGTGAATGGTATCTGGAAGCTGATTCTTCCACCCATATTTTGAACGAAAGACACGGACCTATAAAGCGTCCTTTCGAGAGATGAGATTGAACACGATTTTCATGAGAAATGAGTTATTTTGATCTTGAAGATGCCTTAACCCAAGTCCCCCACGGGATTTAGGTTGACAAATAGATTCCCACCCAACCAAAGCACTTTTAGGATGTTTCGTATAGCCTCCCCAAATGAACTGTCTTGTAATCTTCTCAATTTCATCACACACTCCTTTCGAAACTAGCAAGGACTGCATAAAATAGTTAGGAATGGCGAGAAGGACAGATTGGGCAAGCGTGACTCGACCCGTAAAGGAAAGTTTTCTGGCTTCCCGATTCTAAAGTTTACATCTCACTTTCTCAATAATAAAATTCAGGGTACTTTTAGTAACCCGATCATGAAGGAGAGGTACCCCCAAATAACTACCTAGATTCAGAACCTTCTGAAAACCAAAAGAATGGCTAATCTGATCACATAACCTATCATCAACACCTTTGGAGAAATACGTATTACACTTCTTTATACTGAACTTATGTCCAAAAAAATCACAGAAACTTTTAAGGGTTTCTTTTAACAATAGAGCTTGGCCTATCTCTGCATTACCAAAAATAACAAGATCATCAGTGAAAAAGAGATGAGATAAGGCTGGCCCCGACTAGAAAGTTGAATCGGATGCCACTTTCCTACTGTTATCTTAGAACGAATAATATATCCTAACCATTCCATTGAAAGGACGAAAAGGTAAATCGATAAAAGACAACCCTGCCTAATCCCCACACGGGCTTGAAGGATTGGGACAAAACCCCATTCCATAAGATCTACATAGTCGATGAAGAGATAGCACCCATAATTACCTTCCTGAGGAACTCAGGAATCTCAGCAGCTACAAGGGTCACATCAATAAAGTCCCAACTAATCCTGTCGTAAGCTTTCTTTAGATCCAATTCGATGGCCATCCAATTCCTGCCAACTTTCCTACTACGCATCGAGTGAATAACTTCTTGCGCAACAATAACTATCTAAAATGTTACGTCCCGCAATAAACCCATCTTGCTCAAATGAAATATAATTCGAAAACACCAATTTAAATCTATTGGCTATCATCTTCATCACCAATTTATACATGACCGAGCACAGACTGATTGGCTGAACTTGACTGAAGTCCTCCGGACTCTCCATCTTAGGAATAAGCACAATCAACGTATTATTAAGATCCTCCTCAATCTTATTCCCAGCAAAGATCCCCTGAACCCAATCACAAACCGTCCCTCCAATGGAATCCCGCTGAATTTGAAAAAAATGCGCGTGAAACCCATCACTTCCCTAAGCCTTCAACAGAGCCATGTCGAAAAGGGCCTTCTTAATTTCTTTGTTCAAAATCAACTTATTAAGGAAATCAACATCTTCCTCCTTGAGACGGGGAAATAAATCCAAAGGAAGAGTACTCATGGGCGTAGGAATTTCTCCATACAACTTCTCAAAAAACCTTGCTGCCTCGTCCTTGAGAGCACACTTATCCGAACTCCACTCCCTGTTACTAATGCTCAAAGCCAAAATGCAATTAAATTTCCTCCTTTGCATAGTATGACTATGAAAGTACTTAGTATTACGATCCCTGAACTAGAGCCAGTCACATCTAGCCTTCTGTCTCCAAAAGAGCTCCTCATGGTTAAGCACGTTTTCCAATTCATCTTGAACCTTAATTTTCAAATCGACGAGTCTACTAGAGGAAGACCAATCCATAGCCTTCTGAATATTCCCAAGTGACCTCATAAGTTGCCTCTTACGTGTTCCTATAAATCTGTAAACGGACCTGTTCCAATCTTTGACATGTGGAGTAAAATCAGATAAGGAGTCAGCCATATTACCTGAAAACCTCCATTTAGTAGAGACAAGTTCTTTAAAATTTTCATGTCTTATCCACCCTACGAGAAAACGAAAAGGTCTCCCTTTTCGGAAGGCTAAGATCGGGATTAGTAGAAATAAGAATGGGTCTATGGTCTGATTTAATACGCAGAAGATGAAAAACTAAGGTATGCGGAAAGGCTGAGATCCAAGAAACATTTGCTAAGGCCCGATCAATCCGTTCATGGGTATTACCTCTTTGCCAAGTAAATGCCGGTCCTATGAATCCAAGATCCTGTAAATTACAAGAGTCAACAAAATTTTTAAAATGCTTACATCTCTTACCTATGGACCGATCACTTTTTTTTTATCTTTAGGAGAGAGGATGGCATTAAAGTTCGTCAAGATAATCCAAGGCAATGGGTCAGGATGTAATACTTCAAATAAATAAGACCAAAGAGACTTTTTCTTAACCCTTTCAGGACTATTATACACAACAAAAA
This sequence comes from Gossypium anomalum, assembly GCA_025698475.1. Classification (NCBI taxonomy): domain Eukaryota; kingdom Viridiplantae; phylum Streptophyta; class Magnoliopsida; order Malvales; family Malvaceae; genus Gossypium; species Gossypium anomalum. The sequence continues at coordinate 9,469,372 of CM046965.1, read as the reverse complement.
TAAAAAAGGGGTTAGAAACAGCAGTGCCTTGCACACGAAGAAGCATAAATTGAGGATGATTATGGATAATATTAATGCTAATATTGTCCTTCTATCCAACCCAAATCCCACCTGAAAAACCAATGGACTCAATACGATGAGAAAAATCAAAACCCAATTTATCAATAATAACGTTAGCTTTTTTACCACTAACTCTCGGCTCCAAAAGGCATACAATATCCAATTTATGGTCAAGATCATACTCATGAAAAGCCTGTAACAGCCTAATTTTCAGTGGTAGGGAATAGAGATTTAAGATCACTAAATCCGACGGGTGAGTTGAAAATTTAATAAAATAATACCTATGAGTCAAATGTGAATATAGAAGTATTTTTGAATTAGTGAATTTGGTGATTAAAAGTATTAATTAGGTAAATTGGGACGAGAATGAGGTATCGAGACCTCGACTTTATAAATAGAGCCATAAATATTTTTAAAAATATTTATGAAGTGTTGGTGAGGTAGTATTAAAATTTCGTCAAAAAGTTTTGACGTTTGGGTGGTTAATGAAATAAAAAGAACTAAATTGAAAAATGAGTAAAAGTTGCTAAAAGGATTAAATAGCTCAATTGTCAAATGAGGAAGGACCTAAAGTGCAAATAAGCCTAAAGGAGATATTTTGGGCGGCAATAGCTGAGAAAAATCAGGAAATGGGTGAAATAAGGGCAAAATTGGAAAATTGCCAAAATGAGCTAAATAAAAATGAGACTAAATTGGAATATCTAGAATTCTCTTCATATTCATCAGCTGAAAAACAGCCATAGAGGAGGGTTCAAGCTGGTTTTCATACTCTAGCTTCATGTAAGTTTAATCCTTGCTTTCTGCTTGAAATTTTTATGTTTTTAGACTTTTACAATTGGGTCCAACTTACTATTTCATTAGTTTTTGATTTCATGGCTAATTTTTGAAGTTTTTATGGATGAGTATTGGAATCAAATGATGAATAAACATATAATTGAAGCTTTAATTTTGATAGATGGTGATTTTATCAAGTAAAATTGATGAAAATTGGTTTTAGGACCTAATTGTGAAAGAGTTTGGAATTAAGGTCTAGTGTTAAATTTCTGGATTTCAAGGGTTATGAAGTAGTTTAAAATGATATAATAAAGTATTAAATGCTAAAAATTAACATAATTTAGGGGTTAATTGAGAAAGGATTGAATTGTATGAACTATGAAATTTGGGGCAAAATGGAAATCAATATTTTGCACTAAAACTGTTTTGGACAGCAACAGTAGTCTAACTTTGAAAAATCACAAAAAATTTTAAAAATCGAATTAGAGTATGAATAAAATATGAAATTAAAGCTTATTGACTCTAGTTTCTTATAAAAGAAATTATGTAAGAAATGGAATTGTAAATCATGAGATACAATAACTTTTGTGAGACAAGGTCAGAATGATTTCCGGTTCCCCTATTTTGACTTTGAAAATTTATATGTCTAGAATCCTGAATGAGTCTATTTTCAACATAAATAAATGAGGGCATCATTCGAATCCTGTACAAGAAGATAATTAATTTTTGGTGAAGAAAGGTCGGAACTGTCAGACAGCAGAATAAGGGAGATTTCAATGAATAAAATGTATTAATTGGCCCAACCAAAAATTATGAAATTTTTATGGTAAGAAGACACATGAGTCTAGTTTCTGGGAAAATTTATGGATCTTAATTTGGAGTTCTGTAGCTCAAGATAAAAATAATTTAGTAATTATGACATGGATGGACAGCTTGAATATTCACATAAGTAAATAGTGAAAATTATGGATAATGTTACTTACAAATGTGTTATTTATACTAAGGATGTGGTTGGAGAGGGGGAGGAGGAAAAGTAAATATACATATATGTATGAATGACTTGTGTATAAATTGATCACGTGCCCGATTATAATTAATAAATGTTGAATTAGAAATGATATAAGGTTTTATTTGGAATATTTATTATGAAATTATGATTATCGTTATAATACAAAAATAGAACTTGTGATTTTATATAACTAAATTTTAGTGACCATTTGTTAATATTATTAAATTTTAATATTATTTTATGAATGGTGATTAATATTTATGTATGTTAGTTGTTGAAAATAAGTAAATTATGTACAAAAGTTATGAAATTGAACTGAGTATTTTGGAGGAACGGAACACAGGAAATGAGTACGATCTTTCAGTGAAAAAGATGAATTGATGGTAAATTACCCAAGTAAACCGAGATTCAGCATTTGTTGCGAATTCTCGTGTTTGCTTTCCGTTTAGCTCCTACGAGCTTTTGTTAACTCATATGAGTTTCAGTTAACCCTTTTGGGGTTTCGATTCGGCTCGATGAGCTTGATTGTTAGCCTTCTAAGCTTCGCTTAGCACTTGCGTGCTTGATTAGCCTTCGGACTTCCGTTTTGCACTTGCGTGCTTCATTGTAGCCTTCTGCTTGATTAGCCTTCTCAAGCTTCCGTTTAGCACTTATGTGCTTCAATAAACTTCAGCTTGAGATCACGATGTACTCAAATCCGTAGTCGTCGTCCTGAATGGGCGAGTTGGTAAGTCATAAATGTAATGTGTGGAAAAAGAAATGTAAGTAATGTTATCATTATCATTATTGAGCTCAATTATGTGATTTTGTCATTTGAAATTGTGATTAACAGGAAGAAACAGTGAATTGCATGCTTATGAATGGTTACACATAATTATCTGAAAAACAAGAAAAATGACGGTTTTTGATATATGGAGACATGAGACATTGATATATGAATGTGGATTATGTTTGATAAATGTGTTCATTCATAATTATGGAATTATGTACCTCATGTGTGCTATTTGCATAAAGATGATATTTCAAATACTTTGGCGAATAAAGCTTAAATATGAAATAGTATGAAATCGAGACAAGTTGTTATGAAAATATATTTAAATTATCTGTAAGTGTTTCGTACTACTCGGTAATGCTTCGTACTTTATTCCGTCAAAGGATACGGGTAGGAGGTGTTACAAAGCCCGTAGGAATTTACTACTCACACATCCTTGACAATTCCACGAGAAAATTGATAAATTTAAATCCATAAACAAAGGATAATAATAAAAGTAAAAAAACGAAACTCCAAAAAATAAAACCATACTATCCAAAACATAAAAAATCATTCCTGGATACTTTTACCAAAATTTGTGGCAGTAACTTCTTATTCAGCACCTCGCATAGTGAAGACTGTCTGCTCCAACCTAGACATGGACTCCCTTAAAGGAATTTTAGGAGAAATTTTAATTTTAAAATTAATCCCTTTCCCATGTGTAATTTTGTTAATCTTTTTTGTAGCTCCAAAGCCTTCATCTTTAATCCCCACCGATTTTCCTAAGGCTTAAGACTTATTCCCACTAGAATTTGACACATTACTTTTCCTTAATTAATCCCCTCCAATTACTCCTTTCTCATTGAAGAAGACAGCAATGTGCTTCAGTGGATCTAATCCACCATTAGAGTCAGTAACTTGGATTTCAACCAAATCTGGCACCCTTGAATCAGCCTTAGATTGTATATTAGAACCATCTCCTTCGGTGTCCTCCTGTCCATCAAAAACAGCATTAATACAAGCTATGTTCATAGGGGAAGAATTAGAAAAATTAGAATGTGAATTAGAACATTCTGCGCCAATCAATTTATTACAAACAGAATCATTTAAAGGAATAGAAAAACCCCATGTTTCTTCAATTTGAGCGCCAGACTTAATATAAGAGAGGTTCACCACACCATTGGGTTGACTAAGCCCACAGCAAGAAGAGACCATAGAAGGTTTAGAAGTGCTTGAGCCTAAGACACAATTGGACTTAGAGGTAACAACAGGACTTCGGCCCACTACTCCTTCCACCGCTGGCCTACTTTCATTAGAAGACCTAGACCCGACATCCCCTTTGACTCTCCCCATTTGCTCCATTCTCTTAAAAATAGGGTTTCCTCTATTATCCTTCTTTAAATTTTCAATAAATTTTCCCGTTTTCAGAGTACCCCTAAAATCCATCGTTTGGCCCTCTGTTTCCTTATTTCTTTCTCCATTCAATTTCAAAGCTTCTATATTTTCCAGGGTATCAAATCGGGACCCCGATTTTCCACGTTCCGAAAAATTCGCTTTGCTGGATTTCTGTTCCTAAAATTGCGCCTGTTTTTTTTTTCTTTACCACCATCCATGGCCCGTAAACGGGGCCTTCCCCGTGGTTTGTAGCCTTTGCCGGAGTATCACCTGTCTACTCATTTCCAGATGAAGTTTTCGATTGCAACAAGACACACAGATCTTTGGTGTGGCCGTATTTCCCACAAGTAAAACAAATCATAGGTAAAGCTTCGTATTTGACATTCTGATATGCTCTATTCACAAGAACTTGAGCAATTAAAGGTTTATCTAGATTGATAAAAACGGCCATCTGGACAAATCTGCCTCTAGTTTTATTGTCTGTATTGAAATCCAATCTAACTTACTTTACCGATTATCCCTCCTATTTCTTCAAGTATTCGCCTTTTGTACCAGAACCCTGGAAAGCCCGGTAGTCTTATCCACGTCAGCACCATACTAGGATATGATTGAGATGGTGTAAATTCCTTTGTATAAGGTTGGACAGTCAGATATTGTCCGTAGATCAGCCAAGGCCCTTGCGAAAGAACCTTAGCATAACCATCTGGAGATTGAAATTTAGCTAGGAAGTATCCATTCTCTATGTCCATGAGATGAAAGGGCATAAAAGGGTTCCATAGACTACTGATACGGGTTTGAAGAGCCCTATAGCCAATATTTCTTCCAAGCAATTTTATAACAACCGTTCTCTCCATTTCTTTGTATAAAATTTGTTGAATCCTCTCAAAAAAATCAATAGCAGGGATTCCGCTAACCATAGATCTGTGTATGTCACCTTCCAAAATTTCAATTTCTTAATCAACACTATAACTAGAAAGGGCCCGCCCTTTCTTATCCAGATCTACAGAATTAACCCCTAAAAGTTTGTCCTTCCAAGTGATCGTAGGACTGGGTGTAGATTCAATCATCATATCAGTGCTTTCCTTATTATTACCACCTTTAAAACGAACTTTCTTTGTGTTGCGGTCATCATCCGCCCTCAAACCACCACCATCTTCGAGTTCCGACAGATAAGAAATGCCATCAAGATTCAGAGGGTTTTCCAGAGAGTTCTCCATTAATTATGTATATCTTGATTATTCTATGCTTATTCATGCACGTGTAATTCTTACTTGGTTAAGCGCTAGTGACTACTTACTTACCTCTTTAGATTACAATAATAATTTTGGTTTTATTGGAGAAAATATTAATATAAATTTATAAAAATAATATGTTAAAAGTCTGTAAATAGGCGAATTGAGCTAATTAAGACTTAGTTTAATATTGCTTCTCAAAAATACTTTTGAGAAAAAAAATACTTTTGAAAAGAAGTTAAAATTTACAGCTTTTAAAAAAAGTACTTTTGGACCACTTTTTGACTGAAGAGAAGCACTTTTTCTCTCAAAATACAACTTGTAGAAATATTTTTGTTTCAAAAGTGTTTTTCATCCCAAAGGTGATTCTTAGAAGCAATACTAAATACACCCTAAAATGATTACAAGTTGAATAAATTTTGAATTGTTTTGATATTGCATTGTTGAATTCAAATGGTTGACTTTTTCATCAATTAGTTGACTCTAATTGAGATATAATTAACCAAGTTGATAAAAATTTTAAACTCTAAAATATGGTGGAATTTAAAAGGTTAAAATTAACAAGGTGGAGATTGATGACCAAACTAACAACTGAAACAGCATGAAGGGTGTCAACAATGGCGAACTCAACCTACCCAAATCCTCCACTATAAATAAGTACATCCTTATTAGTGGGCATAACACAAATCAAATCAAAGCAGAAATATTTGTAACTGCAAAACAGTCCAATTTGGGTTCAACTTTCTAAGTTTAGATGTTTTTGTCAAATTGATTTTATTTAGCGGATTAAATTAGTTTTGGATTGGATTACTCTCATTGGGTTAAATCTGAGTTTTAAAATATTTGAAGTGTTTTAGTTTAGATCAATTTTTGATTCAAGTTCGACTGTTTTGAATTTAGGAAATTTGAGTTTTTTCGAGTTAGATTATTAAGTATTCAAATTTTTTAAGTTTGAGTCGCTTTAAATTTTTGTTGTTTCGAGTTCTAATTTATTAATATTTGGATTATTGATTTGTCAAATAAAATCAAGTCTGGTTTATATTTGAATTGATCGAGTTTAATTTTTTATCCAATTTAGAATTAAAAAGTTTTCGATTTAATCAAAATTTTTTTCTTACTACCCTTTAATTATCCCGATAGCATCCTTTGAGATGATAACAAGAATTAATTTCCAAAGCCAGGACCAAGAGAGGTAATTCAATGAATTGAGTAAAAACACTATCTTATATATTCATTTCATTTTGCTGTAATCATCTTCTTGATACAAAGAAACATTTAATGCAAGTAATTAAATTCCCAAAAGAAAAAAAAAGAACAAATAACTAAAAACAGCAGCAGTTCTTGTTTATCACAAATTTTTCGAATGAAAAATTAAACAAGCTATATATTTGTCTTTATATATGAGCACAGGTTAAAGGACTTACAGAACAGTGTGGCTTTGTTGTAGCTCTCAAACTTTGAGAAAAGAAACACCCTTTTTAGCATATGGGCAAAGGAGCACCATTCCAGTCTTTCAAGCAATCCAGCAATGGATCAATCAACTTCCCTGCACACATTGCTGTGAAAACCTTGTCACATTCTTCTCCTGGTGAAATCACTTTCTCACCTGTTAACAAATTAGTCCCAAGAACTTCCCTCACAAACTTGTATAATGGGTAGGACCTGCATTCTTCGATCTTGTTCGGGATAGCCGGATTCCCGTTCTCGAATTCGGTTCTGGCGCTTTCGACTTCTTTAGGCAAATGGGTTTTCAGCTCTTCTTCAAAGACTCCAATCTTTTGGAAGATTGAAGTAGTGGAATCTTTTTCTCTGTCACCATTCATCAATGCATGGTCTACTAGTACTTGTCTCAGTTTCTGTATTAAGGGGTAATTTGCACTGCAAGGGTCGTCGGCGTAGGCATAGAGATATTCGCGATCGACGACTCGTAGAAGGTCCTTTTCGCAGAATCTCGATGGGTGGAGTTCACCATTGGATCCCATTGTTAGGACTCTTTTAGCCACTTGGCTAACTGTGTTCTTCACAGTGTTCTTCAAATTCTCTTCCAAATGCCTCAAATCAATGGCCTGGCATAAGGCAACCATGAAAGTTGAAGACATGAGCTTCAATATGTCAATAGCTTCAGCTGTTTTTCTTGCTGAGATTAAGCCTAAAGAGTTCACATCTTGGTTATGTTGCTCAGCACTTTGCACATGGTTGGTGACAGGGTTGCCAAGGTATTGAAGCTCAGAGCAGTACGAAGCCATCGCGATTTCCGCCCCCTTGAAACCATAATCCAGGCTCGGGTTCCGGCTTGCTGACAAGTTCGAAGGTAACCCATTGTTGTAGTAATCATTAACAAGCTCAGAGAATTGAGCAAACATGAGTTTGCCAATTGCAGCAATAGCTAAACGAGTGTTGTCCATTGATACGCCAATTGGAGTACCTTGGAAGTTCCCTCCATGTAAGGCCTTATCTCTTGAGACATCAATCAAGGGATTGTCGTTCACTGAATTGATCTCTCTTTCGATCATTTTGGTTGCAAATCTGATCGTTTCGATCTGAGGACCGAGCCATTGAGGCGACGTTCGAAGAGCATATCGGTCTTGCTTTGGCTTCTGCAAAGGATCCAGTTCATGCAATTTTTGTGCCGCTTTAATGTAAGAGCTACCATCCAAAATATGTTCCATAATTGCAGCAGCTTCAATCTGACCTGGATGATGCTTCAATTTGTGAGTCAAATGGTCTGTAAATTCAGGTTTCCCTTGCATAACTTCAGCAAAAATGGCTGACAGAACTTCTGAGAGAACAGCCAATACATTAGCCTCAAAAAGGACCAAGGAAGCTAACCCAGACCCAACAGCGGTTCCATTAACCATAGCCAAACCCTCTTTTGGTTGCAACTCAAAGAACCCGCCATTGATCCCAGCTTTGCTAAAGGCTTCAGTTGGGTTCAATGTCTCACCATTAGGTCCTAAAGCTTTAGAGTTTGGCCTGCCAGTCAAAAGGCCAGCAATGTAGGAAAGTGGAACCAGGTCACCAGATGCAGTGATTGAACCCCTGAGTGGCACACATGGAGTAATGTTGACGTTGAGGAGCTTAGTAATGGCTTCTAGGATCTCAAATCTAATGCCGGAATAGCCTTGCAACAGAGTGTTGATCCGCACAAGCATGGCTGCCCTCGTTGCAGTGTGTGGCAAAGAATGGCATGACTCGGTTCCTTGCCCGAAAACTCCAGCATTCAAGAACCTATTGCAACAATATGATATTTTAGCCACTGTTTAACAATATACTAACTTCAGGAACAACATCTAAGATTACAAGCTGAAATTCAACCAAATACATGTGATAATAAAAAAAAATTAAAATTAAAAAATATTTTAATAAATATCTCAGAATAAACAGTTTTTATCTAAAACAGTCCCTGATGTAATTAAAATTCGATATGGTCCCAGCTCAATTTTCCAAAAAAATTATCCACAGAGATCAAGTCAGAACTTAATGAGTATGGGCTGGGATCCAACATTTATGGAAAATTTTGTCATCCCTGGGTTTGCCATGGCCGAGTAGGTATGGGACTAGATAAACCAGGTCATTTATTGTTTGTTGGACCGGTTCAAATGATTTAAAAATTTATAAAAATGATTAAAATATATATAAAAATAGAAAAAAGTCATTTGCAAAACAATTCATTCCGGCTCTCTATTTGGATCGGTGCCTTAACTAGTTCATAATTCAATTGACTGAATTGATCCGATTTAAAAATAGCACTTACAAGACAAAACAATAATGAAATAACAAACATGTCCAAATTTATATAAAATAAATTATTGATATCTCAAAAAGGATTGTAACAATAAAAAAATAACTCAAGCATAACAAACATACGAATTACTATATCCAGTAAGAAAATGAGAGAAAAAAAATCAAATTAGCAAATATAATGTTTTAACAGTATCTAAATTTCCAAGTTTTTATTATTGATTATTGAGTTGGAAAAATGACAAATTAGTACTGTCTATTACCTTGATAGATCATTTTTCAACAAGAATTTTACCCTTTTTGACTTGGCAAAAATTAAGTTGAAGTGCTGGAGATTACCAAATTTACTTTTCTAATATTTCTTGAATTTTACTTCACCACCAACCAAATGAGATATATATATTTTTATTTTTATTTTAAGATTATATAAAATAAGTCATTGTCTTTGAATTTGACCCCACATTAAGACCTAAATGTTTGAGGCTTAATTTATTAAAACCAATGAAGAATACAATAGAATAAATTAACTCAAGCCAATCATTTCATATCAACTATCTAAACTCCAGAATCCAATCTTTATTACATATTCATTTCATGTTTGGAGTGCATGCAAGTTTCTAGTAAAAACACGAAAACAGTGTAAGAAACACATATTTAAATACAATTAATATATATTTAAATATTATGGTATTTTACGTTTAAATTATTATAACAATATGTTAAAAATAATAATTTTTTAATTATTTTTCAACCCGGTTAATCTGTGATACTAGTTGAATCAACTATATTTATGTTTAAATTATTAGGGAAAAAAATAGGAAACGTGATTAACATAAACGGATTGCCAGATTTGTTCCATAATTAATATTTAGTTGAGGATCATTAACTCTAGTTTCCTTTTCTGAAAATTTTCTTTAGGTATTAAAATAAAATCTAAAACCATTTGAATTACCATATTTTTCTAGTGAACCACAAAATTAAATTTTGTGCCCTTCCTAAAAGCGACTCCTATCGAAAAAGATTAATATAAAAAAAATAAAAACTATTTATATTTTAAAATTTCTATTCCATGAAAATTTTGATTTTTTTTTTTTAAAAAAGCTACAAAAAATTTTAGAAAAAGTGTAGGGGAGGTGGGGGAAAAATTGAAAGCTAAGTGCATGGGTTTTTCACATAATTAATTAATGAAGGAGATATATAGCTGAAATTACGACTACCAAACATGGCGGAAAGAGTGTTGTGCTAATTGTGGCCTATTTAAAGGATCTTAGTTTTTAATTAGCTAAGTTGGCGGAAAATATAATTAAAATATATTATCATAAAATAAAAGTATAATATTAGTATATAAATATATAAATTAATCAAAATCAGATATTAACCTATTATCAAAGATGAATATTGAGTCCAAAAAATTGATATTGAATTATAAATTTTAGAAGGATCAAATAGCAGTTTTACCAATATTTTAAAAGGTCATATAGCAATTTTACCAATAATGGAATAGTACTGTTTTATACGTGAAAATAATAATACCAGACAACAACTCCTTAATATGATGTTTAAGGTTCGATTTTCGAATCTTTCAGAATAATTAATCCAACATGAAATCAACATAGAAAAAATAAATAACGATTATAGAAACAAAGAAAAAATAAAGTATGGATATGATATTAATGCATAAATATTTTCAGATTTATATATATGATATAAATAATTAACGTATGAAAATTTATATAATCAGCGAATTATGACGGTAAAAAAATAAAATAAAATGAAAAAAATTGAAGTTACCTTATAAGCTCCTTTTGGAGGGCACCGCCTTGTTTGGTTCTCCGATGAGATGTTGCACCAAAGCCAGTGGTGACACCATAACTGTCCGTACCTCGATTCATTCCTTCCATAACCCAATCACTGCTGGCCTTAACGGCCGGCCGAGCCGCCTCCGAGAGCTCAACCTGAACGGCGACGTCGCGGTTCGCAATGGCCGTGACTTGAGCTATCGTTAACGTCTCACCACCGAGACGAACCACCGGCTTCTTGTACTCCTCAACCATGCGCTTCACTTCATCCAGATGGCTACCTTTCATTGACTGAGCTGACGCGGCCCAGTTCAAGGGGTCGGCCAGTGACGAACCGTTTCCGCCATTACAAAACTGTAACTCCATTGGTTCCATTGATTCAAATGGCTAATGATTGGCGTCTGGGAAATTTTGGAACTAAAGATTTTTCTTTTCTTTTTCTGAAATGGAAAGGAAATTTTCAGGGAAAGTGAAAATTTTCCTGAGTTTGTTGAACAATATTTCCAAGGTTTAAATAGAGAGAAAAAATAAATAAAAAAATAAATAAAAATGTCCGAGATGAACATTGAGTGTTGGGTGGGTTGGCCGACGGGTTAGTTGAGAACATTATATGGCCGTTGGATCTTGATGGTTGTGATTTTGACAATTGTTTGTACTGGATTGGTGGATGGTCTAATAAACCTCCAATGGTTCTAACATTTTTCTTTTTTAATTGAAAGGGAAATGGGGGTTGGTGAGCACTCGGGGAGGCACGAAATTAGCGACGTCATCCCACAATTCTCAGCTTGCTAAATTACCAGTTTGTCCATTATTACTCGTATTTAAGTTTTATGGTACGTGGATTGTTTCCAGATATATTTTGGTTGTGATAGTAATTATAAATTTTTAAAGAAATTATATAAACTAGCTAGATTTTATCATATTTACGATGTGGGTGAATAAAAATATTTTATATTTGTAAAATATATTAATAAATAATTATTATTGGGGTGGTAATAGTTTTTTATATGAATTTATTAGTATTGTATTTGATTTCCAAATAATATTTTTAAATTATTTTATTTGAATATTATATAAAAGTATGAAAATATCCTTACCCTAATATTAATTAATTTTTAAAGTAAAGGTATTTTAATAATTTTACAACTGAATTAGTATCGAGTTGATCTATGACACCAACCCAATTAGACACTTTATATATAGTATAGATATATAATATCTTAAACATGGTTACAGTGATATAGGACCAAAATCAAACCAACCGATTGAATCGAGAATCAATAGTTCGATTGATGACATAAAACCGAGTATAAACCAAACTATTTGTGAATCGATAAGAAATTGAAAATCAAGATAAAAAATCAATAATTCAACTTATTAAACTAATTTAATTTTTTAAATTATTTATTTAATTATTATTGAATCAACTGTTTAACCAATCAAATTAAGAGTTGATTGTCTAATTAGTTGAACCAGATATAAAGTAATACAATATCATACATTTAAAAAATTTAAGTGTAGGGTAATAATTTGTTTTATTATTTTCTTAGTAATTACATTTGTAAGTTTATTTAAATATTTAAATATTTAAATATTTATTAATTTTGTAATATATGCTCGGCAACATTATCCGAATAGTTTTTTTTTTCTTTTTAACTTGGTGTGTTGATAGAAATAGTGTGACAAACTTAACAAAGTTTGTTGAATTTTGTAATAATAAAAAGGAACTTGCAATGTATTTGGGGTACATAATAAAAAATTAATGTCTGTTTTGTAAGAAACTATAATCATATTTACTTACATTAATATTAAAATATTTGACTAAAATTTTTAACACACAAATTCTAGATAGACACATTTCGAGGAAAATTATTTAACGGTAGAGTTAGCAGAAGGATTATTTGGTTTAAACGTTGAAAGAATGAGGACTGATACGTAACTTTTGAAAATCTAGGGATCAAATGTAAACTCAAAAATTTAAGATCACGATTACTATTTACTCTATAAATGATTAAATGTAGTATGACGCATCACGTGTCTCCTGTGACTGGATTATAAAATGCATGGATCAAATTTAATAACAGTGTTTGGTGGCAAGCTCAGGTGGAAAACAGGAGACAGAGAGCCTTGGAGTTCAATGTTTTTTAGTTTAACATGGTGATAGGTAAAAATAACATAGAGACTTTTGTATTAAGAGTTAAATTATATTTTGTTTTTTTATTTAAAAAACCAATAAACTAGTTCCTAAATGTTAAATCAAAAAGTAATATGATCCTTTTATTAAAAATTTCATAAATTTTTACGATTAAAAACTGATCTCTATACATCAGCGTGAAGTGTACGTGGCACACCAAGTATCACTGTCTGGTTATTCAGTTACTCATACCATTTTTTTAACACAACAAATGAATGACTTGTTTAATAGAAATGACATGTTTGCTCGTTAATTTTAACATACAAGGACTGATTTACTCATTTTTTTAGTAGAAGAGACAAAATGAAAATTGACTCTTAATATAAAGGCTCCATGATACTTTTACCTATAGTGGTCCGTTCTTTGAGTTGGTCCAATGATAAAGTACTCATAATTTTTTAAATGAAGTATTAAGTTCGAGTTTTGTGGATAGAAAACAAATTATACTTGAAGAACTTTCCGTCATTTAGAACTTCAATTTAATTAAAGTTTAATATCGTTACCGAAAATCTAATTGAAGTTAAATATCGTTATCGAAAATGAGGAGGCTTCAGACCTACATGCAAAACCTTTACGGTTTTGTTCTTCATATATATTATTGAATTAGGTATATTTCCTATGTGTACGTTACCTTTATGATTTTTTTAATAGAATATGCAAATTAAATTAAATTAATTTGTCATGATATGTATATGATACACAAACTCTAACAAAAAGAAAAGAAATCAACATATACCAAAATTTGAAATCAAAATTCATTATTAAAATTTTTATAATTATCTTACACGGATACAAAAACAAATAATACTATATACCTTACGGTAAAGTACTTATAACTCCTTAAATAAAGTTTTAAGTTCGAATTTTGTGGATAAAAGATAAATAATTCTTGAAGAGATTTCCCTCATTTAAAAGTTTAACTTAATTTGACTTTAAATTTAATTGAAGTCTAATGTTGTCAAAAATTAGGAGGTCTTAAACCTAAGTGCAAAACCTTTGATAAAAAAGGAAAGTATCTTATGTGGATATGTCAATATCATGATGTGTACAACTTTAAAAAGATACTTTGTTATGTTTCCTCAATTTCTTTTAAACATTTCACATGATAATTTCTTTTAAATACCTTATAAGGTAAGTTAATTAAAAGTGAAAAAAAATATAATTTATCATGTGAAATGTTTAAAAGAAATTAAGTGAAATTATTTAAATGCATAACAAATTATCTTTTTAAAGTTGTACACATCACAATATTGATATATCCACATAAGATATTTTTCTTTTTTCTTTAATCAAATTATGAGTGAATGCATGCATTGGAATTTAACATTATTCATGAAAACAAGTAGAAGTGTTTAGGTTTTGTATATACTGAGATGCTAAGGGATGACCTAAGGCATTGTTTGTTAGCCAAGAGCCTAAATGACTAACCTATAGTCTATATACATTCCTAGTAGCCTAATTTTGAGCCTTGTCATCATTTCTTAATGAACCAATGTGTTTGAAATCTTGAGCCTAAACTGTGTTAAAGACTCATGCCTTCTCGGTCTTTGATCTTGAATTGCACTATAGAATGGATGTCAGGCCACAGACATTGAGGGTTAGGTAGGAACAATTTGGAGGTTTCAAAAATGTAATTGGGCGAATAGTGAAGAGATGGTTCAATGTAGCGTGTATAGGCTCTTACAAAATATGCGAAGAACAAAAAATGTGAGCAAACAAGGAAAAAAATTTTGAGAGTAAAAAATAAAGCGAGTGAATAAAAAACATGATTAGAGATAAAGGCATTGTGAGTGAAAAGAGAAAAAAATTATAAATTATGCTCAAAAGGAGAAATCAAACTTTTCATTGTCATAGTAAACAAATACTTGCTAAGTTATTTGTTGTAACATCCCGTCTGACGAAGCCTTATTGTTCAAATATTGTTTATAGAAGTAAGGTATATAGAGTAAGTTCAGAGTAAGAATGTATTAAATTTGACTAAGTATAAGAATTCTTTGAGTACGCCTTCGGGCGAAGTCTACTTTAGTGAGCTTGATGGCTTGGCGTACTCTTCTGAAGAGTATATGCCATCCTAGCTGTTAAACAAAATGTTAAGCCCTTAGTGTTAAGACCTTATTTTGAAAGAACCGTATGTTCTATTATTATTTTGTTATCCTGGTTGAACAATCTGGTTAGACAAACGAGAATTTGGTTGGTATAGGACTAAGTCTTTGTAACCTGTCAGACCTGTATTTATGAAAAGAGAGAAGTGCTAATCACAAGGAACGAGGGGTTTGGAGGGAAATTAGACTTATCCAGTAGGTTTTTCCTTCCGTGCATTTCTGTATAAAGTAAAATTTGGCTTCTTGAGGAAGTTTTATGCTTTCTTTGGAACCACATTTTCTTTTCAAGCATTTTCTACGATTTTTCTCTCAGAAAACTCTGGACTTAAGATTGCTCAAAGACTTGGGTTCGTTGTACTCAACCAACTCAACCATCGTTTGGTACTTGGTAAATATCGATGAAACTTAAGTTATTTTCATGGTTATTTACGAGACCCTAGGGTTTTATGCTTTAGGGTCAGTTTGAGGTGTAAGGAGGAAACTTACAGATTCTGTGTTTCCTGTTAATGTTCATATTTAACTTGTTTAATTTTTCTAGTAAAATGATCTGCTAAGTTAACTCTTCATAGTCTAGCTCAAGAAACTCCTGAAAACTCATGTAATAAAGGTAAGAGTCCTATTGTCTGATCTTGCTACATATTCTGGTTAGTTCTTTATTACTTCCATGTGTGTGTATTATGTTTCCATTTATGTTGATTGAGGTAAGCACTCTTATCTTATGAGATGATGTGTTTATGAATGAGTAATAAAGATTTATGCTTATAAGTTTGAGTAAGTTGTCTGTGTAAATGGAGTAATGATCTTTCTTTGTGTTTAAGTCATCACTCATTGTCTCTGGAATGAATGATATGAACTGAGTTATGAAAATAAATCATGGTGATGCCTTCAATGAAATGAACATTGAACTAGAAAACTGCGATACATGGAAATGGATCACGTAGCCTCTTGTAACAACCCGTTTTTAGGTCAAATCAAAATCGTGGTTTTGAGACCACATATCCGAAGTAAAAATATTTATTTTAATATTTTAATAATGTTTACAACATGATAGATTAATTATGTGAAGGTTTCATAAAGAAATTTTATTGTTTAAATGCTTAATTCGGTAAAAAGGACTAAATCGCGTAACGCGTAAAAGTTGAGTACTATTGTTTAAAGGTATTATATGGCTATAGCTTA
Source organism: Gossypium anomalum (assembly GCA_025698475.1). Taxonomy (NCBI): domain Eukaryota; kingdom Viridiplantae; phylum Streptophyta; class Magnoliopsida; order Malvales; family Malvaceae; genus Gossypium; species Gossypium anomalum. Next base: position 9,453,136 of record CM046965.1, on the reverse strand, counting down.
AAATGTGGGAGTCTTTGCATGTCAAATAGACCTTTATAAGGGTTAGTGGAAGTTGTTAGTTGGTAATTTTATAATTATTAAAGTTTATTAAGGTTAATTTAGTAAATAGGTAATTATGTTATAATAATGATAAAACAAAAACAAATTTTGAGGTTTTCATCTTCACCTAGCTGAAATTTAGCAAGAAGGAAATCCATTCTCATAGCTTCCATATTCGACCATGGTGTTTTGAGTGCATAAGTCATTTTTGAGGTTGGGTTTTTAATGATTTTTACGTTTTTGAGCTCGTTGCAGCTTAATCTAGCTAACCCATACCTTCGTTTTCAAAAATGTTATGTATTTTGAGTGATTCCATTGTTGAATACTTAGGTATGTTGAAGTCTCATATTAGATTATTGATGGTTGTTAGTAGATATACAAGTTTTATAAAGTGATTTTTGACAAAAATGAGAATTTGGGATTAAATTGAAAAAGATAGAAATATTGTGGTTAGAAATGTGAAATGAGTGAAAATATCGGCTATTATAATACCATATAGAATTCGGCTAAGGTGTATTTTGGTTAAAAATATGTAATTTGCCATTTTATGTATAAAAGGACTAAATTGCAAAATAGTTAAAATTATGGGGGTAAATGTGTAAATCACCATATATGTGAATTAGGGACTAAATTGAATTGAATGGAAGTTTGAATGAGTTAATTTGATATCATATAGATCATTATAAGTAAATACCGAAATTAAATCGGGGGAAACAAAAAGTAGACGCGTAGTGGACAGATATTCGAACAACTCAATGTAAGTTCGTATAATTAGAATCGAACTATACTATAATTGCAATGGTTGAATTGAATGTATATAGTTGAATTATTTGAGATACGAATGTTTTGATGATATATCGAATCTGTTACCGAGCTTTAGTTGAATTATGAGAATTCATTGGATACGAGTGACGCGTTACTGTACTTACCGAAATGGTCGACCTCCTGCATTTGTTGCGGACTCACCATAGTTCGTATGAGCTTACTAATTTAGTTCGAAAGAGCTTACTGTTCGATTCGATGAGAGCTTCGCTTTCACTCAATAGAGCTTCTCGTTATCGACTTTATGAAGAGCTTACTGGCCATGTCTCGAAAGAGCATGTATGATGATGAATTGACGGATTATTGACATTGTTCACTCAGTTATCCTTTAAAGTTCTAATAGATTCAACGAGCCTAAATAATGTTATATGAACAAGTTATGGTTTATGTATTAGTTAAATGACTAACATGTGATGATTATGTGTGACTAGGTGATGGTTATATTGAATTGTTGGTATGTTATTATTGCATTTGATTTCTTTATATGGTAAGTTTAATTCTGAATTATACGGGCTTACTAAGCTTAGAAGCTTACTCTGTTTCTCTTTCTGTGTCTTATAGAGGTTCGTTAGCTCGCTCGTTTCAGACAAGTCGGAGTTGCAAGTCACACTATCCAAATTCCTGTTTGGTATTATGAACTTATGAACTTATGTAAATATGGCATGTATAGGCTAGCTAGATAGTAAAAGTTATATTTTGGAATCATGTTTTGAGTATGAATTTGTATATAAGTTAAGCCATGTAGTTTGGCTTATTTGGTATCATATTTTGGTTATATATATATGTTTGAATATGGTATGTTTTGGTATGAGAATGTTTGAAAGAAATTAGGCAAAGGTAGTCTTGATTTATGAATGTTAAATGGATGAATTGTATATGTTGTTATATAGGTATATGGACATGTGAATGGTAAGTTTGGATATGGCTTATAATGTGTATTGAATTGGTTCATTTGGTTGCAAATTGAGTTGTTTAAATGTGGTCAAATTTGAATGTATATGCTTATGTTTTAGGGTGGCAAAATTGGCTATTCAAATGGCCTATTTCTGTCCACACGGGCAGAGACACGGGCGTGTGTCTCAGCCATGTGCGACACACGGTCACATTACACAGCCGTGTATCCCTTGGGGTACCCTACGAATCAAAGTCAGTATACCCTCCAGTTTTGACACAGCCTAGACATACGGGCTTGTCTAGTGGTCGTGTGTGGCACACGGGCTAGCACACTGGCGTGTGGTCGGTCGTGTGGCCAAGTCAGTAGCCTCCTTAATTTTCACACGGCCTGGCACACGGGCGTGTCTTGTGGTCGTGTGGACAAGTCAGTATGTATGCCCTATTTTGCCATGGCTTAGACACATGGGCGTGTCTACGGCCTATTCACACGGGTGTGTGACCTTTGAAAAATTGAAAATTTTTCTAAATTTCTGAAACTTTTATATGTTATCAGATTGGTCCCGAATGCATGATTTAGGCTTTGTATACTCGATTTAAGTTCATATTGAATGTGAATGAATGACATTTACTATAATGAGATGTTATTTGATATGTAATTGTTTTAAATTGAATTACAAGTCCGGTAATGCCACTTAACCTATTCTGGCGACGGTTACGGGTTAGGGGTGTTACACCTCTAGTAGGGCATGTGTTAGTGCAAAGCAGATTGGCAAACCATGATGAAACGAATGAAATGAATGCTAAGACTTGATAATGGGCTTGGGCGTGGCTAACACGAAGGAAGATGTTTGTATGGTTGTATGGGCATAGTGTGTGCGCCAAAGGAATAATGTCTGTAGTAAAGTCTATTGTGAATGGTATTTGCCAGCAGGTGAACTGTATGGCTTGCTGAGTTGGAAAGGTTTATTAGTATTATATATATAGCTATTGATATGTTTGCTCTAGAACTCACTAAATTCTTTGAATTTATTTAGTTACATTTCATTCTCAGGATCGTTGACGAAGTAAAGGACTTCTCGAGGACTACACTAGAGGATATCTATTCCGTGATATTTCTAAGTATTTTGTATTATGCATGGCAATGGGGTGGTGTCAATATGGTGTCATTTAAAGACTGAATTTTGTATTTTAAAGCTACGCTTTTGAACCCGTTATTTCAATGAAACCTTAGGAAAATGATTATATTTTTGCAAAGTATCGAATTATTTATTTCGAATAATTAATGTTTGTTTAATTATAGGTGTATGTATATGACGCTATAATTAAATTTAGATCTACGCCAAATACGGCCTTAAGTGTATTTATCTTTAATATCACAAAATGTATAACCATATTTATCTTTAATATCACAAAATGTTTATAAATTATATTTATTTGAATTACATTTTATGAAGATCACGCCCGTTACCAGTTTAAAAGAAAATATTTTAAGGCAGTGACGCTCCAATCTTGGGTCCTCTTTAAGGATCGGGTTTGGGGTGTTACATTTGTACTAGTTAATATCGAGCCATATATTACACATTATGGGAGAGAAAACAAAGGTGGGAGAAGGAGAAATAAGACAGTGAGTTTAACAATTACATATGGGGGGAATTGGGAACAATGTCATGTGATATACTGTTCGTAGTGCTTGAACCGTTTTGAGCTGATCTTTTCTTTGAAATCATACCAACCCAAACCTCAGAACGCTAAAAGCCAAAATGTAACACCCCGAAACTGGGGTTAGAAGAATTAAGATTTGCAAGTGATTCATTGGTTTCTGATAGTTTGTTACGTATTCTTTTCCATTTGAGGGACAAGAATGAGCCTGTTGGTTCGGTGGTTTTTAGTTTACCCTTTGATAATGTGTTCAAATCTTCAACTGTGCAAAGTGGAATTATTTTATTTTGCTTCCATTTTGAAAATCTGGTAAGTTAGCATTTTATTAAATTATATTTAGTAATTTTTATTTTTATTTGATATTTGGAAAACAAAACTCTTTTATAGAAGAAAGAAAGAAAACTAAAATTCCCTGATTATTGTCACGTCCTCTTCTTCCTCTCACGTGGGTTTTTCCAATTTTTTTCCAATTTGAGATTTTGCTTTCTTTTGCTATTGCACTGGTTAAATTTGTCTTTCTTTTTGGGTTCTTTTTCCTATGTTCGCTATTACTTTACTTCGACTTTGGTAATTTTGTGTCATTCCTCAAGGCTCTATTTGTATTATTATTTCTTGTTTAATTAAGTGTCAATTCAGTTAAGATTAAGTATTGTTCTTGTTAATTTATGTTAATTTCTTCATTCCTTTTGTGTTCGGTTTTGATCGAAATTCTTATGGGTTAAGCATGGTTGTAAAATTGAGTTTTCATATTGTTTTAATTGAGGCACGTTGGTCGATTGTTAGTGCATTAGAAATGTCTGTCAGGTGCATTTCTTAATCAAATAGAGTTTAAGGGTCAGTTTAGTGTCGAATTTCATGATTTGCAGCAGATTTGGAGGTGGTTTTTAGACCACAGGGGTGGTCCACATGGCCTTGTGACATTTTAAAATTAGGGTATCATTCGTGTTACATGGCCTGGAGTGGGTCACAAGGGCTGGCTACACGACCATATGACCTCTATTTGGGGATTTTTGTCAATTGTACACGAGGGTGTGTTTTAGCTACACTGTCGTGTATCTCAATCACATGGGTGTGTCATTCTGCCACACGGTCGTGTCTTCTCTACACCTTAAGTTGTATTATTTTGACACACAATTCAGGGAGTTACTTGGTTGGTCCACACGGATGTGTACCTCAGTCATATGGGCTTGCCTCTTAGCCATACAACCGTATCCCTTTGTCACACGGGCTTGTACCTTAGTCACATGAGCTTGTACCTTAGTCACACGGCCGTGTATTCCTATTACACGGTCTAGACCCTTCCACACAGTAGTGTCGTCCTGTTTTTGCAAATTTTCACTATTTTTGCTAATTGATTTGTTTTGGTCCCTGGTTGATTTCTGGCTTGTTTAAGCTTTCGTAAGGGTGTTTGAAACATAAATTTTGCTTACAATAGATGTGTTATTGATAGAACAATTTATTTACTAATGTTTGTAAATTTCATACTGTTAAATCGTGTTGGTTGTAAGTATGATAATGTTTTGGGAAATTCGGTATCTGTAAATGTGTTGGTCATGATGATCAGGAAATTACGCATACCAACTTTGTTATTTTACAATTGATTATATGAATATTTGAGATTGACTCTGCATGGCTGAACTGTTTGATCATATGTAATAGATTATAGAAATTGAGAATGAGAATGTTTGTATCTATAGTTCTGTATATTTATGTGCTGGAATTTGTTTGTATTTGCATTCTAGGTTGGGATTTGATTTTGGAGACAAAGGAAGTTTGATTCGGCCGTTTACCTGTGTTATTTTATCTAGTGGTAAAACCGCAACATTTGTTAGTAGCTTGACTACATAACAATAACGAAGCAAATGACCTCTTCGTGGTGTGCATTAGTTGGATGGGTCCACTATAACTCGATAGTGGTATGTAGAGGATGGAAGGGTTTTGGAAAAACTCTATAATTGGTGTGTGATAGATGGCTGAAGATGGTATGTAGAGGCTAAATAGGTTGGTATTGAGACTGATGCATTTGATTATAATTTGTGTTTGTTCTGTTTTAGAGTAAATACCCCACATATGACTGTTTGGTTATGAATTGATTCGGCTTTTGTATTTTTGAGAAATTATACGTGAATAAGCTGTGCATATCTGTTAACTGTTATAATGATGTAATACACCAATCTATTATGATCTTTATGTTTGAATTGATTTTTCGTAATTGTAAATTTTAGTTAACTGTTCAATTCTGTTTAATTATGTTTGGTTTAGACTCACACTGAGCTTTCGCACCTCACTCTCCTAGTTTCTCCTTTTCAGGTAACCTTTGAGCATAAAGGTTGGACTCGGCAAACCGGTGGTCTCAGAGTTTAAGGAATTTAGTTTGGTTAAATTGATGCTTCCTAAAATTCAGTTTATTATTTTCAATTGGTTTGTAAGGAATATTATATAAACAGTGGTATGGGTTTTTCTTTTGGACTTTCATTAAGTTTTTGGTTTAAGTTTTTCCAAAACTAAATTTGAATTCCATGTATGGGTTTGAAATAACTGATCGTGGTTTTGATTCTAAGTTACTCCAATATTTTTGTGTGGAAGCATTAACTATATAACTGTTTTTGAGCTAGAGCCAAGCAATTATTTTATTTTTACTGCAATAAATGTCTGCAAATCGAATCAAAATCAATTTGGTTAAACTTAAATTTTAGCAATATTAAGAACACTATTTACAAAACATAAGATTTATCAGATTTTCGTTGGACAGAAGAAGGAAATGGTTTTCAAAAAGGGATTTTCGTGATTTGATCAGTATTTTGGATTTGGGTCACCTCGGTGACCAATGTGACATCTAGAATTTGGTCAAAACTTTTGGTTGGGTTTTGAAGCCTTACACAAAAAGCCCTATGTGACCTTAGCATCCTCGTGTACAAATCCAAAATGTGCGAAAACTTGGCGCAAAATGAATAAGTTGAATTCCTTTATGTATAGATACATCCTATATGCATATCTCATTTTTATGGAATAATTTCAAGAAGTGTGCTTTTATGAGATTATCTCTATTTCTAGATATTTAATAACTTTGTGAACTAACTCAATTTGATCCCGAATTTTTGAATTTGCAATGCATCATTCTTAGTTTGTATATTAGAAGAATTAGTTACACTGTACATACTCGTTAATTGGTTGTCAATTTTACTTATTGTTCAAAGGTCGTCTACATTGCATGTGTTTTAAATGTTTGCTTGAGTACAAGTAAAAACTTAAGTGTGGGGAGTTTGATCTGTCGTAATTTGATATGTCAAATTAGACTCTCCATTACACTAAAGGAGCTTATTCTCAAGCAATTTAGTTGTCTTTTCACTTTTGTTGATTTTTAGCTTTTGTCATTAATAAATGATTTTTATTAGTTTTATGCTCTTTTGAGACCCAAATTGGCCAAATGGCACCATTGGGGGACCTAACAATATGATCGTATTGGTGTAGGAAGTTGAAAATGGCCCGAGCTCGAGAAAATCATCTTTCAAAGTGGGTATCGAGACACTGAGACCATGGAAGTCGTAATACCCCTGAAGGTACTAAAGTGGAGAAAATTGAGTCCAATTTTAGTGATATCATGACACCGAGCATAAGTATCGCAATCGAAACACCTAAGACTCCCAATTTGAGCATTGTTTTGGGCATTGATAATACTCTAAAATGACATACTTTTATGTGTTAATTGCATATATATTTTGAGTATGATCTGGTTTTTTATCATGTAGGGACCAAATTAAAGGCAAAAGAAAATTTAGGGTCAAAAAGCGTGAATTTAAAGATAAAATGGGCCAGGATGCGAAATAGGAAAGAAGTGGTGCCAAAAATAAAAAATGTGAAAGACTTGAGGGCAAAAATTCAAAGAAAAGATTTATAAACATAGGACTCTATTTAAATTTGAATTTTATTAGGATTATTGTTAAGATTGTTATTTAGATTTAATTTCAGCTTTTATCTTTATTTATCTTTTAGAGTTTAAATAGGAAGAAACTAGGTTTTCTATGTATTATAAATAGGGAATTGAGTGACAGAAATATGAACTCATCTTTTTTGTAAAAACTCCCTCTCCCAAAAAGCTCTAGCTTTTTCTTCCTTTTATTTTTCAATAAAATTCCACTTTATTAAACTTATTTGTTTTTTTCCTGAAAAGCACGAGCCACTAAACTCATCTAGCCAAAGGTTATCAAGATTCCCCCAAAAAAGGTTCATGAGGCTTAGAACCCACACTAAGCCTTCTCAACGAGTATGCATCATTTCTCCGCATTACAGGACTGACGCTTCTGTCCATGTCCTTCCAAAAGTGATCTTTTCATCTTGTACAAAGGTGGCCGCTTTATATGTTTTGGGAATGTTGCACAGTCGGTTCGTTAACTTACTGCGTCAGAGATTGTCGAGCCCAAGAGACAAAATGGCGTGACATTTTCCATTGAGAAATGATGATCTACTGTAAGACGATCCCACAAAAGTGAAGGTTGGCTAGAGCTAGATTCCTCTAAATTGTAAGTCCAAAATTCTAAGTGGAGCTTGTAATGACCCAAAATTCAAGGGCACCGGAAAAGTGAGTTATAAGGCCTTCGTCTTAGTGAAATAAGTTCGAAAATAATTATTAAAAATATTTATGACCCTAGTGGTGTGTCTAATTAGGTTTTAATTAGGTGAGTTTAGCTTAATTTAGAGTAATTAGTAAAAATGACTAAATTGAATAAAGGGTAAAAGTTTAATTCTAAAAGAAATATAAATAAAAAGAAACGAAAGAAAAGAAAAAGAGAACAGAAGCCATTTCGAAACAAAACCAGAGAAAGAAGAAAAAAAAAGAAAAAGAGAAAATAGGGTTTTTGAAGCTTGAAGTTAATTTGGTAAGTCAATTAAGTCATTTTTAGTTAATTTTGATGTTTTAGAAGCTTTAAAGCAAGGATTTATTGAAATTAAGTTGATATTTCAAGAGTTCATAGGTTTTCAAGTAGGGTTTATGCTGGGCAAATTATGGAATCAGGGGTTAAATTGGATGAATTCTAAGTTAGAATTGAATAAGGGATTAAATTGTAAAAGAAGTTATAAGTTTTATGTTAAAGGGATTAAATTGAGGAAAATTCGAAATTAGGGAATTATGCTGAAAATTTAATAGTTAAATTTGAGTTTGGGTGAAGTTTGAATAGAAATAAAGTATGAATTGAATTAGAAAAAAATAAGTAAACTTAGTTAGGATTAAATTGGAAATAAGGTAGAAATTTATTAGAAATGCACTTATTTATTTTAATTAGTGTTGTAATTAATAGTATAATTATTTTAATTTTCATAGCTAACAAAGAACCAGATATATCAGCTCAAAAGGGAAATGAGAAGATTACCGAGGAGTAAATCAAGAATTTTGGGTTTGTATTACTATAATTCAAGTTATTTATTTTTAATAATTATTTTTGAACTTATTTCACTAAGACGAAGGCCCTATAATTCACTTTTCAGTGCCCGTGAATTTATATTTTAATACATATATGCCGCCTCAACTTTTGTAAATGATTTAATTACCATTTTAATCCTTTTTATTTTCTATTACTTTAGAATTAAACTTTTACCCTATATTCAATTTAGTCCTTTTTACTAATTACTCTAAATTAAGCTAAATTCACTTAATTAAAACCTAATTAGACACACCACTAGGCTCATAAATATTTTTAATAATTATTTTCAAACTTATTTCACTAAGACGAAGGCCCTATAACTCACTTTTTTGGTACCCGTGAATTTTGGGGTCCTTTTCCACTATAACTGGCTTATTCTGTCATGAGAAGGATCACCTAAAAGCTTAGGATTGAACCCAAGGAGGATCGAGATAACCAGTGGCTAGAATTCCACAAATCAAATAATCCTTTTCCTTAATTCTATTTCTTTTTACAATTTCAATTTATACAGTTTCAACTCATCCATATTTTTAATTCTATTTTTTTTATTTTTCCCAGGTACGCTGCTTTTCTTGGGCATGACTGTGCCCGGGATTTCGAGGAACAAGAAGTCGTAGCTATCCAGTCCCTAAGGATTTGACCCTACTTCTCTTATACTATTTTTTTCGTTATTTCATAAGGATAGGTTATTTTTGGTGCTTTCAACGACACACCAAAATTTGGCATCGTTGCCGGTGACTAGTAATGCATTAATATTGTTTCTTTCTTTCTTATGACGAGATCTGCTCCAGGAATTCTTGTGTTTGATTTAGAAATAGAGAAGACTGCGAGAGCCAATCACAAGGAAACAAAGCTACGTAAAAAGCAGTCAGAGGTGGTAGGGACTCAGAGTAACCCACCGTTGAAAATAGAAACAGGCCACAAGGTTGAGTCTAGGGTTAACGGAAACCCCACTCAAACACTAGAAAATGAAAGAATAGGAGTCGATCCACCATAAGAAGTTATTAATTCTAGGGTTAATGAAAACTCAAATATAGCACATCAACTTATGGCTTAAATGATTCGACAATTGGCCAAAGCTCTTGCAGAACAACCGCCGTTATGCATTGCGTACTATGGATGCTAATTTTGAATTGAAGTCAGGATTGATCCAGTTACTGCTGACTTTCTATGGATTACAAAATAAAAATCCACACAAACATCTAAAAGAGTTTCATATAGTTTGTCTTAGTGTGAAACCTCAGGGTGTAATTGAGGATCAAATCAAATTGCATGCTTTCCTTTCTCCCTAGTAGATTATGTTAGGGAATGGTTGTTTTACCTACCTCCTGGATATATTACAACTTGGACTGATCTTTCCCCTTTTTTTCTCAACAGGTTTTTTCCATTATCGCGTACGGCTGAATTAAGATGGGAGATTGTTGGGATAAGGCAAAAAGATGTGGAGTCTCTTTACGACTATTGGGAGCCATGCAAGAAATTGTGTGCAAGTTACCCACAACATGGGATAACAGAACAGTCTCTACTCCAATACTTCTATTAGGGCTTAAAGCCTATAGAGATGAATATGGTAGATGCCGCCAGTAGAGGAGCATTGGTTAACATGACTCTTCAATAGGCAAGGGACTTGGTATCCACAATGGCTGGAAATACTTAGCAATTCCGAGCCAATCTTGAACCCACCAAAGGGGTTCACCAGCTAAGTATTTCAGTTTTAGAAGATAAAGTTGATCGACTTATTAATATCATGAATTCTCTTTTTGCATTAAAAACATGACCAACCCAACTGTGCGAAATTTGTGCAACACCCGAACATACAACTGATGCATGCCCTAGTTTGTGTGACGATACTATGACCCATTGAGATGCTGTAGGGAACTTTCTTGGACTGCCCCAAAAGCGATATGACCCATATGCAAATACATATAACCCAGGAAAAAAAGACCATCCTAACTTGAGTTTTGGGGCAAACCTACAGTATAATCAGCCATACCAAAACCAGTTTCTACAACAACCGCAAGATTCATGTACCTCTCTAGAAACCATGGTTAATAAATTAGCAACTAATATGCTTGATTTTCAACAGAAAACCGAGGCGTCTATAAGAGAATTGACCATATCAATTTAAAAAATGAACTCATAAGGAAAGCTACCGTCACAAACAAAACCTAACCCAAGACAACACGCAAATGCAGTGACGTTGAGAAGTGGAAAAGTACTGGAACCAAATCCTGGCAAGAATCTTGACCAAGATTCTGCCCAGAAAAAGCAAAAAAATGATGAACAGGTTTGAACGAAACCTTCACTACCCATAATTCAACCTTCATTTCTAAGACGATTGAACCAACATCAAAGAGGTAAGGAGGAAAAAGAGATCCTTGAAACATTCAGAAATGTTGAGATTAACATACCATTGTTAGATGCCATCAAACAAATTCTGCGACATGCCAAGTTCCTTAAGGAGTTTTGCACCAACAAGCTAAAATTGACTGGAAATGAAAGAATAAGTATTGGTGAAAATGTATCTGCAGTGTTGCAGTGAAAAAAGCCGGCAAAATGTAAAGACAGGGGCATTTTTGCAATACCATGCAAAATAGGCCACTTAGTAATTAAAAAAGTTATATGTGATTTAAGGGCCTCCATAAATGTAATGCCTTTTTCTATTTATGAATCACTTAACGTGAGTTTTTTTTTTTTTATGAAAACAGGTGTTCTCATTCAATTAGCAGGCAAGTTTATTGTGTATCCCGAAAGAGTCCTTGAGGATGTACTAGTGAAAGTCAACAAACTTATCTTTCCTACAGACTTATATGTGATAAAAATGGAAGAGAATAACGCTCTTGGGCCTTCAGACATCTTGTTAGGGCGACCTTTCCTTAGTACTGCAAATACTAAGATTGACGTGCGTAGTAGAACCCTCACGATGGAGTTTGACGGGGAGATCATAAAATTTAATGTTTACGGCACTATTAGTCATCCTAGTGAAATTTTAAACGTAAATCGTGTAACACCCCCTAAACCTAAACCGTCGTCGGAATAGGGTTACAACGTATTACCAGACAATCAGACAATTTATGATTAATATTCAAATAATTATCGAACGTATTATAATATAATCATAAACTCATATAAACTTTTGCTAATTGACTCTTTTTTTCAATAACTTATCATCTTTCAATTGTGCTGATCTGATCTGATCAAACATTATCGGCTTCATTCTCAACTCGGCCAAAAGACTCTCATCATCACTGATACTGAGCTGTGCAAACATTGCTCTTAATTCAATTGCAGCTTTTCTACCTAGTGCATCAGCTACAACATTAGCTTTTCTCGGATGGTAATCTATAAAACAGTCATAACCTTTTAGGAGCTCTAACCATCGTCTTTGTCTCAAGTTTAAATCTTTTTGGGAAAGGAGATATTTCAAACTTTTATGATCGATATAGATGTAGCATTTCTCACCATAAAGGTAATGTCTCCAAATCTTCAATGCAAAAATGACAGCTGCTAGCTCAAGATCATGAGTCGAATAATTTTTCTCGTGTGGTTTCAATTGACGAGACGCATAGGCTATTACCTTTCCATCCTGCATCAGTACACAACCCAAACCACTCAAAAAAGCATCACTATACACTACAAAATCTTTCCCTGACTCTGGTAATGTCAGAAGTGGTGCCTCTGTTAACATTTGCTTCAACTTTTCAAAACTTTCTTGGCACTGATCATCCCACACAAACAGTACATTCTTTTGTAGCAGCTTGGTCATCGACAAAGCTATTTTCGAAAACCCATTTACAAATCTTCTATAATACCCAGCTAAACTAAGAAAACTATGTACCTCTAATACGTTTCTTGGTAGTTTCCACTGTACAATCGCTTCAATCTTCTTTGGATCAACTCGAGTTCCATCTGTTGATACTATATGTCCCAGAAATACAACCTCTAACAACCAAAACTCGCATTTGCTAAGCTTTCCATACAACTGTTTCTCTCATAATATCTGTAGTACAATTCTGAGATGCTGATCATGTTCTGACTCTGACTTCAAATATACCAATATATCATCAATAAAAACCACTACAAACTGGTCTAAATATGGCTGGAAAATACGATTCATCAAATCCATGAAAGCAACTGGAGCATTGGTCAACTCGAATGACATTACTAAGAACTCATAGTGACCATACCTTGTACGGAAAGCTATCTTTGGAATGTCGCTTTTATTTACTTTCAATTGGTAGTAGCCTGACCTTAAGTCAATCTTCGAAAATACAGAAGCTCCTCTCAACTGATCAAACAAATCATCAATGCGAGGCAGTGGATACTTATTCTTGATTGTTACTTTATTCAACTATCGGTAGTCAATACAAAGTCGCATCGAGCCATCTTTCTTCTTAACAAATAATACCAGAGCTCCCCACGGTGATATGCTTGTTCGAATAAAACCACGTTCTAATAAGTCTTGCAACTGTATATTCAGCTCTTTTAACTTTGTAAATGACATCTGATACGGAGGTATAGAGATTAGTGCTGTGCCCGGATAAACCTCAATAGCGAACTCGACTTCCCTATCTGGCGGTAAACCCGATAATTCTTCAAGAAATACATCAGGAAACTTACAAACTGTCTGAATTTTACTGCATTGGCTTCCAACTGAATCTGGATCAATAACATATGCTAAATATGCTGAACAACCCTGCTGAAGTAATTTACTAGCCTTTATTGCTGAAACAATTCGTGCTGGCCCACTAGTACAAATACCATTTCCTTTAACCCGACCTTCACTCTCTTTCTGAATGCTGAATCTCTTTTTATAGAAGTCCAAGATCACTCCATGTTCAGATAACCAATCCATTCCCAGTATTATGTCAAAATCCCCAAATGGCATAATCAACAAGTCAACCGGAAAAGTTTTATTCTGTATAATCAATGGGCATCTTGGACAGACCTGGTTTACTAACATTGTTTGCCCCAACGGACTCGACACCTTAATAGACACTCTAGACATTTCGGATTTTAATTTCCCCGGCTCAACTAATTTTGAATTAATATAGGAATGCGAAGATCCAGGATCAATTAAAGCATGAATAGGCTCAGAATATAATAGAAATATACCTGTTACCACATCATGGGCATCGTCTTCTTCATGAGTTCTGACCACAAAAGCTCTGGCTGGTCCTCTGGCCTCAGATTGTTGGGTAACAATGTCACTTCTTCTCTTAACTCTACCTCCTCTAGAAACCGAACCACCTTTACCAAATCCCTTACCTCTAGCTCTAGATATCGATCTCTGTGATGTTACTGGTGCAGCACTATTAGTTTTCGAGCAGTCTCTAATGAAATGATCGGTAGAACCACATCTGAAGCAGCCTCTAGTTAATTTTTAGCATTCCCCTCTATGTCTCTTTCCACAGTACTGACAGTCTAGAATTTCTACACTCCGAGGTGGACCTCTCACACTGCTAGTAGATATTGTTGTCTGTTTCCCTCTGCTTCTACCGCCTCTATCTGATCTAAAATTGGATCTCCATCCACCTTGTGATTCCCTTGATCTTTTTGGCTGCGGATTTGAGTTGGTAGTTCCCACACGTTTCCCAATTAGTCTGACACTTTCAGTCTTTTTATCGAGGCCCAATACTTGCTCTACCATTTTGGCTTGCTCAACCAAATCCACAAACTCAGTAATACAGTGAGATACTAATTGTACCTTGATCTCGTCTCGCAAGCCTCGTAGGAATATTTTGCAACTATCTGCTTCAGTTGAAATAAACTCGAAGGTATATCTGCTGAGTCTTGAGAATTAATATAGGAATACGAAGATCCAGGATCAATTAAAGCATGAACAGGCTCAGAATATAATAGAAATATACCTGTTACCTCATCATGAGCATCGCCTTCTTCACGAGTTCTGACCACATAAGCTCTAGCTGGTACTCTGGCCTCAAATTGCTGGGTAACAATGTCACTTCTTCTCTTAACTCCACCTCCTCTAGAAATCGAACCACCTCTACCAAATCCCCTGCCTCTAGCTATAGATACTGATCTCTGTGATGTTACTGGTGCAGCACTATCAGTTTTTGGGCAGTCTCTAATGAAATGATCGGTAGAACCACATCTGAAGTAGCCTCTAGTTAATTTTCAGCATTTCCCTTTATATTTCTTTCTACAGTACTGACAGTCTGGAATTTCTACACTCCAAGGTGGACCTCTCACACTGCTAGTAGATACTGTTGTCTGTTTCCCTCTACTTTTACCACCTCTATCTGATCTAAAACTGGATCTCCATCCACCTTGTGATTCCTTTGATCTTTTTAGCTACGAATTTGAGCTGGTAGTTCCCGCATGTTTCCTAGTTAGTCTGACACTTTCAGTCTTTTTATCGAGGCCCAATACTTGCTCTACCATTTTGGCTCGTTCAACTAAATCCATAAACTCAGTAATATGGTGAGATACTAACTGTTCCTTGATCTCGTCTCACAAGCCTCGTAGGAATCTTTTACAACTATCTGCTTCATTTGGAATAAACTCGGAGGCATATCTACTGAGTCTTGAGAATTCCCTCTCATAATCTATAACTGACATGTCACCCTGCTGCAGCATTAAAAATTCTTGTTTCTTGTCTTCGATATACATCTCCCCAACATATTTCTTTTGAAATTCCTTCTGAAATAGGTCCCATGTTATCTGATCTTCTGGTAAATGTCGTACCACTGATTCCCATCATAGATAAGCTTCCCCTTGTAATAACGATACAGCACAAATCAAGCACTCTCGAGGGGTACATTCTAATTGCTGTAAAATTCTCTTAGTCGATTCCATCCAATTTTCAACAGTTGATGGATCGACTCCTTTTAGATTCATAAATTTTGTGGCACCATATTTCCTCAATTCTTTTATCGGGCCCGTCTTTGAACAAGTGCAGAGGTCATAGCAGGAATAGTTCCCGCTACTCTTTGTAAGGCATCGGCTATCACTCTTAATATATCAGAATCATCTCTATCATTTCTTCTATCAACTCTAGGTGGTTGATTTCTTTCCGGATTTGTGCTAGGTGTAATTGACTCTGTTTCATCTAATCCGTACGACTCTTCATCACCAGTATACATTTCTTCATCGGTATCATTTATTCTTTCATCAGACATCTTTAATCTATAAAACAGAAACAAACAAATAGGTCAGCATCCGAAAATCTCGACTCAATTTCGACTCAACAATGACATGTACGTCTAGACTCAATTTTCAAGCTCAATTTAGTCCGAGAATTGGCTAAACCTGATAGCTCTGATACCAACAATTGTAACACCCTCTAACCTTAAACCGTCGCCGAAACAGGGTTACAAGGTATTACCGGACAATCTGACAATTACGATTAATATTCAAATAATTATCGAACATATTATAATATAATCATAAATTCATATAAACTTTTGCTAATTGACTCTTTTTTTTTCTCTGGTTCTGTTTCGAAATGGCTTCTATTCTCTTTTTCTTTTCTTTTCTTTCGTTTCTTTTTATTTATATTTCTTTTACTTTTTATTTAATTAGTTTTAAATATCTATTAAAAAAATAAATATTAGTATTAAATTTGGTCACACTTATATTTCTACATTTGTACCAATAATTTTATTAAAATTGTCATTATTTAATTTGTTTATCAAACAAAAATATCATAATTTATTTATTTAATTTAATAAATATATTTAACATAATAATAATAATAATTAATAAATATATATTTTAATATCAATTACATATATTACATTTGTACACGTACATATTATTACATTTGTACCCTATCATCCCTATACATTTGTCATAACTTTAATTTATTTATTATATAAAAATCTCATAATATAATTAATACAATTAATTATAATAAAATATCTTTATACTTAAATTATAAGTAATTTGAGTATTTAAATTACAAATGTACCAATATAATTTTTTACACATGTGTATTTTTATTACCATACAATTATTTACTATTTAATTTATTTAATAATAATACTACTAATAATAATCTAATATAAAACCATAATGTTAATTAATAATTATAATAATTATATATAATATTTAAATATAACCTAAATAAAATCTTAGATTTTAATACATATATGCCGCCTCAACTTTTGTAAATGATTTAATTACCATTTTAATCCATTTTATTTTCTATTCTTTAGAATTAAACTTTTACCCCTTACTCAATTTAGTCCTTTTTACTAATTACTCTAAATTAAGCTAAATTCACCTAATTAAAACCTAATTAGACATACCACTAGGCTCATAAATATTTTTAATAATTATTTTCTAACTTATTTCACTAAGACAAAGGCCCTATAACTCACTTTTCCGGTGCCCATGAATTTTGGGTCATTACAAACGGTGTCGACATAATTGGCTCATTAGTAGAAGAAACTTTTGAGTCATCTTATGGAGATAAACTTGAAACATTGTTTGATGATAATTTCAATTCAGGATCTATTAGCGAATCTGATAATGAATTATTAGCTCCTATAAAAAGTAAAGTTCTACCTTCTTTTGCATAGGCACTAGATCTGGAATTAAAACCACTTCCTGAGCATTTCAAGTGCATATTTTTAGAGAATGATGAGACCATTTCCAACTTAAAAGGGATTTACTCCTTGGCATGCACACATAAGATTTTTTTGGAGGAAATACGAAACCAAAACAAGAAATGTAAAGACGATTGAACCCAAATATGTTGGATATGGTAAAAAAGAAGAATTTTCAAGCTCATATGATTAAAATAATTCAGTTGGAATAGCCCCAATACTAGTTGGGGCGTCAAGCTAACGACGTTAAACAAGCGCTTGTTGGGAGGCAACCCAATTTTATTTTTATTTTGTTTTATTTATATATATACTATTTTTTATTTTATTTTTTTATTTTCTTGCATGTTAATAAATTTTATTCTCTCTTCTTATATCCAGGAAAATCGATTAGAAGAAAAATTAAAATTGGAATGACATCTTGAATGAATGGGCATAGTTTAGCAAAACCCCATATTCTACCTTAACCCAAGTAGGAATAGCGCATCCCTGCTTTAAACTCAGTCAAACCTATGCCCAAACACCCACTTTACAGCCAAACACCCTTCCTCTTACACTTTCAAGTCCTAATTTTTCACCCATATTCACCCAAAACTCTCTCAAGTCGCTGTTAGTCCTCTCCCTCACCCCTACCGACGATTTTCGAACCACCATGGCTAGGAATAGGAGCCGCGCCGCAACCTTCCCCTCCTTCCTCTCATCCACGCGACACCAAACCTTCCCCTCCTTGTAGCTATCCGTGAACGCTAGTGACTACATGGGGAGATTTTCTAAACCTTTTTACTTTCACCTATTTTTTTCTTCTTTATTTTTCTTTCACATCGAGGACAATGTGTTTTAAGTATGGAGAGGCGTTTATCATTATTTCTGTTGTTTTATTTTTTTTCTATTGTGTTCCTGTTGTTGCTACCTTATACTTGTTTTTGTCTACATTTATTTTTTTAGAATATTCTGCCTCTTTTCATGCCCAAACTTTTAACCAGGAATTGCCCACTATTTGACCAGCGAGCATGATTTTTGTCTACTGAGTTAGTTATGATTTTGCTATATTGATTTTATCTCCATTGTTTTATTTCTATTAGACTAAAATAATTATGATTAATGAAGTTAATTTTATCTTGCTTATAGTAAAATCAATTAAGTTTAATGCAAAGAGGACACTTAATACAATTGTATGCTAAATTTATTTTCATGACTGCTAGTTAGCTGTTGAAACTTATTTTTGGCACTTGATTGTTTTTTTTCCCTAGTCCTCCAAAATTAAAATTTTGTTTCATGATAATAATAAATTTTGATGCCTCCATGGTTATGAGCGCAGCTTAAAACGTGACAAACAGAGTAACTGGGATAGGGTGTTTGAGTTGTCATCCTACTTCGTGTCAAAAGGTTGTGTGATGTGTTAGGTAAAACTCTGCTAACCGGAATTAAATAAAAATTTTTAAGAATGTGTTAGGCTGAGTAACTGGGGTAAGGTTCTTGGTTGTCATCTCTCTTCACGTCAAAAGGTTCAATATATTCTTAAGAAAAAAAAAAACATATATAAATATAATAAATTAGGAGTATGTTGGGCTGAGTAACTAGAGTGGGGTGCTTGGTTGTCATATCTCTTCGTGTCAAAAGGTTCAATATATTATTAAGAAAAGAAAAACGAAAAAAGAAGAAGAAGGAAAAACAAGTAAAAAATAATAATAATGAATTGCATTTAGGGAGTAAGGGTGGAAACAAATAGGGTGTCTTGGTAAGTTTAGTAAATTACCTAATTTCCATGAAATAATCCAAGTCAGTTTAACTTTTGTGTGTTTAAATTGGAGTACTTTTTCAGTTTTACTAAAAGCAAGCTAAATGTTCTTTTTATTTTCATATGCATTATGCCTAATTTTTATAAAACTTTAGAGTGATACTTCTTTCATGGTAAAATCTAAATTACACTGTAGGCTAGGAACCATACTTGAGGGCAAGCATGGGCTAAGTAGGGGGAATATGATAATACTTTAAAACGACATACTTTTATGTGTTAATTGCATATATATTTTAAGTATGATCATAATAATTTGGGCTTTTTATGGTTCTTTATCTTGTAGGGACCAAATTGAAGGTAAAAAGAAATTTAGGGGCAAAAAGCGTGAATTTAAAGATAAAATGGGCCAGCATGCGAAATAGGAAAGAAATGGTGCCAAAAATACAAAATATGAAAGACTTGGGGGCAAAAATTCAAAGAAAAGATATATAAATATAAGACTCTATTTAAATTTGAATTTTATTAGGATTATTGTTAAGATTGTTATTTAGATTTTATTTCAGCTTTTATTTTTATTTATCTTTTAGAGTTTAAATAGGAACAAACTAGGTTTTTTATGTACTATAAATAGGGGATTAAGTGACAGAAATATGGAGTCATCTTTTCTGTAAAAACTCCCTCTGCCAAAAAGCTCTAGCTTTTTGTTCCTTTTATTTTTCAATAAAATTCCACTTTATTAAACTTATTTGTTTTTTTTCCCCAAAAAGCATGAGCCACTAAACTCATCTAGCCAAAGGTTATCGAGATTCTCCAAAAAAAGGTTCATGAGGCTTAGAACCTGCACTTAGCCTTCTCAACGAGTATTCATCGTTTCTTCGTATTACGGGACTGACGCTTCCGTCCATGTCCTTTCAAAAGTGATCTTTTCATCTTGTGCAAAAGCGGCCGCTTTGTATGTTTTGGGAAAGTTGCACAGTCGATTCATTAACTTGCTGCGTCAGAGATTGTCGAGCTCAAGAGACAAAATGGCGTGGCATTTGCCATTGAGAAATTATTATCTAGTGTAAGACGGTCCTACAAAAGTGACGGTTGGCTAGAGTTAGGTTCCTCTAAATTGTAAGTCCAAAATTCTAAGTTGAGCTGGTGGTTGTAGGCATCCTTTTCCACTATAACTAGCTTATTCTGTCATGAGAAGGATCACCTAAAAGCCTAGGATTGAACCCAAGGAGGACCGAGATAATTGGAGGCTGGAATTCCACAAATCGAATAATCCATTTCTTTAATTCTATTTCTTTTCACAATTTCAATTTCGATATCAATTTATACAGTTCCAACTCGTCCATATTTTTAATTCTATTTTTTTCCTATGTACGCTGCTTTTCTTAGGCACGATTGTGCACAGAATTTCAAGGAACAAGAAGTCGTAACTATCCAGTCCCTGAGGATTTGATCATACTTCCCTTGTACTACTCTTTTCATTATTTCATAGGGATAGGTTATTTTTTGTGCTTTCAACGACACATCAAGTACTGCGAACCAGCCTTGGTGTTACGATATCACTAGTGGACTAAGAGAAAATTGACTGTAGAGGTAGTTTTTGTCCAACACCAACACCAATCAAAATACAACGTCCAAAGGCATTTTGGTCCAAAATTTTGGGTTATAATTAGATGTTAAAAGCCAGTTTTAGTTGAGAACTAAGGAGGTTGTTCACTTTATTTTATTTTCATCTTTTAGCTTTCTAGTTATCTTCTTCCTTTCTAGGATTTAGTTTTAATCTTTTTTTTTTGGTTTTAATGTTAGTTAATTTTCACTATAGCTTGGTTTAATTTGAATTTTAGTACTTCATGTTTAATTTGAATTTTAGTACTTCATGTAACACCCATCGCCCGTATCCGATGCCGGGATAGGGTTCGAGGTGCTACCAGAATTAAATAGTAATAAACGAAC
Source organism: Gossypium anomalum (assembly GCA_025698475.1). Lineage (NCBI taxonomy): Eukaryota > Viridiplantae > Streptophyta > Magnoliopsida > Malvales > Malvaceae > Gossypium > Gossypium anomalum. Next base: position 9,432,044 of record CM046965.1, on the reverse strand, counting down.
AAAATCGAGTCATAAATCTGTTTTACAATTTAAAATTTCTCAAATTTCATCTTTAAGTCCCTAATATGGACCTACGAGGCCCAAAATATGCTTAGGAAGTGATTTGGGACTAAACCGGGAACTTTGGAAACTTTTCCTTGAAAATAGGGGCACATGCCCGTGTGGCCTGGGACATGCCCGTGTGGCCTGCCCGTGGTGCTCCCATGGCCGTGAGGCCAACCCGTGGGCAGATCTGTCTTGCTCACATGGTCGTGGGACTAGCCTATAGGCGATTCTGACTTTGCCACACGGCCTAGGCACACGCCCATGTGACTTGGCCGTGTAAAAACCTAACTTTTCACCATTTTTAGGCTATTTTCACATATCAAACACACCTAGTTCATGCCCAAAATATTTACTTATAAATCTTAATCAAATAACATTCATTTATCCATTTCCAATACTTAATCAATTATTTCAAGCCAAAACATATATATATTTCATTTACTAACACAAAACATCACATTCAACATACTTTGCATACTTAATCATTCATACTATTACATTAACAAATCAACTCCTATACATGCCATATAAATCAAAAAGTTGTTTAACAAAATCTACTGGAGTAAATCTGGATAGTGTGATCCTTGATGTAGATCCGATCCTCCGTATGTATATAAGTCAATCTACAAAATAAATAACATACACAAGTAAGCTTATAAAAGTTTAGTAAGCTCATAGGCATAAAAACATAAATTTTACTGAATATTGTACACAATCATATATCTATTAGTTTAACTAATTCATCCTGCAACTCACAATTTCATTCATAAACTCATTTCGGCAAATTTCCATGTTGCTATTCACAAATTTAACTCCCATGGGCCCATTCCTCATTTACTTCCATTGTCAAATTAGGGAACAATAAGGGAATTGAGTGCTTCATTATCACATTGCCATAGTAAACTATGGACATTGTCACATATCACACACCGAAGCCATAGTCCTGCCATGGTCTTACACGGATCACATATCATACCGATGCCATATCCCAGATATGGTCTTATACGGAATCACATTATCACATCACACCGATGCCATAGCTCAGCTATGGTCTTATACGGGAACACGTATCACATTGCACCGATGCCATACACTAACTATGGTCTTATACGGAAGCACATATCACATTGCACCGATGCCATAGCCCAACTATGGTCTTATACGGGAACACATATCACATCTTTTCCGTCAATTCATTATGGTCATAAAAGGGAAGCACTCAAAACTATAGTTACATATTATTTAGTAATTAATACAATTTGATCGTATTCATTTACAATAAGATACCTTAGAAATCATAAAATTTTCATAACAAAACATTGAACTTTGCCATATGAACTTACCTGGGCTAATTTGCAAAAGTCGTAGAAATTCAAGGACTATTCTTGAATTCTTTCCTTTCCACGATTCACTTCGTTTTCTTGATCTATAATTATAAAATCATTCCTTCATTAGCATTTATTTCAATTATATTCTATTTCACAATTTATGCCCTTAAATTTTTGAAAATTACACTATTACCCTAAACTTTTTAGTTTTTACAATTTAGTCCTTGCTCAATTTATTCATCAATTGAACTAATTCCTCTCAAATAACACTTTATTTAAACATTATAAACTATTTTACAGCCTTTGACATTCAAAGTTTCATCACAAAACCTTAATTTCAACAACTTTCACAATTAGGTCCTAAATATTGATTTCTATAAAAATCTCTTCATAAAATCATCATATAATAAAATTAAAACCTCAATTCCATGATAAATCATCATAAAATTTCAGCACTTGTTCATGAAAACTTTCAAAATTATCAATGAAATCAAAAACTAATGAATTAAACATATGGACCTAGTTGTAAAAGTATCAAAAACACAAAAATTACAATAAATAATCAAGAGTTGAACTTACATGATGTGGAATATAAGAACCAACTTCTTAAAAGCTCTCTAATGGTGTCTTTAGCTGATGAAGATGAAGAAAAATGTTGAATTCTCTAGAATTGTCAACTACATATTTTACTATTAAATTATTATCCTATTTCCAATTTTGCCCCTTGTTCACACTTGATTTTTATTTTTCCTGCACACACATGCCGTCCAGCCCAATAATAGATGTTTAATTGCCTATTTAGTCCTCTTTTAATTATTACTAGAGCTATTTAATCACATTCTATAATTTTGCACTTAATTCAATTTAGTCTTTTTCACCCAATTAACTACCGAAACCTTAAAATTTCTTGACTAAAATTTAATACTAACTTATTAAAACTCCATAAATATTTATAAAAATATTTATGACTCGGTTTATGAATTTGAGGTCTCGATACCTCGTTTTTATCCCATTTTATCTACAACTTCCTTTAATTCATAATTTCACTAATTCAAAATTATTTCTAAAAACACACTTAACATTTTCTTACTAATATCTAAACTCACATGTCATATTTAGTGATTTCAAATCACTGTTCCGATACCACTGAAATTTGGGCCGTTACACTTCAACTCTCTTTGTATTTTCAGTTTAATCCTTTGTCATTAATATAACTTAGCTCCATTTTATTTTCTTAGATAAAAATATGAACTTTAGTGTTGTTTTTAACCACCATTATTGTCATATTCATATTCTTCAAGCAACTATCAAGAAAACTCTAATATTTTTGTAACCCTCCTTTTGTGCTTATTTTAATGTATGATTTGATTGTTTATCGGGTTGTTGTTTGTATGGAAATGATGTTAGGTAACTAATTTTATGGTGGTTGGCCGATGGAAATGTTGCTTGGTTAGTTTTTGGTACAGGGACTAAATTGTAAAAATTGCACTAAATTGAATAAACCTCAAAACTTATAATTAGCACCTCTAAGGGAACATATAGATAGGTTAGACCGAGAGGAGATCCTATTGAGCATCAATTCATTTATCCCGAGTTAGTTTGGTAAGGTCAAGAGATAAACCAGACTAAATCATCTAATTTGATAAAATGGTGGTCGAGAGATAAATTTGAGCCAATTAGAAGTTTAAGCCCTTTTAGATCCCTAATCCAAAGACTAATCAACAACATAAGTCAACCAGCCACTTGTGTTTCTTTAATTGTTAGTTGTGTAACTTTGCTTATTTTACAATTTGATCCTCGTTAGTGTTAAGTAGTTACTTAGCTTGATTAACCCTAATAATGAATTTTCGTAATATAGAACTTAATGAGTAGTTAGTTAGACTTATTTGTTGCATGTCTGTCAATTAGGAATCACTTTATCCCCAAACTCTCTTGAATTCAATCCTTGGAATACTCTAATGTTCCATTGTAACACTAAAAATATTACAACTTGATCTATCACACTTACAGTATACCGCCATATTATAAATATTTTTATGTTGATTCTCAACCTCGGTACAGGCACATTGAGGCACGATTAGTACTCATTTTTCTATATAATATTTTGATTTGAAACATATGAAACATGTTATTTGGTATTCATATAATTTGCATTGATAATTTCAACCTATATTAATAGTCAACTTTAATAATAAAAATATTATAAAAAGTAAAGGATGGCAAAAAAAAAAAGTGAATGGGAAGTATAGATTTGATTAAATTAATACAATCAAAGACAAATTTATTTATTTTCATGTTTTATTAATTTATATCAAATTTATATATAAATTTTGATTTAATGAATAATTTGATGTATAAACTTTAATTTGATGCAACTATATATAAAATTTGAATTGTAATTCATATGTATACATAAAATTTTAATTTTGATTTAATTATACATATTTAAAGAAATGAATACATACACTTATTTTCATAATAGATTAATATAATTATTTTTATATTAGATTAATATAATTATTTATGTTGTTGAACAAATATCACTTATGAATCCACCATTATCCTTATTTCTTGAACAAAGTTATAATCGGCAAAAGGATGACTAAATTTTAATATGTTTCTGCTCTTCTTTCTATACAAACAAAAGGGAAAGCCATGGCAAGGGAGGTTAGCAATTCCCGTCTCCACCGTCATTTTTCCTTCACCTTCAGCTACTATCATCACCCATAAAGCCTCCTTTGCTATAGAATTCCAGCTTCAACCACGAATCATCTGCATTTGACCTTGCTTCCATTGCTATTCGGCTACCTCCCAAACCAACCACAAACAGAACTATAACCAGACAGACACCTCAACCAAACTCCATTCACCAAAGTCATCACCATCACCATCATTCAAGCCCCTCGACTATCACCATTATCGAACCGCCATTAAAACCTTAAACCATTATTGTTAAGAAAATTTTTTAAAAAATCAAAATTATATTTTAGTTATAGTTTAGGGACCAAATTATTAATTAACTATATAGATTAATATTTCACGTCATCATTTAATGAATAAAATTTAACGGAGGTATTAATTTGCACATTTTAAAATGTTTAAGGACTTATTTATTTATTTTTAATAAAAAGATCGAAATGCAATTCATTCTTAATTACAGGTTTTGATACTTTTACCATCGGTACTACTATATATATAAAAGGTGATAATGCCTTCCTTGACACCTGTCCATTCGTTGATTCTTTTCTTTTCACCTTTTGGCGTGAGAATATGGTTAAAATGTAGTTCTAATCCCTCCATTTTTTTGAGATCATATAAGAAAGATTAAATTTTAGTTTTTAGCTTTATTTTTGTTTAAATTTGAGATTTAATTTAAACATAATTTAACACCTCAAATTTTATAATTTCATTAATTAATCTAAATATTTTATTATGATTAAAATATTGATGTGAATTTTTAATAATTGTTAACACGGATAAAATTCTTTATTAAATTCAGGTCTATTCTTGACTCGACTTGACTAGGGTTAGACTTGAACAAGGATTTTCACATTTTAAGTCAACCCAACTGAATTCAATTTAAATAATTTTTTTTTAAAATTTAATTATAAAATTATATAAAATATCAATTAAAAATATAACTTTTTAATATTTTTGATATTCTTTTTTCCTTTTGTACTAATATATTAAAGGGATACCTTCATTTATGATGGAATATTATTAATTCTCCAATATTTAATATCATGGGGTGGACCTTATGAGTAAAGATGTAGGAACCGCTCAGTGTACATAAATTTAAGCATAAACAATTGCATGACATCAACTTATGATGTGAAATAAATAATAGAAACTTTAATATGGACATAGTTGGTAACTCCTTCTGCCCCTATCATTCAATTTACTTTCATTACTCTAGAAGTAGTATTAAAAGTAGGCAATTTTTTTTTTTACTTAGTCCTCATTTTTTTTTTTACTTTTTATAACTCTTAAATCACTTAAAAATAGATGAAAAAAATTAATGTATGTTAACATTGCTGACGTGACATACATGAGAATTGCCACATGGATGTCATGTCAGCAATCAATTAATTTTTTAAAATTTTAAAAATTATTAAAAATATTTTTAAAAATTAATTAATTGATAACGTGAAATACATATAAATTGTCACATGAATGTCATGTCAGTAAAGTTAACAAACATAAGCTTTTTCATTCATTTTGGGTGATTAGACAAACAATACAAAATTTAATGAGTAAAAAAGACAAATAAAAATCAAATAAAAAAATAAATTAATTCTTTTTAAAAGTTAAATCATCCTATAATTAACATCAAACATGCTAAATGTTTTGAGTATCATGCATCAATGTTTCTTCTAACTTGCTACCTCTATAAATTCTAATATAAAATGAGTTAAAATTCTACTCGAATGCTTGGCTAAATGGCCTACATCTATATGGAAACATAGATGTCATAAAAGATAATTTATTTATCATAGAAGAAAAAACACATGAATTTGACTATTGAGAAAGGATTGTATGAAACAGTAACGTCACGTCATCTGTATCCTTTTCCAATAGTTTTATGCCACATCAGTATTCTTATCCTGAATTTCAGTATAAAACTATTGGCAAGGGATACAGATGACGTGACGTCACTGTTTCATACAATCCTTTCTCTTTGACTATTAATGTCTCAACTTCTGAATTAATTCAATTTATTATTGAAGAAAGTAAATTTTCTCTAAATAAAAATATAAAATTAAATTAAATAAAAATGTAAAAGTCGAGAAATAAAGTTATTATTATGTTTGATATATAAAACACTAAAATAAATATTTAATGATACATGTTGACAAATGACTATAAATGGCCTACATATACATGGAAACATAGATGCCATCCCCCCCCCCCCCCCTCCCCGGGCTAGAAAATGTGATGGTCTTTAGGTAGAAATTGGGTCGTCATCTTTATTTTGATAATTAGTTGCTATTGAATTTAATTGCAGAAAATTTTAGCTCACTATTGTTATTTTGAAAAAGCTAAATTATTTATCATAGAAAAAAAAAACACATGATCATTTGACTATTAGTGTCTCAACTTCTGGAGGAGGGTAGATTTTCTTTAAATACAAATGTAAGATCAAATTGAATAAAAATATAAAGTCGAGAAATAAGTTTATTATTATATTGTATATATAAAACATTAAAATAAAAATGTAGATTTTCTTTTAACTCCACGAAATTGCTCCAAATCCAAGGTTGAAAATGAAATCTAATGTGCTCTTCTTGTCTTAAATGCTACCAGCCCAATCACTATTCGTAAAGCCAATAATAATCTGAAATCTAAAACTTTAGAATACCAAATCTCATGCTCGGTTGTTGTTGAAACATATCTCAAAATTCTCTTTGTAGTTTCATAGCTTGAATTTAGCAACATTACGAATTTTTACAAGCTATTTAAGTGGGAGGCTTTGATATTAATTGTCAGTAAAAAGGTCGTTGCTAAGAACATAAATTGCACAAATCAAATTGGTGCCTGAGTTGGTAGGCACTAAATGAAAATAGTAAAGAAACAGAACACAAGAAAGTTGTTTACGTAGTTCGGTTTCCCTATGTTTATGGAGTCTAATTTAGTGAAAAATATCCACTATTCAACAATTGCACAAAGTGAACTTACTCATCACACCCCGTGATAATTTCCCTCATCCTTATACTTTGAAGACTTAATACTCTCACCACTAAATTCACCCATTGTGAATTCAACAGGTAAAACCACAATACAAAGGTTTTCTATCAATATCCACTCATACAATACGGTTTCTCACTTAGAATAGATTAAGTGCTCAATTATATAGAGTTTATTGAGACTTGCTTACATAAGAAGATCTATCATGATCCCTACAAAATAACTACTATATAAGCTGAATACAATATGATGATAATAATAATAATAATGAACAAGATAAACAAGGATTCTTGACAGCTAAGTCTTTAGTGATCCAACTCAATCCAACTTCCTTAATTCAAAGGATTAGATATGAGTAATCTTATTCAATACAATCACCAATATATAATTCCCCAAGTGATATGATCTTTTATAATAGGTTAAATATCGTTCATATAACCAGCATAACCTAAATAATTAGTTCAATAAATTACCAACACCTTAAATATAAAAACTGTCTCCGTACATATTTGGTGGGAAGTGGAGTGGGCACTCCTTCTAGCACTAAATTACCAATTTCATATTTTTAAACAAAAATAAATAAAAAAAATTATTAGAATGTATATTACTCATTGCATTTAACGAGGTTAATGATGATAATTGACTTTATAATTATTCATTAATTTTATAATAATCTAATCATAATGAATAATTGTTTTTATTAAATTTAGTTGAATTTTATTTGGTGAAAAAATAATGATATTTTTTAGATTTTTTTCTAGAATTTAAAATTTATTATTCAATTTGGATCATTATTGGAAAATGCGATTTTACTTTGTACAATTAGGTAAGCAAAACCAATCTATGAAATGTATAAATTAATTCCAACTCCTTAATTATAATAAATATAATTTACTTCCAAAAAAAACTAACATTAATTTTATTCTTTTTAGTTATAGATATTAATTTTTTATAAGGATATAATAGTTTTACTCACCATTATGTTAAAGTTATGGTTTATAATACATTGAAAGGATATAGTTTATATATCCTTAAAAAATTCAAAATATTGATTTTAAATAAAATAATTTTTTAAAAAGATATTTATTAAAAATATTTCAAGACGTAGTCAACTTATTTTTCTAAAAATCTCAATAATAATTTATTATATTTTAAAATATAACTTTAAACTTCTTAAATGTAACTTCTATGAAAAAGAGTCAGTAAGTGAAATTATTATTATTTAAAATAAATAATCTTACCGAAATTAAATAAACCAAAAATCCCATTAAAGTAATGAATATAAAATGTTGGAAATGAAAGTTGTAAAGCCACCCGAGGCCTCCCTTCATTAGGTTATTTAAACATCAAACAGACATTGATATTTTTCATTATTAATAATGACTTTGTTTGGAGTAAAAGGCTTTTACTATGAATGATAAGAGAAAGGCAAAGTCGTAACAGTAATACGATTAGTGCAATTTAAATTTAGGATACAATTGAAATGATGAACACCTTAATTATCATAGCAACGCACGGAATAAAAATTACTTTATATATTTTTGAAACGTATGAAACATATTAATTATCTTAAAAGCTTTTGGCATGTTTCGAAAGGCTTCAATTAATAATCAAACGCTAATTCTAATAAAGAACAGTAGATTTTTTCTCCTTCGATTTGAGTATATTTGCACTTAATTAAATGTTTCAACCTCAAATTTAGTGGTTGGTAATTATAACTCTTTTTATTCATAAGCGTACACATATTTAATTAAGGAACATTAAAATATTTATAATCAATAAAATTATGTTTTAACATATAAATATGTGTTAACATGCAAACAAACATTTAAGAAACTACTCCTTCAAAAAAAATTAATAAACTACTGTGTTTGATTTTTTTTAATTACCAATTTATCATTACTTAAAAATATTTATCAAAATTATCAATTGAGTTTTAATTTGATTGGTATAAGTATTGTTGTCAGTGCAAGAGGACACGAGTTCAAATGCGTTGAAACACATTATCTTCCTATTTAATGGGTTGGAGAAGGGCTATGGATAATTCTAGGCATTGTGTCAAAAAGAACAAATATTATTAGAAACTATAATGAGATTAAAATAAAAAATATATGTTATGATATTTAATTAAATGATGTTCTATTTTTTTTTAAACAATCTCATTATAGGTTCTAATCATATCTGTTCTTTTTGACACAATACCTAGAATTATCCATAGCCTCTCTCAACTCATAAATAGGAGGATAATGCACTTCAGCGCACTTAAAACTAACCTCATTCTACATTAACAACAATACTCATACTAATCGAGTTAATGCTCAATTGACAAATTATGCTTCAATTTTAATCATAGATATCTTTTAATTAATATCATTTTTAATTTTATATCGATATAAAAAAATACGTAATCTTAGGGGTTTACTATTTTACATTAATTTATTCAGTTCACCTCGATGCTTAAAGTCCAGCTTTTGACCCCCAACTTAAAAAGAAAAAAAGAAAGAAAAGAAAACGATAGATGTTTAGAACAGATAATTACTTCCGTTCCAATTAGCTTATCACATTTTGATTTTAATGGTAAAGAATCTTTAACTTTTACTTTTTATCATTTTATATTTATTAAATTTTGGATATAGTAGTTGCTAAGATAAGGTGGGTTGATTGAGCTGAGTTATACTTGGTAATGCCTACTATAGGTTGGCGTTGAGGCGACAAAATTACTTGTTTTGTTTGAATTGACAATTTAATGATGAAAATTTTTAACCTAGTTAATGTGTTGTTAATTTGAAGATACTATAGTTCATCTATGAAAATCAATCATTGGCTATTTAAGATTGAATTGGATTTGAGTAAATTAATTCAACCCTTAGAATGTAGAGATTTGATCGAGATTGTATTGTTGATATTTGGAGATCATATCTTTGATTAATTATGCTTTTAATGTTTATGTTGTAATAGTTATTTTCAAGTAGTTACTTTGTATCCACTTAGATTCTATGTTAGCAACCCGAAATTGATAAGTATTTTGAGGCTTGTCTAGGCTATGTATGATAGCATAACGAGAGCACTTAAACCTATTCATTGAAAAACTGTTTTGTGAGTAAGTGCACACTGATTTGTAAACATTGAGTGTTTATTACCCAATTTCTCAATGAGAGAATTTGGAGGTGAGTGTTCTAGTCTTTAGGTACAAAGATGGGATCTCTATATTTGGGGAGTGATAGAGTGTAATTCACTTGTTGTATTATGGATTAAATATAGTGAAATTACTCACTGAGCTAGGCTCTACAAATATAAGGAAACTGAACTGCGTAAACAAACCTTGATGTCTTTTGTTTTTTAGTTTACATAGTTGTACAGTGCCAAGCTGTAGTGACCATTACGGTTAAGCACTTCCAATATCTATTTTGATTTTCAATGAACAATAATAGATAGCAACAATAATTTTAAAATATATTTCATATAAATTTTAATTAAAATATATAAATAATCAAAGTTAAATTTAAAAAAAATTAGAAAAAAATCATTTGGTAGGAGTTGAAATTATATTAATTTTTTCAACCAAAAATTACTAACTTCTAAAATAAGTATAAGACTAAACTATCTTATTACTTAATAGGTTCTTTTCATCCATTTAACTTATGAAACCTATTTAATAAGTCTAACTTGAAATTTTAAAAAAAAACCCTAAAATTTTACTTAAATTTCTTATTTGTTAATGTCCTTTTAGAAGTTAGTTTGAGTTGTGTTGGTATGTTTCTTGTTTTTTTCTATAATTAGCTTTTGCTTGGAAATGAGAAGATATCTCACATTAGGAAATAAATAGACAAAACAATTTTTAAAAAAAAATAGGATAGAATTTGAATATTCACAATTAGCTATCAAATTCAAAATGCCTATTACTACTTTTTTTTATTCCAAAAATAAGTTTTGAGTTTTCTTGATAAGTTCTAAATCAAATATACTTTAAAATAATCAAATTATTTCATAAAATTAAAGAAAAAAACAATTTCCTATAACAAAAATACCTTACAAAATTCCCATCACTTAATGGTGGAAAATCTACCAACCCCATTTCAATTAGTTAATTGCCTAATAGTTGGTAGGATGTTGTCAACAGTATCTATTGCCTCCAACCACCTCCTTTAAAAACTCTTTCATCTTTTTAGTTCTCAGAATGTTAATTTATGATCAAATTTTCTAATCATACATTCATATTGTCCTAGTCATGGTTTCATCACAAATTGGTGATGATTATCAACTGCTCAATGATAGTCATATTTTTAATTCTCTCAACTTTAATCATAATTCTAAAAACCAATGATATTTTTGACCATCTTTTATTCTTTACATATGGGGTTTCTCTAATGAATGTTTTTAATTTATTTGAAGCCTTTAGAGAGTAAACCTTTTTAATTTTTCTCCAAATTAAATGTTGTTCAAGAGCTTATTTCAGCTTAGAAAAGCAAGGTTTCGAGGGGCCAAAAAAAATGCATTATCCATACAAGATTAATAAAATAAACATAAATAAGGATGAGGTAATTAATGAATAAAGTTGTAAAGGGGGTTCTTAAGCTTGCAAGTCATGATCATCACCAACCACCACTTCTTTTCTCCTCTAAAAGGGGTAGGTGAACCCAATGGGATTGTGCTTTAGATATATACTTATGTATAGAGCAGTCGGTACAAGTCAATTCATTATGCCTTGACTACATCTAAGTACATGTGTATACATATGAATTGATTGAATATTGCTTATAGAAAAAACCCCACATTAATATTGAAAAATATTTTGAGAATAAAATAATTTTTTAAACTGATGATACTTATAATATATATATTTGGAAATTAATCAAATTGAAAACAAAAGGTTTGACTTTTGTTGTAATTAGAATATTAGTAAAGGTTTGGGTTTTAATTTCAATAATCAAGGTTTAATCAGGTTGTATTGGCTCAATATTTTAATTTAGCAATTTTTTATGTGCTTATTGTTATGTAATAAGTGATAGGATTATGCTAACAAAATTTACATATAATATTAATGTACCTAGTTGTTCTATGAGTGTATAGATATATATATAAAGATCTATGAGTAAACGATATATTACTTCAATTATGAAATTTTATGTATTTATTTAAAATAATTACTCGTTAAAAATTATTAATTAAATTTTTTAATGTATTATTTCTTTTAAAATGCATTTTCTCCTTTTGAAACAATATTTTTTCAGTATGGTAAATTTGAGTATAGGTAAAACTTGTTGGGCCGTTTAAGTAGGTAGTGAGAGGAGGAACTCAACTCTTTTTTATTTGTCAGGGAAAAATGTAAAAACACGTTTTCAGTTTCTTTCAATTTTGATATTGGAGAAATTTTGGAGAAATTTAATTCTTATCAATTTTAAAAGTGAGCGACCAAAGATAATTAATCACAACATTAATACTTTCCATTAATTATATCTAATTTTAATTGATATAATAACAAATTTAATCCTCGACGTTTACATATTTTGTATAAATATTGACAGAATGTGTAAATGATGTGGACTAAATTTGTTAAGTCAAATATAAAAATGATAGCATGTATAAATGTTGCGAGCTAAATTTGTTAAATCAATACCACACAACCACACTCACACCACCACACGGCTGTGTCTTGCGCACGGCTACACCTTCGTCAGACACATAGTCGGGTCTCACACACGGCCAGTCACACGCCAGTGTGGCGTCGATAGAGAGCTTTTTCAGCTTTCGTCGAAACTCGATTTTACGCGTTAGGAGTACACACTTGGTTGTTTTCAAAGCAATCGCAACCCCCAAAGTGAAAAGTACCTAAAAACGACAATCAAACGCCTACAATCAACCTCAATTCTAAACGAATCCTCTCTCCAATTCACGAAACCGCACACATACCTTCAAAAGAAAATCTGCAGTAAAGTGTTTGAAAACTCACTTCGAAGATGACAGCCTCTAAACTTAACTACTCAATCAAATGGCCTTGGTCTTCCTGAAGAATGCCTAGCAAACGATATACCGAATTACACTCACACACTAATAGAAACTAATGAATAAAACCAAACTACCTCAGAACACAACGAACCCTTACCTACGCAACAAAACAGAGGAAACGAACGTTAATGTATTGCGATTTGAAAGGAAAATTTTGACAGAAATTGGAAAAAGAAACAGAAAGTTTGAATGTGAGAAAATAGAGAGAAAAAAAAATCAAAAAGGAAAAAAAATTGGGAAAGAGAAAAATCTGCTAACAAGTCCCTAATCTCTCTCCCACTCCTCACTAACCCACTAACTCTTAACCACCCTAAAATTTCGGATCCACCAAACCACTATCAGACACTCGAAGCAAAAATTATCACCCTTGCTCATGTAAGGATTCAAATTTAGGACCTCCAACACACTAACCCCTTACCACAAAAATAACAAAATTTGCAAATGTGGGACTTAAACCTAAGACCTCATACACACACCCAGAACACTTAACCACTGAGACAAATACACATTTATGTCAAATATTTACAGAAACAAAAACAAATTATTTAAGGCGTTACATGGTATGGTAGACTTGAAAGGACACACTTAAATTCACTTGAAATTGAATAAAATTATTTTTTCCCTTTCAATTTCATGCGTCAGTAAGCATACTGCTGTTCCATTTCCATTTCCTTATTTCTTTACAAAATTATTTAATTGCTTTCCAAGTCTCTTTCCATTTCATATACCACCATTTCCATTTAAATCATTTCCATAAAGCAACAAAGCATGATTAATCTTATGCTTCACTAAATCTCTACTTAACTTTATTAGGTCAGTATTCTTTCCAGTCAAGAATTGTAAGAAATTTATCCACACTAAAAATCTTTCACAATAGTATTCATCATTTCTCTGGAATATCGAGATTGACAAATTCATCCCTTAAAGTTAACTAGATTTTAACACAAAGTGCACGTTGGGTTGGATTCATTTTAGTCCATAATTGGGAAGACGAGTCGGCCGTACTGTATTCGGATTCCAGCGAACAAATTGGCGTATCCTGGCAGGGTCATACTACTGGGATTTTCGTCGAGAGAGATAGTGATCGATTTTAAACGTCCCGCGCAGTTGAGGCTGTTAATCCGAGTTGGGTTCTTCATAACGCAAGGCTATCAAATTTTTGAATTTGCAAATACGTGTATCGCAGTTAGATAATTGGTAAGGATTGGTTTGCAGGGCGTATCGGAATCAACTATGAGAGGAAGAATTGGTGGTTAGGACGTTTTTAGCCGCTATAACCAGATTATTGTTTAGAGGAGAAAACTCATTTTCGAGGATCAATTTAGAGACCGGACTTCACAAAGTCTAGGGCTAAGGCTTTACAATTCTGTTTGTAAAAATTCAAATTCATTTTCTAATTTAATTTTACTTTCGATTTCTTTAATTGCTTATTTCTGCTATCTCAATTATTTAATTTCTAGACATTTCCAACTCCCTTAATTTATTTCATTTATTTTTTAGCAGGTCCGTTTGGAGTCGTAGGAACGACTGTTGTCGTTATTATCTGCTCGACCAAAATTCTGTTCACAAGAAAAACACGAAAGTTGATCATAATATCCAATCCCTGTGGACTCGACCTTACTACTCTTTACTATTGTTTAGAGTCATTTTATTGTAGGAATTATTTTTTGTGGTTTCGACACCCATCAATTTTAATCAACTGCTTGGGGTTAACGTGGTGTTAGAGCGTCTTCTTATCTTGAGCTTAAGTTTGAATCTTTTTGGAAGTAGACAGAATTTATTTTTTAACCTTTTTTTAGATATATTAATTTATACTTTTTTAGAGTTAATATTAATATTATGTAATACATATTATAATAATTTCATAGGTAACAATCATATTGTTAGATTTAAGACTTACAGGCACAAATGCACCTTGAGATGCATCTTTACATTGGTCTACTATCATTGGGCTAGAACTTTAGTCTCGCAATCCGTGTAGCCTTAGGTGAATTTTCACTTCAGAAATACCTAAGTCAGCCTAACTCCCAAAAATTGAGGATTCAAATAGAATTCCTCCAATGCACCAACACAAAGTGGAAGCAACTCAAAGATGAACGAACTTGAAATATAAAAACAAAGCCACAGAAAAGCAAAAGCACAAGAGAGAATGTTTGAGTGAATACTCTCAATAATTTTATTACTCAAAACTGAAATGATTTACAATGAGGGGAGAGGCCTCTATTTATAGTTAAGCCTCCCCAAATTCAATGGTACATATTAAAGTACATCAATAACTAATATTAAAAGCTATCTATAAAATCAAATCTCTAATATTACAGAATAATATCTTCTAAGATTACAAGTTATCTCTAAGATTGCATATCTTCGAAGATTACGTTCCATAATTGTCATACTTTGTAGATGGGCCTTCAATCTTTCCAAGCAACAGGTCAGTTGGATTGGGCCAAATGACCTCCCTTAAACATGATGGATCACACAAATGTGCCATGGTTGTTGGCTCTCATACCTAACCCATGACATTCTTCCCCACCTGTTCTAGCGATGACCTCGTTGCGTCCTCGGAATTGAACTAGTCTATCTTGTCTTGTAACTGCCATAAGGCCTTGGCAGGCTCCCAACTTACTTTACTATTAGAAAGTCCCTCCAATTGCACTAAGTACTCATGTCTCGACTGATAGTACTTTTTTCTGATCAAGCGGTCTACCATGATACAATCTACTTCTCGATCATAGGAGACCTTTACCCCCATTAGTGCTCGTTCAGACTTGCCTTGATTTGGATCCTCTTGATCCTCATGTAATGGCTTAAGCATGCTCACATAAAATTCTGCGTGGACTTTGAGCTTTGCCGGTAGCTCAAGTTTATAGGCCACCTTACGTACTCTATTCAAAACTTGAAAGGATCTCTTATACCGTCGCACTAGCCTTTTGTGTAAGCCATTATGTCATAAAATCTATTGCAGTTTAGCAAGGATTGAATCACTAACCTGAAATTGCACTTCCCTTCGATTTTGATCTGCTCACTTCTTGTTGCACTTACTTGCCTTGTGTAGACAAACTCTTGCTAATTCATTTTTCCCATGCCACTCCTTTGCAAATATATAAGTTGCTAGATTTGGTACTCCATAACGGGTCACAACAACATTGGGTGTGAGTAACTGTTGGCCCGTCAGTATCTCGAATGAACTTTGATTTGTAGCTCCACTTTACTGCAAATTATAAGAAACTTGGGTCACATCCAACAACTTTTGCCAATCCTTCTGGGTGGCACTAACATATTGCCAAAGGTATGTCTTCAATAATGCATTCACTCATTTGGCTTGCCCATCGGTTTGTGGATGCACATTAGTGGAAAAATTCAAGTCTAAGCCCATCAGCTTGAACAATTTGTCCAGAATTAGCCTGTGAACCATCCGTCTCGATCACTAATGATAGACTGTGGCACTCCCCAATATTTCACCACATGCCTAAGGAACAAACAAGCTGCCTCCTTAGCTGGGCGCTCATTGGTCGCTTGAATAAAGGTTCCATACTTTGAAAACTTGTCCACAACAAAAAAACTGATTGCAAACCCATCAAACTTAGGCAAACCAACAATAAAATCCATAGATACAATCTCCCATGATTGTTTTGAAATGGACAATGGTTGTAGCAATCCAACCGAAGTCTTTAACTCTACCTTGTTTTGTTAGCACACTAGACAAGTTCTCGCATAGATCTCTATGTCATCACCCATGTAAGGCCAATAGTAACGATTCTCTAAAAAGGCCAACGTATGATGCATACCTGGATGGTCAACCCATCTCGAGTCATGGCAATCCTTCATGACTTCCTTGCGTAATTTTCTGTATTAAGGCACATAAAATCGATGCCCCTAAATGTAGAATAACTCTCTCTCAAGCCAAAATCTCCTCGTTTTTCCCCTCTTTAGTCGATCAAATTTTTGGCTGTAGAATCATGAGACAATATCTCTCTAATGCACTCTAAAAAAGAGCTATCAGGTTGGCTAATTTTTGCAAACTCTATCGAGCTAACGACTCAAAATTAGACATCAACTAGATCCTATGATCCACCTCCCTCTTAGATGGTAACTTTTTGGGCAACTCGACTGGCATCATGTCTTGAAAAGATTGAGTAACTGGCCCACTTCCTTTAGAATTTCACCAATGGATTTAACAATTTCTCGACCTTTAAATTGGCTAAATAAGAGACTTCATCTCTACGTACTCTTTTAGCAAATTGGATCATCAACAATGTTTTTTCCTCTATGCCTCCTTTCCTTTTCATTCTCACTATACATTGATGGTTCGAATCTGAAATCACCATATAATTGCCAAAAGGAAAAATAGAAGTATTAATTCAATCACGGAAACTTAATCCAACCACAAAGTTATAGTCATCAAGTGATATTACCTTAATGGTCGCCTTACCAGTATAATCGCTAAGTTGGAGATCTACTCCTTTTGCCACACCATTTCTAAGAACACTTTCTAAGTTTACCATCTTGATACAACCGAATTCATTTTGGATCTTGAGACCAAGTTTACGAGCAGTCTCTTAGGACATTAATAAATCTGACACACTTGTGCCAATAAGCGCATTCAATCCTTTACCAGCCACCATGATGTCCACAAACATCAGCCTATGGCTTGTCTTATCTTCAACACCCCCAAGTATCTCTTTGATGTTTGTTTCTACTCACCACTCCCATTGACGACAATGAACTCGACTCACTTTGGGTAGTTTCTTATCATATGTGGGTATTGACAAAGTTAGCAACATATTAAACCATTTTTATCCCATGACTTATCTTGTTTAGCTTTTCAGGTCTCGCAATTATTTTTCCCTTTGTCTTTGTCTCCCACACCATTTCCATTTGGTTTGAATTTGGGCTTGGAAGACTCAAATTTTTCTGACTTCTTGACATTTAGCTCAAGAAGCAATTTAGCAACAGTCATGGATTTGGAGATTTTTTTAACCTCCTGACGTTTCAGTTCTTGCATAACCCACGACTTTTATCCATCCATGAAAAGAAGAATGCCTTATCTTCACTTAGATTAGTGATTTGCATCATCAACTCACTAAACTATTTCACATACTCCCTTATTATTCCTTATTGCAAAAACTGACGCAACTTTACTTAAGCCTCCTACTCGATATATTTTAGGTAAAACTATACTTTAAACTCCTTTTAGAACTCCTCCCAAGTATCAATTTCGATTTCACCATGTCTCACATCTGTGGACCTATGTCGCCACCATAACAAAGCAACTTCATTGAGATACAAAAAAGTAATGTTTACCTTAGCAACATCATCCTTGATGCCCATAACATAGAAATATTGCTTGATCTCTCATTAGAAGTTGTCCACCTCTCTTGAGGACCTTGCCCCCTTAAACTTCTCCGGTTTGGGAGCGTTAACCTTATGGGTCGGTGTTTGATCATGATTTTCTATGATAAGTTTTATAATTTATAATGAATCATTCTTGAAACTAACTATTATCACGACGTAGGCAAGTGTACCTATCGAACAGTAGTATAGCTTTAGCAAGACCAGATTGTCGAACCCAAAGGACTAGGAGTACTAGTAATGACTGTCTTTTTATTATCTAGTCGAAGAAAAGAAGTTTGTTTTAACTAACTAATTAAACTAAGAACTTGCAGAAAATAGAATTGGGAAATCACTTTTGGGGAAAACGATTGATTGATACAATACCTAAGGAAAAATCCACATAGACTTGTACTTGTTTTTCTGGTTCCGAACCGGACGATTTATTCATTTAACTTGTTCCGTAGAAATCCCTAAGTTATGTTATTATCCCTATTCAAGGCTAATTCCCTAGGTTGAATAACTGAGATTTTTCTCTAATTAACACCCTAGGGTTGCATTAACTCGATCCATGGATTCCCTTATTAGGTTTCATCCTAATCCGGCAAAATCTTGTCACCCTATCTCTAGGCCCGCAATCAACTCCGCTTAATTATGACAAAGTTACTCTAAGTAGGGTCTATTCCTCCTCCAACTAAAAGTAGTAACTTGAAGTGATATCCTGAAATACCAAAACAAGAATTAAAAACACATAATTAAGAACAAGTCAAATATTTATCATACGATTCAGAAATAATAACAAGATTCCGTCATAGGTTTCATCCCCCTTAGGTATTTAGGGGTTTAGTTCATAACTAAACAAGAAAACATCTCAGAATAATAATAAATACAAAATATAAAGAAAACCCAAAACTCCTGAAGGGGAAATTGAAGAGAGATCTTCAGTCTTGATAGTGGATCCGGCTTCTGAGATGGATCAATCGGCTTCCTTGGAGTAATTCCTTACTTCCTATTCTCTGTCCCCTATTTTCTTCCTCTTCTGAGGTGTATTTATAGGCTTTGGAATGCCTTAGAACCCTCAAAACTGTCCTTTTCGAATTAGACTCAACTTTGGTTCGGTAGGGACACACCCGTGTGACACGCCCGTGTGCGATAACTTTAGACCATGTTCGAGCCTGTTAAATTGGCATTGGCGTGTGTTCTACCCATTTGAGTCGTGCTTTAATTCTGCCAAATTGACACGGCCGTGTGAGCTGCCCGTGTGAGGAGGTCCAGGTCTTATTGATTCCGTACCTTGGCCCATTTTTTTCGTTTTTAGCCCGTTTCTCGTTTCTTTCGCTCTTCTATGCTTACCTAAGGATAAAACATGAAATTAAGGCATTAGGAGCATCGAATTCACCAAATCTAAGGAGAAATCATTCATAAAACGTGTTAAGCGAGGGGTAAAAATATGTATAAATTACGGTTTATCAGTGTTCTACCCAACACTCCTTTTTCCTACAGCAACACTGCACGAAGCAAGTTCTCCTTCGAGTTCCTCAATCTTTATATGCAACTCAGCCACTGTGGCTTCATTGTCTACCTTCATTTCTATCATAATAGCTTTAATAGTCTCATTCTTTTCCGATAGCTTAGCCACATTAGTGTTGAAGAGAGTTTGCAATATATCCAAGTTGGAACTAAGGGCCTCGTCCATATGTATCTTAAGCTACTCCTCGATGTGTCCCCCTATCATCTCGAGAGTTTCCTTTGTATCCCCCATGGATTCCTCGAGATTAACCACTCGGCCTTCCAGTATTGATAGTATATCCCTTAAACGGCTAGCTTTCCTGCCCCTCCCACAAGTCTCAACTTGTTCAGCAACTTTTTTCAACATCTTTCAACGATGCCTTCATAGCCCTAACTCGGATACCAATTGTCACAGGGCTAGAACTTTAGTCTCACAATCTGTATGGCCTTCGGTGAATTCTTCACTTCAAAAACACTTAAGTCAGCCTAATTCCTAACAATTGATTATTCAAATAAAATTTCTCCAAGGCACCAACGGAAAGTGGAAGCAACTCAAAGATGAACGAACTTGAAATATAAGAACAAAGCCGTAGAAAAGTAAAAGCACAAGAGAGAATGTTTAAGTGAATGCTCTCAAGAATTCTATTACACAAAACTGAAGTGATTTACAATAAGGGGGAGAGGCCTCTATTTATAGTTGATCCTCCCTAAATTTAGTGGTACAGATTAAAGTACATCAACAGCTAAGATTAAAAGCTATAAGATTACAGAATCATAACCTCTAATATTACAAGTCATCTCTAAGATTGCATATCTTCGAAGATTATGGGGGAGGCCTCTATTTATAGTTGATGCTCTCCAAATTCAATGGTACAGATTAAAGTACATCAACAGCTAAGATTAAAAGTTATCTACAAAATTAAATCTCTAAGATTACAGAATCATATCTTCTAAGATTACAAGTCATCTCTAAGATTGCATATATTCGAAAATTACGTTCCATAATTATCATGTTTTGTAGATGGGTTTTCAATCTCTCCAAG